>JANBXA010000651.1:121200000-121800000 GCA_030556225.1 Cricetiscus sungorus
GAATCCTTGAATCAAAACATTCTTGAAGCTAGGCCTATTTTTAAGGTGTCAATAGATGTCTACCTTGTTTGAGTTGACTTTTCTATCACTTGTACCAGAAGGAATAATATATGATGTAATAAGTACAAACAACATTTCAATGCAGGTTGATACATGGATGAGAAGATAGAGGTTAGGGAAAATCAGTACTTCCTCAAGAAGTTCATTTATTTACGGGATAAATATTCAACACCTCATTAATTTTCCTGGGCTGTGATTTACAAAGCTTCATAGACTCTGACATAAACAGCAAAGCTCTTTTCTTACTGTTTATGTCTCATTGTTCTGGAAGCTGGAAATCTCAGCCTGGTGCTTGAAGAGGTGAGAGTCCTGAGACTTTCTCTTTGGTGAGTGTCTTCTATCCATCTTCACATGGTCTTTCCTCTCTACATGCATGATAAGTGATGTCAGAGAAGCCCTTTGAATAGTGGGTAGAATTCTAGTGAGCAAAATATACAGAGGAAGGATGCTGACAGTGTGATGATTTAACTCAAACCACCCTGAAGGCTGAATAAGTTGCTAGTGACCATCTGTGATTGTTAATTTTTTATCATCAGCTTGACTGGATTGAGAATTACGTAAAGAATTAAAGAATACCATGGGTTTGTCTGTGAAGGTTCTTTTGAGAGGACTAACTGATGGAGAAGGACCCATCCTAAATGTAGGTGGGCCATCCTCTGGACTGGGGGCTTGGACAGAATTAAAGATGGAAGGGAATCAAGCTGAGTGCCAGCATTCACCTCTCTGCTTCCTGGTCTACTGAAATGGAAATTGCCCCAGCTGCGTGCTCTGGTTTCCATACATTCTGCCGTGTCTTCTCTGACATGGACCATATTCTTCAACTGAGGAAAAAGAAACCCTTCCCCACTGTGTTAGTCACTCTTTGTTGCTATGGTGAGCACATGACCAAAAGCAACTCAAGAAAAGGAAAATGTTTATTTCATCTTATAACTTCCAGGTCACATCCCATCACTGAGAGAAACAAGGGAAAGACCTAAAAGCAGGAACCTAGAAACAGGGAGTGAAGCAGAGATCCCAGAGGAGTTCTACTTACTGGTCCAATCACCATGGCTTGCTCAGTCTGCTTTCTTATACCACCCAAAACCACCTGCTTAGGGATGGCACCGCCTACAGTGGCCTGGGTGCTCCTGTAGTAATCATTAATCAAGAAAATACCTCACAGACTTTCACACAGGTCAATCTGATGGAGGCAATTCCTCGACTGAGGTTCTCTCTCCCCAGGCCCCTTAAATTGCACCTTGTCATGTACTGGATCACAGCAATGAGAAAAATCAATAACAGCCCTTACAACTCCCTTTCTGGTTTCTGGCTCTTGACAGACTCTGTGACATGTTTATTTATTTATCTTATTTATTTTTAACTGATATATGGAAGTTTTATGTATCTATGGCATCCCATAAGATGCTTTATATGTAAATATGAAGTTTGAATCTGGGTCAACTATTTCTTTTACATAATTTTACTATTTATATTTTTTCCAGGTAACCCCCAAATATTTATTTACCTTGTTCTGTGTGCATGAATGTTTCGCCTGCATGCATGTATGTGTACCACATGTGTGCCTGGTGCTGGTGGAGGTCAGAAGGGGCCAAATTCCTTAGAACTGGAATAAGAATAAAAGAATAACCATGTAGGTGTTGGGAATGGAACACAGGTCCTATGCATGAGCAACAAGAGGTGTTAACTATTAAGGCATCTCCCAGCCTCTTTTCAGGTGAGATTAAAGAAAATGTTTTCTTGTTCTCTTGCTTTTACTCAGTCTTCCTCATTTATTTCACTGTCAAGCGACCTTTTAGATTCCCGTGTTTACACCCACAGATTAATTCAGCTCTTAGCCTTCATCAAAGAAACTTCTTATTACAGCAGACAGCCATTAATGTAGAGACTTATATCTGATCAAAGAAGAGAGATGGTGACAGTGAAATGCTTGGCCCTAAATAGAACATCTATGTCACCTCCTCCAAGATTCAGGAAGAGGAGACCGAAAGAATGTCTAGAAGATGGAACGATTTGCTGCAAAAGGATGAGTTCTGGATATGGCATGGCTGATAATTCATGAATTCTCTGCAGCTATGGATACCTAAACAAGAAGGGTCTGTCAACATCCCATCAAGTATTGGGGAGAGACCCACAAAGGTCCCACCCCTTCCTGGGAGACTATTAGTACTGATAGCTGCTGGGGATGGTGTTGTCACTCCTGTTAAAATTCATACCAAGAAAGTCATGAATGTAGGAGGGGTTTAGGAGATGAGGGCTTCAGTAGCAGAGGAAAGAAGGATGAGAGAAGGTGACATGGTGAAATGATTGAAATTCAATGTGTGTATGTGTGTGTCTGTGTGTTAAACTGTCAAGAATGTTTTTACAAAGCTTGGAAACTTTGTGATTCTTTTCCCACTTCAAGCTAAGAAGTGAGTCTGACAGTTTTATGGATGTTGACAGGTGTTGTGAGGCCCCTGGGTAAATGACAAGGGACAGAGGTGCTTCCAGAATTTTTCTGCACTGTGAGACAGGACAGATGGGACTTATACATGTGACGGGGACAGATGTATTACAGGAGCAAAGATCCATCTGAGGGAACCCAAATTTTTATTCTGAGCTAGGTCCTCTGCTTATATTTTGTATTTGTGCAGCTTAGTGTTAGTGTGGGACTCCCAACAATGGAAGTGGGGGACATCTCTGACTCCTTTACCTGCTCTTAGGACACTTTCCTTCTGTTTGGTTGCCTCCTCTAGTCCTAATAAGAGGGTCTGTGCCCAGACTTGTTAGGCATGTTCAGTGGATAACCTGAGAGGGCTGTTCTTTCTTTCTTTGAAGGGATGTAGAGGAGTTGATTTGTGAAAGAGGGGAGGTGTGGGGGAAGGACTGGGAGGAGTGGAGGGAGGGGAAACTGATGTTGGGATACAATGTATAAGAGAAGAGTAAAAGTTAAAAAGAATGTAAACCATAAGCTTGAAATGGTCAGTTCCCGGGCTACACAGAAAAGGTTTGCCATCTGATATTCAAAACTTTGGAAATGCTGTGGCAATGATCTGTGCTTTCTTCCTGCTCCCACCTACATCTCACCTGCCAGCTGAGACAATGAAAGATTTAGAGCTACCATTAGAAAAAGTATGGAGCTATTAACATGTCCTCTTGCTAAGCTGTGCCATCCACTGCCTTTTATTTCCTCCATAATAAATCTGTGGTTACCTCTTCTCCTTTCCATATCTATTTCATGTGCCTCATGCACCACACACAGTGATTCATTGTAACAAGTGATATTCACCAGGAGTTATATTTTTCCATCTTAAATATTGCATCACACTATTGTTCAATCCTCATAGCATCCCTATGAGGCAAGTATAGGTATCTTCATCATAGATATAAAAAACAATTTGGGATTCAATCCAGAGTCCTACAAGATTCTTACAAACACACACACATATGTATATGTAAGAATCCAAATATAGGTGTGTGTGTGTGTGTGTGTGTGTGTGTGTGTGTGTGTGTGTGTTTGTGGGGGGGGGGGGTTATATGCATGCATGTGTAGATACCAGAGACCAGAGACCAGCTTGTCACAGTACATTTTTTTCTTGCACCTTGTGACTCCCAAGGACCAAATTCAGGTTATCAGTCTTAGTGGCAAGTGAGTGTCTTTACTAACTGAGCCATCTTGTTGACCATCAAGCAACTTAGAATGGAAAATTACCCAATTTGATTGAGTGTTTCAATCAGTTTTTTGCCTCTGTGTGTACTAATCTCTGGACTCCACCAGAAAGACAGGAACCTGAAAAGACACTGAATTGTAGACAGCAATCCCTTGCTCGTCATTTTCTGTGAAGGCAGGACTCCTGTTAGGCTCTGTAAATGATAGGAAAAGCCACTCCGACTCATTGCTGACAGTAAGAGAGAAAAGGCTTTCTGTTTTTATACATGAAGTAAATGAAATTCAGAGAACCAAAGAGACTTTCTATGCTCAAGCTAGAATCTGGATATGTATTTGTCTGAGTCAGAATGAGCCTGTGAGATTTGGAGGAGTAGCTGCCAGTAATTATGAGGCTCTTCCACACACTGCTCAGTCATGGACAGTCTGTCACCAAATGTTTGTGAAGCAGCACTCACTGAGGAGCAATCAGGTGCTGGATGGAAGAAAAACCAAGCTCCGCACCCAATGCCATCTCTGCCACAAATCCACCATGTGTGTGTGTGTGTGTGTGTGTGTGTGTGTGTGTGTGTCTACGTGTATGATATATATGTGTTTGTCCAAGTGCATATATGGTTCTTTCCTTGTACCATGTGGTCCCTGTGGGATTAAACTGGGTTTAGGGGCAAGCACCTTCATTCTACAAGCCATCTCATTGACTTTATGTTTGAAAATTCTACAACCTTAGTTTAATTGTTAGAAAATACCAGACAAATGCAAATTGAGGACAATATAAGGAAAATATCTAACCATTATCCTTTAAAAGTGTCAAGGTCATGACCAACAAGGGAACAGGAAATCATCACCAGTCTGAAGCACTTAAGGAGCCATGATGACTAAACGCAATGTGGTATCCTAAACTGGTTGAAAAGCAAAATAATAATTCGTGGAGAAACTGAGGGAAGCCTTACTTCATTTATGGGTATTGTGCCAACCCTATCAGTCCATTTCTTGATTTGTGCAAATGAATCATGGAGTTGAAAGACATTAACATTACTATTAGTGACTAGGGAGGAGTATGTGGGTGTTCTCTGCATTATCTTTGGAGTTTTTCTGAAAATGTAATATGAATTCAACATAAGAAGTTTTAAGGCCAGAGATTAATTCTTGTGGAAAAGAAAAAAATATCTGATATCATCAAGAGTGAATAATTTTGAAAATTCTCACACTTTCCAAATGGCAAAGATACAAAAAGTCAAAAATGGTTGTCAAATAGTGGGCTACAGAAAAGGGTGAGATGTGTCTGTATTACCTTAGGTTAAAACCCAGGAATATTGAAAGGTCTGTGTATTCAGTCTCCCTGTCTCTGTGTCTCCTTGTCTCTGTGTCTCTCTGTCTGTCTCTCTCTCTCTCTCACACACACACACACAGACACACACACACACACACACACAGAACCTTTGGTATTTTCTTTTTCATGCATGTTTTTGCATTCAATGGGATTCTTTTTTAAAATCACATTAACATATTATTTGCATCAATTGCTAAAGTTTGTAAAATCTCTTTAAAATTAGCCCAAGAAAAGTGCCTGAGTTTGTATAAGACCCGGATGTTACTGTCTCTGCTTCATATTAATTAATGGAAACTCTGTCACTTGCTGGTCACATAGCTATGCAGTCAACTACAATCTGGGGCCTTTGTCCTTAGACACCATAGTGTGTTATTTCTCCCGTAGATTGATTAACTATTAGGGACTATTGTAGTTTGACCTCAGTCATCAGAATTTGTTGGTTCACAGAATCTCTCTGCCATGCTATCTGATCATGCAACATCTCACTCCCTAAACCTCCCACAGATCTTAATTCACTGCAATCCCTGGCAAAGTAGATTCCAGGCAAAGAGGCCTGTGTATCTCCTCCTCTCGTTTTGTTAGCTGTCATTTGGTTACCAAGAAGATCTGTACACAAAGCAAAAGTAAACTGCAACCACCAGACATTGTTAAATAAATGCCAAGTCCTATACAAGGAATGTTCAAGCCTTTAGTTGAAACCCAGTAAATTGGTCTGTAGTATGAGCACTCAGGAGACCAAATTCCAAGGATTGAGTTCAAGATCAAGATGGTCTGTCTATCCTATCTCAAAAGATAGCCAGATCCTATTGTAAAAGTAATAAAAAATTAAATAGAAGATACTTAATTGGTTAATAATAAATTGGATTGATGTCTATGCTCTATATGAAGAATATCAGCAATGTAGAACACTAAATGAAGTATGGTTTTCTTTTCAATTTTTGTTGCATTTATTATGTATTTATTTGTGTATACCTGTGTGGGGGCCATCATAATATGGATGCAGAGATCAGCAGACAACTTGAAATGTTCAGTTTACTCCTCCCATCAGTGAATCCCAGGGTCCAAACTCAGATCTTCAGGCTTAACAGCAAGCTTGTTTAACCTTTGAGTTATCATGTTGGATGAGATTGAATTTTTAATATGAAAAAATTCTTTAATATGGAAAAACATAACACAATGACTTTGTTTAGTGGGAACAAAAATAAATTCCCATGAATTTGTATTACCCAAGTGCTGAAACCAATTTCCAAGTGACTCTCTGTCCTTCCTGGTCAGTGTGACAGCTGTGATATTCTATAGATCCTCCATCCAATCTTTACCCACCTTGCTGTCCACTGGCAACATCTTCCTCACAACCTTCCTGCTTCCTGGGGATTTTAAAATTAGAGTTTAAAGCCTTTAGAGCTACAATAGAAGTTAAATGTAGAAGTCTAATACTTCTGGAAATGAGAACAGTGATTTTAATGCCAATTTTCAAATGAAAGGCACTGGGATTCTTTACAAAGTAAAGGAGACATAGGGGAAATGAGTTCTTCCTTCAAAATACTGTGTGTGGCTCTTCTTGTGGCAGATGCTGCTAACAACCACAGCATTTAGTGAGCATTTGCTTAAGGTACAACCACCTTAAACCCTTCTTTAACATATTGTGACACTGCAAAATCAACACACTGGGAGATTTTGCAAGTGTGAGAGGTCCTTGAACCACATGGGTTTCATTACCTAAGAGCCCTAAAGGGAGCCTTGCAGAGCAATATTCCTTCTGTAATCCAGAAGGATCCAAGTTATACGCCTGCCACCTACAGTTTGGAGGAAAGAGAAGAGAGAGGAAAGGCTCTTAATCAAAGGGTTGTTAAGACTTTTCACCTCTAGGTGTATCACCTCCCCTGATGACCTGCTCTTATCAGGGAAGCAAGGTTCATTCATGTGGTCTCAAAGGGCCTGTTTGGGCTGGATGCAGCTGGCCTCTGCAGCCTTCACTTATAAGACTGACCGGGCCTTCACAAGTGATAATCATATCATACTCAGTTGCTTTCCTTTACTTTGACCAGTCTGTTCTGCTCTTCAATAGGCAAGTCCTATGGATCCCCCAAGAATCCAGCTATCCAATGTTTCCTAGGGAAGCCTTTGTTGACCTCTGGGACCACTTTGGGTCTCCTTGCCAAATGCTGCTGCTACACTGTTTGGCTTAAGAAAGACAATTAATGAGTTCATCACATTTGTTTAGTCACTCGTACTCATCTATAACACTTACCTCCATCCCTAGATGAAATGTTGCAGTAGAACAGAGAATCATGTCATGTGAAAATCATTACCCACAAATGCTTAGAACAGCGCCTAGCACATAGGACATGTTCAATAAATGTTAACAAATGTATGAATGAATTAAAGGGGTCCTGGGAAAACCAAATCCAATTTAATTTTCAGTTCAAGAAACTGAAGTCTAAGTTGTTTGACTTCCTTGTTCAAAGACCTAACCAAGAACAAAAATAGAGATAAAACCCAAATCTTTGTACTCTCCCAGAATACTTTTCTGTCCTAAAAGAAAGTTCATAGTCTAGTGACTCATCACAGCAGAGGAAAAAGCAATTCCTGGCAAGCTGCTCTGGGTCTTAATGAAGTTTCAAGCTTGAGTTTTATTGAGTACTCCCTTTATTTAAAGCAAGTCCCGTAGTCTATGTTTGTTTCACCATTCCTCAGTTGCTGGATCCAATGTTAATTTTCAAGAAGAGATAATGTGGCAGTTTGGCAAGGCTCTGCTGAGCCAGCGAGCATTTAATAGCATCACAGATGGAATCATTTGCATGTGGGAGGGGGATTTTTTTTCCCTAGGATTTTGTCCCAATTAAAAGTTATCAGTTCAAACCAGGTTACCCAATACAGCAAATAGAAATCTGCACTATCTCCATCCTGAATACATTCTACCTTTTTTTTTTTTTTTTCTTGTGCATCCATCTCTTGCTTTCCTCTCAATCTGATGTCCTGAGAAATATTTAATAGCCATTAAAAATGGAACAGCTACAAAAATCTTTCATGACTTCCCAGCACATTAAACAGGCTACAAGTTCTAAGAAGCCAACAGACACAACAGTCCTCTCATTTCTTTACTGTCTGAGGGAGAGTTCATGTCAGGCGAGCATTAATTAAGTGACTCTGTAAGCTAGATGTGTTTGTGAATGTAAACAGGGCATGGTCCCTTCACTTAAGGCCCCCAAGAAAGGCAGGAAGAGGCTCAGTTCTGAGCCAAGTTCTAAGTGCATTGATAGAGAGTGCTAGATAAGAAGGGAGAAAATGAAAAGGCCATTTTCATCTGTATGTCCCCAGGATAATTCTTCCATACATGGATGAGAAGGAACTGATTTGCCTCCTATAAAAAAAAAGTAGGCTGACAGACTTACTGTCATTTCAGGTATGTTAGGTACACCTTCTTTAGTGTAGTAGCCAGCTTCAAGATATTGTTCATGGTTTTCAATACCTCTGGTAGTCCTCTGCTACACTGACATAGCTGGCTCATTTAACTATTAGGATACTGTAGAAACTGCTGGGCCCTGTCTTGGACTGATCATGAAAATGCTCAAGTAACCCTACAGAGAGGCCCACATGATGAGGAACAGAAGCATCACATCAGCAGTCAGTGAGAGACAGAATCCTTTTGAACACCCACATGATGCTTCTGCCGTGTTCAGCCCTTGGATAAAAGCCACCCAACAACATCATCCCCAGCATCTGATATACAGAGTTCCCTATGCCACAGAGCCATTCCTAAATGCTTGGTCCACAGAAACTCTGAGAAAATAAATGCTTGCTTGGTTGTTTTTGTTATTAAAGCCATTGTGCTTTTGGTATAATTTGCTAAATCAATTAATTACTGAAAAGTTTGAAAAACCTATTTTAATTGAAAACACATAGCCATTTCACTATGATAAAGTTGAGGCAATCACAGAATTGTAGATGTTTAGAGGCAAGGCCGAAGAAAGAGGTATGAGGAGTGTGGGTCTAGGCAGCATGAAAGGGAACACACTTGGGATCTCCTGAGATGTTGCCTGGCTGGTTTTAGGCCCCAGCAGCACTTTGTACCAGGGTTGGCTCACTAGCCTGATGAGCTCATTCAGAAGCAGTGGAAGCAGTAGCAAGAGAAATATATCACCAAATACCAGAGGCCCTCTTTTGCAGTCAAATACCACAGCTATCATTTGCAATGGGCTTCATTTAGATAGAATGCCTCTCACTAGCTATTGCGTCCTGCTAATGTCTGAAAAATAAAAGTTGTTGGAATGAATTTTTACTTGGCAACCATCATTCATGAATGGGTGCCATTGCTATTCATGCCCCCCTCCATTAAGAAATGGACAGTTTTTCCCTTTTTAAATGCATGCTGTATATGGTGGACATGGATTTGGTATACTAGGAAGCACAGTTAATTCTGTAGCACTGCACAGTGTGCCATTCTGCAATTATGGAGCCAGCCCATGTATATACACAAAAGATACAAAGAAGAAAGGGAGCAAGGCATTTTGATTTCTTTTATTCCAGCATTGGGCTTTGCTGTGTAGCCCTGGGTTTTCTGGATATCTTGCTCTTGTAGGGTTAGTCCATGTAATATCATACAGGTCTCCTGAATCCAGAATCATTTCCTTGTGCTGTGTTCTGAAGGGAAATATGTATGGTGCACATCTAGTACTGGTTAGTATTAGAACTTAGGTAGACATTATCCAAGAAAAATGTTTTCTGCATTACTTATTGTAACCTGTACTTTTATTTATTTATGATTCTAGAGGCAGATGACATGGGCTTTAATTTGCAATCTTGCCAATTACTTGTTTGTATTGAAATAAAGTCATAATATGGCTGTGAGTAGTGAAGGAGTTTATACACATACAGCACCAATAACAGTTACTGGCAGAAATTTCATGCTGTATAAATACTTGCTACTATAATTTGCCCCCTCGACAGCACATAAGAGTCACAAATACAGAGGTCTTATCTTTTGCATGTTATAGTACCAGATCTAAGCACATAACCATATCTGTAGATGTCTCATCACCAAAAGTGAACATGGAGACCAGATGTTGCTACTCTGAATAATTTACAACATCCCCCTTACAGGAAATTTTTCAATGGAATTTTTTTCTTTGTGTTCTGGTCAGTTTGCTCAGAACCATCTTTCTTCTAAGATCCCAGTCTCTCTAGATACAGAAGCTGAGCTGCAGTTCTTATAGCTTACTCATTCACTTTTTACACTATTTTTATACTATGGTTTGTGTCTGTCTTTGCATATCCAAACACATCATCTTCAAGATGTAGAGAAATGATGATTGTCATATTGGTAATTATATAGTAGATGATAAATAGATGACAGGTAGATCAGATGATAAATATATAGATTATAGACACATAAATGTTAGACATATGTAGAGGGGTGTGTGTGTGTGTGTGTATGTGTGTGTGTGTGTGTGTGTGTGTGTGTGTGTGTGTGTGTGTGTGTGTGTGTAGCCAATAGGCATCAAAAGTGTGTAAACATGGTTCATCTCTAAAAAGAAGTGAGGGCCAGCAAGACAGCTTAGAAGGTAAAGGTGCCTGCTGCACATGCCAGACACCCTCGGTTGTCACACTATTTACTGAAGAGTCTAAACTAGTTCATTTGAAGCACATGTAGAGATTCTACATGGGGCCTCGCATAGAAACTGCACATAGAAAATGAGATTTGCCTGGGAAGTGCCTTGTTCACTTCTTACAATGACTGTGCATGCTGAAGAGAATGGTATTTATAACTCAGTCTAATTGTAGGAATTGATAAAATGCTCCTGAGTAGATGTCTGCTGCCAGCTGCTGCCCCCAAATCTTGCACATCTGTCCTCTGGCTCTTCTGGGTTTTATACCTGACCCTCACCTTATCACCCCCTACTCAGGAACTGAAGACTCATTGTTTGGGTCACTTTCAACTCTGCTGTGCTTAAGTTACTACAACAGCCTTCCCTCGGTCCTGTCACTATCCTACCAGTGTCCACTCAACATTAGTCCATGGTCGTATCTCAGATCATAGTTCTGAAAACACTTCCTGAGCAACCTGTATGAGTCTTTTTTCCCCTACTTTTTTTCTTATGCTTAAATTTTGTTTTCATTTTTGTTTTTTACCTATTATATTTGTTAAAATTATCTATCGTTAAGTTGCTTGCTTTAAGAAAGAATAGTGTTCATTAGCATCCACTGATGCAAGGATTCTTCCATGGGTATCCTTTTCTAAAGCAGTTAATGTGTATGCCTTTCAAAGTACATGCTTTGTGTGGATATATTCCAAGTCTGTTTGATGGTATTTTGTTATAGATCCTATTAAGTAATCTCTCCTTTTTTTCATTTTACTGCCTAATTTTTTTATTATTACTACATGTAAGCTTATGGAATGAGTAGACCTTTACATTTTCTTCATGCCTCTCCAGTGAGGGATAGCTCCAACTCTTTGTCACTGCAGACTTATGTATTGAATCATTTGTACATCCAGAGGCCCAGCCAAAGAAAGAAATGTACTGCCATGTGGGCTCTGGAGCAGCATCAGTAGGTCATTAGGTTTATCACAAGTAAGGGCTGATTCCAACAAGTTAGGTCCAAGTACCATGCCAAGAGAAAGGATCTAAACCCCATTGTCAATATATGGAGTGTCTTGTATCTCCAATCATTGGTGATTTCCAGGTTCTAGTTTTTACTAGTTTATTGGCTTCTGAATAATATTTAATTGTTCTAATCTGAACTCATTTTTTCATTATTATGCTTTTAAGCATATCATCACAAGTTTTGGGGGGATCTCCTTTCTGAAAATTTTCTATTTATATCAGGCAACAACTTCCAACATTTCTCTTCTTGATTTTTAAGAATTTCTTACATATTCTAGAAGATGCTAGTCTTTGTTTATCTTGACTTTACAAATATCTTCTCACACTCTGTCAGGTTTTTTTTTTGTTAAATGTATTCAGGGTATCATTCACCGACAGAAATTCTATCTTTATGCACTAAAATCTATCATGTTTCAAGCCTTAAAGTTTATGATTTGGAAGTTTGTTTCTGATGCATCTCTTCTCTATGTTGGTCTTTCTTCCTTTAGGCATGGAAGGCAGCTGCCAACTGCCCCAAGATTATATTACCCCAGCTATGCAACTAAGCCATCAAAAGCCATAGGATCGAGTCTTACTGGCCCAGCTTGGGTTCATCTGCCTACAATCAGTAATTAGAAAAAGGTGAGCCCTGTTTATTTGGAAGCTCCAGATCAAGACAGGTTAACCACACACTCAACACAGAAGAGTCAGGAATGGGTGGTTTCTCAGAGAAATGTCAAGTAGGCAGCATTTTCAAAGGCAGAGAAAGAAGTGCCGGGCAGGCATGGAGATATACTTTATAAAATGTAATCGTTTTTTCATTTCTCATTAGATACATTACTGTAGCATCCTCCAGATCACTCGGACCTAACCACTTTTTAAATGTTTCTGAATACTATGCTCCCCCTGGAAACTCTCTAGGACATGAGCTGCAAAATGGGTATCTCAGTCAGGAAAAGATCATCCCAAATGAGACCAATGATTAGATTCACTAAGTGAATTCTAAAGAACACAGATCCGTGGGCTTTTCTGCAGCGCTTCTGAGGTTGAACCTTGCGGAGTAGACACCTAGAAGTTGCTTTAATTCAGCATCAGCTGCCAGTTGTCAGCTGGAGAATGACAGTGAGCATTAGACTCCCCTCATTTCATACATAAGAACTCTGGAGCCTAAGAGCAGCATAGTGGGTGTGGGGCCTGGGGCTGTTGGGCTGGGCTACTGTGTGCACTTCTGCTGCTGGACTTCAAATGCCCTTTGAATCCTTTGCGAACGGGCTGTGAACTACCTCAGGATTTACCATTTGACAAACATGTTCAGGCTCTCATCTCTGTGCTTTATCTTGTCTAAAAATCCAGGTAGGCTTGCAACCATGGAAACAGAGCCTAAAATCCACAGGCCACAGCTGCCCTGGACCCTAGACAGCAATCTTCAGGCTCTGGGTGAAGGTGTCCACAGCTTCCTCAGCACTGCAGGTGTTCGGGATTCAGCCTTTCCGCCTTCAGATCTTGGCTCTGTTACTCACCAGGTGCATAGCCACAGGCTATGTGCTTGTTCCTGCTGTGGAGCCGACTGTGTCTCAGGGGCTCTTTGTGAGGCCAGAGGCCAGAACCTCACACAAAGGAAGTGCTCAGCAAACATCAGTTGTGAGTCTTGCTTAACAAGTCTTCTGCATTAATCCCTGCACAGTGAAGTCCCTTGGGAAGGGAGCAAAGCAGGGCCTCTATCAACCCCCATGGCTTAGTCACGTGAGTTAATGTGGAGAAAGTTGTGAAGTGCCCCTACAAGCAGGAGATGAGATCTGTCTAGGAACAGGAACCACAACCCTAACCTGATTTCTTCTATCTGTACCAAGGCCAGCTAGGCACTCTGGTACTGAGAGAGATGCTGTCCCTCAGCAGCCAGCCCCATGCAAACTCCCCCACAGTCCACAGAAGAGGCAATCCACATCATCGTGGCTCTTTGCCTTTGTTGGGTTCCATAGATGCAGGTTGCCACGCTCTGTTGAGGAAGATTCATCCAAACCCTCCATCCTGAGCCCCCAAGCTTTATATTCTTCTGTGCAATTGTCAGTTAAGAACAGTACCACTTACTGGTACGGAGGACAGGAGGCATGACAGGCCACACAGTGGCATGTGAGGAAACCACCAGCCCCAACCAGAGGCATAGGCAAAAGTGGGAGGCATGAGGATCTTCATCTTAATTGCAGATTCTACTGAAGGCAGTGGGGAAGGTAAACAGTTTAGGATTAGCTACATTGGCTGATTTTAGAGGGCTCAGGGGGTTAGCCTGACAGCTAGTCCTAGGATGATTAAGGCAGCAGCATATCGTTTCATCAGCTATAGAAACCCTAGTAGAGGGTCATGGCTGTGTATTCACTCCTACATCAAAGGCACACTCTTAGCCTCTGAAAGAGTTTGCTAGCTTTGTGAAAAATAGTCTCTAATAAGCCAGAAAGTAATTTTTAATATGTCAAAGTGTTATGAAGTGTACATAGAAAAAATTTAAACGTTAACAGTACACCCCAGAGTCTAGACTCATCTTGACAGTATACTGTTTCCAATCATGGCCCGATCCATAGTGTATCTTATTTTCTATAGAATTCATTGAGTTAAAATGGATTTTTACTCAGGTCATTGTAGAAGCATAGGGATGATGACGGGATAGCCTGCACATGACTGGGAACAGTTGCTATTTTTATGGAGTCTCTATTTTGTCTCCATAATGTGAGCATGTGGGTGTAAGTAAGTTATTCTCATTGAGGCACAATGAGTGAGTCTCTCTAAAACATCATCTATTTCTCATGGAAATCTCCATGACTTTCTAGTTCCTTATGGTATTTTCTTTTAAGAGTGAGAACAAAATTTTTTTTCAATTAGCATTTATAAACTTCAATTAGCATTTATAAACTTGATATGCAAAAAATGGTTGGTTTTAGAGATTTTGGTGAAAAACTATTAAGAAGAAACTAGCATTTCCTGTTAATCTCTTGTCACTACATTGTTCCACTGAAGCTGAGAGGTAGCTTTAGGAAGAAGACACATAGCAAAAGTTTTATATGAATGCTAAAAAGTTTGCTTTGGCATTTCATTTTTTATAACCACAGTTTTTGTATTTCTAATGTTAGGAAGAGATAGGGAAGAGAAAATCCTAAACATGTGAGAGCAAGCATGCCTAACCTCTCAGACGAGGAGTTTGCTGAGTTAGGAATCCTCCAGAAGAAGTAAGAAAGGAAAGAAACTTAGTGGCACAGATCTGAGAAAATGGCTATTAACCCTCTCTTTCCTGCCATGTCATATCTAGGTTGATGCAAGTCTATGGAGGGAACAAAGGCTTGGAAGAGCTCAGAAAAAAGGTCACCTTTGACCAGCTTCTGGTTATGCCCTAGGTAAATGATAGTCTGAGTCGAAATTACTATATGATATTTCCAGGAAGATAGACTGGGGGTTGTCAAGGATGAAGATCTAGGAATGTCTTGAGGAGAGTAAGATGTTCTCCTGCTATTGTTGCTTTCCTTCATGTTTCCCTAAAGGTAATGTATTAAATAAAGGACTGAGGAGCAGTTTATGGCACGACTAGGAGGTGGAGCTTAGAAAAAGGAAGTGAGGTCATTGTGTAAGACCTGCAAGAGCATGGTCCCTCGCGCTCCCACTCAGGAAAGGCGCCCCCCCCAAATCACTCACGAGAAGTGGTCTTGATGCAAACGCACAAGGTTCTTTATATTCCAGTATACTGGGGTCGTCAGCCATACGCTATGCAGGGTAGAGGGTTCAGCGATGACCCGAGCACAGAATTGAGACAACTTTTATAGGGTTACAACAATGCCTGCGCATCATGAACCAATCACCTCATAGCATCCAGTGTGGACCAATTAATTTAAAGCATCCAAGCCCGCTCTTAAACCAGGAAGTCTGCTTCCGCACAGGCTTCTGGGTTTGGCAACACGGCTCATTTCCTGTGTCCATTCACTTACAGGCTACCGTAAACATTAAAATAGGTGACCCTCAGCTTGGGACTTAAGACTCCCAGCTTTCAGGGGTCACTTGAGAATTAGACTATATTTTTCCATCCTAACAATTGAGGGTATGTCCTTGAACAGAATAATGGGATTCTAGCCTCTCCTCTGTTTCTCTTTGGTTTCTAGCAATCATAAGATACAAAGGTTTCTGCCATTTGCAGTCTACTGAGATATTCGCTGTGGAATATGACCAGGGACAGTGGGGCCTAGTGACATCAACTGAGATGGCTCAAACTGAAAACAAAAGAAATCTTTCTTCATTGTAACTTGATTTATCCTTATATAAAAAGACTTTGTGTGTGTGTGTGGTCAAGCCTATGGACTCTCTTAAAAAATTTTTGAAATGTGTAAAATTAATAAGACTACAAAGAAAGACAATTATAGCAAAATATATTATCAAAATTTTATATATAAAGATATTTTAAAAACAGGTTTATGATGCAGTAACAAATATGCTTTTTACTTATGCATTAAATTACTAATAAATAATACCAACATACAATTAGAATAAATACTATTTAGAGATAGCTACAATAAGTAATACAATATGAAAGTGTTTGATTTATATTGATTACAAAGTCGTATATTCTAGCTAGAGGTTAGTGAATTTAACAGTATGTTCTCCCCATCTGAGTTCACTGATCTCCTGGGTTTTTCTCTTGAATCTTCAGACTCTGTAGACTCTGTACCATAGAGCTAAGTCTTGATTGATCAGTAGATTTAGTCTGAAACATTTCAAAGTATCAAATCACAAAAAGCTGGAGATTGTGAATCTCAAAGCACTCAACCTTACCACTTCACAAAAGGTCTAAGAGATGGAGAGGATGGTTAGAGCTGGACAAATTCATCTGCCAAACTACCTTTGAGAGACCATAATTCTAGAAGAATATAAATGAAAAGTGCCTAAGTTTTCCAGGTTCTACATTTTAAAATTTTATTTCTTTGGCTGTTACATACATATCTACTGATTCTCTCCTCCCACCCTCTTCTAAATCCCTCTCCACTCCATCTGCTCCCTACCCAACTCATTTCTAGACTCACGACTTTTGGTTACACTGTATTACCCATTTAGTTTAAAAGGTCCTGTGTGGTTGTTGGGTTGAGACCATCCCTTGTTATTTGATTGTTACATTGTTACTACTGAAGGCAATGACTTCCCTTTTCCTAGAATACACTTAAGACATACTTCAGTAATGAGCTGTAACTGCACTTCCCCCTACCAAGTCCCTCCCAGTCTTTTCCTGGCTAGTGATGGGCCCAATCTTGTGCAGATCCAGTGAAGTCATCTGTAATTATTCAAAGTTCATGATTGCAATGGCTATGGATTTCTAAGAAGATGATATATTTGAAGCCCTCCTCCCCCCCTTTTGGTTGTATATTTTACATACTAGTCCTCATTCAGATATATACTTGGCAAACCTTTCACTAGCAGGATGCTTCTTCATTCAACTGAATGTTCAGAAACTTCTTCAGTTTAATGAAATCCCATCTGTCAATTGGTATTATTTTTGAGCAGCCAGAGACCTATTTAGTAAGTCCTAACCTATGTCCATAAATTCCCCCAAAATAGTAGGAACACTTCCAACGTCCCTCTATGAATCCAGCACTACTCTAATTCCCAAACCAGAGAAAGACACAACAAAATGTAGAACCACTGATCAATATCCTTAATGAACATACATGTAAAAATAATCACCAAAATAGATACAAGTAAAAGCAAACACTGTTAGAGTTTCTATCAGTTGATAAATCACCTTGGCCAAATCAACTTATTTTGTGCTTACAGGGCACAGCAGATGGCAGACATGGCAAATGGAGCTGAAAGATGAGAGCTAAGAGCTCATATCTCAACACCATGCAGGAAATTGAGAGAGAGAAAGAGACAGAGAGAGAGAGAGAGAGAGACAGAGAGAGAGAGAGAGAGAGAGAGAGAGAGAGAGAGAGAGAGAGAGAGAGAGAGAGAGAGGATAGCAGGAAGCTTAACACCCATCCCATGACTTAGTATCTCCAGCAAGGTCACACTTTCTGAGTCTGCCCAACCAGCATCACAAACTTGGGGCCAATTAGTCAAATGCCCAAGAATATGGGAGACATCTCATTTAAATTAACACACACACACACACACACACACACACACACACACACACACGTACACAAGGATCATGCACCATGATTGAGTTTGCTTTATCCAACTATAAGTTCCATATATGCAAATGGCAGAAACCTACATACCTCACAATAGCTAGAAACTAAAAATAAACAGAGAAAAGGCTAGAGTCCCATTATACCTTTCAAGAACATGTCCTCAATGGCTTCACTTCCTTTTTCTAAGCCTCACTTTCCAATAATGCCATAAGATGCATATATTACATAGATAAATATAATCAATACTATAAATGGACTTAAAGGCCAAAAAAAAAAAAAAAACAACATGGTTTTTCAATAGAAAAAGAAAAAGTCTTTTTATAAAAAAAAAAAAAAAAACAAAAAAAAAAAACCTAGCAACACTTAATGATAAAAATAATGAAGATATGTGGCTTGAGGAAATATAACTCAAAATAATGAAGACTATGTGTGACTGTCTATTGATGGGAGATGTCATTTTGTAAATATGCTTCTCATACTGGTTAATGAATAAAGCACTGTTGGCCAATAGAAAAGCAAGATAGGTGGGTCTAGGAGACTAGGAGGAAAGAGGAAGGAGTAAGGAGGAGTCAGCATGTAGAGCCAAAAGACAACAGCACGTCACATCTACTCTCTGGAAAGATGAGCCATGTGGAAATACTTAGAATAGTAGAAATGGGTTAATCATTAAGACAAAGCTAGCTGATAAGAAAACAAGTAACTGGCCAATAGCATTATCTCAAATACAGAGTCTCAGTGTGTTATTGGGGGCTGGCGTGGGGTAGGACCAGACCGGCAGCAGGGAAAACATATTCGTTACAGTCTATATCCAGTATCATGCTAGATAAGGGAAAAGGTAATCCATTAAAATCAGAAAGACAATAAGTGTAGATGTTTCTATGAGAATGCCCTCCATAGATTCACATGTTTGAATACTTGGTCCCAGGTGGTGAAACTGTTTGGGAAGGATTAGGAGGTGGGACATCACTGGGTGCATCACTGGGGGACAGGCTTTGAGATTCCTAAAGACTTGATTCATTCCCACTATGCTCTCTTTCTGTCTCCGGCTTGTGGATAAAGCTGTGTGACCTCTCAGTTGATTCTGCTGCCACACATTTGTCCAGTCATTGTGGGGCTCTTATCCTCTGAAACCATAAGTCCAATTAAATTCTTTCTTTTATGAGTTGCCTTGTTCATGATGTTTTGTCACAGCATTATAAAAGAAGCTAAAACAAAAGAGGTGTCCGTTCTTTTCATTCCTGTTGTATATAGAGTTCAGTATCCTAGATACAGCAATGAAAAAAGACAGGGAAATAAAGGAATACAAATATTAAAGGCAGCCTGTTGTAAATGATATGAGATTCCACCAAGAAACACTTAGAAACTAACAAACATGTTCAGAAAAGTGGTGGGATACAAAATTAACATACCAAATTCAGTAGCCTTTCTATATATGAATGACAAAAACACTAAAAACAAACCAGGGAAACGGTTTCAATT
Source organism: Cricetiscus sungorus (assembly GCA_030556225.1). Taxonomy (NCBI): domain Eukaryota; kingdom Metazoa; phylum Chordata; class Mammalia; order Rodentia; family Cricetidae; genus Cricetiscus; species Cricetiscus sungorus. Next base: position 121,219,255 of record JANBXA010000651.1, read on the forward strand.
GCATTTACCTCAGATAAACAAAAATAAATAAATACATAAATAGCTCTGAAATAAACTTAACCAATGAGGTGAAGACCTATAAAATGACTATTTTAAAACTGTAAAGAAAGAAATTGAGGAAAACAGTAGAAAGTGGAAAGGCCTCCTATGTTTGTGGATAGATAGAATTAATAAAATAAAAATTGGCAATCCTACTAAAACCAATTTATAGATCAATGGAATAGAATGTAAGATCTAGACTTAAGCCTGCACAGTTACTGTCACCTAATTTTTGACAAAAATCACTATCTTAGTTAGGGTTTCTATTGTGTCAATAAGACACCACAACCAAAAACAACTTGGAGAGAAAAGGGTTTATTTGTCTTACACTTCCATATCATTGCTTATCATTGATGGAAGTCGGTCCGAAGCCCAAACACCTGGAGGCAGGAGTAGATGCAGAAGGCATTGAGGGGTGCTGCTTACTGGCTGGGCCCTCCCCCATCAATCACTAATTAAGAAAATGTCCTACATCTTATGGAACATTATCTTAATTGAGGTTTCCTCCACTCAGATGACTTTATCTTGTGTTAAGATGGCATAATACTATCCAATACAGACACTAAAAATATACACTGAAGGAAGGACCATCTTCAACAAAGTGTTTTAAAAAAAATAATGTCTCTACGTAGAAGAATGAAACATGATCCAGACTTCTTACCATGCACAAGAATTCAAGTCCAAATAGACGAAAATCTTCAGAATAAAGTTGGAAATTCTGAAAAAGCTAAGAGTTGTAGATTATACTAAAACACACAGGACCTGCATTGTTGAAGAATTCTTGAGTCTTGCAAGCTAGATAAGCTTCTTAAAGATCAGCTATGCCTTTACTTCTAACACTCAAGAGGCAGAGGCAGGAGAATCTCTATGAGTTCCAGGACAGCCTGGTCTACATACTGGGTTTCAGGACAGCTAGGGCTATATAGAGACCCTGACTCAAAAAACAGAACAAAAAGATCATCTGCTATGCTCCCTGATGCCTTTATGAGAGTAGCATTTGGGGCAAGGAGAGGGGAAGGCAGTGTATTGACCTTGGCAAAGGAAAGAGCATGAGTAATGGCGGCCGTTGTTATTATTACTATACAAAGCTCCCTCCTTATATTCTAATATGTTTCTTAGTAGAATTTTAAAAAAAAATGTAGCTTCCCAAGGCTTGGGAATGGATTAAATAAGAATGACACAAGAGTGTCTAAAATGTATAGTTTGATAGTCAAGAAGCAGTCAGGAATCGTATTAATATTAATTAATATTAAAGATATACAATATTAGTTTTAATATGCTTCCTAATATTTAAGAAGTCAATAAGGCAAACTTAGACACTAGAGTCCTGTAAACAATATTCAGAAATACTTATTTTCCAAGAGTTCACTGACTTGGGATTATTTTCTTGGGAAGAGAGTCTTTTCTCATTTCCTTCAAGTTAGCTGTGTCTCCTCCAACTGGCTTTATTATATCCCCCAGTTTGTGGAACTAGGGGATATGATAAAGCCAGCTGGAGCTTCCCAGATGTTGTGACTCTTATACCAAGTTTTAATCACATGGATGAAACAGAAGCACAGAGTTGGTATACTTCTCACAAATGTCTCGATTGCATCAAAGCAAATGTGCAAGGTCTGGCCTACTCATTACAAGTGTCAGTGGTTTAATTGAGGTGGGTGGAGGAAGACAGTGACAGGGACCAAGGCATGAACTCACAGCAACATGCTATGCATATCTTGCCTGGTTGTACAGCTTTGCCTGCCAGTTGTTTCCATATTACATCTCTAGATAATGTTCAGTGTGTTTTACTCTGTCCAAGGGAGCCTGGTGACCTTGGCAAATCAGAGCATTTTTGTCAGGAGTTTTGGAACTGGGTTCTAGATAGTAAAGTCATTCTTTTTTGGAGAAGAAGCAGCGCACTGTAAAGCTTATACAATGTCTCTGCCACACTCCTGCTGTGCACACAGCCGGAAAAGACACAGGAGGTGAGGAAAGGAGTGGAAAGAGGCTCTCCAACTGCATGTGGTTCTGTTCCAGCCAAACTCAGAGGCATCCTCTGCTTGGGAGCTGTAGGCCATGCTGCATCATATAATTGACACAAATTATCCCAGACCAGGGCTAAGTTAAGAGTAAATTCTTTAAGTACAGGAAAGCCATCCAGGCTGGTCACACGGTTGGTTGACATACAGAATGTACTGAACAAAGTTTGGATATTCCATTAAGTAACAAGAAGCCAACACTTCCAGCTCCTGGTACAGCCCCAGAGGGAGCAGATTGAAGCAAACAAACCAATTTAATGAGTGAGATCCGAGCTTTATAGCAGACCCATTATACTTCCCAGTGAATCGCTCCTTCCCCCGAAGAAACAAATTGGAGGAATATGAGGGGGAAAAGAAGATGAGTACTCAGTGAAGGATCGTTTTCATATTGCCTTTCATTTGGGGGAGGCTTTGCAAGCCCACATCCATCTAGTTCTTGTTTAGAGGTGCCTGAATCATAGATGCCTCTCACTGCACAAAACTATATAGCAGTCGTACTGCAGAATTTATCATTTGCATAAATATGGATGGGCTCGTTTCTTTCATCACTGTCATCTTTTATGTGAATGTACTGCCTATGCACTCTTTGCAGGCTTTGCTTGGGAACTAAGCACCCACATTTAGCAGCTAGAACTCACTAGACTTTAAGAAAACAGTCTGGAAGCAAAGTGAAAAAATTGGCTCTCTCGTCTTTGGATGCAAAGGGTGCATTGTCTGCCTACCCTTTGGGACTTGTTCACTCTGCAACTATCCCTAATGTGTTTTGTGAGCATACTATTTGTCACGTACTATTGTAACCAATTTGCATGAAGAAGACAATTTGCTTCTCAGTTTTCTGATAGATGATTCTGATATGTGCATCCATAGGTGAGCATGATGGGATTCATCTACCAAAGTAAAGGTAGTATTTGAGCTCAGATGGTGACAATTTAAAGCGCCCAACTGTCCAACTACCGGGCTATGTTAACCAGGGGTATGCACATACATTTATACATGTACCTGGCACTTAGGTTGCTATGGCAAGCAAAACTGCATCATTGCCTCTCTCCATGGAGCGTATTGTCTAGTGGGGAGAGGGATAATTTTAAGATGGAAGAAGAAATAGGTAATGGCTAGGAGGTTGATAAAGGATTTCCTGATGAAATCATAATTAGACTAAAAAGAAGAGGGCAGAGAAAAAATATATAGACCCAGACAAGAGCATCCACAGGTTCAGAGGTGCGAGAAGTACAGTTTGCTGGAGTTTCCAGGTAGTTGCAGATGGTTGTGGTACAGAAAGCTGAGCAGGTTGTGGAGTGCCATGAGTGAGCCTAAGAGGAGGAAAAGCTACATCTCACTGAGAAGAGTTTGTTTCCAGATCTAGGAATAGGATGAGAATTCAAGACTAGACTTTGCTGTCTGCTTTTCAGTGTAACTTTGGTGGATTGCTGTGAATAAGGACTTGTGAGCCTGATGACAATTTCTATCGCTCAGGGGAAAGGTTTAGGGACATCCAGAAACAGAATGAAGAGAAAGGGGAAGGCTGCAGATTACTCTTCATTTTGTGTTCTACAGCATCTGCAAGGGTATAAAGACATGGACTTTATACTGGTCATGGCCACGTAAGGAAGGAAGCCACCATCTCATGAGTATTTCTTGTCCCAGAAAGTATGCGCAATTGCATGTAACAATGGCCTGCCACCTATTATCTCTCCCTCTCCAGCATGTAGACTTTTAGCATACCATAGGCACCTTTATTTTCATCCTGTCCTAATAGGACAGAAACCTTTTTAGAATTAGCCTGTGTCTAACATTTTATAATGGAAATACTACTTTACTTTATCCCCAACTCTGAGTACACCAAATTGTTTAAATTTGATATAGAGTTGGCTATCTCAAACAAACAAACAAGCAAAAACAAACAAACAAGAACCCCAAACCTCCTTACAGATGTGGATTATTCAGGCCAGAAGGACTGGCTAAGACAGAATGCTCCTTCTACACTTACAAGAGCCAAAGCAGTGAACCAGCCTTTCATTGGAGAGTAGTATAAAGCTCTCAGTTTATCTCCTGTGCTTTCTACAGTATTGAACTCACAACTCATGGACCCTTGACTTCCTCAAATGTGGAGTGGTCCACTTTACAGCTATTCCCTCATTTATTCTCCTTTCCAAAGGGGAGAGCCCTATTTCCATGTCCACGGACTCAGTTAATTAGACAAAGGACACTGTAGGCTGAGACACTCACTTACACACACACACACACACACACACACACACACACACACACACACACACTGCAATGTCTGTCTTCCACCTGTCAGTTTCATACAGGTAGGTCTGCCTCTATAGCACTTCCAAGCTCCTCCATTCTGTTTTCCCACCAGTTGGCTCAGCTTGCTTGGCTCAGCTCATCTCTGCTGCTTGTGTGTTCTTTCCCAAAGGAAGCATTGCTTACACTTTACACTCTGCCATACCCATCATGGGAGCATTCTGCTGCCTCACATCAAGTCATCCTTACTCTTGATAAATTAATGCATGCTACTTGACTGTCTCCCGTTCTGTAATCAAGTGTTTTAAAATGTGTCTTGAACAAAGAATGTTTGAGGTTCTTGAGTCTCTCAAACTCAACGGATCTTGGTATGACTCAGGCTATTAGTCTTGAGCTCTTGGGCCTGAGGGATGTCTCAAATAAACGGATTTATGGCTCTTTCAAGATAGCAGCCAGTTATGAAGGATGACAACCCCCCAAAATCAGAGCTAGACAAAAGTTGGAAAATATCACCCAGATAATTCTTTATAACACAAAATTGAGAAAGGAAGAATGAGTTGTTTACACTGAAACTACATGAGGGATGAGATTGGGTGAAGCAAGGAAAGCCTTGGGCTAGGCGTACAGCCCTCAAGGAGAGCTATTTTTCTTTGCAATATTGGAACTCCAATCGAGAGAGCATCACATGCTAAAAAAAAGTGCTCAACCTTGAGAAATAATTGTTTCTGCTTTTTTCTGTAGCAGGGTATGATGGGTTTGTATTAAGGTTTTAGCATACATTGAAGGCCACGAGAATGGATGGAACTGGGTAATGTAAGTCAGACACAGAGAGGCACGTACCACAGTGTCTTTGTATGTACAAATCTGGGAAGGTAACTCAAAGACAGAAGACAGAGTACTGAGGAAGCACACGAGCATTTTGTGGGAGGCACAGAGATGGTAGGATAACAGGGTAGTGATCATCTCATGATATCAGTGTGGATGGAAACGTCATAAAAATCCCATTAATTTGTGCAATTACTGTGATTGATTATAACGAATAAAGTTCACAGCATTTCTTTATTGGAGAGCATCAATAACAGGAACACAACTTAGAAGTGGAAGGGGAGGTATTAGGAACTGGGGTGGGAGGTTCCTACTACAAAGGATATCTTTGTAGGAAGAAGGGTAAACACCATCAAAATGCAATATGTGCTTGCATGGAAACAGCATAAGGACACTCATTAATATGTGCAATTCCTGTATGTAACCAAGGGGGCTGCAGAGATGCCTCGGTGGTTAAGAAAATATGTGTTCTTTCACACTTTGCATTTAATTATCCACAAGTGCATTGAGAGAGAGGTTCACGCTGCCTGTAACCCTAGCTCCAGGGGGCTTCCTTGGCCACTGCATTCGTACACACATGCATCCCCTCCCCACACACAACATATAGACATAATTAAAAATAAATTGAAAAGTTAAGTTGAATAATAAAAAGGAAAGAATGTGAGCGGGTCTTCTCATCTCACTAGTAGCACTGCTGTTTAGCGTCCCTATCTCCCCTCTCTGTGCTCTGATTACTATAACCAAACCAAGAACAGCTCAGAAGTTTTCTCTCACCAAGGACAGAACCCCTGCTGTAGGGTATGGAATCAGGGCAGAGGGAATAGATTAAGTCTACTGGACACAAACATGCCCAGTTAGGATTTGCATATAGTCACGCCCAGCCTGCCATGTGGACCCAGGTCCAGAAGAAACAGTTGTGATAAGAAAGATCCAGGAGAGATGGGAGCAGAGCATACTGACAAGCAGAGGTGAGGATGGTCAGCATGTCTGATTCCTAGCCTTCCCTAATGCCACCAACACTCTGAGATAAATAAGACACCAAAGAACAAGATGATGTCAACATTTAGGCAGTTAGAGTTACTTTCTCTGGAATTCCCCCAGGAGGTTCCTAATACTATTGGCAAAGTCTTTCCAAGATACTCCAAAGAAAACAATGAAAATGTAGTTCATTTCTGAAACACCTGGAAACTGTTTACATATTCATGGGGGTGACTATCCAGGAATGATATTCATTCTAATGCATTGCAGAATGGGTGCCAATCAGAGGCTGATGATTGTCTTCAAAATGATTTCAAGTTTTGAAACTGTGCTACCTGTTTTGTTTAAAAATCAAGGAGATGAACTCAGGAAGTCTGGAAGATAAGGTCTGATTTGCAAAATGCTTTACTCTCCATTTACTCATACTCCTGGGCTAGGTAAAAAATGAGGCTGTCATCCCTGTTAGCTTCATCTTACAGAGGAGGAAACCAAGTGTCAGAGAGGCTGAGTGGCTCCTTCAGGTCTACACAACTGGGCAGTGACACTACTAGGCCTGAACTTAAACCCTCTGACCTGGGATCTCAAGTCTCCATCAAAACCCTATGGTGCTGAGGAAAATATTCAAAGAGGTACAAAGGACCATGAGTCTGGATGAAAGTGATTTCACAGATACAACTCATCTTTCTAATGAACAAGGACTTTGTATCCTCAGAGGACAGAGCTGCATGGTATCAGCTCAGAGACAAGACCCACTTTGCCACAGCTACTTCTTTTCCTCATTGTCCCTCAGGAACCACAGATGTTATTCTGACGTCACAGGGTTTAATGGAGTGAGTAGCATATCATGAGCTGCAGCAAATGTTGGCTGAGTGAACGAATAAAGAAGCAACTGAATGAGGTGAGGAGAACAAATCTATTAGTTGGGCAAGCCTTATGATCAAAGTACATTGTTTACATGTGTGGAATTTCCCAGTGAAATTTGTTCCATTAAAAGCTGTGAGGTTATCATTTTGGAGTCTTAACCTTCGCAGCAATCACCTTAGATTTTGGGAGAACCATGAAAACTCAGACATTTGAACAAGATTTTGTGTACTACAGGCATTTTCTTTGGAAATATAGCATTGGATATGTCAGAGCCTCAAAGGCATGACTGAGCCAAAGGTTACAAATATTGGTGCTAACACCAGAGGGGAAGCAAACATAGCCCAAGAAAAGTCTCCCTTTTGTGACCTAAGAGAAACATTGCTAGTATGTTTTTTCACTGAAAGACTGATATGGATTGACAGTTACCCTAGAAAACTCTGAAACCACATTGGCATTTAAATGCCATTGTAACAGGACTGACAGGTGGGACCTTTAAGAAGTATTGAATGACAGGTGTACAGCTCTCATGAATGTATTATGGCCTTCCTGGGGAAGTAGTTTAAGCATATCCTAACCCTTGCCCTGAAGTGTCTCCCTCCATGTCAGGAGTCAGCAAGAAGTCTCCCCAGATGCTATTACCTTGAAAGTGAACTTCGTACACTCCAGATTCACGATGAGCCAAACAGATTTATAGTCGTTAGAAATTACCTAGTTAGTGGTATTCTGTTTTAGGAGGAGGAAACAAAGTGAGAAATCAAGCTGAGACTGTTAGACAAAGTCTATGAAAGAGAACGGGTATTTGGTTCACTTTTTGTGGTGTATTTTCACAGGAGGAAGTTGATGGGAAATTATTCTGTGGGCTTTGTGGAATAGAGAATGCCTATAGGCTAGATAATTTCTACCTTAGTTTTGGAATATTGAGCCGTGGTTATTCCATTTTAATTCCTTAATATTTATTTTTTCAGCTTGTATTTAAAAATGAGCTTGAAGACAATCTCTTTGAGGCAGAAGATTGGAACCAATGATATCCAGAACTGTCTTTCATTTGTATGTTTATAGCATCATCTAAATAACGCCAGTGAGAGAACACCACTGTGTTTGGGTTTCTATATGATGAATTACATCTTGTTGTTATGGCAACAAATGCACTAAATATAGCATGAAGGAAAAGGAAGTACAACATACAAGGCAACATGAGATTGTTATGACATCAGTAGTTTCATAAACAAGTAAATTAATGCTTGTGGTTTTCTTTTCTTCCTATAATGAAGGAATGCTTATGGTCTAAGCATACAGCTCATCTTCACCCCCATTTCTGTTACCACAGCAAACAGTGACAGTGGTGCACTTCGATAAAGCTTTCCTCCCTTTGGGAAGAACAGATAAATTAGACTGTATCTTTCTATCCATTGATCTGTCTGTGTGTCTATAGTATATGAGACAGAGTACATATTAGCACTAAAATTAGCATGTTTAGATGCAGACCTAGAAGAGTCTGGGTGGTGAGACACAGAAAAGATTAACAAGATTATCCTTACTACTGGGACTCATACATACATAGCTAAAAGTTTGCAAGTTTTATTAAGATATGGATTGCATACCATAAAATTTACCCCTATAATATGTCCAGTGGAGTATTAGTAGTCACTGAGTAGAAATTTTATTATCCTATCATGATACCTCATGGCCCTTAGAGGTCATGGCCCCTTTTATGACATCTGAAACCTTACCTTAGTTTCCAGAAATCATTAATATACTTTGTGTATCTGTGAATTTAACTGCCATAAACTTTTCACATAAATGAAAGCATATTATTTGTGGCCTTTTGTTCCTGGTCTCCTTTGCTTATCAAGTTTTCAGATTTCATCCATGTTCTAGCATGTGTCAGTATTTTATTCCTAACCATCATTTTGCTTACCTATGGATTGACCAATAAATATTAAGGCTGTTTTCACTCTTGGATTATTATAAACAATGTGGCTAGAAGCATTCATGTATAATGTTGTATGTAGACAAACATTCTAACACATTTTCAGTATCTCCTAGGACTCAAGTTGCTGCATCTCATGTTAGCACTTCCTTCAACACTGTGAGCAACTACTCTAATGTTTCTTACAGTGGCTTCACCAATATGCTTTCCCACTAGCAATGTAGAGTGCCCTCAACTTTTCTCATTCTCTCCAAGCCATATATTATTTTCTATTTTAACTGTCCTATTAGCAAAAAAGGAAGGATATCTATGGTTTGAACATGGTTTGTTTACTATGGAACCCATGCATGTATTTAGCCTTTAAGAAAGGGTAAGAGGAGGCACTGAGGAACAGCTCTATCGTAGATCACTTGCCTTGTATATGTGAGAACTCTGGTTCAATCTCCAGTGTTAGAAAATGGTTGGGGTGAGGGGCGAGGTTATTAAGATAGTGCCTCCTGGTACTGTGCTAGTTTTTGTTTCTGGGTGACTGGATTGGTCACTGTGACCGCAGGCTATTGTAATGTGAGCTCTATCCCCACCTCACTTTGCCTCTTTTGAGTGCACCATATTGTCTCCTAGTTGTGTACCATGTTGTGCTCCTATGCAAGGCCCTTGCTGAGTGCAGCCCCCTGCTCTTGAACTTCTGTCCTCAGAACTTTAAGCTAAAATAAATTCCTTTGCAGAAAAATGACCCAGTCCCAGTAATTCTGTGACAGCAACAAAAGTGAACTAAATCAAATGATTTTGATTTTTATTTGTATCCCAGTCATATGCTAATGCCCATTTCTTGTGTTCATTCGAGAATTATCTATTCAAATCATTCTCACACTTTTAACCAGCTTTTCTTCTTATTATTGTAAAACTTCTTTCTAATTTAGTTCCAACTCCCTTGGACACAGAAAAGGCATTTTTTTTTTTTAATTTTGTGGATGAATTTTCTACTTTCTTTCTGTTAGCCTTTGTTGTTCTGAAATGGTCAAGAAATTTCTTTTATTTATTTTCTTGCATTTGTACTTTCGGTGTCATATCTAAGAAATATTTGCTTAATCTTAGGCAATAAATGTGTTTATTATGGGGATGAGGACATAGTTCAGTGGCAGATAGCACTTTCTGCTCCTTCAGAAGACCTTCTTTTAGTTGCCAGCACCCACCTTGTACAGGTCACAACTACCTGTAACTTCAAATCTCAATGGACATTCTTATACACTAATATAGACACACACACACACACACACACACACATAACAACAACAACAACAACAACAACTAAACTTTTAGAAGTGATAAAAATTAGTATTGTATTTAACTATAAGATTTTGGGTTTTTTAGATATGTACAAGGGTCTATTTTTTAGTTGATTTTGTTTTATGTGAGATAAAGGCCTAAATTAATTTTCATGAGATATCTGTTGTCCTTGCCATATGTGTTGAGAAGATTATTTTCCCTTATAGTATTGTCTGACCTCTTTGTTAAAATTCAGAGGAACATAAGTGGGAGGGATTGAGTATGGCGATTCAACTAAAGTTCATAAGTAAAATCTGTCTGTTATTGTTGCTATGATAAAATCCTCCAGGAAAGCAACTTGAGGTGAGTGCTTTATTTTGTCTCACACTTTGAAAACTCAGGCTATCATGGTGGGAATGTCCTGGAGGCAGAAACTTGATGCAACTGGTTGTGTTGCATCCACAGCCAGGAAGCAGAGAGACAAGGGATGTGCTCAGTTTCCTCCTTTGTATGCATTTCCAGACCCAAGCCAGGAATGGCCACACTCACTGTATCCCACCTCATGTAACCTTTGCCTCTGAAGACAGTCTAGATCCTGTCCACAACGTTGACTTTCATAATGTCTATGTCTATCTAGTTTTAGGTCAGCACCAAACATTCCTTATTATCATGGTCTTGCACTAAAGTACTCTAACTCTGTCTTCTATCCCAAGATTAGATTTATTATTCTGGCTCCCCTGCTATTTTCATCTGGACTTTAGGAACAGCTCATCAGTGTCTGAAAGGTTCGAAAAGGATTGTGATAAATCTTTGATTGATGTAGTGGTAATTCCTGTCTTAAATGTGTTATCCCAAACTGTAGATATTGACTGTTGATTCTTCCCAGTTTATTCAGATCTTTTTTTAATTTTCTGAAACTGTAGTTTGTAGTTTTTGTGTGGAGAAGTAGGTCTTGCTTTTCTTTGCTAAATTTATTAAGAAACATATCATTCCCTTTGCCACATTATGTGGGAATTCTTTCTTAGTTTCACTTTGAAATTGCTCTTTTCTAGCCTATATAAAGACAGTTGTGAGCTAACCCTAAACTTTGTTGGTCATTTGAGTGTCCTTTTATATACCCAGTCATAGCACAGGAGGACAGATGTGGTTTTTTTCCCTTCCCAATCTGCATTCCTTTTACATCTCCCTTATCTAATTGCCCTTCTCAGGTACATTTTCTAGTCTAATGCCATACATACATGATACAAAGAGACACTCCTAAATTCTTTCTGTCTCTTAACAGTTTGTGGTTGGCTATGATTTTTGTAGATGCCTTAGTTGCTATGAGGGAGTTCTCTTCTAGTTGTTAGTTTATTGGATAGAAATGCTTATGTGTTTTATTTTTATAAAATGAAAGTATTATGTAATTTGGAATAATTTTGTAGGTTTTGAAAGAAACTTAATAATGACTTATCTCCCTGGGTCAAAGTTAAATTTTTAAAAAAATGGTGATTAAGGAAGCAAGCAAGGCTTTTATTGAGAAGGGGGGTCCCCCAAAATGTGCTGCCAAATACCATTCTTTTATATGTGTAGATAACAGGATTATAAGCTTAGTTATAATAGTGAACCAAAGACTACTACACTATAACATTTGGGAAATGGTGTAGTGATTATTTCTTCATGTTGTAATTCAAGACAACTTTAGTTTTTTTCTTCATTTTCTGAATTTACCTAAGAAATATGAGTCCCTGCTAATATTTTGTTTTCCTTCAGGTGTGTAGGAGAAATGGGAGCTACCCACCACCATAGCATAGGGGGACAAAAAGCCCAGCTCAATGGTACCAGGTTTCTGGTAGTTATGACTGGTTGAGGAGTGAGTATGACCAGGCTCCATTTTGAAAATTTAAGAGGCACATTCACACCGAAAGAAACATTGGATTTACCCGGGTTCTGTTGACATTCTTGGTGTAGCCATGTTACAGAAAGTGTTTCAGTACAAGAAAGACTCGAAGTCACTCCGTAGCCAAGGCAGCACTTGGATTCAAGATCCCCCTGCCTTACCCTACTGAACAGATGGGATTACAAACTGTAGAAATACATCTGTCACCTGAAAGTTCCAAAATCATGGTTACTGAAAGGTTAGATGAATCAAACATCTTTTCTCTCCTTCCTGTTTATGCTGCGCTTTGGTTACATTCGGCACGAATGGTTCGTTTCAGGCCACAAGTCATTCCCTTCTTTCCAACCACATGGACGCTTTGATAAAATTTTGTGTAGCTAGTACACAAGAGGATCATATTCCCAGGTGATAAAATCTCTATTGGTCCCAACTTCTGTTTATATTTAAAGATTCACGTAGAATAAGTCATCTGGTTAAGACCGATGAAAGGTAAAAGGTGCCAGGACTGGGGGCCCGTGCCCGTAAATATCAGCAGCCAGAGGCCAAGGCAAGAGCATTTCAAGGGTATGGCCAGACTAAGATGCAGAAGAAAACCGCAGTTCAGGAAAATAAGAAACAATGAAGGAACGAGAGAGGGAGAAAAATAAGGAGGAAGATAAGGAGTGCATACAGAACTTCTCTGGAGGATGTTTGGAAAATGTTTTCCATCTAGATAGAAGCTGACGCCCTCCACCTTTAAATAGCCTTGTGAATACGTGATGCATCGAATTGCTGCAGCTCTTTTGTGACTATGAAAGAATGAGCCCGTAGGTAAGAATGAACATGCGAACAATGCCAGAGCAGAATGACCTCTTACACAGTAAAACCAATCAGTCCTGGAATGACCTATGCCCAGTCTCACTTCTTAAAATATGGTATATTACATCAATGAGTTCCTGTGCAGCTGAAAGGGGGGCCTGACTATTCTGTGCTCACCGACTTTGCATTCTGATGTAGGGCCGTATTTCTTAGAGGATGGGACACATTATTTTAATTACAAATGCAGAATTGGCATTTGTAAATCATGGTTTACTCTTCCCTGCAGTGAAAACACTTTAATTTATTATGCATTCATCACATGTGCCTGTAGTTTTCTGGTTAGCTTACGTGTTACCTGATAGTGAATTCCGTGGAGGAAAAGACAATAGCTTATGAACCAATTCATTCAGTATGGCAGGCATGTAAGCAGATGATAATTTTAAAATGTGTAATGATCAAGGAGTCTGCTGACTTTTATATTATACAGTTAGCACCACCATATAATATGCATACAAGATGTCAAACATCTGGGCACATTGGAGCATCTGGATGAGTGATTGAATATGTTTTCATCTTAATCGGGATGCTTTGCCATCAAGTAATCTAACCCTGAGGTTAGCCTGCAACACTCGGGGGCCCTCCTGCTTTTGTTCTCAGATGTGGTGAGATGCTGAATTGTCACAGATGAGTGATGGCTACTCAGCATGTCATCCCTAACTCCAGGGAATTTCCTCCAGCCAAGATTCCTTTGAAAGGTCTCCCCTTGTTCCAGATGTTGCATATATGACAAGATGTGTTGTAGCATGCTGTTGAAACCATATTCTGAAGACTAGTCAGAGGAGGAAAACAGTAACAAAGCCAACATCCTTTGTGGAACCAGAGGCATTGGACAGCTGTCTAGGTATTAATATAATTTGATGTCTTTTTCCTCTTTCTTTGCTTGTAAGCATGTCGTCTTCATATCAGCACCTCCTCAGATTTGGTCTGGTATTCTGTGACATTGTGAGCATTCTCTGAAGACTAGGTGTTCCTAGCAAGTGAGGCTTAGTGAGTGAGCAACACCTCATTTCAATACTCTACCCTAACTTATTTAATTAATTTTCTGATACTGCTTACGTAGATTATTTTTGATGCTTTGTTGCTAAGGCAAACACTTTGCATATTATTTGACTGGTTTCTGAAGTCCTAAACCATGAATAATTGAGTCTGTTTTCTGAAGGATTTTCTGTTAGTTTTATATTGCTGAAATGACAAGTTAGAACAGTAGTAATAGTGTCAAACAATGCTCATTATTGATGTTGCAGTTCTGAAGGTTACAAGTCAGGTGGGATTGGCTGTTTTCTACGCTTGGAGCCTCCAAAGGCTAAAATGAAGATGAGGGTAGGGTTGCCTCCCATCGAAGACTCAGGTCAGCATTTTCAGGCTCTGGTGCATTGCTGGCAGAATTAACTTCCACACAGCTATAGGAGCAGATCATGTTTCTGTGTGGCTGTTGGCTACGGCATTCCTTAGGGCAGGATCCTTCTGAAGGCGGTGCACCACGCTGCTCTACTCCTCTGTCCTTAAAGGCTCAGGTTGTTACACTAGATCCAGTCAACAATCGCCCTGACATACTCATGGTCTTAGTTCCAACAGAAAAACCTTTTAGTCCTGTAGAGAAGTGAAACCGAGGGGTGGGGGGATCCTCTCAAGCTCAGGCATGGGATCTAGTAAGTTCCAGGATGTTCTATAATTGTTTCGACTATGTCTAGCATTGAACAAGAATGTCTGTTGTCTTCTACTCTTGCAAATTAGGAAAGCAGACCACCTCTGACAAGTGAAGCGGTTTCTCTGTGTTTTAGAAATGTGCATTAGGTTGCTGATCAAAGTGAATTGTAAAGAGTGTTTTATAAAATGGTCAGTCAGTGCTATGGTCTCATACCTCTCCCTCCCCCCACCTCTATTTCATCCTCCTAGACTGATTTTTTCTTTGCTCCACAGCTTGCTTGGAGCTCTGAACTGAGGGTTGCCAAACCAGATGTCTAGCAGCTGAGTCAAGAAGGGAACACATTCATCAGTGTGAGGAGGTCACCAGGCCTGTTGCCATCAATATGCTGGCATGGGTTTTGAGAAAACACCACAAAAACCTATCTTTGCTTTTGGTATCCTGTGCCAAATATGCCATAATGTCCTTCACAGATTATTTCACACACACATGCAAGCAAAATGATGCCAGATTCAGGTTATTTTCAAAATAGCGGATGTGAGACCCCAAATTTAAACTGCAGGATGGCTGCAAAGGGAAAACATATGGAAAACCACAGCACAGTGGGGCTTGTAGAAAGACTCTCATAAACTTGGTAAAATAAATACTTCCATTGAATAAAAGTCTCATACTTCATATTTATGGTCTGCTTTATGGGAAAAAAAAAGAAGAAGAAGAAGAAGTAGCATCCTAACACTTAATTCAGAAGGACAGAAAAAATGTTGGGTCTTATCTATAGATGATTTTCAGAAGAAGTATTTGACTCTAGAATTTGGATTTGGTAACAAAGGCCTTAAATTCAAAGCTGTTCCTTGCTTTGAATGGGCAAAGTGAATGGAAACTTGACTAAAGTTGTTGACATCAAATTCAGATGATAAATTGTCTGAAACCAGGTTTCCTAGCACAATGATGTCTTATGAATATATTTATTTGTTTTTTTTTTTTTTTACAGTGGACAACTTGTATTATTGAAATTAGCTCATGCTTGGAAAGGACCAGTCAACTCATTAATTTGATCTTCCTTTTTAAAACAAGATAATAGGAATGTCTGTATTATTCCTGTGGGTGTGGGTAACAATATACATGGGGCTTTGGAAATAATTTTCCATTTCTGGAATTGACTTCTGATTTCATATTCAGTCTACAAAACTGTGCACCTATAAATACCTGTACTTTGCTGAATATGAAATTAAGTAAAATACATACTTTAAAAGGTGTTGTGTGGTCAAAGATATATTTTAGAGCAATTTAATATGAACAAGATCTTTGAACTTTCAGGTTGATATCAGAGGTAACAAAACTGTAATCTGTATTTGAGGCTTAAATCCAGATGTGTCTCACCCATCATTTTAAACAAAAACATAAATTAGTTGTGAATCTGTAAAGATGGGAAATTTGCATCAAAATGCAAACTTGAACTCCTTTTAAAGAGTTGGAAAATCTGAAGTAAGCTGCAGGGGGACAGTCTGGGGCAACAAAGTAGACATCACCTGTAAAACAACGCGAACAATAGTCTTCTTTGTCCTAGTCTCCAGAATTTTCTAAGGAGACTGGCACTTTCTGTTTCCTATCATCCAATCAGAGTGTGCCATGAGGAAGGGCTGGCAGTACCTCACATAGACCGCCATCCTCAGTGGGTTTGATGTATGTTTTGTTTTTACAAAGAACACAGTGAAGTCTGAGCTTGGTCATTCTCTGGTTAACTATGCCAAGTACTAGTGCCAAGCAACTGAGTCACTAGCACTGTCTGATGTGTGCTTCAGACAGAAACATGGCCTTCCACATAGCTCTCCATCTGAAGACTCCTAGGCGTGGCTTGTGAACTAGAGTGGAGGACGGCATTCCCCATGATCCCAACACATAAGTTTGGAAGAAGCATGACAAACAAAGCTAGCACGTCCAACTTTTGCAGCTGTAATTCCAAGGGATGTGGTCCTTTTATTAATCACATCCCCAACCTCTGTGAGGCAATCATCACTTTACTAATGAAGTGAGTCAAGACTCAGAATCAGGTGCCTGAAGAAGAAGAAAAGGAAATTGAGTGACAAGAGTCAGCATGTGAGACCTCTGCAGAAGGAACAAGTGAGTCCCAGGGCATACTCAGAACCGAAATGGGTCCCAGCTTTTGGCAAGACCAAGAGGGCAATTAAATCTCTGGGACTGTGGGGATGACAACACACGTGTTGGTCATCAACATTCTGGCAACATAATTTTCCAAACAATGCTTGTAGCTGATGTGTGAACAGGTCCCTGTGCCATCTTGCTTCCACAGTCAGTGGGTGTTGGAATTGAGCAGATGCCTACGGAAGACTGTGGAAAAGTTTTCAAGTCATATGAGTCTCAGAATTTGCCAGAGTCTGCTAGATATTTTTGAGCTGATGACATTTTCAAAAGGAACCCACATGGTATTGGCATTCCTGTCCCATCTTTGTTTTCAAATGCTGTGGGCTTTAATATATGCCTTATACTTATATGGGCCAGCTGCATTTTAAGTTTAAACCAAGCTTTTTTCTAGGTGGTAGTGTTTGGGAAATGAAGTAGGCTACTATAGTAAACCTGTCAAAGCTCCAGTTTTCCAGGTGTGCCTATTCTCTGGAAGATATTACAGAGGGATCAGGAAAGAGGCTTCATGTTAATGTCATGCTGTGGCTGAATGTTACTTAACACTTTATGGTAGAAGGGTAAAACCCTGAGAAAAGTAAGTAAAGCTGAATTAAGAACTGAGACATACGTCTGTGCTCAGAGCAAAAGATAGTATCCAGAATGAGGCTACAAGTCCAAACCTTTCATTCAGTCGGGATTCCTTTTGAAAAGGGAGGCACTAAAACAGTAAATTAAATAACAGAGAGCTTACATAGAGAGCTAGTAGTAAAGTGCTTACGACACAGTGTGATGATGACCCAAGTTTTGACCCCAGCACCCACAGAAAAAGCCAGGCCAGATGCTGGTGGCACACTCTTATAATTCTCTCAGTGGGGAAGGAGAGACAGGCACATCCCTCGTGCTCACCATCCAGCTAGCCTGGCTTAATAAGGGACCAAGGAACCAGCTAGAGATCTGGTCTTTAAAAACATGCTAGAGAACTCCTGAGGTATGAGAAGCAAAATCAACCTCTGGCCTACACACCTTCAACTTCCATACCCTTACTCTGCCATGCACCTATACATGGGAATATTGATTTGCACAAACACCATTTGCTATGTATTAGCAAAATATCTATAAAAAATACTAAAACTCCTACCTATCAAAATGCAAACATTTCCAAATGTCTATGGTGTGCCACAGTAATTGCTTTTCATTCTTTCTTTCTCTTTTTATCTGAATTAAATGTCTTTTTGTTGTTGCTTTAAATGGCTCAGTACCAAAATCTACTTTGCTTCTTATACTCTCTCTCTTTCTACCTCTTGATAACATGTCTCATTTTCCTGTGAATATTATTTTTTCATCCTATGTTCAAGCAGTCTGTTTACCATGTCTCCATCGGACTGTACACTTTCGGAGTTGGTGGCACAGAGCTGTAGCAGGACAAGGCCATAGCTACTTGCAAGTGGCCATTGTTAGATTTTCTGGAATTCATTAAGCTGTTCATGACAAATTGACAATACAAAGTCAACCCTGATGGCAGTATTTACAGAGGTCCTGCCGCACTCAGGAGGGCCAAATTCAACACTTGCCAGAACTCTCCCCTTCAAGAACCTTCTCCGTTCATCTTACTATCACACCTCCACCATGTTTGGCTTATAGTAGATGTTCAGCAAATATTTGTCAGAAGTGTGAATGATGCCTGAATGACAATGTGAGTGAAAGTGTCTTTTTCTTTAAGATCATGACTTCTTACATTTCATTAGTAACTAAAAGAGGCAATGCCCCACAAAAGACCTCAGATCCTAAGAGAAGCTGACAATTCTTGGAAAGAAGCAGTTCTGGATCCCCACTGGGATTTAGATTCCAGAAATGTCATTAGCAGCTATGAATCTTAGTTATCTTTCCTTCCCTAGTCTCTGGGCTATGGTTTCTCCTATTGTGAGAAGTGGTGTTAGCAGTAGGACTTAGGATAACAATTCTTCACCTGTGGATTGTGACCCCTTAGTAGTAGAATGACCCTTTCACAGAGGTCATTTAAAACAATCAGAAAACATAGATATTTACCTTATAATTCACAACATAACTGTTAGGAAGGAGCAACTGTTCTTGGAGGAACCTTTAGATGTCCTTAAAGGGCATCTTGGTCCAGCCCCTTCTCCTCTTTTACCTTCCTGGCTGCCACGAGATAAGCAACTTTGCTCCAACACACATTTCTATCATTAAGTTCTGCCTCACCATGACTCAGAATCAATAGAAACAGCTAAGTGTGGCCAGACACCCCTGAAACCATGGGCCACCATGAACCTTTCCTCCTTTGAAATAGTTCCTCTTGAGTATTAGTCATAGACACAAAATATATGACTGACATATAACTGTCAATAAATATTGTTGAATGAAAAAAATTATTTTTTAAAAATGAACAGATTATATTCTTTAAGTAGACACATATAGGAGAGGTCAGAAGCTGAGTTTAGTCTGCTACTGGCTTTTGAAAGTAAATTCTCAATGGAGCATAGTTCTGATTCATTAATGCTGTTTTGCCTTTTGTGTTAACCAGCAGTTAAGCAATAGCTACAGAAACCTACAACCTTGGAAGATATAAGGATTCACTAGCTGTCCTTTATGGGTGAGAATATATCAAGATCCTTAATCGATACAGTCATCTCTAATAGACACACACTGAAATCTCACAAGACTGGGGAATTTTTTTCATTTTGACATCACTAAATGAATCGGCATCAGAGAAGAGGAAGCGGTCAATAGGCACTGACCCTAACACCTCAACATCCCAGGGTGGAGAAGATGGAAGGTGTCAGGCATCCCCTTCCTCCAGGCAGATCACTTCAACTGCCGCAACACATGGATTTCTGAATCATTTCAATGTATCTCAATGCAGATCTTTTCCCTGAGTCTGGAGAATAATTACATTTTTTCCACAGCATTTGACACTGGCACTGAGGGGAAATATACAGAGCATCTTTAGAGAAGCTGAAAAGTGGGGGATGGCAATGGCATTCTGGAAACATGTTTGGCATAGCCACAAACTTTCATGACAGCAGTATCTAATTATTGTGCTTAACTTTGAGAAATTTGATATTATGCAAATAAACTCCAGCTGCATTTGATGACAGCACATATAATTTTTACAAAAAATATGAAATCCTTTTTAATATGGAAAGAATCTTTCTCTTACAATATTTGGAATTAACCAAAGATAGAGTCTAATGGGTTGTAATAGCTTAATTCAGTACAAATGTTGGAACAGATTGAAAAGACTCTTCCAGATAAAGTCAGAACTGGGGATGTGTATAGGAAAAGGTGCTGTTTTCTGCTTTTGTGCAGTCTTAGGTCTTGGAAAGGTCAATATCTGTGGTGGTTCTGGGTGGTAGTGGCCATGATCCTACTTTCTAACACAGCACATTGGGATTTAAAGTTTTTAAGATAGCAGGGAAAGCCTGGAGTCAGACACCTAAGAGGGTCAAAGCTTCAGGCCAACCTCAGCTCTATAGTCAGAGTCACAATAATCACCCATTCATGTGTGCAGCCAATGGTGGGAAGTCATCCCAAAGTGGGGAGGCAAGCGACCCCCACATGCATTCTTTTGATCAGAGCTGGTTTACATGACTTTAGCTAATGTCAAGAAAGATTGGTGACCTTTGAAAAAAAAAAGAAGAGGGAGGAGGTAACAAGAGGAATGATGTAGTTTGGTGACCCACAGATCAGATAAATCTAAGGTCTTAAGGATGCTGAGGGTCTGTCCAGGTAACACCTGTGAGGTACTCAGCGTCGTACTTGGCCTGCTAAAGTCTTTGTAAGTGGAAGGTAGCTGCTGCTCTGTTTGCAAACATGAGAAAGGCGGGGTCACAGAGGCCTGTTCATAGAGGTGTCATGTGGTTGGCTTAGAATTTTCTTATCTGTGGGAACTGTGAGTACCTCCTGGACTGAGGCTGTATTCCACAGCAGAAATAGATGATGCACTCCCCTCCTTCCCTGTCTCTCTCTTCCTCCATCTGTCCCTTACTTGCCTTCTTGCCTCCAAATATCAGATACTACTATTAAATAGACCCTTCTATATTAATACCTATAAAGCCTTTCAAATCTTTGTCAAGTATATTGCTATCCATAGGCAGGACACAGACAGCAGTGGTGATTCCTAAAGTCACACATTTGAGCAAATAACAGTTGACTTGGTTGTTGTCACAAATGCAGCCCTTGTCAACACATGCCAGCAGTTGTAAGGAACTTGAAAAACTAATTGTTTTATTACTGATGTGCCCCATGTGGAACCTCACATTCAAATCTAAGCACCATGTTTTAAAGTTATATCACCTGAGAAAACTCAGTGCCAATTATCCTTGTCATTCCTACCCACCAATGAGAGATGTTTATTCACCCCATGAGACTTTTGTGTTAATAAAATAAGTGAATTAACATCCACACATACTTACCCAACTCCTGGCCTGGAGCAGAGAAGTAGCAGAGGTGAAATGGTACTGTGGCTCACCCCTGGAAAATCATGTGACACTATTATGACTTCCCAACACCAGCTAGTTAATGTTGATGAGATTATTCATTTCTTGGCTGGCTATTCTGCCATAAAATCAACTCACACGTTCTTTTACAGTTCCATACCAGCAGGAAGGGACAAACACATGATAACACACTTGATGCATCTAAAAAGAAGCACCTTTGTCCTGTTTTCAGAAAAGCAAATGGCGTGCTCTCAACCCTAGATTCCTGCTTTACTTATTTTGACTTGGAAATGTGAGTGGCTGACATTAATTTTTCTAGGTCAGCTATTTATCCAAAGAATCCATCCCACCTGATCCTGGAAGTTGGCCACACACTTTATTCCAGGACTTGGGAGAGTAGACAGAAATTTCAGCTTCAGATGCAAGATTCTGTGAGAACATGTGTCCTGAAGCATCTTGTGGAGTTCTGCCTAACACCCAGGAAGCAGAAGAGCAGTGGAGACCCTTAGAGGAAGCTTCCTGATTCCCCCCCAACCCCTGCTGATCTTCCAGTGGCTCTCTGTGATAAAGAGCTGCAGTTGTCCTCTGATGCCAGAAAAGTCCCTCTGTTCCACCCCATCATTTCCTTATGAGATTTAAAATTCATGTGCATTCAAGCACTTGTGTATAAACAGTGAAAATCATTATCTTCAGTTGGCAAATTTATGGCGAGTTAGCACAGGGTTTTTTATGAGTGGAAATTGCTGGGTACCTGACCAGGTTAGGGGATTAGCAAGAGAAGGCAAAATTGCCACATACCTCTTATTATATAACACTCTTTCACAAAGGGGACACTGACTGTATATATTCATTGCAATAGTTTTCCTACAAAGTGAAATGTCTGAAGGTAAAGATGAATTGTCTAATATGCCTAATATGCACAGGATACCATACAGACTTATCTGTGTCTTGAGGCAGGCCTATCTCTGAAGGCAGTAGATAAGTAGATATCCAGAAAAGAATGATTTTTTTTGGCTAAAGCTAGATCATAGTGGGCAATGTGTGAGAGTCTGTAAAGATGTGAAGAGGCAGGGATGGAACTGATAGCTGGCATCTGAGGGGCACTTGTCATGTGCCAGGCACGGTTCTGATTCCTGGGCACATAGTAATTGCATTGATACATATAACAAACCTAGGAGGTTGGTCCTATTTGTTAGTATTCAAGCATCTGTACTGGCCTGTCCTTGGGATTCTGACAGGATATGCCCCCAGCCGCAGCCACTAAGAGTACCACCTGTGCACAGTCTCTATGTTCTTTTTTAAAGGGTCCCTGCCTACCTCCCATTCTCCTCTCTTTCTTTCTTTCCCTCTCTCTCTGTCTCTCCCTCCCCCTTTCTCTGCCTTTCTCTATTCTCTCCCACTGCTCCTGTCCCCAGATGCCAGCCTCCCGTGCTCCCTATTTCCTCTTTTTATGATCCCTCCCCAAAAAACCCTCCCCTTGAACTCTGTCACATGGCATCTTTCTCTCTTGCCTGATTTTTAAAAATTAAAACACTATTAGTATTTGTTTTATGGGAGTGTGACAAGAGACAAATGTATACTGAAAGTAAGAGTTTCTGATAGCACACAGTTAACAAATGGCATTCTTTGGATTTGAACAGGAGTTTGTACTCTTTATAACCAGTGGTCTGAACTCATGTTAAGTTTTTGAGGTTATTTCCTTTTTTTCTTAAAAGACTTCCTTTTCAAAAACTATTAGTTAGTAATTAAATTTAGCAATGTTATTGGACTCAGAGTCAGCATATCTAACATAAACTGCATATTCCTGATTGAAGTGCTCCCAAACCTCAAACTTTCCCAGTCCCACCAACATACAAGTGAAAACTCTAAACCTGACTTCAAATCGCAAGTCATAATCAAAGTATAGGCACGATAAAAATATTGGGTTAAACTCTTTTAGACTTTGTGTTTGAGGTGGGTATTACACCTGAAGGAATTTGTATTTGGATCGGATTTCACAAAACCTGAAAAGTCTGAGTAGAAATATTCCTTCTTCCAAGTATTCTTGACAAGGGAGATTCAACCTATAATTATATTGCTTTATTACAGCAACAAATAGCATCTACAAGCTTTCAAAAGCCTTCCACCAAGTACACCAAGCAGCTAAGAAAGACCCTGCAGAGGTTTGTGTGGCCTACATTGGCTTTATTGCAGTTCTTCACGGTTAACACAGAAGGTAGACAGACATGTCTTGCTGCACAGAAAGCTGACCTAGTAAGTGAGGAGTGGAGAAGTCCTCAGGGAACACAAAACATGCAGTCTGGCTACAAAGCACAGTAAGATCTCCCATGGATCAAAACACTGTGACTCAGCTGTAATACATGAAGAAGACTCAGGAAGCTGCTGCGGGCCAGGTCCAAAGCCTTCCTGGGTAGGAACATAGGAATCCATTTAACTCTGCGCTGGACTCCTTGTTTCTCCTTATTAGCAAACTGTTGGAAGAAGAATGTGACATGTCCTAGGGATTAAGATATTTACTTCTACTGTCCTTTATCTTAGAAAATATTGAGACACACAAAGACAGTGCCAGCTGCCCCAGGATCAAAAGCTAAACAGATAATAGTAGGAATAAAGATGTTTACAGTGTTGGAAATACCAAAGTGGAATTGAGAAACAGCTGTGGTGTGATGTTAAAGCATAAAATGCTCTTATTAAAGAATTGCTACATTTGCAGAGTTATGCACAAGACTCAGGGATTTGAAGAAGACATGTTATAATGATGGAAATCCCCCCAAGTTATACAGTAGCTTTGGTACAAGAAAAAATTAAAACGTTGTTTGTTTGGGCACTCAAGAGATCAAGAATAGATGAAATACATTTAAATAATGCAGATGGGAGAACTGGCTTTAGTAGAGAGATAGGTGGTGAAAATATGGATTCATTTGTGTGTGTGTATGTGTGTGTGTGTGTGTGTGTGTGTGTGTGTGTGTGTGTGTGTGTGTGCACGCTCAAGCACATATTTTTACATGTGGAGGCCATTCGTAAAAGTCGGGAATCTTTATTGTTCTCTGCCTTATATTTTGTGAAAGAACTCTCACTGAATTTGGCATTTGCCCATGACTAGGCTAGCAGGCCTGCAAACTCCTGGAATCTGTTTGTCTCTATCTAACCAGACCTGGGGTTACAGACATAAGTCACTATCCCTGGCTTTAACATGAATGCTAGGGATGTCAATTTAGGACCCTATGCAAATGTAGCAAGTTCTTTAGCCACCGAGTAATCTCCCAGACCTCAAGATGCATAGTTATGTAGTTATTGTTAAACTGGAATGGATTAAAACACCAACAGAACAATGTCCAGAAAAGAAACCTACATATACATGGACAAGTAACTTGTGTAGGGAAACCCCTAACCCCTAATTTTTATACACTGCCAGAGAATGCTTAATTGAGTTCAGATAGTTAGCAAAGAAGCTTAGCATTGTTTATTAAAGCTGAAGACATACATGTCTTATTACACAGCAATTTCCACTCCCAAGTTATATATAGTGTTGTCAGATCTAGGATGGTCATTAAATTTGTATAAAGTTAGTCTAATAAAATAATAAATAAATCTTTAGTATAAGTCATACAATATTTTGGGTACATTTATAGCAATGAATCAGTCATTGTTTACTTGAAACTCACATTTAACTACAGGTCTTGCATTTTATCTAGGAAACAAAATATACTCCACAGAAATGTGAACACACTGGGCTCGGGCTGAACCTCAGTGATAGACTACTTGTTCTCACGTGTGAGACTCCCTGGCACTTTCAAAACAGAGCAAGAGAGAATGAAGGGAAGAATGGGGGACAGAGAAGATATTCTAGTTTGATTTTTTCTGTTGCAGTTAAAATATCCTGACAAAAAGCAATGCAGAGAAGAAAGGGGTTGTTTTGTTCACAAGTTCAGATAATAGTTCATTGTTACAGGGAAGTCAGGTCAGGAACTTAAGCATTGCATCGTAGTCAAGAGAAGACAGAGAATAAACTCCTGGGTCCTTGTTTGCTTGCTTCTACTTACACATAGATAGCCTCCTTTACTCTAACTTGGTTTAGGACCCAATCCATGAATAGTGCTGTCACAGAAGTCTGGGTCTTCCTATAGCAATTAACAATCAAGACAGTTGCTCTAGCTGGGCGGTGGTGGCACACCTTTAGTCACGGCACTAAGGAGGCAGAGGCAGGTAAATCTCTGTGAGTTCAAGACCAGACTGGTCTATAGAGCTACACAGAGAAACCCTGTCTTTGGAAAAAAAAAGACAATCACTCTATAGACATTCCTATGGGTTGATTAGATTGACATAAGTCCTCCCTATGACTTTCTTCATAGTTGATCCTAGGCTGTGTCATGTTGGCAGTTAATACTAAAATCTGGAAGGGAGGAAAGGAAGAGAAGGGAAGGTTACTCACTTAAGGCCAAGTACTTACAACAATGTTTCAGTTGTTGATAAGAATTTATAAACAGTCCATCCTCAGTGCAAGAAATAGATAAGTTGTGACATATCCATGCAATGGGGCACATGACAACAAAAATAGATACTAGCCAAGCCCAGCAATAAAGGTGAATAGAAGTTCTCCCTTTTCACAGGATCCTGAGGCTTTTATATTGGGAGGAGATAGGTGAGGGAGCTTCCCTTACATCTGGTCTGCTGCCTCTAAGTTAGATTCCCAACATTTATCATAAGAAATGTCGCCAGTCTAAGCATCTGGAAGATTTGCTGTTTATTTCTCAGATCTTTGGGTTGGGATTCTCCCTCATAATCCAATAAACAGTAGTCAGAAACTGCTTCAACTCAGAGAGTCTGAGTCCTAGAAAAATTAAGCATTTGATGAAAGAGATCTACAGGCAAAGGTCAGAAGGAGGACCAGAGCAGGAAGGGAAATTGAGCAACTCCCTGGCTTGTGAGTTCCAAGCCTCCAGGTGATTTATGAGACAGACGGTTGCTGTGTTGGATTATAAGTATTCAGAAGAAATTTTGTAGTTTCTTTCTTCAGAGG
Source organism: Cricetiscus sungorus (assembly GCA_030556225.1). NCBI lineage: Eukaryota > Metazoa > Chordata > Mammalia > Rodentia > Cricetidae > Cricetiscus > Cricetiscus sungorus. Next base: position 121,245,423 of record JANBXA010000651.1, read on the forward strand.
GAATGAGGATTGAGTCTAAGAAGTTCTTTTCGTAGTTCTAAACAAAACAAAATGTCACCTTTGTCAAATGTCTCCTGAGCCTCTCTGATCTTATGTATGCTACTATCATGGATTGTAGCCTATCTTCCTGAGTGCACTATGCTTTCATCTTTATGACTCTTTGATATCAGGATACAGTTTGTTGAACATATAAGGAATGAATAAATTTACTTTCATAAGTTACAAACAGTGTGTGTGTGTGTGTGTGTGTGTGTGTGTGTGTGTGTGTGTGTGACTTACATGGCATCTGAAACGTAAAGGAGATTACTGAATTACTACCTAGGAACAATAGGAAACTACATTCTCCTACAGAGACACTTGCTATCTGTGTTTATGGCTGCTGTATTCACAACAGTATGGAAATAGAAGCAACCTAGATGTCCACCAAATGATGAATGGATAAAGAAAATGTGGCACGTTTGCACAATGGAATACTATCCAAAAATTTTTTGCCAAATGCATGCCATTAAGAAATAATCACTCTTTGTGAGGTATCCCAGCTCTAAAAAGACAAATGCCACAGGTTCTCTTTCATAGGTAATTAATATCTCTTAGTCTTTAGATACATATAGAAGTCAGAGAGCATGGCTTGGATGCTGCGAAGGTGGTGGCACAACATAGGTGCTAAGAAGTGGGAAAGGGAACTAACGAGACAAGAAAGATTAAGGGGTATGGTGAGAAGGTAGGATGCAAGAGAGATTTTGGAAAGAAATAATACTAAAGACATTTGAAAAAGCTACAGGGAAACCTGCTTTTGTAGACGCTTCCTAAAATATACACATATAAAAAAAAAATAAATGGAGTTATCTTGCAATTGGAAAACAATGTCTCTCCCAGGTAACACAGGCTATCAAATAAAAAGCTGAATGCCAGGTATAGGGTACTTGCTTCCTAGTTGTTAGTCAGTGGGGTTCCACACGCACCTTCAGACAACACACATTTTTGCCATCACTCTTGATTATCTTCTGAACTTGATGGTAAACCCTATTGATGAAGACATCATACTTGAGCTACAGGATGTGGAGGAATCATGCTGTTACTGACCTAGAAGCAGCATCCCTCATGCTACCATGGGATAACACAAGTCCTGGTCTCCTAGGATCTCCCTCCCACCTCAACTGTGCACTCACTAACATGACTTACTCACCTCCCAATGTCTTTCTGCTCCCCAACATCCACCTCTTACTGGAAGTCAAAAGTGCACTCGGAGAGAAACTATTCAAAGATGTATGGCTTTAAAGAAGTAGTAATTTCTGAAGAAGTCACCCACTGCAGGATGAATGAGTACTGGCAGCTTGTTACCTTGTGGGTACCTACCTAGTCCTTAAAACAGCAACTCTCTGCTCTGCTGCCAGTGCGGATCACTGAGCCCTGGAAGTTAATTGGCAATAGATCTTGGAACTCCATAAAATGGAGATCAGGACATGGCCTGAGGATGGCCAGCATCACTGTCACTGGAAAGCTTGTTATAAATGAAGGTGGCGATACCTTGGCTGGTAATCTGTGCTTAAAATGTTCCAAAGACCCTTCTCATTTGACTAGAACATTAACCATCATAAGTTTAAGTTGCAGTCTCTGAGACCCCATTTAGGGCTCTCCCTTAGTTCTGCACCATGGGGTCCAATGTTAAAACAAGAAAAAAACAACAACAACAACAACAACAATGTTTCACATTCCTCAAATCCTGCTCCACTATTTGGGTCTAGAAGTAATCCTCAATTACACAGGGTAAAAGTAACTTAATCCTAGTTCCCTAGCACATGCCAAATATTTTCCACAGTGATGAAACTCATGAGAAGCTCAGCTCCATGTTTCCTTACCATACTAAGATCTCTGTGAACTGCACAAGCCATACCTTTGGCTGCTTCCTAGGAGGAGATCAGCCATTGATAGCCCAGGGCCCTGAGATAGTATAAGAAACTGCTAGCTGTGAGATGTGAAATCTACAGATCTCATCTATCTATTCCAGTCACAACCATTGCTGGCTAGCCTGAAGCTATAAAGGTGTCAAAGCATGCCTCAAACCCAGGGTTTTGCATTTCCAAGGCTACAGGGACTAGTTGCTGCTTATTTCACAGCTGAACCATCCCAAGTTGGATTTCTTATAAGGTTGCCCTAGAGTGTGCAAATGAAGTTCTCACAATGGATGTTCTGGCCGCAAGCAATGACATACCATCACATTTGACATACCACCTGTTCTTCCCCTCAGAATAAATGACATGTCCCCTGTCCCCTCAGAATAAATGAACTGTCCACTGACACAGTCTCCTGAGTCTTTGTTTTGGTTTGTTCTTTGCCTATGGTACTCACCCTCATGATCACTCACACTCAGCCTCATTTCCACTCCTGGGTCTGACTGGTGCTCAATAGTCTGACCATGCCAGAAATGAGCAAGGCTTGAGCTTAGAAAACCATGTTGCCATGAGCCCCCAGAAATGCCTTGGAGTAGGGATGGCTTTTAGACTTCTGGGGATATATTTTTGTGCCAGGAAACAATCTACAGATTAAGAAATAGAAACCTGTGCTCAAAGGAACCACAGTCCACCAAAGCTTGAAGAAATTAAGAGTCTACAACCTAGGCCCTCTACTATCAGACAAGACCTGCTATGAAGAGATAAAGTGGCATGTCTATGAAGTCTGATGGGTGAATAGGGACTATTGTCATAGAAGGCACCTCATCTCTACTCAGATCCTATGTGGAGAATGATGCAAGGTAAGAACAAGGAACAACATGCTAATTTGTCCATTAACATACCTACTAATCATGCCACCTACTAATCATGCCACTGTGCATGATTAAATTTAAGCAACTCTTAGAATCTTTAGGCAGGGTCTTGCTACATGATTCTATTGACCTCTATCTCCCAGTTCTACCCCAGTCTCCTGGGATGGAAGGTTACCAGTTCCCTATGAGATATTGGGATTTGTTGCCAAGATGAAGGTACTTAGTATTCACAAAGATCACAGGGTTTTTTGTTTTTTTGTTTTTTTTTGTTTTTTTTTGGAGGGGGGAGAGGAATCTGAACAAAGGATGACAAATGAGATGTGATAATAGACAATGTGATTTCGGGGTACACAGAGAAAATCAGGGAAAGCTTCCTGGAGGAAGCTGCTTTTCACCCATTTCCTGAAGGGGAGGCGGAGTTCATCAGCAGAGGCTGGTGAGAATTGAAGCTAAGGCAGAGAGTGAACTTCCATCATGCAAAGCTGAAGTCAATACCATGGGCTGTTTTTTGTGAGGAACAGCTTTCTATTCTCCAGGACCTTAGCAAAGAAGTAGAAGGATTGCGAGATATTGATCCCATTGTGAGTAGAACCTTTCACATGGAGGTTGAAAAGAGGATCCAAGGGATTGGTATCAATGACTGGAAGGCTAGAAGGGCAAGGGCTTGGAAAAGGGTTTGGACGTACAGACACCACCAACAGAGGAGTCAGAGTCCACTCTAGCTTAGTGGTTACTGAGTTTGCTTTTGGCTATCAAACCCTCCTATCAAACATGGCCTTAGGTTACACGCATAGGCCTTAAGAACAGTCAGGTTGACTGGCCTTGGCCAGAGTGGCCTGCTCAGAGCACTCCCCCTCTTCCCCCTTGCATCTATGCTTCTATGCAGGACAACTCCTCCCATTCAGCCTCCAGGTGGTTAGTCTAGGCCTGGAGACAAGACACTTGAGTCCTTTTCCCAGAATGATATATTAGATGACTGGTAGCCACATTGGTATTATTATTCCTGGCAATAAGACTCCAACAGTGGCTTTGGTACAACTCAGCACTAGGTTGATTGGTACAGAAACAAGACGTTCACACCTGAACAGTCTGTGGCTGGGCTGAGAGTCTGTGTAGAAACTGTCTACAGGAGGTGATTGGATGTAGAACAGAATCCTGAGTCTGAAAGAGTTAAAGCCTCAGGGCTGCCTTGCCCAGCACCATGCCCCCATCCTCCCTTGTCTCCTCCCCCACCCCACCCCAGAGGACCACATCTGTGGAGAACCTGGCTCCCTGCTGAGAAGACACTGCCAGAAAGGGAAATGAGACTCCACCGAACCCACACACCTGGAAACCCTGGGGAGAGAGAGGAACTAAGAAAAGGATAGCTCATTCTCAAAGCTTCCAAGAGCATATCCCGACAAGCCAGGAAAAACAACCATCCCTGCCAGAACCTAGAGAAGCTGAGCTGTCAGAGACCCCAGGGGCAGAGAGAAGCAAATCCAGGACCCTGTTAGACACAACAGGGTCTTGATTAAACAGTGTATTGTTCTTTCGGTTTTGGTTGGTTGGTTGGAGGTTTTTGTAGTATAAGTACATTTCCAATGTTGCAAGGGACAAATTTATACTAAAAAAAAATACCTCTTAAAAATGTGAAAGTAATTGGATGCTCCATACTTTATTTATTATCTAGCAGGCAGCCTGGCCCATTGTGAAGAGCATAATGTACCTGCTCCGGAAGAGTCCTTCACCCAGCAGTTTGGTTTATGGGCCTTCCTGGGGCACAATGCATGCACAGTGACAGTGACAAACCTGCTCTTCAGCCGCAGAACAGGGCTGTGTCCTCCGGAGCCCAGATGTGTCACCACTATGCTGCTTCTCAAGTCCTAGCAGGTTGGTCAGAGGCCAGGGAGAGGAGTGCCTTGAAGTTGGGTGAGGGGGGATTAAAGAAGCCTACTGCTTGATGAATACGTGTTTACAAAAGCCACATTCCCTCTTTGAGTAGCTGGAGAGCTTTCACCAACACTGCCTGGCCATCGGGCAAGCTGTTTGCCTTGCTGTTAGAAGTGAGCTGCTGCTCTTGCACTGCGGCAAACCAAACAGAAAACATCTGTGGAAAATTCACAAACAGGAAGCTTTCTAGGGGAAGCTGGGAACCCACATTGCCTGCTGATCCTGCCTCATGCATGTTTGGAAAGGAAAACTGTACTTTAAATCACACCCCCAAGGACAAGGACAAGGCAGATCCAGGGTGTGACATAGACTGAGTGGCACTGAGCAGGCTTTTGTTCTGAGTGGTAATTTTTTTTTTTTTTTTTGTATTGTAAAATGTTGCATTGAATCCAGGATGGTTTCCAGTGCTAGTTGCAATCATCTGAAGCATAGTTGCCAAAAGAATCCTTCTGCTGTACCTTCTATGCAAGTGTAGCTGCAGTGGGCGGCGCTGTTGTGTAGATCTGCTTCATTTGTTTCCAAACACATATAACACCTGGGTTTCTCCACCCTGCCAAAGTAAAAGAATATACCAACAAGTGTCCTATAAGAGAAGCCTGTGGAGGCTGGCAAAGAGAGTACTTTTAGTGTCCTACCTTCCCCAGTATTGGGAGACACAGAATAAGTGTTCAGTGTCCCAAAGGCATAGAGTGCCAGGAATAGCAAAGACCGGTAAAGAGAAGATAGTCAAATTGACGGGCTACCTTTTCACTGGGCAATCTCAATACCACAGTAGAATATGTAGGACCAATTTCCTTCTTGTTCCCTAATCATGTGTATGTGGTTTGTGTGTGTGCGTGTGTGTGTGCGTGAGTGTGTGAGTGAGTGTGTGTGGTGTGTGTTCTTATCTTGTGTTAGATGTAGGAAATAGCACTGGGCCTCTCCTATGGAAACTGGATCCAGTGAAGGCAAATGAAGTGCAGTGAAGGAAGTAAAAGAACGTGGTATGACAGAGAGCCATTCCGCAGGCAGTTCAGCCAAGGAAGGCCTGGGTACAGAGAGGCTGAGACTGGGGCCAAGGAGGAGCCAACCATTTCAAGAGCTTTCTGCTGGACAGATAGCTGGGAAGGAATCTGGTAATTCAAGAACGGAAATGAGATCTGAGTGGCAAGGGGGAGTGTTCAGGTAAATAGGAGGCAAGATTACATAATAAGGCTTGTTAGGTTGGTAAAAGGGACACAAAGATGATCTGAAGGGCATTTGTGAGCTTTGGAAAAGTGAGAGTAAAGAAACAAAGTGTTCTAAGGTGAGTGGATCAAAGCTTTAGGTTGACATGAGCAGAAATGGGGAAGTTTGGATTACAGCTGCTGAGAGCTGATGTTGGCTTGACTACATGAAAGGAAATGGATACAGGGAAGGCACATTAAAGTGAAATGCATCAGATTTAATAGTGCATTTGGCTTTTGCATTAGGTAACTTGTGTAGACTATGGCACAATTTATTATAACAAATATTGGAGAATGGTAGTTTGTCAGAGAAGAGGGAAGATCAAGGATTCAGTATGGGAAATGCTAATTTAAAAATTCCCAGTTGATAGCTAAGTGAATATATCAGGGTCCAGAACTCAAGACAGCGATCATTTTTAGAGATCCATGCTTGGAACTCATGTACATGCACAGAGAAATTAAAACCACAAGACTAGAGGAGGCAATGCATAAAAGCAATACAACTCAAGGAGCAAAATCCCACAACCAATATATCAGTGTGGAATTCAATGTCAGATGTGAAAGAGTAGGGTCCCGAGAAGATGGAAGAGCAACAAGAAAGAATAATGTCCCAGAGGCTCCCAGAAGATGCTTCGCAAGAAGCAAATAGGGAGATGCTATGATTGAGAACTAGTAAGTTTTGTTCTGTAAGTAATGGATTGTTATATATCTTAGACTAAGTCTAACTTGAAATGATTGTCTTGGAAGAGAGGCAACATGCCAATGATACAGCTTTTAAAAAAATGTTTTTCTCAATGTGAGTTGATAATATCTCAATTACAGTCCTTAAGATTTACTTTTACTTATGTGTATGTGTCTGTATATGCAACACATATACAGTTGCCTGTGGAGGCAGAGACTAGAAGGGGCCACATATCCCCTGGAGCTGAAGTAACATGAGGTTGTGAGCTACTCACAGTGGGTACAGGCAACTGAATTTGGGTCTTTTGGGAGAGCAGGAATCACTCTTAACCATTAGATCATTTCTCCAGCCCCTTGTTTACAGTTTTTTAAATGTATGTTTGTTGGTGAAATTGACACATAATGCTTTTGTCTATGTGTCATCATAGATTTTGAAAACTTAGATTTTTCCTTGAAAATTAAAAACACCCATGAACCATAGTTGCAGAGAAAAGCAAAGAAAGAAATTTAAAAAGGATACATATAAAATGTTAACAGTGAATATAAATATATATGCTGTGTAGGGAGGTGTGTGTGAGTGTATGTGTGAGTATGTGTGTGAGCGTGTGAGTGTGTGAGTGTGTGTGTGTGAGTGTGTGTGTAAGTGTGTGTGTGATTGAGATAATATTAGACTGACAGAATAGATAAGTAGATAATTTTAAATTGCATTCTGAATTTTTCCTTAATTGACCTGAATATTTGTGTATACATGTTAAACAATTTTAATAGCTTAATATTTCATAATAAGGATTTACTAGGATTATAAAGAATTTTATATATTCTATATTCTGAATAATTCTATTTAAAAGTAATTCATATAAATCTTTTCCAGATTTGATATAACTTTTATAGATGAGTAAAGGAAGGTTAAAAAGTATGAATATTTTAAGGTACTTTTATTGAAACACTAGACATATGAGCCCAAAATGATTTGTTATGATAATATATAGTACTATACCTATAGAAATTTGTGTTTTTCCTATGATTATAAAGTGAGATCACTGAATAGTTATTCCTCTTTCATGCCCTCTTATCTGCTTTCTCAGCCACCCTCAGTGACTCCAAAGAAGAATTCAATTTACATTGTTTCACACTGTCTCCATATGTTTATATAAATATGTCTACATTTAGCTAATACTTATTGCATACATGTGTGAAAGAAAACATAATTATATTCAACTGTATAAGTCACACCAACTGGAAGTTTTTTTTAACATAACTTGGACGTATGTTTATATAGCATGTGTAACATGTTCTTGAGTGACTGTTTATATGATTTTTAAACTTTAAGAAAACCTTATTCAATAAGAAACCTCTACATCTGCATCTATTCACTAGTGAACAAGCACTTTCATCACAGACTCGGACTCGATTTGTTGTGGTTTTGTCATGGCCAGTGTTGTAGTTCATTTCTTAACCAAATGTGGGTTCTTCTGGCAAGGGCTGCTAGCTATTTCATCTGTTCACACTAAAGGCGATTTTGTCCTTGGACAATCAGATTAACTAAGAACAAACAACTTAAAGGGAATGGCATCTAGGACACAGTCAAGCAATCTTTCAAGGTAAAGAAAATGCAAATTAGAGAATATTCATTGAATGGTTGATTCTGACATAGTTCAAGTTGCTTTCTTTTGGTATTATTGTTTTGAGAATAACCTTCTAAATTGCTAAATGTTTGTCTGACTATCAGGTGTGTATCAGCTAGACTGTTGTAGGCTAGAAGTTTTAAAACAGCTTTAATAATGTGTCCTAGGTTCTTGGGAGGGTAAGTCACTCCCTGTCACAAAAATTGTTCAAAGACCTTTACTCTGGAGTCAATGTAGCATGTGGCCCACAATGGTGTTGCTATTCCTTCCTCCTGAGCCATCCCTAGCCTGGTGACCTTGTCTCTTTCCACTTCTTTGTTGGTAGTCTCAATGCCAGACACAGTTTTAGCTGTGTCATTGTGAAAATGCCCAGTTATCAGCTCTTTCATTTAAAGTTTTCAAGTAGCAAAGACCTATCTCATAGATGGTTCTAGAATTGTCTTGCTGATGCCTTATGTAACAGTCTAAATTCATCACATAATGAATTTAAACTGATAATCTCTCATTCTGCTTAGAAAGGTACTGAAGGGAGTAACTATCCAACAGAATCAGGAATCAGATTTAGGAAAGAAATAAGCATTATATATGTGACAAATTGAACATATGAAAATGCACAAAAAGCACATTGTCCTACTAAAAGTAAAGTATGGGGTTATCTTAATAGCTATATATATATATATATATATATATATATATATATATATATATATAAATTGGGTATACTTTAACAAAAAATGTGTATTTTATGTGTAAAATAAACATTTACATTTTCATGTACGTGTAGTCTGTACTAAAATCTGCAATGTAAATGACTTTAATATAAAATCTAGATAATAAGAGAAGCTATATGCATCATTCTTATCAAAATACTTTCAAATCTTCATTTTAAGCAGGAAAGCACACTCTCCTTTGGACTTGAGAAGCAGGTCACACTGTGAGATGTCAGAACTGTCCTCCTCCACAGAATTAATCACAGCAACAGAGAATGCAAACAGGCTGGGAAACATGCTAAATCATGTTCACTTTCTGCAGCTTGCTTTGCATCCTCTAAGGCCATGGTACCTTTGTGCAATGGAGCTGTTTCTCACAAACTTCCTTGGCTAGAACCTTTTCTCCTCCTTTCTTCAGGAAGCCCCACAAAGTTTTTATTGTGTTATCATTGTAAATTACATCAGCTATAAATTCATTAAATGATCTAAAATGTGCATATGAGTGACACTTAAAGGCTGACTTAAGATAAGGAAGCAATTCTCACTTTTAACAGGAGGTGGGGCAATGCTATATATAATGCTGGGGCAATATGGAGAGTGCAATTCATCAAGATGTTGCCTGCTCCCTGAAGGCCTTCTAAAGAGAGGAATGATAAATTAACATCTGAGATATCACAAACATGATGGGGCCTGTGTGTTTGATCTAGCTTCTGATGATAGAAGTGAGTCATACATTTCAGAAATTTGACTGCTGGTTAGAGGAATTTGCTTAAAATTTCTCACACAGCTATCAGGCATGGTCATGACCACAGAGTTGTTATTGTCTTCATCTATCTGTTGATCCACACAGTAAAGTAACTATTCTACTTCATTTCATGTTTAGGAAAATGTCTGGGCATGTCTGGCATCTGGCTACTCTACCCACTTCCTCTTGCCCCAACTGTGGATAGGAAACAATGATCTTGACCTTAAGACTCAATAAAATTAATTATACACAGTCATGGTAAAGTATGGGTTATGTATTACAGTTGCTACAAATGAGTGGATTCCTTTCTCAGAGAAGGTGACACAAGTGGGCCGGGGGTCTGCAAGAAGTAATTCCTTTTCTTAGAAGAGGCTCCCCCACTGGGCATTACTTTCAGGACAACAGATTTTGTGTTCCTGCATTGCATACTCTCTGAAGTTTAGGCTTAAGGGACACTAGCATGTTAGCAATAAATGAGTTATTTGAGGTAGCATTCTGTTCCAAATTAAATGTGAAATCCACAAATTTAAGGGTCTGCAAAGGGTACTAGTGTGCTAAAATTTGAGTCTGAAATGTCCTTCGAAGGCCAATGTTTTAATGCCTTGGTGCTCAGTTTGTTGCTATAGGAAAGCAATGGGAATTTTAAGATGTACAGTGCTAATGTTAGTAAATTTTATTCTGTAATTGTTTTTCTCATTGTGTGCTGCCACAAACAAAGTAATAGAGTCCATTGATCATAGACCCTCCAAACTGTGAGCCAAAATCAAAACCTTTTCTCTTGACAAATTAACTGACTCAAGCATCTGCTGCAGTGACAGAATTCTGGCTTGAAATATTTTAGTTTTCATGAAGTATACAGTTTCAATCAGCACTACAAACGGTTGCAGCTATGTTCTGCTAAACATTTGCTTAGAGCCAGAAGAATCAAAAGGTCGATAGCCAGCCTCTGATACATAGCAAATCTTAGCCCATCCAGGGCTATGTGAAACCTTGATTCCAAAAATTAAACAGAAATAACAACAGAAAATGGAAAGCAAAAATTGGCCTTCTTGGGGTGGAATGACATAGTTTTCTGATCCTTGTACTGAGCTGTAATACATCTAACCCTACCTTAGACATCATTTCAGACAGGCTTTCACAGTGATAATCTCCCATCAAAGGTCTTTGAGCTAGCCTTGTAATACAACCTAAGATAATTTCAAAGTCACATACAAGAATAGGAAGTATGATAGAGAAGGACAAGAGAAAATTGTGTTGTGTATTCCCCAGCCGCATTCAAAGCTGAATAGTCCCTTTGGGTCAACAGAATGTGTGCTGAGGGCATACTTTCTCTACATCTCAAGTTACTGCCCAGCTAACACCCATTGGATATCACAAAGCTAACACTAATTCTGACATCGTCCACCTGGAGGTAGAATTATATCCCATAGGTTACAGGCTCAGCTCTGCAAGGTGTGCCCTATTTGGAAATCACAAGTGTAGGAGTGGCCTGGGCTTTGACTGGCTCTATGCCAGGGTTCCCTCTATCCTCTCTTTGTCAGGGCTGTCTAACAGAATTCAGAAGGAACACCTCACTTAACTTTTAGCACACTGGCTCTGAAGGATATTGCAAAGAATGTGGGTGACTGGGTATATGGGAGACAGACATAGGGTAAGGAATATGGGCTGGGATGTGTAGCCTTCATGTCCTTCCTAGGTACTCCCTGCTCCTGGCACCTCCATGTGCCTGCTGGCCATGTTGATCTCCTAACCCACATGTGGGGTTTTGTATTGAAGTTTTACCACATGGGATGATGGCCTCCACTCCCAGCTCCTTGATCCTCTCTGGGAGAAAGGAAGTTGGGCTGAGCCACTTCTACAAAATCATGGCTTAGTAATCTGGTGACAGTGCACATCCAGGAGCTGCTCTCATTATCCAGGACACTATAGTGTTTTTAGAAGTTCTGTGACAAGAATGGACTCAAAGATGAAACACTGAAATGAAAGGTTCCCCTAATACTTCTTTTGCTTAGAAATTACATGGGCATTAAAATTTTTGTGCTGAGAACTGGGAATACATGCATTCATACATATACTAAATGAATGTATGTACTATACATGCATGAGGAGGTGTTTGTGTACATATGCATATGCATATATACATTATATATATATATATATATATATATATGTGTATGTGTGTGTGTGTGTGTGTGTGTGTGTGTGTGTGTGTGTGTAGTTTAATTTCCCAATATACTTGACCAATACCATTGTTATCAAAATGCTGGTTTACATGAGTAATTGAATCTTACCAATGTAAGATTGTGTGTGTGCGTGCATGTGTGTGTTTATATTACTACTTAACACTTAACAGTCCACCATTCTCTTACGTCCAGACCTTTATATTTAGTGTAGTTTTCATTTATTTCCATTTTTTTTATTTTGGTGTGTGTGTGTGTGTGTGTGTGTGTGTGTGTGTGTGTGTGTGTGTGTTGTATGTGTGGTCTCATGTTGCCCATACTGTCCCTGAACTTGATAAGTAGCTAAAGATGGTCTTAAACAACCTGGTCTTCCTGCCTCTGCCTCCCAAGTGCTAGGGCAGGTATGAGCCAACACATCCAGATCTAGAATAATGGGAATGGCTACAACCAAAGAAGAGGTTCAAGTCTTCTTGATGGTAACAGATTCCAGAGTGTAATACAACTGAATTAAAAGCAACATAGAGTTTGTCATGTAAAGCCATTGTGTACATTTTCATAGTCTACTAAATTGCTCATTCATTTCCATTCTTGATATACTATTTGTGTCTTATAATAAATGTGTACAGAAACATTTAGCACATAAATTAACTATTGTTCAGCTACACCCAGTTTTTCCTCAGCTAGTCATATACCAGCATAATCTCAAAATACTTACTAATATGAGTAGTAAAAATGTGCCAATGCCATCAATAGTATTCCATATTAAATGCAAGATTGCAATTCCTTTTCATTATTGACCAGAGCAGTAAGAGTTATGGTGTCTTCTAAACAGAAAGCAAACACATTAAAGGTAGACATCGTTACAATGAGTCACAGATTCATTTTGTTGTTGTTGTTCCAAGTTAATAGGCCATCGAGTTAATCACTCTGTGTCATTTCACAGGCTTGAGTTGAAACTGGTTCTTATTATTTGTGATTATATAGAAGGGCCTCTGCCTCCCATGGGGAGGAGATGGCTGGGATTTAACCAGTCCATCTTCCTGATAACTGTATCCCAGAGTCTATTTTGTGTATTTGCAAGACCAGTCAAAAGAGCATAGTGTAAATTACGGGCAATTAGAATAATTTTCTGATTTTAGAGTCATGAGTTACCTGTAGCTTGTATGTTTTCCACCAGCCCACCAGCCTGCCCACCACTGGTCTGGTGCGCTGGCCCCAAATAACACTCAGAGACTCCGTATTTGATACAATCCTGTTGGCCAGTTACCATTATTGTTTATGGGCTAGCTCTGTCTTAATTATTAACCCATTTCTACTAATCTAAGTATTTCCACGTGGCTCATCTTACCGGCCAGATCAGCGGGCCTGGCATCTTGCTTCCTCCATGCTCTACCTCCTGACGCTTCCCAACTACTTCCTCCTTCTTCCTAGTTTCTTAGTCCCTCCTATCTTCCTTTTCTATTGGCCAACAGGGCTTTATTAATTAACCAGTATGAAAAACATATTTACAGAATAACATCACCCATCAAATTACCCATAAGGACACACACTCAATCTCAACAACCGAAATACAGAGCCATGGTCCCATAACCCTTTGAACCCCCATTTATATGAAAACAGTTAAGAGGCCTCTGCTAATCTATACCATGTCACCATAGTAGAATAGCATAAATGTAAGGTATGTAATGTATAAAGGGAAGAAATTTATCTTGTACTACCCTAGAGAATGAGAAGTCCATCTTCAACATGGCAGCTTTTGACAAGAAGGTCTTGAGGTATTAACAAGTAGAGGGCATAAGAGCAAGAGTCTGGCAGGGTGGTCCAGAGAACATTTGCTTTATTAGAAACACATCCATCCTGAGATAATAATATTCATCTGTGCATGATGAAAGAGCCTAATCATGGCCTAATCACTGCTTACATGCCATATTTGTTAACATTGATGCAGGGCAGAGGGAGGCAGGTTTCATGCATGCAGTCTTTGAGGAACTCATTCAAACCATAATGGGTCCATTTCCGGTGCAGGCTTAGCACCAGCCTGCACTGTTGGTTCAGTTTCCTGTTCTCATTTCTCCGAGTCCCATTGGTGTTCACACTAACTTCTTTCCTTGCCTTTCCCCTGAATAGAGTTCCATCCAGTCAACCTATTCTAAATAAATGTATTTTATTGGGAATGTCATTCCTTATCATGAGCAAACCCAGCTTTTCTGAGGACTCCTAGACAAGTAGTCATTGTCCTTAAGGTCCTGTTTTATCTTGTGAACCAGTATAGTTAAATCTACCATCTGTCCTATTGTCATCATGTTTTGAGGGCCCAGTGCAGCTAGGACACAGGGTTTTCTCACAAGAGTTGGATAAGCCATACTGGGTTAAATGTGGTGGCTGCGGAGATTGTAATGTAGTGTCAGTATGTCACACTCTTCTCATCTTCCTTTCCTTCAAGTCTACCACTTGACGCCCACTGCTTTGATCTCATTGGTACCACTTTCCCCTCTGTTTTAAAAATACATTTCATACACAAAACCAAAGGCAACTATATCTGCACACGGTATACTCTGACAAGTTGGACATGGACATGATATTGTGCATGCCCATACCTTAGCCAGAACCTTCACTCAAGGGCCAACTGTACACTTGCTTATCAAACCCAGTTTTAGGAAACATCCCTGCTAATCCAAGAATCTAAGGCCCTCTTGCACCCTTAGTCTCTCTGTCTGTCTGTCTGTCTGTCTGTCTGTCTGTCTGTCTGTCTGTCCATCCGTCCATCTGTCCGTCTGTCCGTCTCTTCCACCCTCTATTCCCCCACCCCCATAATCTTGATATCTGATCACATTCTTCACCCTCTACCATCCATCTAAGTCAGTGGGTCCCAACCTTTCTAATGCTTCGACTCTTTAATAGAGTTCCTCATGTTGTTGTGACCCCAACCATAAAATTTTTTCGCCACTCCTTCATAATTGTAAATTTGTTACTTTTCTGAATCGTAATGCAAATATCTGATATGCAGTATATGTGATATATGACCCCAAAGGGTGGTGACCCACAGCTGAGAACCACTGCCCTAAGTGATAGCAGACCACTCTGATTCATCTTCAGCAAGACAGGAGTTTTAGATTGCTCTCCCCAGTAGTCCAGGACTCTAGAAGTGTTTCTTAGCATTCATTGACCCTGGCCCTGCTCCTTGGCTTCAGATTCCCACTGGCCCTTGCTGATTCAGAGATGAACACATGCTCTCCATCACTGCAAAATTCATTGCCTTGGTTCTTATACCTATTGCGATGTTTCTGAATTAAGTCTCCTCTTTGCTTTAAAATTGTCATTGAACGGATTTTCTTTAACAGCATGCTGCTTTTGTGTTTTGTCCATTACAATGGGGGGTGCATTTCTAAGTATTCAATCATCAGAGTTTATAGTTGCAGGGTAATCAGTCTGTTGGCAGCTATATACCCCTTAGCTGGAAGTCCCAGTAGGAAGCAGTCCTTAGAAATCCCCCTCAATTGCTATCCTTTGTAGCTGATACAATATAAAATATCCCACACCAGACACCAATCAGAAGCATAAGGTAGCCTGCGTTTCTGATGAATGGGCTAAAACTCTATTTTTCCATCAGCCCTACTAAGGTTCAATTAAGTTGTTACAGTGAACCACAAAATTCCAGGTAACAATTTGCTTACCTTTACCAGAAATTTTAGAAGGGGGTGATGAAGGGTATCAATGAATAGCCAGGTAAAGGCCTATGGAGGGCAATGTCTGCAATGGCCCCCAGAGTGATCCTTATTCCCTGTGGAGTTGAAGTGCACTGCCCTCCTAGATCATGGTTAACTTAAAAGTTCTACAAACACTGTTCTTTTGTGATTTTTCTGGAGACTATTGTAAAGGATGATTGATGGCATAGCCGGCCATTAGTAATTATTGTAGTTCCCACATAACTGTGCCCCTTCAAGCTCACATGGTGAAAAATTAGCCCCTAGACAGGACAAGTTTTGTGTGTGCTGGACATTTTAGGATATGGACCTAGCTTAAGGAATTGCATAACTGGGGGCATGTCCTTGGGGCCTAGATCTTTCCCAGGCTACTTCCTGATTCTTGGCTTCTTAGTAATAGAAAGTGAGCACAGGCTCTGACTATGGCTATGTGGTATTCTGTCTTCCTTCAGGTTTACAGGAAAGAAACTATGCCATGGACTGAAACCTCTCCTCTCAGGAGCCCAAAGAAGGTTCCCTTGCTTTCAGTTGTCTGGCCATGCATTTTCTTACAGCAATGAGAAAGATAACTAATACAGTGATCAACTTTACCCTGAGCCCCTCTCCCCAGAGAAGCATGGCTGAAATATCAAAACTGTGTGCCTATCTCATCTTTCTGGAGAACAGACCCCATGTGTGCTCCTCTCCCACAAGTCATCTCTGATGGGAGATGTTATTCTGTAAATATGTTTCTCATATTGGTTAATTAATAAAGCCCTGTTGGCCAATAGGAAACTAGATAGGCGGGGCTAGGAGACCCAAAGGAGGAAAGAGGAAGTAGTTAGGAGGGGTCAAGATGTAGAGCCAAGAGAAATCAAGATGCCAGGGCCGCCACTCTCCAGTAAGATGAGCCACATGGAAATATTTAGAATAGTAGAAATGGGTTAATAATTAAGACAGAGCTAGCCCATAAACAATAATGGTAACTGGCCAACAGGATTGTATCAAATAAGTCTCTGTGTGTTATTTGGGGCCTGCACGTCAGACTGGCAGCGGGCGGGCTGGCAGAAAACATACAAGCTACACATCTCATCAGAACCAAACTGGTACTCTTATTTCTCCAGAAATTCCAGAAGTTTCAGATGTGTTCTAGGAAGAAAAGTGTAACCAAATGTGTACTTAGCACCATAAATCGCAAAATCATAGTAATACTGCCCATTGCAAATTATATTTTAGCTGTGTTTCTACCTATGAGATTTCAGGGCTTTAAAGGAAATTACTGGATTCTCTCTGGAGAAATTGTTGGCTTAAATCAACTGCTCATTGACTGGATCTTCTCTAATAAAATTGACGCTGAATAGGGAATGGGCTAAGGAAAAACAATTGCAGTAGCATCCTTATTCACTACTAAGAGTCATCAGTACGTATCTTGTTATTGATATTTAATTTATAAGGGAAACATTTTCATCATGGTGATCAATAGCTATTAGAAGAGAGATAAAGAAGAGGAGAGAAGGATGGAAGAAACCTAACATTTTAAAATACACACATTAGCAAAGATATACATAGTATGAACAAAGGCTAAAACCTCAACTAATTTATTTTCTGTAACAAAGTCTATTTGGCTAAAGAAACAGGAACAGTATACATGGCAGAGTCACTGTTAATATCAGTACATCCTTGTGTATGAAAGCAACCTTGGTGTTCTTATGCACATGCCTTCTTGAAAAAAAATAAAACAACAACAACAAAATAATAATAGAAAGCTGATGTAATCAAACATGTTACAAATGGAAAGAGTAGGAAATATGAACCCTAAAGTCAGAGAAATCTAGATATAATCCAGCTGCCTTAATTATGGGCAGACTAGCCTCGGGTGAATGAATAGGCTTTCACAGCATCGGGCTCCCATCTATAAAGTAGGAGTGTTAATGTGATCAACCTTCAGAAGTTGTCACTGAAAGTATATGTGAAGGTGTTAATACCAGCTGTGCAACAACTAACAGTGGTTGTGGTCACAATTCTGACAAACGATTATTAAATTTGAATACTGCTGCTAGTTCTCCCAGTGTGACCTTGGATGAATCACTTTCCCGAGACTCTTCTGTGTAATGAGAACCTGTCAGATTCAAGTCCATCTAGGTCCTAGTGTGATTTACCCAGAGGCCCCTTAGCCCCACAGGTGGGCTAGAGCTAGAAGAGATTGGTAGTACTGTCACTTCACCATGGTGGTTCTTTGCACTGCTTTAACTGGCACATTAGAACTGCAAGTACTGAGTGAGGATTTGCTGGCCTTTGTGACTGAGTTTCATGGTCTGCCAGTGCTTTCTTATATACCAGTGTCTTCTTAAATTTCAGTCTTTGTCCAAGTCTGGCAGACTTAAACAGATTAGATAAGCCATGACAGAGACAGAGAAACAATAGAAGAAAGAACACACACACACACACACACACACACACACACACACAAATAAAATATTTTTTCCCAATAGATCAAGATCAAAGGATAAAAGGTTCTCTAAATGATGACTGGGCAGTGCAGTAATGCAGGGATTTGGAGCCAAGAGTACTGATGTTTCAGGCCAGGCCCAGCATGAGTTATTCTATGATTCTGGTCACGTTAGTGATCCTTGTAGGATAATTACAAAATAGGAAAGATGGCCTCAGTTTCAGATGATTGTGAGGAACGAATAATCCAGTCACTTTTTTATGAAATTCGTTTACTGGATTTTAAGGCACATCTCTAAAAATCTAAAATTGGAATTTATTTCACAGTTAATATACAAGTAGGTTTCTTTTTCTTTCATTTCCTTGGAAGGTGTGAATGAATCAATGACAACCTAGATTCAAGAAAGTTTTGTGATCCATAAGCAGTAAAATTAGCTTCAATAATTGTTACAGCATGTTGTTCCTGCCGGCCTCCTGGTCCTGCCGCCATTGTCCTGCAACCACATGTGCCCCAAATAACACTCAGAGACTCTGTATTTGATACAATCCTGTTGGCCAATTACCATTACTGTTTATGGGCTAGCTCTGTCTTAATTATTAACCCATTTCTACTTATCTAAGTATTTCCACGTGGTCGTCTTATGGGGGAGCTGCGCGGCAGGCGTCCTGCGTCTTCCCTGGGCTACATCTTGACCCCACCTACTACTTCCTCTTCCTCCTCCTAGTCTCCTAGCCCCACCTATCTAGTTTTCTATTGGCCACAGGGCTTTATTAACAGTATGAGAAACATATATACAGAATCACATCTCCCATCATCTCCTCTTTTCTGTCTAAAGTAAAAGAAGGGGTTTAACCTTAACATAGCAAAATATACCATACAACAGTTATCAAATAAGAATCACAGTTAACAATATTTAGTCCATTAACATTTTGTAAGACTTAAAGAAAATATCATCTATCCTATCTTTGTCAGTCTAAAGACCTATATTTAACTTATTTTTAATCCTAACTAAGAAAAACTATAATCATAACTATCTGTCTTCAACTCCTTCAAAGACCACAGAAGGATAATATATAAACTCTAGAAATGACAGAGACAACTCATTGCCTGGTCAGTCACCCGAAGTTCTTCTGTAGTGTTCCATCTTCAGCCCATAGGCCATAGTGTGTGTCCAGACTCCTCAACAAGGCAGGAAACTTTTCTCTGTGTCCTGTAGACTGTCTGGCTGTCTGGCAGCCTCTTCCATGAAGCAGGAATCCTGTAGCAATGTCCATCTTGCATCAGCAGTTACCTCTTTGTGGGTCCTGCATGTCCAGTTTCTACAACATAAAGTCAAACAGTCTAGACAAGAGAAGTACCATGCTCAAATGGCTAGTCTTGCCATATTAGAAGCAAACTTCATAATGAGTCTCTTCAATGTCCATCTTCCTTTTTGATGCAGGTGGTGTTACCAGGAGCAGTTGGGCCTCATTGTCAAGAAAATCCCTAAACCATTTTAAATGCCATATTCTGTAGGTCTTTGAAAGGTTTGAAGAATGCCTATTCATCTCAAATACATCTCTGCATATCTAGAAATCCTAACTAACTTAACTCTAAGTTTTGACTATCATAGGTAACTCTCTAATCTGTACTAAATTATACATTACATTTTCTAATGAGCTATATAAACACAATACCTAAACAAGAGGAGAAATATACATATTACAAAATTGACCTTAAATTGTATCAATAAAAGAAAATCCATTTCAAAGCAAAGTATTCATATCTATACCATAATTCCCTTTTTACCTTTAAAAAGATTGTTTGTGGTTATTAGCCATTTATAACCAAGTCCATTTAAATGAAAACAAACATTTATAAACAATATTTGGGAATTTGGGCGTCGTTCTTTCCAAACTACTTCCTGCTGATAGGGGACGCTGTCATGGGGGTCCAAAGAAGATGCAGAAATCTTGGCTGTAGTCTGCAAGGCTTTGTCTCAACTGCTTTGAATGTTGGATCAACTGGGGAGTTGTTTCAGGGGGTCTGGCTTGATCAAACCACATAAGTCTGGAAAGAATCCATAGCCTTCCATTTTCTGTGGAAACAAAAATAGAAATCCTTTTCCCCAGTAACTTGTCCTTATGCTTAAATGTTGGAGTCAAAGCATTTTTAAAATATATAAATTGAATTAATCCAGCAGCTTTTCTTTTATCAGTAGTTATTTTCTCAGCAATCAAATAATTTAAAGACAACAGAAGCATGTATAGTATCCAAAATTTCTCTGTGTTTTCCATCTTTACGTGGCTTTTTTATTATTCTATTTCTTCTACTTCTATTTTTACATATTTTGAGACAGGGTTTCTCTGTGTAACTTTTATCTGTCCTGGAATTCACTGCATACCAGGTTTACTTTGAAATCATAGAGATCTGCTTGCCTCTGTCTGCCGAGTGCTGGGATTAATGGCGTGTGCCATTACATCCATCCATTTAATTCCTTTTTTCTTTTTAAACCATTGTATCCCGTTTCTTTTTCTCTCCCAAGCCAGCGTATTTTTTAAAACACAGTGTAAACCTTCATTGCAGCTCTTGTACACACCAATGAATTGTTAGCAGAGCTCTTTAAAAGCAAGGCGGTTTTTGCCGCTTATGCTAATTTTGGAAACCTCTCTTAAAGGAGCCACACAAATCTCTGTCTACAACAAAACAAATCCAACGGAGAAAATGCTGCTACTAAGAAGTCTTGCTAGTCTCTGTTCCCTTGTTTCTAAAAACTATTTTTTAAGCTTTTGTTAAGTTTTAAGCGAAAGTTCTCAATCCCGCTTCTGACACCATTATGTTACGGCAGGTTTCCCCGCCGGCTGCCGCTGATTCTGCTGCCATGGTCCTGCAACCACGTGTGCCCCAAATAACACTCAGAGACTCTGTATTTGATACAATCCTGTTGGCCAATTACCATTACTGTTTATGGGCTAGCTCTGTCTTAATTATTAACCCATTTCTACTTATCTAAGTATTTCCACGTGGTCGTCTTATGGGGGAGCTGCGCGGCAGGCGTCCTGCGTCTTCCCTGGGCTACATCTTGACCCCACCTACTACTTCCTCTTCCTCCTCCTAGTCTCCTAGCCCCACCTATCTAGTTTTCTATTGGCCACAGGGCTTTATTAACAGTATGAGAAACATATATACAGAATCACATCTCCCATCAAATAATTACATTTTTATGATTGTTTCTGTTCCACTTCTGGCCATATGAAAGTGTTGCGATGATATTAAAATATCAATACGATAAAAAATACAGGTAACCAGTCACCCAGACTTAATAATGAAGTGGTTCATATATGTATGAGTATTCCATAAAATAAAAAATACTTGTTACCCCTAGTTAAAGAAGAAATGGACTGCGTTCTCTGGCTAACCAGGACAAAGGTATATTTTTAAAGAACTCATCTCTTCCTTCTTCTGAATTAACAGGAAAATGCCCTTTTAGTTTCAGCCTAAGAAGCTGTCACTGCCTTGTTTGTGTGTTGATAAATATAGGGCCTCTCAGTTTGCCTTTAGTAAGATTGATTTTTATTTTCTAATTGGTTGCTTGATACAGAATAGATTTGACCTCTACTTATGGCTCACATCTTGTGTATGAATAATAAACTAGTGACACTGCTCTAGCATAATAATTTTCTCACCTGGGCAGACACATGAGCTCCACAGGTACTTTGTGATGCATTAGAATATCAGTTCTCAACCTGTATGTCAAGACCCCTTTGGGGGCGAGGGTCAAAAAACCCTTCCACAGGGGTCAAATATCAGATATCCTGTATCTCAGATATTTACCTTGTGATTCATAACAGTAGAAAAACTACAGTTATGAGGTAACAATGAAAATAACTTTATGCTTGGGGTCGCAATGACACGAGAAACTGTATTGAAAGGTCGAAGTATTAGGAAGGTTAATAACCACTGCATTAGAATACTATTGTGACACACTTACTGTTTGAGGTAAAATATTGCTGAAACTTGAGAAGTTCAAGGAACATGCTAAACATTCTACTTCCTTGCAAAAACAGATGATGAAAAATCCCCATGGGAAAAACAGTCATCCTCTGCTGGAAGACAAGGCAGAGTAAGAGTTTGGGAAAATAAATTCTGAAAAGACCTTGTTAAACTTGTTCTTATCTTCTAAGCATCTCACATAGTTCAGTTGTTTCTTCATGTCTTACTACTCTTTGCCTAAGCCAAAATATATGTAGCTACCCATAAACTCTGGCTTTGTATCTTTTCTTTTCTTTTGTTTTGGGGGGGGGATAAAGGGGACCTCCTGGGACATGTAAAGTCCCTGTCTTTCTCTCTTATGTCAGCTTAACTCTGTAAGTCTCCAAGTCCCTGAGGATGAAGAAAGACATTTTCTGCTTCTGCAGTATTTATGTGCAATAATTCCTCTAAGACCTGGTACATGTAAACTGCATTCAGACATCAATTACCGTTAATTCATTGTTGTTGTAGATGTTTATATCTAGAGTCTTGTGTCTTGGTGGTAATGTCAGCCCATTGTGTTGCTATTAGTTAAATCTATAGTGCAACATAGATTTAACATAAATCACAGGAGGGATGAAATTAAAAACCAATAAGTCAACTGTTGGTGCCCTGTCTACTCAGGGTGAGACTCTGGTGAGACAGAAAGGTAGACTCTTTCTGTTCCTAGTTTGTAATTGCCAGATCACAGAAACAATTGTTGAGATCCCCACATAGCATAAGGCCTATACCTAAAATGGCTGTATTTAAAAAATTAGCACTTGATAAAACAGCAGGTGATACATTGTGTTTTTATAATACACAATAGTAATGATGAATATAATGATTAGTAAAAATAAAGAAGGGCAATTGGAAACTCATTGAGATGATGCGAAAGGTCCGTGGACTTGATGATGGCTATGGTTTCACAGGCTCACACTTCCACAAGCTTATTGAATTATACAATCAAGTATACAAGGAAATGTTGCATATCAATTATATCTCAATAGAGTAGTTTTGAAAATCAAGTCAATAAGACCTAATGAAGAGAATTAACATAAGGGCTAAAAAAATCAAGCTAATTGACTAACCTTTTCCAGATGATCTGAGTTTAATTCCCAGCACCCATGTCAGGCAGTTCACAACTATTCAGTGCCAGAAAATTCAACACACCTGGTGTCCGAGGGCACCTGTACTCATGTGCACATACCCACAGACGGACATATACACCTTAGACATAATTAAAAATAATAAAAATAAATTTTGAAACGTAGGATGATGCATCCTTAGCTCCATCTTCATGGCTTCTACTCTCAACAGCACTACCTTAAGTACTCTCATATAACCTGGTCACAGGTTACACAAAGGAACACAGGCTTACAGTTTTATTTGTTGGTGCATAATTTTACAATGGTGAAATATTTAACATCTGAGTAAAGTATCAAATCAGTCTGATAAATAAGGCCATCTATGTAGACCATTCTCCTATCAAGACACATTCTTTCAACCCAGAAAGAGACTTGTCTCCTCACCCAAGCAGTTCCTCCTGAGAGTTAATCGCCAACCTGATTGTTTATGACTACATGATGCTTTTTATTTTCTAAAGTTTCCTATAAGTAGAACCATACTATGTATTTGTAACCTCTTCTTTAATTGAGAAAATATTTTTGAAAATGGTTCCTATTAATGTAGCTACCAATAGAGTCCTGTGTTGAATTATTATGGTTGAATAATATTCCATTATAGGAATGCACATATTTTGCCTATCTAGTCTCAGTATTTTATTTTAGGACCAATATGAAATGTTACTATACCTATAAAGAGTTACCTTAATACAGATATGTTTGTGTTTCACTTGGATAAATTCTAAAACCAGAATTGCAGGTCCTAGAGTGAATGTATATTTAATGTTTAAGCAACTGTTTTCCTAAAATGGTTTATTTTATATTCCTGTGAGCAGCACAAGAGAATGCCAGTTGATCTGTGCTTGATATCAATATTTTTATCTTATCCATTTCAGTCTTTCTCTAGTTTATTTGTTTTGTATTACTTTTCCAGAAAGATTTATGATGAGGGCACTTTTAAAACACATCTTTAGGGATGAGAACATGTTTTAATATGTTGATTGGTCATTTGCATGTTTTCATTTGTGAATCATCTGAACTTTTGTTCATTTTTATAACATTTTGTCTAATGTTGGATTATAGAAGTCCTTCATATATTTTGAACAGAATTGTATTGTCAAAGGTATTTGTTGTATTTCTTCTAGAATTTGATTTGTTTAATTTTTTTCAAGAGTGTCTTTAGAGCAAGCCTTCAGAATTCAGTCTTGTGTTTAACCATCTATGGATTTTGATAAATGTACAATGGCAAACATCCACAGCTATAATACTATACAGAGAAATTTCACAGTTTTATTAGATTTTCTTCTGATAACTCTCCTACACCCCAATCTTTTGAAAGTTTTCACTGTCCTGGTTTCACAGAGGTCACATTCTCAGAATCACACAGGACATAATCTCATTTAGACCATATTCTCTCTTTGAAATACATCAT
The DNA here is from genome assembly GCA_030556225.1 of Cricetiscus sungorus. NCBI lineage: Eukaryota > Metazoa > Chordata > Mammalia > Rodentia > Cricetidae > Cricetiscus > Cricetiscus sungorus. Next base: position 121,269,943 of record JANBXA010000651.1, read on the forward strand.
CTTAAACTGAGTAGAAATTCACCTTGGTGGACATCTAATTCTCCTTTTTATAGAAAGGTTGTTGATAACATAGATATTATATGAATGATTTTTAAAATTGTCATTTTGAAAAGTAGAGAAGGTGACAGAAGTGGCTGGTTCTCAAGAAACAGTGCCACTTACATCCCCAGTCATGCAGAAAAGTCAGCTGTTAGAGAGATAGCAAAGCCCAGGTATCATCATACGTAGACTGAATCACAGTCCTCCCACTAATGGTGTATGTGATTTCAACTAATTCCTCAGGCTCCCTGGTCCTCAATGTCCTGATTTTAAGATGGTTATTATGTCAACAAGGTTAAGGTTATAGTAACAATACTATGAGAAAACTCACAATAAGTTCTTATCAACCAGGGAGACCCTGAAACTACAGGAACAGATATTATAATCTGAACCCTTAAAGAGCAGTAGGAAGTGCACACAAGTTGAAGTCCTAGAATGGCACTCTGGACCCATCTTTCATGATGCAGGGCACTGTCTGTCCTCAAGAGTGAGACTCTTCTTACCAGTTCTTCACTGCTCTTCATCTCAATGAAGATACAGAGAATGAAGGAGTGACCATATGAAGCTAGTGGCACTGGGCACAGTACAAGGGTGTCAATGTGTGGATATGCAGGAATGCTATTGCACTCTGCTGCATGGAGAGTCAACTGTTATTTCAAATAAAATGTTGAGGTGAATGAGAGCCAGAGCACAAATGAAGCCTACAAAAGACATGGGAAACTAACTGTTTTCTTATTGGATTTGGGGCTTGCTCCACATGAGGGAATTGCATGTCTGGTACTGTAATCCCTACATGTACATGGATATCATGCTTTCTGGTGACTCTCTCCCCACCCTTTCTTTCCTTTCTCCCCTACAGCCCCCCATATTCATTACAAATGTCTCTCCCATGCTCACTACTTTTGGTTTGGTTTTATGTCACTCAGAGTTCTGCTAGGACTGTCTGTGTGAGCATGGACTTGGAACTCTTGATTAGAGTCTAGTGTGCTCACAAGTGGATACACGACTGGATCTTATGCCTCTCCCATCCCCAAATCTGTTGGTTGCCCATAAATCAGCAGTAAGTGGTAGGGCCCCAGGAACCCTTTCTCTATCCATAACTGACTGTTAAGAAGGCCTGACTTGCGTGGGCCTATTGCCAGTAGGCACAGCTGCTCTGAGTTCATTTGTCTGAGTGCCTAAATTCAAATTTATTCAGCACTGCCTGCAACTTCTCAAACTTAATACAGGGGCAAGATGTTTGGGGAGTAATGAATGCTTATGTGGAACTTTCCTTACTAACCATTTTTGCTTGGATGGCTGATATCTAAGGATATTTCAAAAGCCATAAATATCCAGTGCATTAGAGAAGGAACCATTACAATGTCACAATTTTAGGAGTTGGTGTATTGTATGAGATAGTTTTCACCTTCCAAACACAAAAAAGAAGCTGAGAGCATGCATCACACTGTCATCATTAAGAGCTGGATATGTCCCTGGATACCTTTAATATGTCCCCACCAATTAAAAGAATAGGTCATAATCATTATAACTATATTACTGATAGATTGCAATTATTTAATATACTACCTCATAATAATGTGTATATTTTTAGTATGTTGACACAAACAAATTGTATACTTAGCAACAAAATATATATTAAAAGAATATGCTGGGAAGATGACTCAGTGAGAAAAAATTTCAGCACTGTCATTTATTATACTGAGTTATTGGCATTCTTTTTGTAAAGTCTTTTAAGATGGCTATACGTCTATCTCTGAGCATAAGTTGAGTTCCAAAACTTATTGTGATGCAGGGATCCACCAGACCAGACAAGTGAGAGCACTATATGTGAACCATCATACTATCTAAATGAGGTGCTTTTGTCAATCTAAATGGCAAATATGTAAATGGCTTATTTCCTTTCCCTTTACATAAAAATAAAGATAAACAGGAGTTCTACTATTTCATAGAATTTTACTTGTTCACCTGTTGGCTGATACCTCATATCATATGAAGTTACTCATTCTTCAGTTGGGACTACAAGAGATCACTATTCTGCTGAGGAATGGAGAGCATACCATGTTTTCAGACCCAGGCAGGCCCCAGCAGAGGCTGAATCCTTCAGGGATGCCTCCATTAAGCCACCAAGATTGTTCTGTCCTTCCTTTTCTGAGATACAGTCTTACTCTGGTTGCAAAATAGCCCAGGACTGACTGGAATTTGCAATCCTTTTTCCTCAGACCCCCAAGTGCTAGTATTGTAGGGGGTTCACCACCATGTCAACCTTTCCCATTTATTCTCTATAAACTCCTGGTTTCGTGTGGGAGATCCTAGCTCCATGAATTGTCTTTGCAATGCTAACTTAATTTTCCTATTTTACATATCATATAAAATTTTCAGCAAAGGGGGAAGTTGAGCTCCCACCAATACTGAAGGAATCATAGGGTTGAATAATAAAGTTGGGAAGTATGAATGGCAGGATTTGATAACATCTCTTTGATGCATGTCTCTGGTAAGATTTTATCATCTTTCTTTAAAGAGGGGAAATACAAGAGAAGAAGAAAGAAAAACAACCCCCACTCCAGGTAAAGAGTTCAGAAATAGTGGATTTATTCATTATAGAGATGTGCAGCTTTTTCTTAAAGATGGGTAGGCATGAGAAACATATCCCACATGACAATGACACTTCTTGGCAGTGTTCTGTAATGCTGGAGCTTTATGCCTCAACTGGGGTTTATTTGGTTGTTGGAAAGTCATGGATTCAGTTGTCTAATCTGACTCTTTACAAGGAAGATGATTTCTCATCTCAACAATCTATGCCAACAATTTAATATCTATCATTTCTTCTTCTCAGTATAAAATTATGCTGCTAAACCAGACCAGCAAAAGCCATTCCTTATCAGTGTGTGATTCTTTCATTTTATAGTCAAAAGGAACTTTATTGTATATACAAAGAAAACATGAATCTTGGGTAAGCTCCTCAAGTTCATAGGGAATGCTAATGGCACTGGACAAGGTCTCATGACTACAAGGTCAGCAGACTTTCTGCCCTGATGCTCTAGTCATGTTAATTTAGACAGCTGCATTTAGGATGGACACAAAAGCCTGAATGGTTATTTAGGTCAGATTCAGTGGAGTGTCTCTGGCAGGGCCAATTCAGGGACATATGTGTGCCATCAGTCATGCTAAGCAACGTTTCCATGGAAGTGATAATGGCAGGAGAGTTGGTCCATGCATATGGCACAAGATAACATCCCAGAAACACCGACAAGGAACTTAATTTAGTATTTTGTTTTCCTGTGGTGTCCAGGGTCTGCTCTGTTTTGGATTAACAATAATACTGGAATTAACTCCAAAGGCACAAGGTGATGAGAAACAGATGGTCTAGCCCCCCACTTTGTTCTACACATTCCTTTAGGGCTTCCTTCTATTTTGGGGATTAAGAGATAGGATGGAGAACGTCTGTGTACATAATAGTAAGTCAGAGTGTTTAAATTCTTTTTATCTGTTGAATATAAAATAGGCAGAAATGATAAGAGTTGTCACATTATCTTTCACTTCTTCCACAGTCTAATATATTCCCTTAAACCTAATCCATGGGCCTTCCTCATCCTCATTGTCTCATAAATGACAATGACCTATTCCATCTACCCTGGCAGTACTACACCCAGGGCTGTGCTACAAGTCTAATCCATGCACCATCCACTGTACACTAAGTTACCTACTCCATCTACCCTTGCAGTACTACACAGCAGACTGTGCTATAATGCTATCAGCTCTTCTGTGAGGCAACAGACTCTAACTTCACTGTGCCCTATCAAGAGGGACTGTTTTCCAAGTATAGAAACATTACAGCATGTGTTTATGTGTGCCCCAGCAGTCAGAGGACAACCTACAGTGGTTGCTGGTCGCCCTCTCCCTCCATCATGTGTTCTGGGGATTGAATTCAGGTTGTCAGGCTTCCAGGCCAGTGCTTTAAGCTGGTGAGCCATTTGCTTACTCAAGTCTTTAAGAACTATCCATTCAAAAAGCTTTCAAGAATAGTTCTATTATTTGACAAATTTCCACAGTTAGATACTCAAGCAAATTATTTTCCCCCATGGTGTCAGAGACACTTAAAAGGAGGCCCAGGTTGACCAGGACATGCAATGACCTTTTAGAAGTGCAGAGAGAGTGTTCAATTCTGAGTGGTGCCCTTTGTTCATTCAAGAAATAATTGCCTAGCTTGTCCAGGCAATTAATTCAAATGAAAGGATATTAGCCCAAATAAGGCATGATTGGTTCCTCTTCTCATTGTTATCTGACAGAACCAGCCAAAAAGCAATTGTCTGGAAATAGCTATTTTTTGTGGGCACAGTTTATGCAGATTCTCTCTGTAAGAGAACAGAGAAGCAACATCATGTGGACCATCTGGAGAAGCCCCAAAGCAGGTGTTCAAGGAAGATTCTACCAGTCTCTGAAGAGTATCTGTCTTCAGAGAGCCTCTTGGAGTTGATGATCTGCTATGATGCATGGTATTCAAAGATGGCAAGCCAAGACTGCTAGACAATAGGTAGTTAAAAGATATTTCAACGAGCAGACTGACTGCCCTACCTTATCTACCTTATGTGAAGGTGCATGTTTTAATTGTAAGCTTTTCTAATGGAGTAATTTTATATTACAATACAAATCTTGGATCTTAAGCTAGAAGACCTGCCGATGTTCCTTTTATTTTCCCATGTAGCAACAGTCTAGGTGAACTATGGAGTACTCTCTCTCTCAAGTTAGAATGTCATGGCACATCTGTCTTTGATCCCTGCCACCTCTTGGGCTCACCCTCATTATTGCCTTATGCTCAGTCTCTATCTCTACCACACCTCTTAAAATCCTTGCCTTAGTAATCATCCATAAAACATTTGTCTGTGGGTTTCAGTGAGGGGACCTTTCAGGTGCAAGTACAATTCCATATCAGCTGCATTGAAACAGAGAAGTTACCTAGGTGGGCCTCATTTATGCATGAACATGAAGTGTTCTGGTGTCTTGGGGACAGAGAGCACAAGGAGAAGGAAAATAAAGTACCTCTAGGAACAGAAGCCAGACCTTGTTGATAACAATAGGAAAATAAGGACTTACTTCCAAGAGCTAAAACTATCTGGATAGCCTGAATGACCTTGGAGGGCAGTGCCTCTAGACAGTGGTCCTATCAGCCTACCCTTGACTGACTTTATAATAGGCAGCCTTGAGCAGAATCCAGACAACCCCACCAAGTCTCTAGGCAAATCTAACCATGCATTAATGAATGAATGTTAGTTTTTTAAGTTGCTAAAGCTGTGGTAATTTATTATGGGACAACAGGAAATGAATACATGAATATAGTTGAATCAGACAAATGTAGGACTGGATCCAGGAGCTGCCACTCAACTGTCTGTAACACCCAAGGAAATGCCCCGTCTACTTCTTTCTTTTCAACAAAATAAGCCCACAAATATAGGCCACCTAATCAAGTTATTGAGGAAACCAGCCGGGAGAACATTCTAGAATAGTTGACTTATTGCACTGTTAACTGCTTGGTAAATAAATTAACTCCCAGTAAACATTTCAATTTTCTGAGTCTCTTTGGTAGAAGTAGAAGTTAAAAATACACAAATAGCAAATCACTCAAGAGGAGAAAATATGAAACAGTTTGCTTGTTGCCATAGAGATCAAACTTGTTGATTGATATAGCTATTGTGGCATTTTTGTTTGCAGGAGAGAGCCCCAAACCCTACATTGCTAGCCTATTAAAGGAAGGAAAAAAATCCATTCCTGAAGCAGGGTGGCATTCCTGGTTTCTATCTCCAGTCCTATAAGCAGCCAAGACCTCGCTTAACCATCCTTTCATTTTTATAGATTTCATTTTCAGCAAGTATTGCCTCTCTAGGATCCCTCAAGCCCCCTACTCTCCTCTTTTGAAGGGTTTTAAGTAACATGGGAAGACTGTTGACATCAGAGTAGCAGCTCTGTGTCTTTTCATGCAGAAGCCAGTAAGAACTAGCCTAAAGCACAGGGGTGGGGCAATGGCTTCATCCATTGTTGCTAACTGATCCTTTCCTATCAGCTCCTGCTTTTAAGTGTTATGGGGGCTAAAGAAGCCCAAGTGGATGACAAAGTAATCTATCTGCCAACAGGCCTACTCTCCAAGGATTTGCCAAACATCCATTAAGTTAGCGTCTCATCAATCTAAACCAGGTAAAACTTCCAGAATCAGAAGAGAATTAAGGTGAACACGTTATTGATATCCATATCCTGTTACTTGGTGTTATCCCTCCATACATAATGAAATCAGGCTTGACAGTGGTCAGACCTCAGCAAGCCTCACTGGGTAAAATATTAACTGAAACATAGTGATGACAAATGTTCACTCTAGCTCTGGAAAAGCTCTGCGAGTGATGATGACTCTAGCAGCTGAGGCCATTTGTGCCTGTCTCCAATCCAGAATGAGGACTAGTGTTCATGTTTGTTCAGCAAAGTTCCTTGGGGACACATTTGAAAGGATATGTGTTCCCTGAATATGAGGACAACTTGCTGCATTTTTGAACAAAAGGTGAGTAAAGGGATCATAGAGATGCCAGTTGTCTGCTGCCTGTGACCTACACCACAGGGAGGAGAGGTCACATGCTTTCTTTTAAAACTTGTGGACCCTAGTCTGACAGCTGGGGATCCAGCATAGGACTGAACCAGACCCCCTGAACATGGGCATCAGTTGAGGGACTTGGGCAGTCTATGGGGCCTCTGGCAGTGGAACCAGTATTTATCCCAAGTGCACAAATGGGTTTTGGATGCCCATTCCCTATGGAGAGATACTCTCTTAGCCTAGATACATGGGGGAAGGGTCTAGGACCTGCCACAAATGATATAGGAGACTTTGATGATCCCTCATGGGAGGCCTCACTCTCCCTAAGGAGTGGATGGGGATGGGATGGGGGGATGGGGGAAGAATGGGAGGACAGGAGGGTTTGGTATGTAAAATAAGATTGTTTTTAATTTAAATAAAAATTTAAAAAATAACTAAAGTCTTTTTGCTTTGGGGAATGCTATCTGTCTGACCCTCCTGGTTGAAGTACTTATAAAATGAAATGAATTCTTTAGAAAAATAGCCTAAACCATTAAAGTATAAAGAAATTTCTCTATATTATTTTTCTAGCTTATAAATGAATCCATTTTTTTCAGGGTTTGCAAAAAATAAATCCAGTATTGGTTATTATTGTGAAAGATAGGTATGGCTGGTATGGAACATCCTCACTTGGCCAACTGTAGAGAAAACTTGGTGAAGAAGTTTTCACTCACTCCATTTTCATGTCAGCTGGCATGTTCATTAGCCAAATGGGTTATTCTATGGTGGTATTTCTATTCACAGGAGTAGCCAGTTCTTCTGTGCTGAGTTTGGCTTCTGGTGCCTGTGACAATGCCTTATATTTCACAGTGTGAGACCAGGACCAAGGCAGCCAGATTCCATAGTTATACTGAATTTCACATGGAGATTGCATTCTAAATCCCTGTCACTCAGGAAACCCACTGCTTCCTGTCTCCCATCTAGATCTTGGGGGAATTCAACCTCTCTCATCTGGCCATAACACTTAATACTCCAGTTCTATACATGGTCAGTTCTAGTCCATCTTTCAGTGAGTTGAGGAAAAGTAGTCAGCCAGTGTGGATAAACATAAATAGAATCAACACACAGACAGACTACAGCACAATGTCAGGCCTGGCAACTCTGTCACTGCTCTTTTACCTTCAAGGGTCATTTATTCCATATTCCCACCCCTTATGAAATCATCTGAAGGGAGCCTGCTAATGGTCACATTTGTTTGTAGGGGCTGCCACAAGCTGTCATGGTTAGGTAGCTTTAGACAGTAGACACATATTGTCTCACAACTCTGGGTTCCAAAGCTAAGCATCAGAGTGTTGATAGAGGTAAGTTTTACCAAAGTCTATGTGGGAAAGAATTGTTCCACCCTTTCTCTGTGTGTTACAGACAATCTTGTTCATATTCAAGAGGTGTATTGCTTGGAGATTGAATTTCATCTACTCTCTCCTACTTATGGCTGTACCCCAATTTCCCCCTCTGTCAGGACATCAATCACTGGACTAGGGCCAATCTGAATGACTTCATCTTAATTTTACTAATGCCATCTGCAGTGACTCTGATTCTAAACAAGGTCACACATTTGAAGGAACAAAGGGCCTCCCCTTAATTAGCAGAAATTCTCAACTCCCATGTACCAGGAAGAGAAGACATAATCCTATCCTCAGATGGCTTGTCTGTTTGGCATGGATCTAGCAGGTTATAAGTCCCCAACAAGCATTTGTTGAATTAAGCCAGAACAGACTGGAATTGGATAGGTAGAACAAAAGGTAAGGGGTTGGTGGCCTAGATGTGAAAAGATGTCCTTGGCAGGAACTGGAGGAGACAAGAGGGCAAGAACTCAGGCAGCCAGCAGTCAAGAAATGTTAATAAAATTTGAGGCTAGGGAAATCAAAAGACTGGGTTTATCAACATAAACCAAAACATTGAACCATGATTTGTGATGAATTACTACTGCTAAAAAGCTGCATGTACAATTTATTCTCACCTTGTATAAAACCCATCTCTCGAGTAGGTAGCAATTCCTCTTTGGTGAAGGAGGCATGGACTTGGGAGAGGAATCCAGACTCTGTCCCTGCATTTGAGTCCTTCACCAGGGTGCAAGCGTCTTTAGGTCTCAGTTGTCATTTCTAAATAAAACAAATACCATGAGATTGTACATGGTTGAGGCTGCTTTTAAACTCTCAAATCTGCTGCCTTGGCCTCCCAAATACTGAGACCACAGAGATGTGCCTCTAGTCATCTATTCATAGCTTTCCTGTAATACTATGTGTGCATGAGTGCATGTGTATGTGAACGGGTGCTAGTGTGTGTGTGTGTGTGTGTGTGTGTGTGTGTGTGAGTGGGTGCTAGTGTGTGTGTTGTATGTGTGTGTGTTTGTTTGTTTGTGAGTGGGTGCTTCATGCTTGTGTGTGTGTGTGTGTGTGTGTGTGTGTGTGTGTTACTGGAACTGAACCCAGGACCTTGCACATGCTAGGCAAACTCTCTGCTATTAAGATATATCACTAGCATTCTTTCAATACTTTGAAATCAACTTATTAATTTTGAATTTTCCTACTAAGTTTATTTATTATTGTATGCTATACTTGTTAGATACCAACATCAACAGGCTTATGCACATACTACAAGGAAAAGAAGTTTCATTTGCTGATGCTACTGTGAATCCAGGTTCCCAGGAGCTCAAGAAATATTATCAGAGCTGTCATCTGAATCTCTCAGACCAGTAGTTCTTGGCATGGTTTGTTCTCAGAGGCTCTCCCTTTAGGATGGCAAAAGATTGTCGACTATTTCAGGCTTGCAAAAGCTTTAAGCTTTGCATTCAGAGAAAGGGATGAGGTCTTTTTCCATGGTTCTAGTTCTGATTTATTGATCTTTTTTTTTTTTTTTTATTTAATCAGGTCAGATTTGCATGGCTTGGGCAGGCTATAAATGAGATAGGAGCTAAGATGGAAGAACTGAACTAGGCCATTACCCTTAAACACAAGGTGATAGTTGATTCCCTGAAGATACTAAGTGCTGTTCAGGCAAGGATGAAATCTTGTTGTATACAAAGGGTACTGGTTTTGTTCAAGGTCAATTTTTATCAGGCCAGTGGTTATTTTAGCCTTATGAATAAATTTGAGAGTGGATATTTACAAATTGGCTTGGTGTACAAAGCAGACTGTTAAAATCTCCCAAGGGGAAGAGACTTGGTTTGCTTTAAAAGGATGTCTATGTGAACATACTTGCATATATGTGCACATATATATATACATCATAAGGCCTTTTCTATCTACCTATTTATGTCTCATTACCACAGTACAGCCCTCCTGGCTTTTCCCAAGATGATGTGAACTGTGACACATAGACTGTGGTAAACACAACATACAACACACAGTTTATATATGTAGAGACTGAATCCCATTGTATATTGCAGTCTTGAGTCTTTCGACTTTTCTGAACCCTGATTGGAGGTGAATCAATCAATCAATCAATCAATCAAACAATCAATCAATCAATCAATTAATCATCAGCAATACCATGAGATTTTTGATGTATCTGGATAATTTGGCACCATAAGCATGGAAGGAGCACTAAAGTCTCTCTTGGGATGAAGAGAAAATGACATTATTATCATCAACATAATACCTCCCAGAATTTCAAGTTCTTCTGGGTAAATCTAGTTTTATTTGTGAGAGTCTTCACAGGGCTGAGGATTTATTTTTTCCAGCAGAGTTTCTGCTCATAAAGAAAAGACCTCAGCATAGCATCTGCAGCCAAAGCTCAGATCTCTGCTTAGACAGGAAATTGCAGAGTGGGTCTGCTCTCTTATTTATCACCTTGATCCACCTGTGCTGGGTTGCTGTGAGTGTGTTAAACATATGAACAACTCTGAGAAAACAATATAAAACATTGGGTGTTCTGGCACTCACCTCATATAATGTCTTTCAGCACAGAGCTGTTATCCCTGTTGCAATTAGACCACTAAACAGTACATCCCAGATCCTTACTGATGGAGCTCCATAAGACAGACATTCTTTTTCCTGAAGGCCTTGGGAGATAACAGTAGTGTCTTCCAGGAAACCATAATAGAAACATTCCCATGCCATAACTTGGTGTGCAAGGAAGTTTAGTTCTATTTTCACACTTTCAATCTATTTCCCTCCCCCAAACTCTTCAAGTTATCTTTGATAATTTGACCTTCATGCTGACTATGATGATGCTACCAATCAAAAAGATTAGGAAGATGGAAACGTTTTATCCTCTAAAATAGTTTGGAATGTGTAGAATACACATACACCCTCCCCCCCCCCGCCAGGACTGTTGGGTAAAATTAGGCCAAACATTTAGCAATGAATGCTCTTTTATTAGTAAGATTAAGAAAATAACTTTTTCATTTCATTCCTTTATTATCCTTGTCCTTTTTGGGAAAATGCATCTGCATTGACTTAATTAGTGACGATGTATTTGCATTGTCTTTATGTTTAAAAATAAGAGCATTTTAAAGGAAAGGAGAGAAACAAAAACACAGTGTGCATCCTTAAGCTCCATTTTAGCATCTAAATCTTTATTGGAGCAGTTCCTCCCATGACTTCCCACACATTCCAGTTAAATAATGTAGAACTGTGACTCCCTGAGGCCAGGGCAGTAGTCCACCTCTGCAGGGGTGTGGGAGCCCTTGCCAAATGTTGGCTGACTGTAAATGTACCCAGTCTGGGGCCTTAAATTAGTCATGTAATGGTTTCTTTTAATTCAATTAAATTTAATAATTTCTGACAGAATGTCTAAGTGCTATGCTGGCCTGTGTTCCTTTGTGTTCATAAATGTGAAGGTAACTGCCCCAGCAGGGACATCAAAAAGAAATGCTTGAATTACCTTCCCTAATCAACTTAACTTTTCCTTGCAGTGTCCATCCCATCCAACACACCCATGCAATTTGAATATTTCTTCATAGCCAGGCTTCGTTCTTTATGGCCTATTCTCTACAGCGGCCATTCTCAGCCTATAAGTCACAACTTCTTTGGGGTCACACATCAGATAAACTGCATGCCAGATATTTAAATTACAATTCATAACAGCAGCAAAATGAAGCTGCAATGAAATAATTTTAGGGTTGGTGTAACTACAAAATGAGGGACTGTATTAAAGGGTCACAGCATTAGGAAGGGTAAGAACCATTGATCTAGAGCAAGGATGATTCCAGAATCTTTTCAGTCTTCTGCATCAGTAGGGAAATCTCGCTTTACAAGATGTACAAAACAGTCTTGAAAGAGGAGGAGGGAAATAGTAAAAATTTAACACACATTTATTTTTAACCTAATGCAAAAAGGAAATGAAATTTTAGTAGAAGTAGATCAGCACTATTGGCTAAGGGTCAGAGTAACATGTCCTTGGCTCAAGAGATCCTAAGGGAAAGAGGGTGATTTTGACCTAGGGGGAAGCTGGCTGATGCTCTCAGCTGTGCCGGTTTGTAGTTATCACACATTAGTTTGGTGAATTTGAGGTTATATTGTGTGGACTTAGCTCAATTGTGCCCAAGTACACAGAATACTGACTTGCAAAGATTCCTTCTGGAAAGAAACCTCATGCTAAAATTATTACCCAAAAAGTAAAAGATTGAACAAAACCAACTTCTTATTCTCAAATTTTTATTCCTGATCTTGAGTACTTTGGGAGTCTTATTCCATGGTGGCTAAAAGAAATGATGTTTCTTGTATAACTATTGATTTTGCATATCTTGATGGTGAATTTTGCCTTGGGAATATTGCCACATGATATTGGTAGAGAATGACTTCCAACCAAGTACTAAATTATAGGTATGAGTATAGCTGACAAAATTATTTTATAATTTTATAAAACTATTTTATAGTTATATATTTTATAATTTTAGAAAAACTAAACCTGCATTATTTATGTCTAAATATATTCCAGAGAGTTATATCCTCGAGTAAAATTTCATAGCAAAAATAAAAACAAACCCAACTGTTCTGAAAATGTCCTTGGTATGCCCGAATCCTCAAGAAGGATCTGGCAGCTGGTGAAAATAACCTTTCAGTTAAAACAATAATCCTCACTAAAGACCAAAGACTTTTAAACAATGAACATGAATGAATGAATGAATGAATGAATGAATGAATGAATGAATGGCCACCTGGAGCCAGTGCAGGTGACTTGCCATCTATGAGAATCTTTGTCTATTATGAAACTAATCTCACATGGACCAGAGATGCTTCACAAATGAGAAGCACAATTTGTAATCACTTGAAAAATTATAACTCCAAAAATATAATACTATGTCTTTAAAGTAAAATGCAATATGAAAGAACAAACAAACAACGGGATTATTGGAGGAAGATAGGGACAAAGCAAAATCTTTATAGTTTGCTTACAAAGTTCTCCTCACTCTTTCTCAAAAATCATAAAGTGTTTTTACAGAAACCAGAGTAAGCTTATGCTAGTAAGAATCATAACTCAGGGTGAGAGTCTGGGGAAAATATTCCATCTTGAGTATTTAGACTAAATTTTATTACTTAATGTTTAATATTTGCATTATTTTGAATAATGTCATATTTTATCTTATAAATTTGTGTTTTGTAATTTATGTTTTCTTGATTTCTATTTAACTTTTAACAAAGCTTATTTAAGTTTTTACTTTGAAATACCTTACCATCAATAACTGTAAGGATGGAAAAATTTAGCCTAGCTCTCCACTGACCCCAGGAAGCTGGGAGTCTAAATCCCAGGCTAAAGGTCACTTTCTTGAATGTTTATGACAACCTGTGAGTGAATGAACACAGGAAATAAGCCTTGTCATCTCACCCAGAAGCCTGTGTGAAAGCAGACTTCCTGGGCTAAGTATGGGCTTGGATAGTTTAAATTAATTGGTCCACATTGGATGCTATGAGGTGATTGGTTTACGATGTGTGGGCTTTGTTGTAACCCTGTAAAAGCTGCCTCAAGCCTGTATCCAGGTTCCCAGTCCTCTACCCCCATGTGGAGTATGGCTGTGGACCCCAGTGCACTCAGAATATAAAAGTAAGACCTCATGCTTTTGTATCAAGACTGCTTCTCATGAGTGATTTGGGTGGGGCACCTTTCCTGAGTGGGAGCGTGAGGGACCACGCTCTCCAGGTCCATTATTACCATATGACCTTGAGTTTTCCAGATACCATCTGAAATACTTCAAATGGTTATATATTTGCAACATGGTAAATATTTATCTTTATGTCATGAATATCATGACAATTTATATCTTTCATTCAGAACATATCAGTTAAAGAAACACATGTATAAAAGCATTTTTTGTACAAATGAGTTATAATTTTGGTATTTTATGTTATGAGAATTTTGATATTCAACATATGAGTAAGAATTGTAAATATGGGATATTCTACCTGATTTAATATTTTGAATATTTTATAGAAAAGAACAGTATTAGTATTGTTGTCTCAGACAACTTATAAATAAGCATTTCTGTACTGCAAGTAGGTGATCAGTAACTTCTTACAAATAGAGTGTAGAATTTACAAAGGTTGGAGGCAGTTTACTATTAAATAAACTATAGCCTGTATTGTCAGAGGATTTGTTTGTTTGTGAAGAAAAGCTACCATCAACAAGTAGGCACAATTAAAACTATCAAAATATCCTTTGTCCATTTTTGGAAGAGTCTGTGGTTCCCATATTGACCAGAGATCATCCATGCTGTTCTTTCTCCAGCTTAAATTGACCTACCCACCCACTTTTCTTCTGACACCAGGTTGTGGTTCTGTCCCTGATTTCCATGGTATCTTATAGCATAACCATTTGTAGCAGCTTACTACTGGAAGAGAAAGATGAGAAAACTGTCCTTGGCTTTGCTTCAGTAGAAGTTTTAAGTGCTGGTCCCTGAATGGCTATCATACTCTGACTAGCATAGTCATGAGGTCATTTGGCCAGTGGATTTTTTTTTCTTCACAAGGTATGTGTCATAAAACTACTAGAGAGTACCAAGATCCAGTCTGGACACTCATGGCTCTGTGTTGCACTGAACAAAGGAAGAGTCTGTGTTCCTAAAGAATAGGCATTATGAAGATGTTCTCTGCTTTGGGAAAATACTGTGTGCCTGAATGGACATGGGATGATTGTTGACACCAGGTAAAAATAATTAAAAGCCTCAAATTGCCAAGAGTTTCTTGAGGACATGATGTCCCAACCCATTCCACTTTAATACCTGTGATTTCAAAGAGCCTGTTGGTCAATGAAAAGCCACAGGTGCATACCTACCTTGGCAGTCCTCGATTTTGTGTTGTATTCCCTCTTACTGGGTATGTGGTCTTGGGAAAATATGGAAATGGTGGGCTTAGTCTTTTCATTTCTAAAGTTATGTTTCCAGGCATTGACTCAAAAATATGTCTCCATCATTTCTAAGGAGACTTTCCTTAAATAGGGCTCACACTCAGACCACATGTAAATTTGGATAATGATTGCTTGATTGTTGACAGGGAAATTGGCATCATGCCTTGAAGAGCCAATAGAAGTGTAGCAAAGCTGCTTTTATCCTTGCATGGACTGAATCTTAGACACAAGAAGCAGCATGCCTTCCAGAATGCTTTTCTGAAACACTGCTGGGGAGAAATGCAGCTGAATGAGAACCTGACATGTGGCTGGAATCGATTAGGTCATTCATTCGACTTCATAATCAAAAGCAGTTGTCATTTGATTGAAGTAGAAAATCAAGAAGGATTTTTTTTTGCTTTGCTTCATGCATCCTTTGAAGTTATAGTCACCTGTACCTGAAACAAATGTTCAACATAGATCACATAACCTTATGCATTTTAATTGCAACCTATTGTTTTGTGTTTCACATGAGTCTTTTACGAATGGCTAAGAGACTAATTGAAAATAAAATGAACATTTATGAAAACAAGGTAAGACATTTGCATATGTAATACATCTGATTCTTCAGTACTTATAGTTTCAATTCTAATTAATTCATTAATAAATGTTGTTCTTTGATAATTGCATACATTTATATAATGCCTTCTGATTATTCTCCACTCCTATTTCTATCCTATTCTTCACAAACCCCCTTCTTCCCTATATATCTTTTGTTTGATATTCATGACTTTTTGTTTCATTTTGTGTTCCACAATACTTGTCTAGGGTTGCCTGTGTTACCACTACTTTGGAATCAGCCATTAGAATCTGGTGGGCTCACCAGTGCATATGCAACTGGGTGCATTGCTTTCTTATCTTGCAGAACCTATTAGCTGCCAATAGTTAAGCCATAAATAAAGGGCCTGTGAGCCTCTTCCCCACTTCAACTGACTGTTGGGTGGCCCAACTTGTGTTAGGCTCAATTCTAGTAAGTACCATGCTGTAATTTCATGATTGTCATTGTTGTGCCATGCTTAGAAGATGGTATTTCACAGCCATCATTCCTAGTCTATGACTCTTAATTGTCATTGTTTTGTCATGCTTAGAAGATGCTATTTCACAGCCATCATTCCTATTCTATGACTCTTATATCCTTGCTGACATCTCCTGAAGTTTTCTCTGAGCATTGAAAGGGTAGTGTGAATGTCTTATCCATGGCTGAGTCATCCACTGTCCTTCATTCTTAGCATCTGATGCAGCAATGGACCCTGATTTCACCACCATTCGTTGCAAAATGAAGCTTCTGAGAGTAGCTCTGTTTGTAGTTATAAAGACAGATACTTAGAAGGTGGTGTAATGCTATGTCAATATAGATTATTAGTATTAGTATTAGTAGTATTAGTATTAGTAGTGTAGTAGTAGTAGTAGTAGTAGTAGTAGTAGTAGTAGTAAATAGATTCCCCTAGTGGCCTAAGACCTTTTCAATTATTGCTTTGCTTTGTTGTTTTGTGTTTTGGCTT
The DNA here is from genome assembly GCA_030556225.1 of Cricetiscus sungorus. Classification (NCBI taxonomy): domain Eukaryota; kingdom Metazoa; phylum Chordata; class Mammalia; order Rodentia; family Cricetidae; genus Cricetiscus; species Cricetiscus sungorus. Next base: position 121,286,422 of record JANBXA010000651.1, read on the forward strand.
GGCTTGGTTTGGTTTTGGTTTCCACATTTATAGTACTAGACATGGATTTTCTTTCTTGGAGTAGGCCTCAGATCTAATCAAGGAGTAGCTAGTTACCCTCATAGCCATCATGCCACTCTTGCACCAATGAGCACACCATGCCTAGCAGGTTGTTATTATAGATCCCAAATGAGCAAGACCATCAATGCATAGCATCATCCAGATTCATGAAAGCTAGCCAAAGAAGGGAGAGTTTCCAACTCAGTTCCAAATTTATTTCTCTATATATTTTATCCACGGTATGTGGAATCTTTAGCAATAGCATCTTACCAACTAGTTCTGGCAGGCAACCAAGAAGAATGTCAAGAGCCTGTATTATTTGGGACCAGGCCATCCTGAGCAACACATTCTATGGACATAGCACAGGAAGTTGTTTGTACTTCTAGAACTAGCATTGTCTAGCATTGACAGATATCTGTCTTCTCTGTCTCTTTTATGGTTTTTAAAATTGGATTATTAGATAGTAGTTCTCCTTCTCTATGTGACTTTTCCATACCTTAATCATTTTGAATAGTTCTCATACCCTGTCCTTATTCTCCCTCTCTTCTTCCCACTGTCTTTCTCTTCCACCCTCTGTTTGAACCTTACCACTCCCCAGTTACCCATATCTACTCTTTCTTTATACTTTATTAAAATTGTAGCTTGTGGGTCTAAGGAAGACAAAATCTATGTTAAAACAATGTTGATGGATGAAATTTACCATGTGTGGGGGGTCACAGTTTCTCAAGAACTAAGGTGTATATGATTTCTGCCTTCATGTGACTTTCTCTAGAGGGTAAAATAGGTGTGAGAATAGGTCACTACTATTGAAAATTGTGTGTCACATTACTTACCAATGTCTTTTTATTACACATCTTCAAAGCTTTTATATATTGGGGGCTTACTAGAAAGCTAAAGAAAAGCCAAGTCTTGTTAAAAGCCTATTTTCATATAATAATCAGGCAGATGCTATGGATGCCCTTGGAATACCCACTAATATCTTCTAGTCTCTGTCTTCCATTATAGCTATCTCTGCCTAAGAGACAGAGAACTAAGTCTGGAGCCTCAACAGACTGTGCCCAAGCCCGTGGGGTCAGTTGACGGGGACCCTGAGAGAGGGAGTGAGAATGAGGAGACAAGAGACTCGAGAAATGAAGACAAGACAGTATTCTGATCAAGTCTCATTTAATGAATATAATCACAGAGTTTAAGTAGTGGAGAAATAAGGGAATGGGCCAAAAGGAGAATGTAAGGGAGGCAGAATGTCCTTTCAAGTATAGTACAGGTGTTCTGCTCTAAGACAAGTTGCTATACGATAAGCCTGCAGCTGGGACTCTTTCAGGGTCCGTCTGTATCATATGTTTAACAAGAGAACAGTCATAGGGGAATGGAAAATTACCAGTATGTTAGTATCTAAGAGAGAAGTAGGAAAGGTGGCTGTTAAGATGCTAACTTTGCTCTGGGGTTCCCCACAAGACTGGAAGGTCATTCCTGTATTGTAGAAACTCATAAATGGTGACCGGGTGAACAACAACAACAACAACAACAAACCCAAAATCTTACAAAACAAAATCGTTTGGCTTGGTGGAAAAAGCAATTCCCTTTTGTGGCATGATCTTAGCCTTCAGATTAAGATGGAGTGAGAAATCAAAATGCCTTTATACAGTTCCCCCAACCCAAGCCAAAACTTATGTTTAAAGTTGTCCTATGTTGGAAACACCCATAGATGTCAGTGGCAAGGAAGTGAAATCATTTGTAGAGAACTCATTTCCAGTGTCTAAAATTCTCCAGGAAATTTAAGCTCACATAAGCACACAAACAAAACAATGGCATGGACAGAGGACTAGTCAGGTGAGAGGTGCCAAAGGAAATTGATCGGAGAGTCACACCCCCAGAGTCTAAAACTATATGAACTGCCAGGTGTAGGCCATAAAATTAAAAAAGTAAGGTATTTCTAAACATAATGACAGAGCTGAGCCTGATGACACATTACTATAATCCCAATTCTTATAGTTCAAGATCAGCTTCTGCTTCATCATGACAATCTGCTTTTTTTTTTTAAAGATAATATGATGGTCTATGACATAAGTATTACAAAAGGTAAAGCATAAGCATAAAAAGGCATAAAAAGGGCAAATTCAGCCTACACATGTTTTTAAGAAATAGTAATTTTTAAAGTAATAACAAATTAAATTTGTTCAATAGGCTAAAGTTTGGATTAAACATAACTGAAGAAGTTGTCATGTCTTGTCTGGTTCAAGCTGTTCTAACAGACCATTAGAGATCTAGGGTGCTGGAAAGCTGAGATGCAGACCAGGTAGGTTCAGGGTCTGACAGAGGCAATCCCTGGTTCAGAGGACTTTATTTCAATGTCCTCATATGACAGGAAGGTCAAGGTGACTCTCCATGGACTCTATAAAGACACTAGCCCATTCACAAGGGCTCAACCTGCAGTGCCTCCCACCTATAAATACTATCACACTGAGGATTCCCAGAACTGAAAGAAATAAGTGTACTTTTTTAATAAATTGCTCAGTTTGTGATATTTCATTAGCATCAACACAAACTATGTTAACACACAAGGTCTTGTAATCTCTCTTCTGCTCACTTTCATGGTATGTTTTTAATTTTTTCACATTAGAAGGCTTCATCCAGCCTGGCAGTTGGGAGGCTGAGAAGGTGGCTCTGCAGCCTGGTCCACACAGCAAGTTCCAGGGTACAGAGAGAGAGAGACCCTGTCTCAAAACAGGTTTAATACATATCATTTTTATGTAGAAGATGTGTCTCTTTCAAGCAGTGTATTCTCAGTTTTTTATTCATTTTGTGAAAACCTTTGCCTTTTAAAATGGAATGGTGAGTATATTTGTATTAAAATGAAATTAACCACAAATGTATATATCTGCCATCTACATGTTTTCTGCTCAACCCCAGAAAATCTTGATTTAGTTTATTCTTCTTTCTTACCTTTTTTTTGAATTAGTTAAAATGTTAGCATTCTGTATTACTTGCTATTATCTTCATAGTACAATATTTTTATTATTCTTTTAGTGACTTCCTCTGAGATAATGAGTCCACATCTTGAACCCTGTGCTGTGCTGGGTTAAGATCATCCAATACTTGTCTCCACTTTGTGTATGTATTTGTATGTCAGCATCACTTTACGTATTGCTCTTCTCACCCTTCATCATCTACTCTTGTCTTTCGATCCCTCTCATTGTGTCCTACAGCTTCTTCTCTGGATTCTACCTGAACATCCATTTATCATCCTCCTCCATTTCACAAATCCTTCGTCTCTCAAGTTACCTAACCATCCATTGACTTCTTTATTGCAGTCATTTTATTTTCAATTCTAGAACTTGTGTTTGATTCATTCTTACAGGTTCCAGTATTCTGATTAAATTCTTTATGCTTTCACTTATTTGTGTGATGCACAATTAAAACATCTGGTTTATCATATGTTTTAGCTTACTGAAGTGTGCTGTGTTTTAGCTTCCTGTGTGCATGCAAAATGGGTGACAGCTCCAACAGGATGTAGAACAAGAAATGTTTTCTCTAGATTTCTCCTTTTCCCCAGATCCTGACTCCTTAAGTTCTTTCAGCTTTTTATCCTGGATCTCTTTATTTTAATTTTGCTATTCTGGAAAACCTGTTACAAGCTCTAGGTCCCTCACCATGATCATATACCCCAGCAAATACATCAAGGTGGCTAATTATTCAAATAAAAGGCTTAATTCTGTGCATATCTCCCCTCTCCAGGATTTTGACCCTCATGTCTTGATGCTTGTTCATACTCCTTGGCATTAAACATGTTGTCTGTTTAACATTTTAGACAGCCTTTAGAGCTATTCCTTCCCAAGAAGTTCAGCTTATTAGAAACTACACTGTCATAGCCAAAAGAAAATAGGGCTGAGAGAAATATCCAATTGCTGTTTCTCATGTTAATCTTAAAAATAAAGATAAGGAGTTTTATGGTTTTTGAGGTTTTGTTTTCTTTGTTTTAATTTTCACAGTGCAGACACTCAAAAAGCTTAAAGATGTGATATAGAAATAAATTGTTAGGCTGCATGGCTGTGTGGGAAGGCTAAGTTATCAGACAACATGGTAGGGAAGTCAGGACCCCAGCCTTCTGGTTTTCAGATCCATCTCTTCTATGACAGTCTTGGTGCATTGGACATCCAAGGGTGTCTGGAATAGTGTGAGTCATGCTGTTTCCTGGCTGGGATGGAGATTTGCTTTTAAATTCTCTTTGAAGCATCAAAGCATATCCCTTTACTGCCTGAAAGTTTATGACTCCATAAAACACTCAAGAGATGTGTACAAGACAGAGTGTATCTATCAATCTGTATACTATCCCATCACAGCTAAAAGGTGTCACTTAGACTCAGAGGCTCTGGGTCCTGACTCATCTTCCTTATCTTGGCCATCTCAACACAGTGTTCCTGTTCTGCCTGTCAGTGTTTGAGTTTAGTTAAACACTACTGTGTCCCTTGTCATCTCTGATACCACTGAGGGTGTTAACTTTACCTTTCCAAGACTCAACTTTCTCATCCACACTCTGGGATGGCAGTGAAGACTAACCAAGCTCACTTCCATAAAGCAGTTAGCACTATGCCAGACATGGAATGCTAATTGGCAGTTATAAGAGACTCATCACCCCTAGATATAATGAAGATTATCAGATTATCTGTAAAAAGACCAATGTAATGCCTATCGGGAGCTTTTGAACTCTGTTCACATACTTGAAGCTTTCAAGTTATGTCTACAAAGAGAATTTTTTAACAGAACCAACCGGGTATGCATTTATTCATGCCACAGGTGCTTCTTATTCCACAGGTCTTGAAATAACCCAAGCATAGATAAATGTAGCAGAATATAAAATTTGGTATGAAAAATAAATTTAAAAGGAAAGAATAAAAGGTAGGAAATCAAAATGTATAGTGCATGTCAGAGAAAGACTTGGAATAGAGTTCTTAACATCTGTCATGTGATGCGTTTCATCTGTGCTTGAACACAGAATGGATACCAGACTGCACATCTCAATCTGTAAAGAAAGGAGGGCATTAAATCTTTGGCCTGTTCCCCGGTCCATGTGAGATTGCATTTGGGGGGAAAAAAACTTCTAGAAATGAATTATGAGCATCTTTAAAAGATGCTCAAACAATACCTTCTAACACCAGGACAGGAACCTAAAAGGACCCAGATAATTTCTTGTCAGCCTACAGGGCCCCAGTGTACTGAAGGACTAGACTACAAGTTTTCTCCATAGTTGTCACATTTCCTGTTTTTGTGGCTCTCCTAAACTTTTTAAGTACTTAGTTCTTTTTGAAACTCCAGTGTTTCAAAGCAGAAAGCATGGTTTTCCTGCATCCTTCATGGCTCATCTGACCCAAACTACACAGTCAGATAGACCCATGTCAGGCTTGAGTTCAGAAGCACCAATGGTGGGGAGGCACAAACTGTCCAGAACTCAGTCTGTCTTGGCAAGAGATGAAGCTGAGGCTGCAAAGTGTGGTCACTGGGCCAGAGGTAGCCTTGGTGCTACAGGGAGAAGCAGATACATCTGGTCCACAGAGGACAGAATGAAAATCAGGTGGTGAATGTTGTGCCTTCACATAGAAAAAACAAACAAACAAACAAACAAACAAAAAACCGTTCTCAGTGCCTCATTTTATAAATTCTTGCCAATTCTCCTTTAAGAAGTTGGAAGCCCAATCTCCATTGCCAATGAGATAGAAGTTACAAAACAGGGCTTAAATGCATCTGGGAGTAGAACTCTACTTTCATGGTTTAGTAATTTCGTATTAATTTCATTTCCAAATTTTCTCATATCAGCACATACACTCTGGAGGACACATTTCAATTACAGTACTTTGAGGGTTTTTTTTGGAAGCTTGTCCCAAGTCTGGGTCCAGCCATTCCAAAAATTCTGAGAGACAGATGCTCAGTAAGCACTCTACTAGGGTTAGCTTCTAATGCTTGAAACTAAGACTGGCATGTAGAAATGATTTTTTCTCATTCACTTCACACTAGCCTTATACAAATAGATGTTTTGTTTTGAATTACTGACTTGATGAAACTGCTCTGTGAGGACCACTGGGAAATGCAATTATACAAAAGAGTTTTAAAATTTCTATTCTTTACTATTTTTGTTCTGTGTAATTTGAGCTAAACTTAATTATTTTGTTTAAAAAATCTTACAATGTGAAATGATTAAGTTATATTCAAGGGTAACTTTCTATTAGGTCATCTGGTTACCTGCTGGGAGATTGAATGCAGACACAGATAATGGCCAGATCATATATAAGAATAAATACAACTTTGACTCACAGTTTGTAGCCAATTGATCAAGAGTCTGAACAATAAACCCATCAGTCATCACCCCCAAAATGAGCAGAACTTGATCTTATCTAAGAGCTTATGTCATCTGTGACTCAATTTCCAGCTCAGGACCGACAAGAACAGACCAAATATACTTCTATACTCAGCTGCTTAGTACTCCTTACTAGTTAACCTTACTTTCTTGCAAGCTGTCCATGCCAATGGTCCCCAGTCGACGAATCTTTCCCTGTAGTTCATCGTTATGGCTTTCCAAAGCACTACCTGCCTTTCGCCTTCGCAACACACTAATGATTGTGCTCTTGATATATAGGAAACTCTAAACAAACAGGCTTGGTTTGTCTTGATTTGGGTTACTTTATCTATTCCCACTTAGTCCAGGCCTTCTGGGGGCCACAGTTTGATGCTGTAGATACTTCCCTGACCAGAACTGTATTGTCTGCATTCTTTAATACCTTTATTTTTTTTTTATTTCTTTTATTTATCCAAGTGAGCCCTAGACCTAAACAGGGCCCATTGTGTCCTGAACTCGCCACTAGAAAAGTCCAGACAAGGTAGATATTCCAAAAGATGCAGCTGGTACTTTTGTGCATTCTTCTGCCAGGTCTAATTTCACAGTCCTTAAATCTGGATTCTGAAGAGTTATTATGCTTTAAGGTCATAAAAAGCAAGTATTACATAAAGCAGAAAAATAGAAAAAACATCACTGTAACTAATCCTGTGGTTGTAATGCTGTGTTTAATGAGCTGTGCCGAGCATGTGGCATTGTCTCAGCTTTCAAGTTAGTTCTTTAAAAGGGTGTTTTCATGAGCTCTATTCTCAAAACAACATCCATGATTTTGATCTTTATGCGTGCATAGGAAGCCAGGAGATGTCAAAGGAACATGGCCTGTCCTTTTCCTACAGTTGCATTTGAATTTTTCTCTAGTTACTTAGATATTACAAGGAACTTAGCAATTCAAAAATAATCCCCTGAATCCCCTCTCTTCGCCCTGAATCCTCAGATGCAGCACACAAATGGATCATCTACCAAGTGCACTTTTCAACCCCCCGGTGGTTTCATTTTTCTCCATACTCTTTAAAATCTCATCGCTAAGTAGCTATAGAATACATCTCTTCACTTTTAACAAGAAAGCAATGAGGAAATATTAATTACAGCAAGATAATAATCTGAACAATGTCTCATAAGTTCTTAATTCTGGACCACATTTTCCTTTACTACTTCAAAAGACTGCTCATTGAGTTTTGTTCATTCTAATGCACATTTTTGACATTTTTGGCTCCCCAAATCTACGTAAGTTTTATAGCCAATGACATGTCATATGTTGTTTGTACTCGTCAAATCTCCTCATGACTCACAGTAGAGTGGTATATGATATAATTGATACATAATCAATTCAGTGCAATACAGTAGTGTACTGTTGAGTTGGTTAAGCATTATTTTCGGGGTGTTCTGTGCTATAACAGGTACTGTAATGATACTACAGACCAACTAAGTCAAGCAACTTGACTGAGGGTTTCAGGGTTAGTAGGACCCACAAATCTCCAGGGTTCCATGGGGTTGGGGTAGAATGGTGGTGGTAAAATCTCCAGGATAGCCAGTTTTATCTCCCCCCCCTCTTTCTTTTAAAACAGATTGGCTGTTTCTTTAAACTTTTCCCAGTGAAGAGCTGTTCTGCTCAACCAACCAAAAGACTTTGAAGGACAGTGACCATGGAGACGGACGATATCTACAGAGGTTTACAAAATGGGCCCTTCTTGAGTTCTGTATGAAAGAAAGGAGAGTTTGGTTTGTGTGGCCTGTAATTTTAACTCTTCTCTGCTCCAGCAGGTAGCAGGCTTTGTGTGCAACAGAAGGTATGTGGCAGGGGCTAAAAGCAGACAGTAACCTCCCTGAGTCTCAAAGACAGATGCTGTGGTTTGCAGAAAAGTTCAAAGTTTTACTCTACATGACTCTGCTAAAACAAACTGACAATCTAGTAATGGGAATGCAGGCAGGGAGTGGAGGCATATGGACTTGTTTACGTGCTCATGTGCTGGGAGAACCACACAGAATAGGAAGCTCAAAGAAGAGCTGTATAGTTGAAACTCCAATTCCTTTTGCACAGAGAAGAGGGAGTAGGAATAACCACTATGTAGAGTGTTCTCTGGACAATGACGTAGAACAAAGTTCCTCTGGGCTGTGGATGAAGTGCGCTTCTATTTCATCCTCTATGGTAAATAAGACTTTGATCTTCCTTGACTGAAACAATAATGGGGAGAAACATTGAAAACAACTGTGGCCCTCCATCGTGCAGATGGACTTTAGGCAGATGAAGACTTGTAGGTAAAGGCTGCCCCTGCATTCTCGATGATTCCCTGGTGCTCTTAGTATATTAGGGGATATCGTTTACTGACTTTCACTTCTGGTCTCTCCCTCATGCCCTTTCCCCCTGAACACTGAAATGGTGTCTAGGTTAAAGCCCACTCATTTGCTTCCTTCCTTGCAGGTGGCCTCAGGGTACAGCTTGAATCCACATGGAAAGAGAACTGGATTATAGGCATAGGACTCCTATTGCCTGTAGTGACCAGTGACCTATATACCTCAGGGACCTGTGCTTAAAGAGGGATTAAAAGAGCAGCAGCACCACACCCATGGTATATTGGCACCATGAATGAACAGATGTCTGGAGGAATTTCTGACACTTTGATAGGCACAAGACTCTAAGAGTTCTGTAGAATTATACAGAAAGACAGGAAAGAGGATAGATGATAGATAGATAGATAGACAAGATAGATAGATATAGATAGGAAGGTAGATGGGTAGATAGATGAATAGATAGACAGACAGTAGACAGAATATTTTTTTTCTGGTACAAAATTTGTTGGTTTCCAATTTATAACCTAAAGCATATGTTATGTCCCCGAATATCTGAATAGTTGGTATTCTAGAGATTCAGAAAGGAGACTTACCCAGCTCTTCTGAGTGAGCTTGCTAATGTGGATAGTGTGAGCTCTAAATGGAAAAGAAGACCACCACATTTCCCACTTACTTGCCCAGTCAGGCCCTCAAGGTAGGCATTCTTGTTTAAGAGTGTTAAGTCATTCAGAAAGGAAGGCTGCAGTTGAGGATTCTTTCTCAATCACCCTCCAAACAGAAACAAATTAAAAAGAACCATCTGGTCGTGTATCGCTGTTGTATGCAGCTCCATACTTCATTCTTCAAATAAAATCCAACATGGAATCTGAATATTTAAATTGGACCAAACCGAATGGAATCTTTAGAGCTCATAGGATTTTCACTGGCTATAAATACACCATTATGACAGCTCAAGCCATCCTCTTTTGAGCTAACAAGACATCATGAGTTGAATCTGAAAACTGTTTTGGGGAGGAGAATCAGGAAAGGATGGTGAGACAGTGAGAAGGGTCATGTGGCAGCCAAGAGAGCACAATTCTGGTTGCTTCTTTCAGATACCAGATAGATAAGGCATTCAGTGGGGTCAGCACATGGTAAGACACACCTTTTAAATTATCAGCTGAGCAGATATTCAGGCATCTTACTGCCAGGTTCAAGGCAGACTCTTGTGCTTAGCAGTGCAAATCAAGTCATTTAATCTTGAGCATTTGTTTCATCACTTATAACTCTCCAGTGTGTTGCAAGTATTAATTCAGATGATGAGTATAAAGCTCTTAGCCCAAGATGTCCACATAACTAGCACCTAGGAAGCACTTAGCATCACAGATCAACATGATACTGTGTCACTTATATCCACAAGTATACAAGTGATATAACTTAGAAGCATCCTCTCTTCTTCTTCCCTCTTCTATTGCTCCCTTCTAGATTCTTCCCCTTTTCCTGCAACATGACTTGAATTGAGATATTGGAAAAGTCCTTGAGTGCCTGTATGCTTCTATGCTGTGCATGAAAAACAAAGGTTTCTACATCCTTTCTAAAATGTTACTCAGCTCTGGGCTGAAGAGTCATGGCAAGCTGTTACTCTCAGTTCTGTGAGAACTGGGAGGTAAATACTGGCCTTATGGGTACAGAGTTTTACATATTCTCTAAAATTTGCGCAAGACGGCTTTCCACTAAGAATATAAAACAGATGATTTTTATTTTAAGGGCATTTTTATATGCAGATTAGAGAATGAACACCCAAATAACTTATTTGCTAATTTGACATTCATGAGAAAATTACTTATGCTAAAAAGTTCTCATTTTTAGAGGAAAGAATCTTTTGAATTGTTGACTCAAAGTCTACCATTGTCAAAAGGATTTCATGTATTTATTTTTTTAAAAGGGATATTTAAATCCATGCAGATGTCTCTCAAGAATCTCCAATCTAGACGAAGATAGAAAACAGCGAGTAATTCAGCCTGCAGTGTTGCAGCTCTGTGGCCAGCACTGTGATTTCGTTCTTATTTCCTATATAGTCACTTTCCTTAAAGCAGTCATTAATTAGAAAAACAAACTGCTGAAACTTCAATACTCTCAAGAGGTATTTCAGTGCTTCACAGCAATACAAGCATTGTGAGGCTTCCTCCATCCAAATGCGGCTCAGCTTCTTGAGGCCTTTGTTGCTAGGAAACTGGTTTCCAACGAACCAAAAGCCACTTGGTTTTTGTTGTGGATTTTTGAGTTTGAAATGACCCATGCCTATCTTGTATACTTCAGGGTTATCTATAATAATGTACTTTAGGATGAGCAATTGATAGTGTGGAGTCCTGAGATTAATGTTTTCTATGGAACCATTGCTTCTAACCCGGAAAGCAACTCTGATCTGCTTTCCTCCTGTTTCCCTTGAAAAGCCTACTAGCCTGTCCTGTCTAAAGTTAAGTCTCCAAAACTACAAAGACAAAAAGAGTTCATCTGTCATCATTTACATCTCTTCCAAGCCACATTATGTATAGGACCACCTTAGGAGCCCTGACAGATGTTCCAAGAATCAGAACTTCAAAGCAACAATACATTCCCAGGCAAATGCTTGCGTTCTCTTTGGTATTTTTTTTTTTTTTAAATTTATGGTTCAGCCTTGAAATTTCAATGCACACAGGAGGCACTGAAGCTTTCTTAGTGTAGCTGAAATGGATAAAAGCATCAAGTACACATTTGCAAAACAGGTAACTCTGTTTGGGGAAGATGTTTTGCTCAATGGAAGTGGACACCTGTGGTTTTCCTCAACTGTCTTGCTGTGGCCAGCTTGAAAACAGTTTGTAATACCATTTTAAATGAACATTCAGAGCCAAAGCTGTGTGTTAAAGATGAAAATCACTTAGTAGCAGAAGTACTGTTTAAGGCAGGTTACTAATTAAGACATTGAATACAACTTGATCAAAAACAGATCAGCCCTCAGTCAGGAGCGAGATATGGTGTCAGGAGAACCTGGTAAAGAATAAATACTAGTGGGTTGGTTTTTATAGATTCTCTGCTTCTTCTTTATCCCTGTATCAAGCATGTGTGTATGTGCACATGGTGTGTGTGTGTGTGTGTGTGTGTGTGAGAGAGAGAGAGAGAGGGAGAGAGAGAGAGAGGGAGAGAGAGAGAGAGAGAGAGAGAGAGAGAGAGAGAGAGAGAGAGAGAGAGAGAGAGAGAGAGAGGGAGAGAGAGAGGAAGATACAGTGAGAAAAACAGACAGACTGAGATAATGAAGGGAGGATTTCACTGTTTTTTAAGCTATTTTTCCTCCATCCTTGAATCTCCTGTTACATGTAGATGAGATTTACTCCAGTAGCTCTTCATAGGTGACGTTGATTGTGTCTAAATTATGTGCCACATTATGTACCACTGTGGTTAAACAACAATCAGTCAGTCAGTCAAAGGATAAAACAAACATTACCCTGATGTAGCCACAAAGGCTGATTATGAAGCAAACCAATTTATGATGATTGCTTCAGAGCTGTTTTAATCAACTGCTCCAGTTAGATTCCCCTCAGCTCAAGTAGCTGGAAAGGGGACAAGGATAGGTCATCTTCAGCTGTGACCATGAGAAATGCTGGCAGATGAACAGCACTGAGTGGCAGAGTCTGGAGGAGAAGGACTGTGCATAAGCACCAAATGGCTGGGTCTAGGGGAAGAGTGGGCAGTATACATGATCTACTCTCTCTTCTACTGGAGACCACAATGAATCTTGTTTTTAGCATGTAAAAATCTCTCGTCACCAATCTGCCAGCTCCCTCAATTCAGGTAAACTAGTTCGATATTCCAACATGGTATAAGCAATAGTCCTAATGATTTTCTTCTAGTCCATTCCCTGAAAACTGAACACAATATCTTTTTGAACCCCAAACATCAGTAACTCAATGCACCTTATTCCTTGGCAGTAGAAACCTTTGTCCATCCTCTGGACATGCGTACTCTTTGAAGGGGTTCTGTCACCACTGTGTTGAAGGAAAACAATCCCCTTAAAGAATTACTAAGAACATCCAATACCACATTCTGGGGCATTTCTTCTGGAGTACTGTGTCACTTCATGAATAAAGACAGAGTCATTTTTCTCTTTCAGAAGTTACATCTATACCTTATAGTAAAAAGTCTATAACAGGTCAGCAAACAGTATTAAGAACTGGCTTCTGGACCTGGCTGGCAGACCATGGATAATTACTTTGTGTTTTAAGCCTTGAGCTATTGGTCCATACAAATACCAGTTATCACAGCACCTACGTGCTAAAGCTATTGAGAATATCCCATCAGGCAATGTTCTTTGTAGAAAACTTGGCCCATAAAAAGGTGCAGGGTAAAGGGTTGTTGTTATTGTAGCCACCACTATCATTCACAGTAGCATGAGCACTGATGGTACTGAAAGGGGAAGATGAATGAGTCATACATACAACTGTCAAGAAACTCCAAGTTTGGTGAAGATAAAAGACAACTGAAGATTGGGGTGCAGTGCAAAATTATGTAAGAGAACAAAGGATATATCCCTGTGATTGTATTGACAAAGTTTTGACTCGAGTGGGGCAGTGGATCCAGAGCTAAGAGATCTTTGCTGTTTGGACACCAGAGTCAGTCAGGAGCTAAGCTCTTCTCACTGGAGCGAGAGAACAGTCTGGAATGAGTGAGAGTTTAACAACAGAGGAGACAGCATTTCTTTTCACAGTGGCCATTTCTGACTTTCAAAGCTGTCAAATTTATTGAAAGCTGATAGCCACATGGCATGATCCATATTTGCTTGTTTGCTTCATTGGTCTTGAGTAGTGACGATACAACCAAGGAGCTGGCAGGCTTTCTCTAAAATCATGTTACCCAAGATAATGAAGGTTCCAGGCAAGTATCGGTAAATTTACGTGAAGCATTCCCTACCTTCAATGTTTAAATATTTTGGTGACACTTTCCTGGCTTCCCTATTCAGGACTATTTAAAACCCATTTTTAGTGAATTCATTTTACTTGGAGCTCACATATTGTTTTTTGTTGTTGTTTGTTTGTTTTAAGGAAAACCATTGTAGAGATTTCTTTGGAACACATTTAACAAAACACTGTACTTGAGATGAGATGGTCTGAGCAGACTTCCTGCCCTCTGCAGAGCACAGGCTTTCAAGGGAGCCAGGTGTAGGCTTGGCCCTCCTTGACTTCTCACCATCTGTACCCTCCAATAATTTAGAGTCTAATATCATCTTCAAATTGGGGTATCTCTATTCCACTTTTCAAAGGGACTTCATTTTTTAAGGTAGTTTTATTAGTTTATAGTGGAACTGAATCAAGGGTTTAGAGGTATCCTATGTACACACTAACTAGATACACCTAGATAGATGCACAGGCCACCCAGCCACCAGCCCCCTGCATTTTCAGAGGATAATTCTGTGGGACCCAGGATTCCAAGGTTTTCTCCATCTTTGAACACTCCATTTCACTTCACTCTTTGCTTTCATGGTGTTGAGAAGTTTTTCCACGAATTGATTCCCCTGCTTGTGAAGTCTCCCACCGCCTACCAGCTTCTTCCCAAATGTTGTAATTTTAAAATAAGCAGTGCGTGAAAGGCTTCACGGGATAGAACTCACGTGGAGGGGCTTTTTATTAAGGGAAAGGGAAGTGAAAAGAGGGGAGTGGTGGAGGATACTGGCTTCTAGAAACAGGAGCAGCAAAAAAGAAAAGAGAGGCAGACAGACAGGAAGAATGAATGAACGAAAGGAAGAAAGGGAGGAAGGAAGGAAGGAAAAAGGGAAGAAAAAAGATGGGAGGTGGGCAGGGCCCTTTTAAAAGGGAACCTAGTGAATGTGTACAGGTGCTCCTCTTAGTGGCTGCAGCTGAGAGCATTTCTGGTCAGAAACCCAAAGGCGGCCCAGTACAATGCCTGAGTACTAACACCAACCTTTCTCTTTGCAGAGACTTTCCAGAAGCTTGGCTATGCTATGCCTAAGTAGCTTTTGCTTGCTTGTTTGTTTGTTTGGTTGGTTGGTTGGTTGGTTGGTTTGGACTCAGTAGTTTTGCTTGCTTACTGGATGGACTAGTCTTAGTAGACGAAGGTCTTCACAACTGTGTCTTCTGAGGAACAGGCATTTGCCAACAGTACCACATGCCCTACACCCTTTTTCTGACTGTAGCACTGGCAGTCTTGTAGCATTGGCTTCTGTTAACAAGGGTTCCTTCCTCCCCTCATCCCATAAATGAGACAGGAAAAGCTTGTAGGGCTGAAGTAGGAGGGGTGTGTCCTCTAGATGAAAAAATGCTGCCAAGGTCCTGTGCCTGGAGAAAGGCCTGAGTTATGAAAAAGGGTCTCTTATTCTCCCTCCTTCCCTCTATCCCTCTCTCTCCATCTTTCCCCCTCTATTCCTCCCCCCACCCCCACTTGCTTTTTCTTGTTCTCTCACTCTCTCCTAAGAGTAGTTGTCTCTTGCTAAAGTCGGGAGAAAAATCTTTGAGAATTTGATGGGGTTTCTGTAGGTGGAGCTCTGGAGGGAAGTTAACTGGTGGCCAGAAACTGCAGGCCTTTGGATGTCTCTCATTCTCATACTAGTTATAGTTGGCCTTCTTTCCTTCCTTCCTTCCTCCCTTCCTTCCTCCCTCCGTCCCTCTCTCCCTCCATCCCTCCCTCTTTTCCTTCCTTCCTTTCCCTTTTAAAAAAATAGTTACTTCTTTTATATAATATATTCTGATTACAGTTCCCCCCAACTCAGTAAACCATCATCAAAGTTACCATTAAGAGATCTGCAAGACTTGAAATGGCCAGAGAAGCTGGCCCTGGCTGTGGCTCTTGGGATGAACCTGTTGATCTTTATTCCAAGGTTCCTGTCCTTCAACTGATGAGCCCTCTGATGAGTATAGAAAATGTTATTGATTTGTATAATGCTTTTCATCATAAGGACAAGAATAAAGGCTTACAACATCATTATGTTCTGGAGCTGAACCCAGAAATCCACATTGAGAGTCAGAATAGTTTGTGTATCTAGATACATTGGGGGTAGGTTCATAGAGATACATGTCAAGTGCTTGGCTCTGTGTCTGACAACACACTTAGTACACTTTAGCTGATGACATCATTCCAAAGGAGACTCACATTTTATTTACACTAATGCATAATGAAAAACATTTCTTTTACTGAGATAGATTTCTTTTAAAAAATAATCTAAAACAAGGGAACACATTTTAAATAGGTTGCATAGATGTGGCCAAATAGAAAACAAAACAAAACAAAACAAAAAATAACCACAGCTGCACACCCATACAAATCCTTAATTATAATTATGCCTTCAGTTCCCAAAACCTAGTGTGGTCATGCTTCGATTATCAAAGCACACTAGCTATTGGCAAAAAATTATCTTCATTTGTACAATTCATGGATTATTATAAATGCACCTTTTATTTGCCAGGTGCTGTGCGATGTAAAACTGATTTTGTCACTGCTTTTTCTGGAATTGCTCATGGTGTGACGAGAGCAGCAGTCAAGGGAACAGCTGACAGTCAGGCCGTGCAAGGAAAGCATGAGAAAGGCACCCGAGGCTGCCATGTGGCCTGATAAAGAGAAGCCTCTGGACTTGGTTGGACTGCATTCCACTCCTACCTCTGCCTTCTACATACGTGTGTTTAATTAACTCTGTGGCTTTTGGGTTTGCCCTTCAGTTCTCTCTGGGTTCTCTGTGGAACTCCATCTGATTCCTGGGAGAGTCAGGACATCTGAGCATAAGGACTGCATTTTAAAAACTGGTTTCCCGCATTGGAACATTTTTATTCTTTTGGTTGTGAGCCGAGCCTTTAATGGCTGAACCATCTCTCCAGCCCCATTTTTATTTTTTTTTAAGTTGGTTTTTAAATAACACACCATGCGACAGGCTTCATTTTTAAAATTCCTAGAAACTTTATTTTGTTTTATTCCCCTTGCCCCCATCTCCCCCTTCTCATAGTCCCTTCCCACCTGCACCCGTCCACCGCCAATATCTCTCACTACTTTCATGATGCATAAATTCTGTTATCCTTACCACCCCTCCCTTAAAGCCTGTGCTCTGCCTCCAGGGTCTCCTCTCTAATTTCCTGTGTCTATCCACACTCACTTATGTGCTGTTTGTCCTTCCATCTGGGACTCCTCTCCGTACTAATCCCTAGAGACTCTTTCAAACACCCAAGTTTGAGTGACCATCAGTTGAGGTGTGAGTGCCATGTTTTGGATATGGTGCTACCATGTCCTTAACTGTGTCTGCATTGTAGATCTGGTCTAACTCGGTCTTGTATCAGGGATGGGAACAGAAGAGGTGGAGAGTTGAGGCAACTCACTATGGACCTTGCATTTGGAAAGAATTAAAACAATTCTCATGGTATCATAAGTTGGAAGAGAGTCTTTGTCAAAAGAGCAAGGCTGTTCCTCGCGCTGGTCCTATGCTTGGTGATTTGATTTTCTATTCTTCAAAGTGTTCTTACCACTGTCATACCATCAGCCATAAGGCTTCTTCCCAGAGCCAAACAGAAACCATGTCTTTGAACCTCCAGAATTGTGAATCTCACAATCCTTTGTGTTATAAAGTTAATAATTTTGTAATGGAAAACTGACTAATACATTAAAAATGATTATGTATTTGATTATATTTAGTATCTTGTCCTTTGCTTCTATTTCTTTTTACTGGATCTCTCCAATTTCTCTCTCTGTCTTCTCTTTTATTTTATCTCTAGTCCCACTTTTTTTTACTGTATTTTTTCACTATTATGTATTATGTTTTCATGGTGCTGGGGATGGAACCCAGAGGCTTATACAAGCTGGGAAGCAATCTACTATTGGTCCCTGCCAACCCAATCATTACTTTTTATCCAAAAATTATTTCATAGAGTCTACTATGAGTCATATATGCACATACCCTCCATCCTCCCTCTACAGGTCAGACATTGTCCTGGCAGTCTCTAACATTGCCCTTTCCTCTACTTTCTCTAAACACTGAGGATGTGGCACTGCCATTTCTATTTACTTATCTTCCTACAGTAAACTGGCTGTCTCATTTCCTAGAATTCCCATTTTGAAGCCCAAGTGTTCCACAGCATTACTCTGGGATGTAGACTATGTCTTTAGGTGCTGGGAGTCAACACCTCGTGAATAGGATTAGGGGGTGCTCTAGTTTCATTTCTGTTGATATGACAAATACCCCGACAAAAGCAGCACAGAGGATGGGATTATTGGCTCACAATTCTAGACTATATCACACATTGTGGGGAAATCAAGGAAGAGAATCAAAAGAACTCTTCTACAGTGAAGAGCAGAGAGACAAGATGAATGTATTCATGCTGCTTACTTTATTTTTTAAATTGGAATAGAATTATATCAAGTCCTCTCTCCCTGCCCTCTCTCCAGGCCCCTAGCTATGCTCTCTTGAAACGTTCCCATGTCTCTCCATTGCCAAGTTGACAGTTTCTTTTTCTTTGATTATCATTGTTAAATATGCATATATGATATATGTATATGCACAAGCATATAGAAATACAACCTGCTGAGTCCATTTTGTTGCTGTGAACATACGGTTTCAAGGACTTGGTCACTATGCATTGAACAATCAGCAAGGGACTGATCCCTGGAGAGGTTTATTTTTCTCCCAACAGTCATTAGCTGGCTATAGTTCTTTGTCTAGTGGTGCCCCCCAAAAACCCCCATTTTAACATGTCCATTGGTTTTGCTGTTTTTCACTCTTATTTATGCAGTCTTTCATAAGACTGTCTCACAGCAGCAGACTTCCTGGTGTTCTGGCTCATATATTGTTGCTTTCCCCTCTTCTGCACTGCTCCCTGAATCATACATGCAGGAGCTGTGATGTCAGTGTATCCATCTGGCCATCTGGAATGGGCTCTCCATGACCTGCTGATGTCTGCATTGTGCCCAGGTGTGGTTTCCTGTGATGGTCTCTGTGTGCTAGGAAGAGAAAACAGGGACTGGCCGCTACACTTAATTTGGGGTATAAGGAAATAGAAACAACATATTTTACTTTTACTCTTTGCTTCAAGTAGTCACATCAATGCTTCTAAAATTGAGGCCAAATGAAGATAATCAACAATATTTGAGATTGTGTAATCTAATCTACATTTATTTCAACTTAGATAAGAGCCTTCTAAAAAAAATCCTCAAGATTTTTTGCCATGAGTAGCAGAGTGGGAGTCCCCAGCCTAATGAATTGGGATCTCTAAAGTGTCACCCAATTTCTACAGGCAAAGTCACAGTGCTTGCATTCCTAAGAGCCCACCACCACCACCAAGTCCTTTTGCAGCCTTACAAGCTCACTCATTAATAATAAATAACACAAGAAAAAAATTAATCTTATAAATTGGGTAAGCACCTACACAAGATCAAGCCAGTTAAAAATTCCAGCATAGCGAGGATGGGGCAGCTGAGGCCTCATCCCTAAGTGAGAAAAAATTGGCTGTTGAAAGCTGCTGAGGGAGGCTACTAGATGGTTGTCCACGCCCCTATGATGACTCTTTGCTTATGTACATATAGGCAGCCTTAATTGGATTCCAGGAGTTAATATATGTATGTATTATATTAATTAGTATTATATTTACATTATAATTATAGTATTATTACTATATTATTTGTATCAACATATTTTAGTTAATATATTAATTATATTTTAATATAATTATATATAATATTATATACTATAGTTATATATATAAATTAATTATATATGGAGAACATAAAATTGGGATGGAGATGAGATAGAAATCTTGCAGGAGTTGTTCAAAGGAACCAGGGGCGATATGATCAAGATACATTGAATACAATTATGAAATTTTCAAAGCATAAAATTAAAATTAAATAACTAGGATGACCAAAACAATATGTGGTGAGACTAATTTTGCTGAAAGCTAACATTCAGATGGACACATATGTATACATACAAAGGAAGAATAAATGATGAAGATAAATATACCTATATTTTATTGGCATTTTTCTACCAGCAGGTTGTCTCTATACTCTTAAATTTACTCTGTATGCCTTCTCTACTTACCTTTCTCTAATTTTTGTGGGGATTCCATAACAAGGAGTGGATGGTTACAGTTGCATAACCAGATTTTTAAAACTTATTTTTATAAAGTTAATTCATTTCATCAAAATTTTGACAAATATTTATATTATCTTGTTGAGAGTCTTCTTATAAGATGTAGAGAAATGTCAATACTCTGAACAGGTAGTAAGACAAAAAAGTCACAAAACACTCAAGATCGGCATTTTAGATTATATATGTATATTTGACACTTTAATATGTGACTATCAAAGTATTTACACAGATAATACAATAGAAGGACATAGAAATGGTACTCCATTTTCAGAAGGATTTATCAAAGTTTACCCTTTAAAATTTAGCTGTTTCCTTGAACATTAAGTAGCTATATGCCAGTCTTTGTACTATCAACAATGGTCAGTTATCAAAGAAATGCCTTGAGGTATATCCTCTATTAGCTCCGGTTTATAGATGAGGGAATTATGATCTCATAAGATCCCATAGCTAAGAAGCAATGGATTCAGGATGTGAATTCATGTATCTTGTTTTCCTGAGACAATATGAACAGTGTGATATCCACAAATATTTTGATAAGAATATCGTACTTTAATTCTGAAGAGACCAATAATTAACATAGGTAAATGGAAGTGGTAAATGGACAAGAATTTCTGGGAATGGATAGATGCATTTTGTGATTTGACTTCTCTTCCTCGGTTTGCTTTTAAAAGCCAAAGGTTCTACTCTATAGATGAGGTGCACATGCAGACAGACAGCGTCCTCAGTGAGTGACATTCAGAGGCTTTGCGATACTGTCATCTTTGTTCTCTTTCCCAACTTAGCTTGCAGTGCTCGTAAAGTAATTGCAAGCATACCTTAGCTATTCTTAAAATTCTAGTTGCAATTCTGTTTTCAAATTGGAAAGGGCCAGACAGGAAGCGCTAGTTTACAAAATCTGAAGCTAACCTTCATATGCTACAGGAAGTCACTGCCACCATCAGTGATGTTTCTGACATCCACACTTCTGTCCAAAATGAGAGGGGTAATCATTGGTGTTTCACATTTCAAGGCAGTAGGTTTGCTGAACATGTTTAAAGACATTGGAACTTTCATGGGGTTGGGATGTGACTTAAGGGTAAAGTGCTTGTTTCACATGCATAAAGAGCTGAGTGTGCTGCTCAGAGCCTCAGAGAGAGTAGGGTAGAAGTGTGACCAGAATGTATTATATACATGTGTTATGTGACAGACATTTTCCTGCGGTGATGCTATACACATATCTACTCACCCAAAATAGGGAGCCTATGACAGACTAAATTTCAACTTGGTGAACTATTGAGTTATATTGGGGTCACCTATAGGAATATGGGTGAGGGTTTATGCAAAAGAACAGAAAAGACTCATAGATGGCTGAATCACCTACCCCAGCACAGGTGAGAGTTCACTAAAACTGGGAAACTTGGGGCACACTGCATAGCCTTCATGATGCTCAACAGGTTGAAGGTTGTCCCTCCCAAGTGATTCAAGTGATCTAAGCTTCTCCCCAAGAGCTTGGCTGGTTTCTGCTTCTTCCAGACAGTTGGTCTAGTCTCAGAGACTTCTTCCTAGCTTGGCTTGTCTGAGGGTGACTCTAAGCTTTTATTGCTTACTCCAGCAGGTAAGGCCATAGTAGATCTGGTTAGTATCAAGGACTTCCTGAAGCTATTTTGAATTGTTTACCTTCCTATTCAAGGACCTTCCTCACAGGATGGAATGTTTCAATGTCAGAGGAAACTGTTACATAACAACATGCATAAAATTGTCAAAGAATAAATTTAAAATAGGTAAGCAAATGGGCTTTAGAATGACATTAGATACAAAGAGATTTCCATAATTTAGACTAACACTCCAATGTCAAATCTTTTTCCTATTGAATGAAATGGGAAAAATTAGATTCTTGTCTACAGAAACATCAAACCTAAGTTTCTGGGTTCCTAACCCACCTGATAAGTAGTTGCAACCCCTCCAAACCCCCGTGACTAGACTTGCAACAGTATTATTTCCACAGAAAAAGCAGATTAGCTCAATGTTCCAGATGTTTCCAGTGATGTGGACTTCTGGTTTGATGGCGAGCCCTAGCCAGATGGTTACTGAATGTTTAATCTTTTGCCTGGATATGGTCGGCCATCTGTACACTCAGGCTTAGACCCTAACAGGGCATCCGTCAATACCATGTTGTCTGTTAATTAAAGATTTACTTGAGTACATTTTGTCCACTGGGTGCCTGTTGTTTCAGTAATCATCCAGCCAGACACATTTACCTGAATATTCATGGTCACTTAGAAGGCACTTGGCATTCATACACTGACTAATCATTTAATTCTTCCTACCTATCTGCCAGCATCAGACCTTGCTGCCTGTTCCCTAGGATTTTTTTTATTTCTCTTTTTAATTATAAATATTTCTGGAAATAATGCTACAGAATGTCCAATGTCCAGTGATTGCCTGAGTGTATATATATATATATATATGTGTATATATATATATATATATATATGTGTGTGTGTGTGTGTGTGTGTGTGTGTGTGTGTGTGTGTGTGTGTGTGGTATGTGTTTGTGTGTATATGTGGTATGTGTATGTGTCTGTGTGGTGCGGTACGTGTGATTGGTGTGGTATGTATGTTGTAACTACTGAACTTACTGAAAGATTGAAAGATTATCTCAAATCTTTTCATCACTCCATGAAAATTTTTAGTTTTCAAATGCATATCATGACCAAAAAATATTAGTTTCTCCTTGATATAGTTTCTCTCAAGCTGTAATGTGTGGATAGGCCTTACTTTCACTTCTGAATTTTAATATCCTTAAGGACAGATTCAAGATTCATTCATGTGTGCCTGCTTGTCCACCAAATGCCATTTGAACATCAGTGGCAGTCAAATACTTTTGGAACAAATTAATCTGAATCCTCTTAAGCAGGAATCATAATGATAGAACTGAAGTGTTAAAAAAAAAAACCCCACTTTACTGAATATGGGTTCTTTCTTGTCACTAGAGCCCTGTGACGTTGGGGGATGGCTTGATTGTTCTCTAAGGATCAGTGTCCTCCACTTGGAATGGGAGACACTGCAATGGACTTTTCATTGGTTGGTTCACAGTGTGCTGAGATTCATATTTGTAACAAAGTGGCAGATTTTTTTTTTTGTTAGTGGGAGTAAGGAGTGTTAGGAACAGGAATAAGAATGAGAATTCTTTTTTTAGAGAAAGGGAAAAGAAAGATGAGCTGGGATCCAAGGAAGAAGAGAGAAATGTGTTACCCTATAACAAGTTAGAGACCACTTTCTATTCTTATAAGAGCCAATAGGCAGAAACTATAAACCTATGACTCAAGCTTACTTTTTTCATCTCTACTGGCATTTGGATCAATGAATTAGAATTTTTAAATTTGACCTTTTATACTTGAATTTAAGAATTCCAAATCCTTTATACACCTACACAACACACAGCATAAAGCATTTATACTGGTAAATGCACAAGAATACTCAATATATCCATTCCTAAAAATGTGCTCATACAAATGCATGCATATATACTTATGGAGTTTCAACAAATGCCTATAGATAACTGTATATAGGAGCGTCAATGGAAATTTTATAAATGTGATTCAGTAATATTGAGTCTCCCTGTAATTGCAATGGTTCATTCAAAGGCTATGGAGACTTATGAGTCAAATAATTCTGATTCTTTGGGTTTGGGACCAAATCAGGATTTAACATTGGCTTTCATAGACAGAAGATTCTACCATCTTACACAAAGGATCAGGTTAGTTGGGTACAAGCAATGGTAGTGGCTCTGTCCTGTCAATAGCCCCCTTTCACTGAACATGTCTTGGCCTCTTTCTGGGAGTAAGACTACAGTGAATTGGTTGTGGATCCTGGCCTCAGATTCTCAGTCATCTTTATTATCTTTCTTATTTTATTTGTGGGCTTTCACTTTGTGAATACTATTAACGATAGTTATTACTTAGGGACAGTCATGAATTAATAGACAATAGTAAATGATAGTGCTTGTCCTTTCGATCATATTGGCCTCTGCTAATATGACCCCAACTCTAGCTGTCCCCTTAAGCTACCAAGGACTAGACCAGGAATCACTACCTGACCCAAGAATAGCAAAGTAGCATTAAGTGTATCAAAGCTAATTAACAGATTACTCTCTATGCCTAAAATAACATAAAAGAACAGAAGTCCCCATATTCAAATCATGGACATCAATAAGCTATCAAAGTTAGCTTGTTCTGGGAGTGTTTAATCACAGGTCATCCTCAGGGTAACATGTAAGGAGAGATTGGTATTTTGTACCACGTTGCATAAAATTAAGACACAGAATAGCGTTCAAACTCAGAATTCTGTTTGCAGAACCCACAGTCTTACCTATTATACACACTGTTATGGAATGGGCAAGTAAATGAGAGGGGGACAGAGGATGAAAGAGAAAGAATGGGAGGCAAGAGCCTGTGCCTGGCTGCAGGTCCATTTCTGCCTCATAAGCTCATATACCATTACTGGACATGTTCCTCTACTGCACAAAAATGCTTTACTTTATTATTTTTAGTTTACTTGGTTGTTTGGTGGTAGAGTCTCATGTATGTAGCCCAGGCTGCCCTAGAGATTGCTATGAAGCTGAATATAACCTTGAACTTCTGACCCTCCCCCTTCCAAATGCTGGGATGACAGGCAGGTATACACCCTCACATGTTATGTATGCAATGCTGAGGAATCATCCAAAGACTTCATGCTTTGGAAGCAAGTGCTCTGACTATGGAGTTGTATCCACAACCCTGGAGACTCATTCTTACCTGCTCAGTTGTAACTTAGAATTTTTTTCTGATTGGGACAAAGGGATCAGAATTGGTCAAGGGAACACAGTGATGATATATTGCTTATGATTTAATAAAACTTGCTTGGGGATCATAATGCAAAGCTAGCCACACTAGGTTAGCCATAGAAGCTGGGCAGTGGTGGTATACACCTTTAATCCCAGCACTCAGGAGACAGAGGCAGATGGATCTCTGTGAGTTCAAGATTATCCACGGTTACACAAGAGTGAATCAGTCTAAAAGAGTAACAGAGCTCACACCTTTAATCCCAGCACTAGAGAGGTGTATAAGGAAGAATCAAAGGGTCTCATGGGAGATTCTGTTTCCAGTCACAGGGAAGACAGGATCTCCATTTCAGCCTTGGAGGAGGTAAGAGCTACTGGCTTGATGCTTTGCTTTTCTGATCTTCATCTTGAACCCAAATATCTGTGTCTGGGTTTTTATTATTTCTACTACAGAACACTATACTTACTTTCTTGTTGGACTTTCTTTGGGACTGCAAGCTCCCCAATAACAGAGACTTATTATTAATGATAAAAGCTTGACCTTTAGCTTAGACTTGCTCCCAACTAGCTATTATAACTTAAATTAACCAATTTCTATTAATTTATATTTGCCATGTGATTCTTTACTTCTCTTCTACTCTGCATGTCTGACTCTATTAGTGTCTTGCTGGCATTTCTTGAATACCTAGGTTTATCTCCAGTTCCTCTTCTTGGAAATAATCCTGCCTATATTCTGCTGCCTAATTATTGGCCATTCAATAACTTTTTATTAGAACAAGAGCACATCTTCACACAGTGTAAATGAATATCCTGCAACAGACCTGCCAACCAACTCCTGATACAGACAGCCAAGGAAAGAACTAACAACATGACTGACTATACATATATAGGTAGTGTTAGGATCCCCTCAGCCACAGGAGGTGCAGGCCATTGTTAAACATAAGAAGAATGTTCTTCTCCACTTCAGAACCAAAGTTTGCTTAAGAGCAGATGGTGCCAAGATGTTGCCCCTGAATCTCCATGTCACCTCAGCTCATTTGCTGCCTAGCCTTTTAGCTTCTCAAATAAGTAAATACATACACAAGCAAGTACATAAATCATCTTCTATAGCTAGAGGAAATGGGTAGTTTGAGTTTGGGAGAGGATATTTTAAATTAGGAATCCAGGTCTGTGTGTAAAGTAGGTTGCATCAGGAACTCAAGACCATACCCTCTATATGAAAGTTCATCTGTTTAAGTTCTAGGCAAATTATTATTTAAATGACAAGTCACCAAAATAAAGCAGCTTCCTTTGATTAGATATTAGATCTTTTCTGGCTCATTATCACATTTCCCTCCTACTTTTCTTCCTTGGCTTTTTGAGACCATGTTTCTCTGTATAGCCTGGCTGTCCTGGAAGCTGTTTTATAGAATGGCTAGCCTTAAAGTTACAGTGATCTGACTGGTTGTGCCTCCCAAGAACTGAGATTAAAGGTGTGGGACATCACAGCTCTGCTCTCCCCATCCCCCCCCAGTATATATATGCTGTCTCTTTCCCATCAGACAAGAATTCCTTATGGCTGTGATCTGTGCCTGGATCATCTGTTCATTTATTGGCCATCTTTGCTGGCAACATTGTTCTGGAGCCCTGCAGATGAGCAAATGACTGGGTTGCACAAAATCTCCCTATGAATTGATACATACCAGCACAAAGAGAAGCTGTAAGTCATGTCTCTTAGTTCAGTTGCAAAAACATACATTGATCTCCTTCTTAAGGTGAGAAGTTAGGGTTCCAAGCTGACTAAAACTTTTCTATGGCTAACAGATGGTCCATGAGTAGCTCTAGTGGAGGGTATTGTTTCTGCTTACCTAGCCAACATGCAGAGATTATTTTTGTTGGGACTTCTAATGCTGTGAAGATACACTGTGACCAAGGTTACTCTTATAAGATAAAACATTCCATTTATGATAGCTTACAGATTCAGAGGTTTAGTTCATTATCATCATGGCAGGAAGCATGAAGGCACCCAGGGAGACATGGTGCTTGAGAAGGATTTCTACTTTTGGGTTGGCAGGCAGCAGGAAAAGAGAGTGAGCTACTGGGCCTGGCTGGAGCTTCTGAAACCTCAACACCCACCTCCAGTGACACATTTCCTTCAACAAGGTCACATCTACTCTAACAAGGCCACCTCTCTTAATAGTAACACTCTATTTTGGCTATGGGGGGCATTTACATTCAAACCACCACAGAAATTGATGGCCAAATTCAAAACAATGTAATAAATATAACCACTCACCCTCATTGTAAGTATTCCATGTTAAAAGGAGCCAAACAACATATGCAATTTACCCACATACAGGAGAACACACATATTCCAATATAGTTACTTACTGTTGAGTGACCTCTGACCATGAAATTCTCAACCCTTTAATGAAAACATAGGTTCCTGCCTAAATATATCTATTGTCTTCTTGTTTCCCACTACCTTAGAAGAGTTTCTTCTTCCTAGCAACAGGGTTATTCACTTGCAAGAGAGCCTAAGGTGCTACCCAAGGCATCTATATTTGTGGGTTGCCAAAAATAGCTTGCGCATTTTAAAGAATCCCTGCTTAGAAGTAATTGTTGTTGCTAGAAAGTTTTGCCCATTTTTCTGATACCATAATTTGCCTCATCTCATATTTAGTAGATTGATTTCCTTCTCATGAGAGGATGAAGTAAAGGGAAGAAATAACTGTCAGTAAGAAAGAAGGCAAGAATGTAGTTTTTTAAAATTAGTTCTTTAAGTTAGAAAGTAATGTTTCTCTCTCTCTCTCTCTCTCTCTCTCTCTCTCTCTCTCTCTCTCTCTCTCTCTCTCTCTCTCTCGTGTGTGTGTGTGTGTGTGTGTGTGTGTGTGTGTACCTGTGAGTACGTGAACATACACAGAAGTACCCACCCGTGTGTATGCCTATGGGGCCATATGACAATACTGTGTATCTTTCTCTGCCACTGTCCACCTTATTTTCACTGTCACTGAACCTGCTCCTCACTTACTTGTCTGTAAGGCTCTGAGATCTCCTGGTTCCCATGTCTAGCACTGGGATTGCAGGCATGCACTTCCTTGTCTGACTTATTCTCTGGGTGTTGTGGATCCAAACTATAGTCTTCACTCTTTTCACTCTTACAAACCAACTGTGAGGCACCACCTAGGAAAAGTCATGATTTTCAACTTGTCATTTTCATACTTAGTTTCTTCTTGTCCATCTCCATCTATATTCCTGCTCCTGGCCTGCCTCTTGCTGATCAGATCTGCCTCCTCTCAAAATTTCCCTTCTTTCTTCATGTCATGGGTACTCTGTGGCAATCTCTTCTCCCCATCCAATCTCTCCCATTCTCATTGTCCATTTCCTAGTTTCCTGATATCTCCCCACATAGATGCACTCATACACAAACTAAATTCTCAAAAGAAAAAATACAAATGGCCAATAGGTATTTTTAAAAATGTTTAATAACCTTGACTATCAGGAAAATGTAAGTTTAAACTACTTTATTCTCTATTTGGCCCCCATCAGAAATTCTATCATCAAGAAAACAAGTGATAGCAAATGCTGTCAAGGATGTGGGAGAAGAGGAGTTGTGTTCACTGATGGTGAGAAGGTGAACTGTTTCAGTCCCCATGGAGAGCAGGGTGGAGGTTTCTCAGAAGGCTGAAAATAGAACTACCAAATGTATCCTTGCTCTAATTGTGCTGTGTGTTTGAAAGGGAAGCAGAAGGAGGTATGTTGCCTATTTGAAGCTAGAAAAGCAAGGCGTTGCAAGAAAAGTATAGATCATGAAGGAGTCCACCAAACAGGAAAATAGGCACATGATTTTTTTTTTCACTTGATTCTCATCTAAAGGTTCTCCAACTGTATTTATGTGTGCCATGACTGGAAAGTGGGAAAAGGCAAGGGAAGAGTTTCCTCAAGAGTCTTCAGAGGTAACACAGCATTGCTTGTACTTTGAATTGAGGATTCTACCTCCAGAATTCTGTAAGGATAAAATGTTGTTGAAGCCATCATTTGTGGGAATCTGAATGGGAGCCCAGGCAGTTATCCTAGCCCCTATCATAATGCACCTGCATAAATACAACAGCCTCTAAACTAGACTCTTGCTTCTATCTGTGCTTCCTAGTATATTCTCCAAACAGCAAACTGAAGACATTTGCAAAGCATGAGTAAGTGTAAATAAAATCTTGTGGCTGCCCCCTTGTATAGATCCTCCAGTGGCTTATATGATTTGTAATTATACCATACCTAGTTCTCCAGAATCTGCAGTGACCCCGAATTCTCAGTCATTTCCTCTCCAACAGCCTCTAACATTTTCTCTACCTCAGCCATTTCCCTTTCTGCCTCCTTCTTTCAGATATAAGGATGTTTTGCCTAGCTCATTTGTGCTGGTTGGTTCTTAGTGTAAACATGTTACTGTGGTGTTTAGCCCCTGCACTCCTAAGACATGAAACAACCAGAATATGCAATGATTCCTAGAGGCTTTTTGCTGTGCAAAGAATCCATCCATTAGATGCCTGCAGGTTGGGGAATGGACTGTATCAGACATGGGAATCTACACTTGTATATTCACAGTTCATTTGGTTCCACAAAGCTTTCTGTGTAAATCTCAGCCTCAGCCCAGCTGAGTTTCTCCCTTCCCTCCAAACCTAGAGAGTTTCTTCACCTCCTTTGGATCCTTGCCCAGATGCTACCTTCCTGGTGAGCAAGGCCCTACTCACTACATGTAGCACTTATCTTCTTTTTAACTCTCCTATTTCTGTATAGACTTTATTGCCACCTGACTTATTTTCCTTATTTATTGCCTATCTATTTCATAGAATATAAGTTCTTGGAAAGGCTTTTATTGTTGCATTCTTTTGTTTTGTCCTCTCTCTCTCTCTCTCTCTCTCTCTCTCTCTCTCTCTCTCTCTCTCTCTCTCTCTCTCTCTCTCCACTGTTACCTACTGTGATCCCAGCATCTAGAATTGTGGTCTGACATATAAAAAAACATGCAGTGAACACTGATAAATGGATACATGTCTTCAAATAGTTCTGGCTGCATGCACATCTATGGAATGCAGAGATATTCTAAGGAGCAGACCATGAGCTTGTCACTCAGAGTCCTTATCTAGAATAAGGAACCTAAGGATGATCCTCCCTCCCCACCCTGCCATCACCTCCACCTCCAAAGAACCAAATGGGCAAGGTGAAACAGGCAGCATTCTCCCCAGCAGTGCCCTTAATTTGTATAATTGTGATTAAAATGGTTTTTCTGCATAGTCCCAGCATCCTCTTTTACAACACAATAGTTTTACTTCTATTTTGTCAGATAAAGTATCATTAGCAAGTTACTTTGTTTTGACAGCATAGGGCTATAATTAGTTTCCATAGAAAAATGCATCAATTAACACAGTGTTTGCTTCTTGGCTTGAATTTAAATAAAAATTAAGGGAGTTGAGAAAATGCAAATAGAAGTTGCATTGGGATTAGCAAGAAAACTCACCAGCCTATGGATTAGGGGGTAGCTGTGGACAGTTACCCTTGACTTCATAGGAAGAGTTGTCCTGCTCCAGTCAACCCTAAGAAATGTGATTGGTGTATATGTTCTTCATGACTTCTCTGTGTTTTGTCATCTCTATGTGATCACTCATACATAGCATTCAGAAATAAGTACTGGTCTTTTGCTATTTTCATCATGTTACCCAGATACATTTTAAAAGAGTTTGGAATACATTGATGACATTTAGACAGACAAGGAATGAACTTAAGTGAAAATGACACCCCCCCCCAAGAACAGTATGATGGGTATTGTCCTTCTGAAAATATGTTTCTCTAATTGGTTGATGAATGAAACACTGATTGGCTGATTGGGCAGGCAACAAGTATAGGTAGGGCTAGGAGATGAGAACTCTGGGAAATGTTAGCAGACAGTTGTAAA
The DNA here is from genome assembly GCA_030556225.1 of Cricetiscus sungorus. Lineage (NCBI taxonomy): Eukaryota > Metazoa > Chordata > Mammalia > Rodentia > Cricetidae > Cricetiscus > Cricetiscus sungorus. The sequence continues at coordinate 121,316,947 of JANBXA010000651.1, forward strand.
GTAGAGCCCGGGAAGAGAGGTCGTACTAGGCATTCTCTGGTAAGCCAAAACTGTGGAAATATATAGATTAATAGAAATGTGTTAATAATTAAGACAGAGCTAGCCAATAAGAAGCCCAAGCCACTGGCCAACAGTTTTACATTAATATAGTGTCCCTATGTTCATTTGGGGGTGGAGTGGCAAGACCATCCAGGACAAAGAACCTCTCATTAAAGAAGTATTGTGTGTTAATCAAGAACATAGAGAATACATTAAATGAAGACAAGAGAGACGAGGGATATGGGACAGGAGTTTCTCTCTCAAAGTACCACTTCTGATACAACTGTGCTATTGGAAGTGGGTAGATAATGCATCATATAATCAATACTGGTTCATAGAAGGACTGTGGTATTCTGAAGATACAGAACTTCACACAAAGATGGAAACATCAAATGCCAAGTAGCTGTAGTTGTGCTTAATTTATCTCCAGAGTAGCAAGAGATGAACATGTGAAGACAAACTCCAAAGGAAGTCACACGGCTTGTGGAGAAAATTCATCCCAGGTCCTGGACCACTCATTCCATTTGTCATACAAAATTGTAGGGAAACTCCAATGTGATGCCATATTCTTTTTATAATAATATTTGACAGCTGTATAGTGTTATTTTTGAATTCACCTGACTCTTCTGCCTAATTTTTTTCCTTTGGATTGTTGTTTGTGGAGACTATTTTTTGTCTCTTAATCCAAGCAGCTAGGTATCATCGAGGCCTGGGCTAACCTTAAGGAGAAATGTATAGAAAAGAATAGCGGATTCTCAGTTTGAAGTTCCAGACTGGGTATTTATTTGTCAAGTGACCATGGACAAATTAGTTCTATGTCCTAATCATTGTATCATTTAGAAAATCATCTTAGTCATTTTTACATATGAGGATTGCTGTGAGATCTATATTACTAAAATAAACAGTATCCATGCCATAAACATGTGAGTACCTGAGAGATAACAATGCCTCGTTATTATTTTTATTTGTGTTTACTCATGTCTAGTGCATTCGGGGGGCCCTACACACCTCTTCTCAAATGCCACCTTTCTCCTTAGCATACAGCACATTTGAGCATTAAAAATGCATTACTCTGGGTTCAGTAATTGGTTTGCTAAGGTGTTCTCATTAAAATGCAAAATGACTTATGAGTTATTCATTATTTGGCTTAAGTGTGATAGTTTCCCAAAATTGATGCTTTGAATGGAAGGAAAATGAGGGTGGATGTAGGAACAGGAACTTTAGAGCATGGATATCTCCTCCCCACAAACCACAGAGTCAGAGTAAGCAGGCATATAGGCAAGCCATGGGAATCAGGCCAGCACGAGGCTCTAGGAGTAGCAGTGAAGAGGTGAAGAGGGCACACTAAAAAGATCCCAGGAAGCTAAAAGTGAGTCACCTCCACAGGCGTGACCCCTCTGTCTCCCCCCCCACACACACACACATAGAGCAGCACTTGTTATACAATAGAATTTGTCAGCTCAGACTCTTGGTACCTACTTCCCTGCTATCAAAGCTTATGTGGTGGTGATTCCTTTATATTTGGCTTTTGGGGCCCTGACCCAGGATTTGAGTGGGCGTTACAATGAGACCATGCATCATAATGCTCACATTCTCCCTCACAAATCATGGGAACGATATGATAAGTTATTGTAGGTGCTTTGAAGGATGGTAGAAACTCAAGGAGATTAAAGGCAGGAATGCAGATTAGAAATGAAGATCCAAATCCAGGAATAAGGAGAGGAGGGCCAGACAGAGTAGAATATTTTTGCCTTCTCTCCATTGATGACCCAAATCTAGGGCCATGTTTCTGCATGGTCACCATGTTGACATCTTAATAATTCACTTTTACCAGCATCTTGGGAACTTTTTACATACTATTCAGCTTGCTAAATTGCTCCATTTTTTCCATTTTCTGGACTGATGAGCCAACCATTTCCACCCTTCCTTGTTGAGTGTGTGTTTACAGTCAGTGTAGACAAGCAAAAGTTTTTCTTTCTGAGCCAGTAGGTGTCACTATTGATCAACTGGTAATAAAGATGGTATCCTCACTAAGACAAGGATTCATTGCCTCTAATTAGGGGACAATTGAATTTGACATTTCAGGTGAAAGAGCCATTGCCTCAGGTCTACTGGCTTCCACTACATGGCTGAGTTCTCAGAGGAAAAATAAAAACATACATTGCTTCATTGTTGCTAATGTCTAGGTAAAAGGAAAGTATCAATGTTCATGGAGTTCAGGGAATGGTCCTCATACGTCCACCATCCAGGACCAGGGATGAGAGGATGGGAGTGACTTACAACGTCACTAAATTAAATTTTATTTTAAGGTGTTAGGGATTGAATTAGAGGCTTTGCAAATGCTAATCACACATTCTCAGCAATCACTTTACCAAACTGAATTCGCTTCCTGGCCCATTATATTCTTTAAAGCTCTTATTAAGTAGAGTCCACCCTGATTAACCATTCAGTCAATCATTCATGGTAGAGTTTAGAAAGCTCAGAGTGACTGCCTTCCTTGGGTCAATTCCTTGAGCTTCATACTTGACTTCAGAGACTTGTATGCCTGAAACAATCAGTTAAGTAAACAATCACACCCAAATCAAGATGTAAAACTGGAGAGATTGTTTTCCATCTCTTCCTCTGTTGCCCACTGCTTGGTTGTCCACGATAACACAATTGTGAAATAGGTCTTTGAACAACCCTTTCCTTCCCATATTATTAATATTATTATCAATATACATATTATTATCTACCAAAACCTTTGCTTATCTGTAGGGTTTATCCAAGTCCCCTTCCTCTTGAGAGAATCATTTTCTACTGTAAAATTCCTCTATTCATCATATTTTCTTTCTCTCCATTTTTCTCTTGTTTTGTTTTGTGTTAGGGTGTCATTTTACTCTGAGTTACAAATATTTTTAAGAGATGAAGCTACTAGTGTCATCTGTCTCAGAACCTTTTTATTTCACTTGTGTTAGCAGCTGAAACTGATTTGCCCACTTTTATTAATGAACTGCCTAGACAGTACATGTCTCAGAAAAGATATTTCTTGAATACTTAACTGCCAGGTATATTGGTGATGCAAGAAAGACCCATCCTTTGCTCAGTTAATGAGAAGCCTGTAGAAAGGTAGACAACATAAAACATGAATGCAAGTATTGCTTCCCATCATTCATTATCAGTGCATATATAGTACACAGGAATTGGAAAGTGTCTTGTAGTGGCTGCTCATAAAGGTTGATGGAAAAAATCAATGTTTTTAGCTTAAAAATAGACTCATAGAAAACAGGCATGGAGGATGGAGTTAGAGATCTTGGGGGAAAAGCTGAAGCATAGGGATGAAATCTACTAAACTATTGAGTTGGTTGTTTAAATTTTCAAAACACAAAACTAAAGCAGTAAGATATACAGTAAGACAGATTCAATAGTTATTTATACTAAGAGTGGAGGATGGAGGAGACAAAAGGGAAGGGGTAAAAGCATGGAATCCTATCTTGAAACAAATTTAAAAATATGATTTATAAAAGCACATTAGATTGTACATAAATCACATGGAATTGGTGAGTTTGGGTCAGAAAAAAATAATACCAAAAGAAATGGATAATTGACATTTTACTTCTTTGGGAAACATGATGTTCCAATTCAATATTTTGAACAGCATTCTTTACAACTTTTTGACTTTTCTGGTGCTTCCAATAACATTAAAATAATTTTAGACAACTACCCTGGAAAATGATAAACCTTTTTGTATAATATGTGACTTCCAAACATTTGGAAGGTAAGAACTGAAGATTTAAGTTTACTTAAGGGGAAAGAGAAAGGGAGAAAAGAGAAGAGGAACAGGGGAGGAAGGGGAAGACAGACTGTAAGAGGGGGAGTGACATAAGGAGGAAGAGAGAGAAGCAGAAGTGGGTATTGAATGGGAGTTGAGGACTTATTTGGAAATGGGCATGAAGTAAGAAGCATAGGAATGGCTTCTAAAAACTGACCTGCCTAGACTGACTCTGTTAGCATTCTTCTTCCATCCATCCATCCATCCATCCATCCATCCATCCATCCATCCAGAATTCAAGAGCTTTTTTTTTTTCCTGGAAGTGAACATCTGCTTGGGTATAGTTAGCCATCTGTCTGCAGGGCTCACAACAGTGCAGTAAGTTGAAAAATTCTTGAGTGGTTCCCAGAACTTCCCGAGTTTGCTTCATAGATGGCAGTACCACAGCACCATGGCCATACGAATAAGTTAAATCCTTGATAGAAACCCAATCAATGCTCAGAAAGCAGGGAGACAATGCTGGGTATGAAGATCACTTCAAGAGAAGAAACACTGATCATGTCAACAAAATGAAAGAGCTTAATAGAAAATGACTGGTAAAGAGGAGTACAGTCAACATTTTTCAAAATACCATGTTGCTCAAAATGGTTTGAAAGGATCCTTGACTTTTACTTGCCTTTGTAAAGATGGTCTCAGCCATAGTGTATTCACATTTCCATTGAGTGAGACATAAAGAATGTGTTCTAAATTTATGTGTTCTGAACAGTGATGTGAAGAAGGAGCTATAAAGATGGAAGTCACCAAATGACTGGAGTTTGGAAGTACATAAAAATGGTGGCAGTAGTGGGAGAATGCAATGAAATCATGAAATTCAAGGGAAAATATATGGGATACTGATCCAGAGGTATAAAGAATCCACAGCTGCCATGTGAACACAGGTATCAGTACCTTCGTAAGGACATTTTAATGGAGATAGTTGGCTACAGACACATTGTTAGCATAAATTTCCAAGTTCATTCTTCACCATAATTCTTATATAAAATACATCCTTAAGTCAAATAGCTGAAGGAGTGCTTGCTTCTGAATTTCAGAATCAGATGGCCTCAGTTTTTTGTCTGTAACATGGTAATGATAGTATCATCTTCATGTAAGTGAGAAAGCTAGAGAGATGTTTCTGTGCTTAAGAGAGCTTGCTGCTCTCACTGAGGACTCAAGTTCCAGTCTCAGTACCAATGTCAGGTGACTCACTGTGACTCAAGCTCCAGGAAGACCCAATGCCTCTAGTCTCTGCCTTCATGGGTACCTGCATTCACCTGCACATACTCTAACACATATCTTTAAAATGTTAGTTGAAGTATATTTAGTTTTATGTTTATAAAATGCTCAATGAATGTTAAAAATTGGTAGATGACAGTGTTACAATCACCCCATTGCGCCCCAGTCCTACATAACAGCCTCTGGAGTACATTAATGTGCTCAAACTTTCCTCCTTGAAAGTAGGTTTCACACATAAATTCTCTTTATCCTTTCTTCTCCCTCTTGTCTCCTTCCTTTCTTTAATTTCTTCATCCCTTCTCTTTTTCCTTGACCTAATGGTCACATATTGAAAAGCAGACTAAGATCTTCAGCAGGTGTTACAATAACGTAACAGATATTCTTCAAGAAGTGACCAGTCAGTAGCCAGCCATATAGAAAAAAATCACAATGCACTATGACAATTGTAAGAGTGGCAAGTGCACAATGGAAGCATGAGGAAGCGATGACAAGCTTTAGAGAGGTGAATCACAGGGCAAGAAGAAGGAATAATGGACATGTGGGTCTGATGAGCTATTTCAACAAGGAAGATACCTATGATAGGCTGTACAGCACACTTGGGGATTCACAGGTAGTTTCGTAAACCTAGGACACAGTGCAAGGAGAGGTATACTAGGTCTAGAGGCTGAGACTGCAGAGCCCTGGGCAAGTTTGAAATGAAGAATTCTGGGACCTATTGCTATGTGCTATATGTTGGAAGGAGAAGGGAGAAACAACACTCTGAGACAGGAAGAAAAGGAAGGTGTTGCAAACAGCTAGAAGAGGAAAGTGAGGTAAGATGCAGTATAAGAGAAATCAAGACAAACCGAGAGGAGATGGTTAGGAGACTTTGGAGCTATTCTCCATTGCAAGGAGCAGACCCCATTGAAATAATCAGGCAAAGAAAATCTACCAGGTCAAAAAATGTATGTGATACAAACTTTTTTAGCTTGGTTACATTAGTATCTTCATCATCACATGAGTTTTTCTTTCTGCTGACATCTCTTGGTTTATTTTCTGCCTGAATCCAGGGTAGCTTCTGTATACAGTGCCTCATGCACACACAACAATGCAGGTCCGAAGTAGAGAATAATGTAATGGGGATATACTCCTTACTAATAGATATATCCTCATTTGGTTGGACAGGGTTGTATCCCATGCCCATTCCTAAACCAGTTGCTCCCATGGGAGAATGTAAAAAAAAAGTGTTATTTAGACTGTAATCAAGATTCATCCAATCTTTTTCTTTTTCCCCTTTCTTTTTATTTAGTGATGTACCCCTTCATATCTACCCCCCTTAAAAAACACAAAACAAAATTTAAGAGAAAAAAAGGAAAGTGGGAGAAAATTAAAAATCTTGTCATGAGAGCTGCAGTGTGACACAGTGAGTCCATATATCTTCGTTTGCAAGTGTTCATTGCAAAGCATCATTGGACTGGCTCGAATTCTCTGGTTTCTACTATACTATTGATGCGGGGCCCTCACTAAAATGCCTCTTGGAGAGCCTGCTCTTTAACTGTGTTGTGGAAATCCTGCAGCTTTGGCTCTGTGGGGCAGATCCCTTCTCGTGCTCCAGCAGATCACTGATGATGTGGATGTTGGGGTAGGCCAAGTCATAACCCTGGTTCTGGGCCTGGGCAGCTGCAAGGTTGGTCCACCCTCCAGTTCCAGTTATCCTCAGTCCTCACCACCAGGGTGCGCTTTCCAGCATTTCCCTGGCTTATTCATCCCCTGCAGCAATGAGCTAGGGGTGGATCCAAGTCTCCTGCTTTCATGATCTCAGGGCCAGCTCTCCCATACTTACCATTGTGTTGCCCAGAGAGGCACAGGGGCCACTCTCCTGAGTGTTGCAGCTAGTGAGGGTTAGGGATAGCCCTCCTGCTCTTATGATCCCAGACCTCACTCCTCCACCTGTCTCAAGTTGGATGTTGGGAGTCTGGGAAGGGGAAAGACATCTCTCTTCTTTCCATGCTGTCAGATGATTAATGGGGACAGCGTTTCTTTTTTTGAACATCGGGGCTGGGTCACCCTCACCTCCAACCAAGGGCAGCTCTTCTGTGCTGACTAGGTGAGGGTCAGGGCCATTTCCTGAGTGCTGCAGCTGGAAGGGGAAGGTTCATCTGTTGCAGGCAATGAGGGGAGAGGGGTAAGTGGCAGCATCTCTCACCCTCCCACACCACCACATGACTTACAACTTCAGGACTGGCTCCCTCCTCCACCAACACAGTTAGCTCTGTTGTGTTACCCAGGTGAGTTGCAGGGCCTGCTCGCCCAAGTGTGGCAGTTCCCACACCTGCCTCAGGAACTAAAGGGCAGGAGGTAGGAGTGGAAAGAGAGGACAGCTCTTCCCTGCCCATGATGCCACAGGACAGATGAGTGACATCCTATCTTTTTCAAAACACAGGGCCACTAGGGCCAGGAGCAAACCTGGAATTTTCTTGGCAAGAAAAGAACAACTAGAATGAGCTTTGGAGTAGGGCATCACAGTTGTCTGTTCTGAAGTCAAATGGTCCCCAGTTGAGAAAGAGCATGTTAGTGTGAAGGAAAGAAGAGATGACTACTAGGCTTACATCTTTCAAAATTAAAATAGCAAAAAACGAAAACAAAAAATGCTGCAATTGTCTACATAGACATGCTTCAAGTGGTCTGGGTCGAAAAGAAGGGCTCTATTGTCCTGCACTCACGTGCACTGAAAGGATAAAGAGAAACCTTGAAATGTGCATTTATCTTAACTGCTTTTTGGAATTGAGTCTATTTTGAATGAAAACTGAATATTTGCTAAATTATTGCACTAGATTGAGCACCTTTGGGAACAATATGTGTATACACAATGGTTTTATCTCAGTTGTCAATAAAGTAAACATAGCAATGAATGCTTGCATTAATGTGAAATAAAATATTAAGCTTAGGAATAGAACATTTTATTTTCTTATTTAAAGGCAGAACAAATCTCTATTTTCATCGGTGTATGGTCCTTCAATAAATGTTGGACATATTTTTTTCCTTATATATTCACTATAAATCCTTCAGTTTGAAAGAGTTTATTTAACATGACCTAAATCCGTAGATTTCTATTTTCCAAGCAATCAATCTTTCCCGTCAGATGCATCAGTTGCTGAAAACAGCATCCTGCAGGCGAGCGAGGGCAGATTTGATCTGCTTCTATAGCAGAAGGCCTGTTTCTCCAGATATGTTGCTATGTTACAAAGGCACCATCCTGCACTACATGCAGGCAGATGATGGCTGCAAATTAGCCTTCATAATGGAAAGCATTAAACCCCAGAGTTCGGCACCATCAAGCCTTGTTTATCTTCTTGTCTTTCCTTTCAAACAAATGTGAGCTGCACTACCTTCCCTTGTCCTCTTTCCTCCCGAGAAAATGCACTCCATGTCAATTAGACATTACATGATAGATTTTCAAATTATAAGCTTTTTTTATCCTGTGCATTTTCTGTCATATATTAAAGGCAAAAAATTAACATCTCCAGCAACATGCTAATTTTAATTTGTGGTGCCAACAGTACATGGGACATTTTAGATATTGATTCATGTTGGAGCAATCTCCAATTAGTTTAAACAGCTTAGAGACACTGACACTAATTGTACCATGAGAGTGTTAAAGCTTCCGGGGAACACGGAGCCCTGTAGGGTAAGATTTCACAATGACAGCTTGGAAGATTAGTAATGTGTTCAGAATGATTCTGAGGCAGCACTACAAATATGACATAGTCAAAATAGTTTATTGTATAGATATCAAATTAATTAATTTTTAGAAAAAATAATTTTCTTCAAATGTGTTGAAAAAACTTAGAACATTTTTATCTACTGACACAAAGATGTTTCTTTCCCTAAACTGTTATCTTCCTACAATGTACCATGCAAGCTTTTGTCCTGGTAGTGCATGAAACCATAGGAACTAGTCAATTAGCCTCCTCATTGGTCTTTCAGATTGACTTCTTGCCTAACTTCAATCCATTGAGTAGGCTATTATTATGAGATGGTGCAGATGACACAACTCTATGTAAATATAGGTAAATAAACAGTTTATAAGTAAATGTGTTTTGAAAAATTTTTATTAGCATCTGCACAATAAACTAAATTATATTATTGATCAAGTGATAATTAACATCACTGGTATAATATTTCTAAGAGATAACATAGTTTAAGACTAAGAATAATATTTGTAGTTTGGATAGTAATTGACTACTAGTTGGAGTTAATAGTTTTGTGACCTGAATAAATAAACATGAGCATAGGAAATATATTGCAGATAAATTCTCATTTAATGGAAATTCTTATATATAGTGGAAAGGCAGAGGTTTTATAAAGATGGTAGAAGAAATTATGTTACAATTCTAAGTATTCTTAATGTGTGTATGTGTGTGTGTGTGCCTGTTTGTGTGTGTGTGCATGTTTTTGTTTGTGCATATTTTTATGTTGGTTCATGTCTTGTGTGTGCATATTTGTGCATGGGTATGTGTTTCTGTGTGTGCATGTGTGTATGCATTTTTATGCGTTGGTGTATGTTTGTGTGTGTGCATGTTTGTTCATGGGTACATGTTTGCATGCAGGTACATACTTGTGTGTGTGCGCATGTCTGTAAATATTCATGTGAAGACCGGAAGTAGATGTTAAATATCTCCTTTAACCTCTGTACCACCTAATTTTTTGAGACAGGATTACTCACTGAACCTGAGATTTTGAATAATGCTGGACTATCTGCCCAGAAAAAGCTCCAGAGATCCTCCTATCTCCACATCCCCAGTTCTGGGATTATAGGTGTCCCATTTACTTTTACATGGAATCTGAAGTGTACAAGTATTTTGATGATAGCTGTCTCCCATGTTCTTCAATTCTGTTTCTTGTATGTGGAGTTGTATAAGCCTTATGGGCCCAGAAATCAATGAATTACTACTGACTTTCAGAAGTAAAAGTAAGCAAACAAACAAACGCACAATTTCATATGTGATTGCATGAAGTAGCTGTTCTTTCTTTCTTTTTTTCTTTAGACTGGGTTATGTAGTTTGTAGTTTTCTGCTAGCCTGCCCACTGCCGGTCTGGTGTTCCAGCCCCAAATAACACTCTGAGACTCTGTATTTGATACAATCCTGTTGGCCAGTTACCATTATTGTTTATGGGCTAGCTCTGTCTTAATTATTAACCCATTTCTACTTATCTAAGTATTTCCACGTGGTCATCTTATCGGGGAACCGCTGCAGGCATCTTCTTTCTCCATGCTCTACATCCTGACTCCTCCTAACTACTTCCTCTTTTCTCCTCCTAGTCTCCTAGCCCCGCCCATCTAGTTTCCTATTGGCCAACAGGGTTTATTACTTAATATGAGAAACATTTACAGAATAAAATCTCCCATCAGGGGAAGACTGCCTTTCTCTCCCTGCTTTTGTTGTGGTCTGTCAAATACTCCTGGCCTTAGCCAAAACTGGCTGTACCAACATTGCTGTGAGACCTTGGGTGACTGTCCAGGTAGCTTGCTGTTTCTGTCCTCACTGCACCTTTTGGAAGTTGCCCATCTGCACTTCCTGTCTACCCTAGTATCATTATTTTCCTTCTCAGGTCTTGATGAGGTTGTAGATTAAACTATCATAAGTATTATTCTCTCTTCCTAGTTAGCTATATTAGGTACTAGACTTAAGCTTTCCAACTTAGGACAACTCTATTGTAAACTCCCTTATGCCTTCACCCTAGGACTAGATATGTTTGTGGTTTTGTTCTTGATTTTCCTTTCCTTAGAGCACACTTGGTATTCACTGTTTTGTATATAATTTGGTATCAAGCTTAAATCTTTTCTTTAGACTAAAAGGGGATTATAGTGGGATATTCACTGTGTTTGCTTCTGTGGCACTGACCACACCCATTGAGGGGTGGAGCCAGGGGAGGAAGTGACCTGTGGGGCTTGGTCTCAGAAGGAGGCGGAGAACGCTCTCTTTCTGGTGGGACATGGAGAGAGGAGCATCCAGTTCTACTGCTGTGTTCATCTGTCTGTGTTGTGAGTTGTTTCTCCCTTAATAAACATCTATTCAGCCTATTTGTTTATCCTGACCCTTATTAACCACAATAGGGTTATTTACATAGCCTTGGCTGTTATGGAGATCACTATGTGAACCAAGGGAGCAGTTTTTACTCACTTTCTTAGTAAATAAGCATAGCTTCTATTATTAAGCCTACAACCTTACACTTGGAGGTTTCTCATCCCACCTTCCAGTTACCAAATAACCATTCTAAGGCTTAACATTAATTGCAATAGTTTGGCCAATGGCTCAGGCTTATTATTAGCTAGCTCTTACATCTTAAATTAATCCATTTCTAATAATCTGTGTATCACCACATGGCTATGACTTATGGTTAATACTTTGGCATCTTAGTTCTATGGCGGCTACATGGCATCTTCCTGACTCCATCTTGATGGGAGATGTTATTCTGTAAATAAGTTTCTCATACTGGTTAATGAATAAAGCACTGTTGGCCAATAGGAAAGCAAGACAGGCAGGACTAGGAGACTAGGAAGAAAGAGGAAGTAGGAATGGTTTTTCATTTTATTGATAGAATTTAAGGTCAACTTTGTGATTTATGTATTTCTCCTCTTGTTTAGGTATTGTGTTTGCATAGCTCATTTAGAAATGTAATGTATGATTTAGTACAGATTATAGATAGATACCTATAGAGTTAAGTTAGTTAGGATTTCTAGATATACAGAGATGTATTTGAGATGAATAGGTATTCTTCAAACCTTTCAAAAACCTACAGAATATGTCATTTAAAGTGGTTTAGGAATTTTCTTGACAATGAGGCACAACTGCTCCTGGCAATACCACCTGCATCAGAAAGGAATATGGACATAGAAGAAACACATGAGGATGTTTGCTTTCAATATGGCAAGACTGGCCATTTGGGCAAGGTACTGCTCTTGTCTGGACTGTTTGACTTTATGCTATATAAACTGGACATGCAGGACCCACAGGCAAGTGACTGCTGATACAAGATAGACAGTGCTACAGGATTCTTGCTTCATGGAAGAGTCTGCCAGACAGTCTACAAGACACAGAAAAAAAAATGACTGACAAATGTCAATACTGATGGACAGTTTAAAGTTTCCTGCTTTGCTGAGGAGTCTGCTAGATACACTATGGCCTATGGGCTGGAGATGGAACATTGTAGAAGAAGTTCAGGTGACTGACCAGGCAAAATGTCTCTGTCATTTCTAGCGTTTATATATTATCCTTCTGTGGTCTTTGAAGGAGTTGAAGGCAGATAGTTATGGTTATAGTTTTCCTTAGTTAGGATTAAAGATAAGTTACATATAAGATTTTAGACTCACAAAGATAGGATAGATAATAAAATATTTTCTTTAAATCTTGCTAAATGTTATTGGACTAAATATTGCTAACTGTGATTCTTATTTGACAACTGTTTTGTGGTATATTTTGCTATGCTTAGGTTAAAACCCTTGTTTTTATTTTAGACAGAAAAGAGGAGATGATGGAAGATGTTATTCTGTAAATATGTTTCTCATACTGGTTAATGAATAAAGCACTGTTGGCCAATAGGAAAGCAAGATAGGCTGGGCTAGGAGACTAGGAGGAAAGAGGAAGGAGTAAGGAGGAGTCAGCATGGAGAGCCGAAAGAGAACAGCACACTGGCCAGCTGTCCAGTAAGATGACCACGTGGATGTACTTAGACTAGTAGAAATGGGTTAATTATTAAGACAGAGCTAGCCTGTAAGAAACTAGTACCTGGCCAGCAGTAATTATATCAAATACAAAGTCTCTGCATGTTATTGGGGTCAGGCACAGTAGTGGGCCCAGGCAGCAAGGAAAAACCTTACTCGTAACACCATCTTCTTTTTCACTGTAGCCTGTTGGATTTCTTACCTAGCTACATTTGGCCTGACTGTTGGTCAAATCAACTATTTAACAACAGTAAAAGCAACACATATTGGCAGCATATAGAAGGACATTCTACATAACAAGCTAGAATCTTATTAAAGTTGTACTTATAGTACAGAAATTATACCAATGAATTTAGGATTATGGGGCAACAGGATCAATGGAACTAAATATTAAAGTACTTTTAATTGTAAACATATTAGAATGATGTATATAATACATACATTTCTCTTGTGGCATTGTGATTAATGTATAAATAATATAGAAAGCAGTAACAAGATTAAAAAGGAATAAAATATAGGATGATTGATGAAATATCATCAATAATTCACTGATTAAGTTAATAGTAGGTGAAAGAGCTAGGTGTGTAAGGCCAGCTGAAGCTCACCATGGTGATATTAATACCAAAATTTTATGCTTTCGACTCAGAATACAATTCTTCTTTGACTTCCTTCATTGTAATCAGTGAAACAAAACAATGTAGATGGTGGGCCATTATTTGTGCTGTAGGTACTGTATATATGTGTGATGTTTGAATAACTATACTTATGATTACTACTATTCTATAGCTAGCCAGTGCATAAACAATTAACAATTTGAGATCTATGAGGCTTGAACAAATAGTGTTCAATATGTATGCTGCATGAAGATAATAGTGAGAAATGTATGCCCTTATTTCTGTAAAGGATTTTAAATAGGAGCAATTCATTTTGCTCTAAAATACCAGTGTTAGAAGAATAACTTCAAGGAACATTGATTTGACAACAATGTTTGTACATTTGCTTTAGGTGATCATAACGAAGGCTGACTAGTGGTAGTTTTACAATAAAAGCTATTATGCATACTAGTCATATGAAAGTAGATCACCGCAAAGGGTTTATGCTTAATGTTGATTTAGTATAATTAGACAGTTCAGTGGCTCTAAATCTTTTTTACTATAAATCAATGCTGCAAGTACTAGAAGAGGTCCAATGAGGTTATAAAATAAAATATATAGCCTGCATCTAGTCTGCTTGATTGGGCAATAGTTAGAGTCAGGATTAGTGTAGCTTAGGAAATATTGTAAATTAGGATTAGTTTAATGGCTATAAATATTATGATGAAAGATATGTGAAGTAAAATGAATATTTGATCCAAAGTGCTTCATATTCTTTTGATAGGATGAGGACTTGTGTATGCATTAATGGAAGAATCCAGGCAGTTGATGTAAGACAGGAAACCAACCAGAAAAAATATTAGTAAAAAATTTAGGCTATTACCATTATAGTGATCTTAAATACACTGAGTTGTGAGGTTAATTGCTAAGGTATAGAAAAATATAATCAAATCATATTATGGAGTTCTTTGAGAATTTCTGCCTTTATGGGAGGTTCCTTTCAACATCACTTTATTCTTGAGATACATTCTTCCATCCTGGTGCCTAGTTAACTCACTCTCTTTTCCAGGAGTAAAGGGATCTATGTAGTTAAGGTAAATGACAGGTAGAAATAAAGAATTCTTCAAAATCTGAAAATATATAGGTAGCTTATTATTTGGAAATAAGAAATAAATATTCAAACCTTAGGCTCTGGATTTATGCAGACCTGCAATGAATGTGGCTTCCCTGCTTATTATCTGTGATCTCAGACAGGCTTCATATGCATTATAATTCATTATGTCATACAGGAATTAGAGTTAAACCTTCTTGGTTGTCACATAAAGATGGCTATGTGATTGGTGGTAAGTGCCAAAAAAACAGCTAAAGGTATAAAGTATCTTGATGGAAATTAAAAAGGAAATTATGAGTATAATATTCCAAGTGTAGCAAGATGATAAGTTCCCAGTTGGAGATACTGACTTCTTAGGTCTTCAAGTCCTCATGAGGACATAAAAAAATGGATCAATACCCCACATAAGGTCTTATCAGAGCTAAAATTTTACAAAGGCTGAAGCTTGTCCTTATTATTATTATGAATATTCTTTCATCTTTCTGCTTATTTTTTCTGTTGTGGTTGTGCCTCCATCCCCACTAGATATGAAGCATATGCATACCCAACCCCTAGCTTATTCATAGTGTGTATCATAATATTACATAAGCCACCTTCCCTCAGACATTCCTTCAGTCCAGTATGTCCTGGTATTACGTACAACTTTAGTAGAGGAAAGAATTGTTGACATAGTTGATGTGATAGACAGAAAACATGTGTTGTCAATCTAGAGACATTCTCAGTAAACCACAGCTATATCGTTTTCATGTTACTCTTTTCCTTGAGTGGATAACACAGGGATTTATGGTCAAGTACCTTTTAGCAGAGCATCTTCGGTTTTTATTAATGAGGCACAACAGAAAGTAACACCTGAGCAGTGGTGGTTTTCATATCAGGAAGTGTTATTTAAGAACAATGTGAGATCCAAGTAGGCCTCATTTTCCTCCAGTATCAACAGTGTCCTTCTTAAAAGATGGTCAGGAAGGAACAACGTAAAACAGCTAAAGGCAGAAATGAGAAGGTACTCATTTAAAAATCTCAGGCTAATTTGTCTATGTGTTGGCAAATTACTCTGTACTATGCTAAGCTCCCATCAAGCAGTGACTAGTATCTGGCACTTAGCCTATGTCCAACAACCTGCTAAATTCTCTGAGGAAATGGAAGCGAAGAACAAACACATTTGTTCTTTCTTTCTCTTTGACCTCACTCTTCTGTTTGCATGCCTCAGAGCTCAGCCATCCCTCTTGTTTTCTGTCTTCATTATCTACAGTCACATCTTTTGTGAGTTTCCTTAGTCCCATGAGTTGCATTATCAATTGCATGGGAATGTCTCCCAAATTACATTTACCTCCAAAGACACTCCTCCCCTCAACCCTGGATTCATTAATTCCAGCTGCCAACTAGATATTTTCTATGAGAGAGTTAGTAGACTTCTTAGATATGAGATAGATTTTAATCAGAAAAAGTTAATAAAACCCCTCCTCTTCCCAGACTATCACCTAAAGCAAAAATCGACTTCACTGACAATCTCTTCCTCTAAGTCAGTGGTTCTCAACCTGCTTATTACTGTGACCCTTTAATACAGTTCCTCAGTTCATTGTGACTCCCCAACTATAAGATTATTGTCATTGCTACTTCATAACTCATTTTGCTACTCTGATGGATCTTAATATAAGTATCTGATGTGCAGGATATCTGATGTTAGACTCCCATCAAAGGGTCATTAGATCTCAGCCCACAGGTTGAGAACCACTGTTCTACGTTAATATTAACATCCGTTCCCTTAGATGAAAGGCCTCGGATTGCTCCTTGATTTTTGTCCTTTCCTTCAGTTGCCCCAAGTACATTTTCATAAGTCTTTTTGCCTTTATACAATATTGTTATTTAGCCACTTTTTATTTTATACACTCTATCCCTGATGTCTGATCTGGATTTCTGAGTGTCTGGAATCTTCTACTAAGGTAACTTTCCTCCATCTCCATGATCTAATCTCAGTTCATCAAATGGATGCTCAAAGAACCCAAGCCAACAGTCTTATCATCTGGATGAGACACTGTATTTCCTCTCTGCTCAATTTCATGTTGACTTCTCATCCAGACTGAAGGCTGAAAAACCTCTGCAGTGCTATGCAAGGCAACCTCATTATACTTCTACTCATCTATGCTGTCTCTATGCAATGTGCTCATGCTGAATCACTGCCCAGTTCTCTGCCTTCCTTGTGGTTTCCATACCAAAAGGCACTGTCCTGGTAGAGCTAGAGCTCCAAAATGTCACCAAAATTCATGGATTCAAATAAAATTTCAATGTACCACTAATATAATCCACTTATCATTGTGAAAACCATTGGTTAAGTATGTGTCAGGTAGAAGTTTAGTTTACCTTGAAACACAAACCAGAGATGGTTGGCAGATGCTTTTAGTTTTTGTAGGGGCACAATATCTTATTGTGTAGCACATGCTCATTTTGAAATCTAAAACTTCCAGTCTCAGCTTCCCTAGCACTGTGATTATGAATGTAAGTGCTTCCATGCCTGCTCCAATTAACAAAAATTTGAGCATTCACACTTGAGTTGCTGGTGATGATATCTTATTTTTATGTTCTTAGCTCATGGAGTCTACTGAAAATTTCATGTATTTATTTCTGTCACATCACTTAATGTTTAAAACATAACAAAAAAGTCTTAATTGTTAATTGTTTTTTTAAATACTCCATCCCACACTTTTGGTTGTTTTATAAAATTTAAAATGTAATTTTCTTCTTTTTCTTTCCTCTCTTCCCTCTTGCCCCTCCTATGTCCAAAACCTCCCTCCCAAATTCTTGATCTGCTCTTCTTTAACCATTGTTGATGAATATACATATAAATAAATTAACATACATATAACCTATTGAGTCCATTAATTATTGCCTGAATGTAAAGGTGTCTGGGGTTAATCACTCTGTACTGCATCACCAATCAGGGGCCTCATTCCTCAGGGATACTTGTTCCCTTTTTCTCAGCAATTATTAATTAGCTATAACTCTCCATCGAGGAGTTGAGGTCCATCTAGATTTCCAAAGTAGATATCTTATTTATTTTGTGATATCAATTGATGTTAGAACTATTGAAGCCTTGTTTAGGCAGCCATGTTGTTGCTGTTTCATGGGTATGGCTTCCTTGCCACAGCTAGAAGCCACAAACTCACATCAGACTTCTAGAAATAAATCTATGCTCCTTAAAATGACAAGTGAATCTTACTAAATGTTTACTCAATATCTTCAAATTTTAAGATATATCATCATATTAAGTGAAACAAACCAGGCAAATATAATATTCAGTTTCATTTGTAGATCTTAAGATTTTTATATAGCTACACAATACCCATACCAATATACATTAAGAAACCAGAAGGGAAATTGGGGAATGGAATGAAACTGGTAGGGGAGAAGGAGACAGGGATGGCATGGAGATTGAACATAGGGAAAGTATCTGATGTATTTGAGAGAAATTGTCTATGTGAAACTATCATAAAGTATGATGGACATACATCAATAAACTTGTTTTTAAAGAAGGAAGTATATCCTTAAGCATCAACAATCTTCAAGGACCTTATTTTTCTTCTTTCATTTCCAATTGCTTCTGAAAATAGAAAGGATGGCCTCATGTTTCTACTTAATTCTATCCTCCTCAGAAATCTTTTCCACCTTGTTATCTTCACTGTATCAACTGCCTCCATCATATCTGTATTATTATTATTATTATTATTATTATTATTATTATTACATGAAGAATTTTAGCAGTTTGGGTCCTGGACTTCTGTTTCTGCCATGACATCTGAAATTCACAGGAAATAGTGGTCCTTGTCCAGCAAATAAGAACTTCCCCAGATTAAAGGAACATCATAAATGTCTAAATGCATGAACATTTTTTTACTCCTCTTAGCTGATTAGCAAGTTATATGGACAGAGAAATTTCCATGGATTACAGAGGTCCTGAATTGATTATGACAAGCTGAGGAGGCAGCTAAAGTAAGAAAAAATGTAAACCCAAATGTGAATGATTAGGTAAGCCACTCAACAAGAAAACACATTAGATTTGACGAACTGGTGAAATTGGATTGGAAAATGAGGTAGATCTAAACTATCAGAGTATTCAGTAGGGAATGCTGAAGATATCTGAGGCATGCTCCCTCTCAGCATCATCACTAAGTGGTACTGCAGTGACATGACCATTTGTGGAAAGTACCTCATTGCCCGCACCTGCCCCTTTCCTGTGCCAGTAAATGAAGACATTGATAAACTGACTTTGGTACATGACAACTGTAACCTTGAGCAGCCTATGCCCAAAGCCTTAACATCATTATTAAATACCCATTTGGTGTCATAATACTTGTAAAATTGTGAGATAATCTGGACTTCTCTTCCACAGAAATATACTTAGAATTCTGTCATTTCTCATGTCTCCTCTACTACAATCTTCCTGCTGGATTCTTGCCATGGTTTACTAAGTTGCCACTCTTTATGCTTCTAATTTCTTGTCCTCTCCTTCCATCCATCATCCACAGCCTTCTCACAATTCTTTGAATATATTGAGCATGGATGCAGCATATGGCTTTGAGCAATTTCTTCTCTCAGTCTAAAGAGATCTTCCTCTGTTTAACCCATGGCTCATTGGATTATTTTGTGTTTTGGTGACAAACTTGAGTTCTTTGTATATTTTGGAGATCAGCCCTCTGTCAGATGCTGGGTTGTTGGAGATCTTTTCCCATTCCCAGTCAGCTGCCGTTTTGTCTGGCTGACTGTGTCCTTTGCCTTACAGAAGCTTCTCAGTTTCAGAAGGTCCCACTTATAATTGGCGGTCTGAGTGCCTGTGCTACTGGTGTTATATTCAGGAAGTGGTCTCCAGCACCAATTCATTCAAAGGTACCTCCCACTTTCTCTTCTAGGAGGTTAAGTATGGCTAGGTTTATGTTGATATCTTTAATATGTTTGGATCCAATTAAAAAGTGGGTACAGTACTAAATAGAGAATTCTCAATAGAGAAATCTAAAATGGCGGAAGACACTTAAAAACTTGCTCACCACCCTTATCCATCAGGGAAATGAAAATCGAAAGAACTCTGAGATACCATCTTACAGAATTACACATCTTTCAGAATTACACACCTTTCATCTTACACACATCTTTCAGAATAGCTAAAATTAAAAACACAAATGACAGTTTATGCTGGAGAGGATGTGGACACTCCTCTACTGCTCGTAGAAGTGCAAACTTGTACAGCCACTTTGGAAATCAGCATGGGCGTTTCTCAGGAAATAAGAATCAGTATACCACAAGATCCAGAAATTCCACTTTTTAGGCATATTCCCAAAGGATGCACATTCATACCATAAGGACATCAGTTCAACTCTGTTCATAGCAACATTATTTGTAATAGCTAGAACCTAGAAGCAACCTAGATGACCCTCAACAAAAGAACAGATAAAGAAAATGTGGCACATTTACACAATGAAGTACTACTCAGTGGAAAAAATACAATGAAATATTGGAATTTGAAAGCAAATGGATGGAACTAGAAGAAAACATCCTGAGTGAGGCAACCCAGTCACAGAAAGACAAACAGAGTATGTACTCATTCATATATAAATATTCGATATAGGGCAAAGGATTACCAGCCTACAGTCTATACCTCCAGAGAAGCTAGGAAACAAGGAGAACCCTAAAAGAGACATACATGGTACCCTGGAGAAGGGGAATGGGACAAGATCTCATGAGCAAATTGGGAGCACAAGTGGAGAGGGAAGGGAGGTAAGAGAAAGAGTAGGGGAGAAAAGGGATGGGGAGGAGATCATGAGGGATCAGGAATATTGAGTAGCTGATGGAAGCAGAAACAGATATCTACAGTTAAGCTCTGAACTGAACTCCTGGGATCCAATTTGAGGGAGGGAGAAGGGATGAATAAAGGGGCCAAAACCATGCTGGGGAAACCCACAGAAACAGCTGACCTGAGCAAGTGGGAGCTCATGGATTCCCTAGTCAGACAGCTGGGGAACCAGCATAGGACAAAACCAAGCCTTATGAACATGGGTGACAGGAGGCCTGGGCAGTGTATGGGACTTCTGACAGTGAAGCCAGTACAGGCTCTGTCTGGGGGGCATTAATCCCATTCCCTTTGCTGTTTTACTTTTTTTTTTCATGGCATGTCTCCTCCTCTTACTACTGATAGCTAGTTTTTCTTCCTTTTTTCCCCCCTTGCTTAGACAATTTCAGATATGCATGCAATGTATCTTGATCATATAATCTTTAACTGCCCCCACTCCAATCCTGCCAGGTTCTCCTCATCACATCGCACCCCAAACTTTATTCATATCTATCTATCTATCTATCTATCTATCTATCTATCTATCTATCTATCTATCATCTTTAATCCACTGAGTTAAATTAGTGCTAGATTTTCCTTTAGTTCTATCAGATCCACTCCTCACCTTTCTCCATATTCTTTTGTGTTCTGAGAAGCTCCCTGGACATTGCAGGCTTTGAAGCTGGACTAAGCTTCTTGTCCAAAGACTGACACTGGCAGGAGAGGAGAACATGGGAAGAGTGCCAAGTCTGAGTGCAGACTCCCCACATGGCTTTGTGTCTGGCTGCTCCTTGGCATGGACTGCTTCTTTCCCTGTGACCATAGTCCCTACTGAGTAGCACAGTTCCACAGCCTTTTCTCACTGGGTTTCAGGGAATAATTTTTTCCCCATATTCATGAAGCTTAGAGTGATAAAAACTCTCCACTGTTGCTAGCTCTGGGGGACTTCAGTATAACCTGTCAATTTTCTTTAATTCTATGTAACACTTAGCATTAATTCTTTGACACACCTGTCAAGTCAGTTACTCTGCTAGACTGACCCACTTGTTTCCTACCAAGACATCTATGTTTTCCTATCTTTTATTTTGCATATCAACACTCCCATTCATACCACCTCCTCATGCACAGATATTCCTCAAGGGATTTATGACTAGATAATGCTATTTATTATATAGTAGACTCTTGAAAAAAATCTGTTGATGACTGAGTGACTAATTAATGAGCTGGTGAACCCTTCCTTATCTTAGCAAAGACTTCATGAAACAGGAATTGTTGCCACACTTTGCACTTGAGAACACTGAGACTCAAAGAGAAATAATACAGCCAATATGATGCATCAGCTAGTTCCAAAAGGGTTAGCTGGGATTGCTGCTCAGCATTTTCATTTCCTTATACCACACAATGACTTTCTTATTTCCAATAAGTGAAAGGTTGTTAAGTTTGTTTTTCTTGTTTTATTTGATGGTAGTTTGTGAATTCTCTAGCTGTCACAACACAGGAAAAGGACCTAGTTTAGCTTTTAGCAAAGAGTAGATGGCTTAATGACCTACTAATTATTAAAAAAATATGTATGTAAAAGGGGTACCTGCATAAGACCAAACTAGACTCCCTTAATATAGATGACAATAGTGTGACTGGGATAATATATGAGGCTACTGGCATGGATCCAAGATCTAACACGAATACACAAATTGACTTAGTGGAGCCCATTCTATATGGAGAGATACTTTGCCCAGCCTAGACACGGGGTTTGGGGCTGGAGAGGTGCCTTGGTCCTGCCTTTACTAGATGATTGGACAGACTTAGTAGACTTCCTATGGGAAACCTCACCCTCTCTGTGGAGCAGATGGGAGAAGGGAGAGGAACTGGGATTGGAATGTTAAAAAAATAAATTAATAAAAAGAGAAATATATATGTGTGTGTGTGTGTGTGTGTGTGTGTGTGTGTGTGTGCATGTATATATACATATACATGCATATATACTTAAACCCAGCACCTATACTAAACCAAAGCCACACGTGAGTGTTCCTGGTTGTTGAAGCTGTTTCTGAAGCAGGCTGCTAGACTGCTTTGATAAGGCTGCATTATCTGCAATTAGAGCAGAGGTGTAGAGAGCCGCGTAGTGCCACGCCTTAAAGTGGTGCTGGCTTCTACCTTACACCTTTCCGCTGGTGAAGACTCTGGGTAAACAAGCCCTTAATTGGTTAAGTCTGTTCAGCCTGTCTGCTTCCGCATTAGAGTAGCCTATCTGCAGAGTCCACATGGCTCACTGGGGTTGGTTAGCTCAAGGGTATTTAAGCCTGTGCAGGGGTCCTCTCTCTCCCTCTCCCTCTCCCTCTCCCTCTCCCTCTCCCTCTCCCTCTCCCTCTCCCTCTCCCTCTCCCTCTCCCTCTCCCTCTCCCTCTCCCTCTCCCTCTCCCTCTCCCTCTCCCTCTCCCTCTCCCTCTCCCTCTCCCTCTCCCTCTCCCTCTCCCTCTCCCTCTCCCTCTCCCTCTCCCTCTCCCTCTCCCTCTCCCTCTCCCTCTCCTCTCTCCCTCCCTCTCCCTCCTCTCTCCCTCCCTCCCTCTCTCCCTCCTCCCTCCTCCCTCTCTCCCTCTCTCCCTCTCTCCCTCTCTCCCTCTCTCCCTCTCCCTCTCTCCCTCTCTCCCTCTCCCTCCTCTCTCCCTCCTCTCTCCCTCTCTCCCTCTCTCCCTCTCTCCCTCTCTCCCTCTCCTCCCTCTCTCCCTCCTCTCTCCCTCCTCTCTCCCTCCTCTCTCCCTCCTCTCTCCCTCTCTCCCTCTCTCCCTCTCTCCCTCTCTCCCTCTCTCCCTCTCCCTCCTCTCTCCCTCCTCTCTCCCTCCTCTCTCCCTCCTCTCTCCCTCTCTCCCTCTCTCCCTCTCTCCCTCTCTCCCTCTCTCCCTCTCTCCCTCTCTCCCTCTCTCCCTCTCTCCCTCTAGGATCCTGATTAAAACTGCATGAAGAAGAAGATCTACCCGGAGTCGCGTCTTCCTTGCGAGTACACAGAGGGGTCAGAGGAATGGCTGCTTGGGGCTTGTTCACAGGAAGTGCTTCTGAGCCACAGGAGTTGCTGAGGTAAGGCAGCGAGCAAGCCAGTTCCCAGTGGAAAGTCAAGGCTCCAGCCCTGTTGGATAGAAGACTAACCACCTCTGGGAACCTAATTGTGATCTGGGTTTCTCTGGAAAATCAAACATTCCAGTTCTGTATTCCTCTAAGTTTACAAGAACTTCTCTCTTCCTGTGTCTTCCTCTGAAGGCATCGGAAGCACAGAGAGGCTGCTCACTGGTCAATACTGGCTGAGGGAAGACTGTGGAAGTAGTCCTGAAGACAACAACAGTTACTGCACACGAACTTCCCAAACAGAAGCAAGGAAGTGACCCTAGGACAGAGAGAACAGGGCTTTAGGCTCAGACTGCTGTTCTGAGACTTAAGAGTTTAAAACCTACTGGAAAGTGAGTGATTCTCTTCTCTCAAGGGTCATATGGGAAGTGAAATAGCACCCCAGATCTTCTCCAACACAAAAAGAGCTACAGAGGTAGCTGACAGTCAGTAAGCAAATACTCATGCAGTGTGTGTCATGCCCCAGTGGACCATGTGGAGGGGTACAGTGCTGAGCCAGCTATGCATGGCCTTCTCTGGACAGGAAGGAGGCTTACACTTTTCTGGTGAAAACAACAACAGCAACAACAAAACCTCAGTTACCAAATTAGTCACTTCCGAGTATCTGAAGGGTTCTGAAGGACAAATGAGGTGTTTTCAGAGTGTATTTGAGCTCATCTGATAGGCAGAGTCAGGAAATATCCCTGAGTGGGAAGGATCTGGAAGAATGAGAAGTGGTTGAACGTGGTGATTAATGTCTGATGCATTTCTAATTATAAAAGAAGAAATGATAGAGGTTGCAGAAGATGTTACACATTTGGATAACTCTAGATATATGACAATCCACTCCCCCCACCCCCCCCAGCTTTATAGCCTAAGAGGATTTTTTTTTAATGTCTTTAAGCTGGATGGAGGCCACTGAAGATTATTCTACCCTGAATGCCAAATACAGAATGTAGCCATCTAGGGGCTCAAATGGACAGGAAGCATGGCGGATTCGCACGGCTGGGAGGTTTGGGCTTTATTGGTGGAAGGGACACTGCTTTTTTTTTTTTTTCTGTGACCTTCAGGGGTTCCCAACCCAACCCTCCTGTTCGGCCTCTCTGTGTGGCTTCCTTTTCAAGGTCACTAGATTTTTACAGGACAGTGAATTTTTCTGTGAAGTGCAGAAGGGCAGCGGCCGGGCCTTTACAAATTCAGGGAGGGTCTGGTGTGCAGTCATCACTATAGCTGCCTCCGGTTGGTTCAAGTGAGTTCCAGGCTGGGGCCTTTTGTGGGGAAGACAATCAGAGGAGTCCATTGGATGTCATCCTTAGAAATTAGACATCCCTATAGGTGCTTGACAAGAGGAATCAGACAATGGAGGGGGGTAGTGCCTGTAGGATTTTGAAATGTGAAAGTATGTGTAAGTCTTGTTAAAAGAACTGCATTCATTTCAGCTAAGGAGGAATGGGGCATTACAGAGAGGTGCACTGCAAACAGGCTGGCCTAGAGCCCAGCTACCACTGAGTTTTTCTGTTATATAAGCCAGTCAATTCCCTTTTCCCTTTGCTTGTTTGAGCTGGGCTGTTTTTTGTTTTTTGTTTTTTTTTTTTTTAAATCTTTGAATCAAGAAGCCTGGCTAATAACGAGGAGGTGGCAAATCACATAGCCCAGGAGAGGAAGGTTCCAGGATGACCTCACGCCTGAATGCAAAGCCTCTTGGAAACAACCTGTTCTGTACAAATGCTGAGAGTTATGATTATACCTGATGTGCCGACTGAACACTCACTCTGAGTATGAGCCTGCCCCTGACATCAGAAACAGAAAGGTCTGTGGGTGGATGTTCCTAATGGCTGCAGGAAGCCCTTGCCACATACATAATTAACGCTGACAGCCAACCACCGCTCAGTCCTCTGACAGTAATTGGTGAAACATTTTAAAGATCTCTGAAATGTAAAATTTCATGTGTCGGCTTCCACTAGCCACAATTCCAGATTTTCAAATCCTGCATTAACACCACCTTTCAGAGTCCCTTATTATTAATTTGACTAGCAAATTCAATAAGGTATTTCATGTAGAGTTTTTGAAACAGTACATGCTCAGAACATCTTAACGCTCCAATATGTGTTAAATTTTACTTCTGTTATTTTGAAGATTGCCCTGTCTTTGTTCTAGCATTCCAGAGTATATTAACAAGTGTGGCCAAAGAACAGATGTTGCTAGTGTTTTTCCAGAGATCTAGATGACAGGAAGAGCTACAACAAAGGGAAGGGTTTGTGTGGGACTCCTTTCCACTAAGCTTGAACCCAGAGATGATCAGTATCTTACTCATAAAGTCTTTGATGGTCACAGAATCTGTTGTTCCTTCCTTAACTACTGTGTTCAACCTCCAGGACTTGGGCGGGGCTCTGAGACTCTAAGAATGTTATAAGGCCTGCCAGATCTCCCCACCACCCTCTCATTTCTTACATTTTGTTCCTTAGGGGTGCAATGTGGTGTGCTGCCTCCTAATTTGTGACCTTCACACATGGCATCATCTGCACAGGGTCATATCACATTTACCTCTCACAGCTTAGCTTGGCTTCACTTCATCATCCACGAAGGTTCCCTTGGCCAACAGTCTATGCCTACTTGTAGCTGCTGTCCTATCTTGTGAACTTGAGCCCTTCCTTTGGAGCTCTGTCTAGCAGTCTGTTAACACGTTTGTCTGTGTGATTCTTTCAATAATAGCACACTCCACCTGAATGAAATCATCATGTCATGGGAATTCAAGGAATTTAGCTTCCTATTCTATCTCTAGAAGACCTCAGGACAGGGCCTGGGCATAGTGTGTGCTGAGCTAGTACTAGGTGAGTGATGGGACAACCAGTGGGCATTAGAGACTAAACTCATTCTTTTCTTCAAAGACCCAGGGTGTCTCAAGTTTCTAGATAGATGAGAGATAACTTAACATACCAAAGGGGTGTGTGGTCCATTGTCCCTTGTTGAACTCCTAAATTAATCTTATTTTAAGAACTAATTTCTGTTACAATATTTTTCCTTAAAAGCTGGTTTCCTTGCTGGATGGTGGTGGTACACACTTTTAATCCCAGCACTTGGGAGGCAGAGGCAGGCTGATCTCTATAAATTCAAGGCCAGCCTGGTCTGCAAAGCAACCCAGAGAAACCCTGTCTTGAAAAACCAAAAAAGAAAACAGGAAAAAAAAAAGAAAAAAGAAAGCTTCCCCCAGAAGAGTAGATGTCATTTTCAAGAGAGATGGGTACAAATGGAGACTGGTGCTGTCCCCCTACACTCTCCACACAGCCTGTACTTCCTTTCTAAAGAGAAACTATATAAGAAACAAGATACTGGTTTAAATATTCCAGCTGAGTAACTGTCTACTGTTGTGTGCTTGTTTGTTTTTACTTAGCAGTCCACTTCAAGGAGAAGGAATAAATAATAATGAGTTTGAGGCTGGTTCAAATCCTACTTTGTTCAACCATAGGTAAATGGACTGAACCTCCGTTGTCTTAACTACAAAGTGGAGACAATCACCTCCTTGAGCTGTTGAGCAGATTCAGTCACTAGCCGTGAAGCATTCAACATCAGTCACACAGTAAGGACTAAGAAAGCTGCAGTGCTATTTTTCTTCAGTGGATCTTTACTCCACTGGACTGACCCCCACCCCAAAATGGTGATGATATTATGAGAAGGAATGCTGACTGATGATCTTGTGAGCTGAAAGATACCCCCTCCCCATGTAGCAAAGCTTTTCTCCAGCTAAGCTGGATTTATTAGCTACACTAGTCAATGGCCTTCTGACTTCCCATACCCTGAGTCCATCTAAGACTTTATGACTACACATTCCTTCCTTGTGTGGCTAACAGAAACCTTCTGTTCTGATGATGCAAATCATGTTGTTTCCCAGTTAAGTACTGCTTAGTTCTCTATTGGTATCCATGTTGTGGAACGATCCTAGCTGCAGTCAGGGAGGTCAGAGGCTAAATTCTAAGTTTACCATTAGTATTCAGGTAAATCTTGCTGTGTTACTGTGCCTTTCCATTATCATTCTGCAGGGGACTAACTTATTTCTACATGTCAGAAAAGGTGAATCAAGATAATGTAGACCATGAAAATTTGTGAGTAGAAAAGATTTCATTCATGTTTTAGTTTGAAGTTGAGGAGATAAAACCCGAAATGTCTATTAGAGTTGTATGCTATGGGTGTTTTTGTTTTTGTTTTTGTTTTGGTTTTGGTTTTTTTGGTGCTACAAGATCTCATGTGACCCAGGCTGGCCTCAAATTTACTATGTAACTAAGGGTGACTTAGAATTTCTGATGCTCCTGTCCCCTACCTCCTGAACGCAGAGTTTAAAGTCATGCACCTCCGTACTTGATTTTTGTCCAGTACTGGAGAGTAAAACCAGGGCTCCACACATGCTAGGTAAGTATTTTGCCCATCCTCTGCTATGTTTTCACTGTTCACAAAAGGGCCCATTCAGATTGAAATTGTTGTTCATAGGATGGTTGTATTGAGAGCTGATAGAGTCATGAGGAGGTAAGACCTTGTAGAAGGTTCTTGGGTTAGTGGAGGTACGACGTACTTCTGATGTGAATTCTTGGTGGTCCTCCAAAGAGGATTGCTATAAAACCACAAGATTTACACCCATCCAAACTCTTATTGCTCCTGTCTTGGGATGTAAGTACTTATTTGTTTGCTCTCCAAATGTTTCCACCATTTCTATGATTCAGCCAAGGAATAGCTCCCATCACAGAGCTGTGCCATGGCCAAGTTGACTCTGAGCCTCCAAAACTATAAGGCAAATGGTCCTCTTCTAAAGTGAGCTACCTCAAGTGTTTTATTGCAGCAATGCAAAGATGACTAATACAACTTCTAAATGGAGATGATGTGAAGTAAGAAACTGGATGTGTGATTCAGTGAGTTAAAGAAGTAGGTCCAGTAAAGGGTTAATCTGAGTATCTTTGGCACAAAGCTGGTGCTTGAGGCTGCCTGTTGAGAGAGCTGATAATGAGGTGAAGAAGTAAAAACCAAGGGACTCCCATCAGAGACTCATACATGTCAGTTACCTACTGCAGATATAACAAATTACCACAAACTCCCATGGCTGACAAAAGTGGCAACTGTCATGTTCTGTTTCAGAAGCCTTAACTGGGCCTCAAGGAGCCAAAATCAAAGTGCAGGCAGACCTGTACTCCTCTCTGGAGGTGAAAGGGAGATTGTTCTGCTTTGATTGTTTGTTTGTTGCTGTTGTCTGATTCTACTTGATCCTTGCATGTCTAAGTTTGTTGTTCCCTCCTTCTTAGAAAAAAGCAATATCTAATCAAGCTGATCACAAGGTGCTGTCCTGCTCAGACCCCCCTCCTTTTTTTTTTTTTTTTTGCACTTTTGAGATCCCTGTGCTTGTATCAATTTCATCTTTATAAACAGGAATCAAGAGACTTTATGTAATTACATAAGCCAAGTTCTTCTTTCCATGCAAAACATATTCATAGACTCCAAGTATTAGTCCGTGCACTATGGGTTTTTGGGGGGAGCAGTCTGCTCAGTATTATAGGAGGGCATTAATAATACAGAATCATGAGTTGCACTCAGAGCTGCTCTCTGAATATTCACGTTTAGGAATCTTTTGTAAACAAGGTCCAAGGTAATTGAATGTACCACATTGGCTTAGTGATGGAACAGGTAGTGATGAAAAGGAATGAGAGTGAGCATCTGCTCTCACCTCATTAAGACCTTAATTTCTGTGAGTCATCAGGATCACGCTGGCAGGGTTACAACTCCTCACCAGCCATATTACCCTACCCTAAGAGGAGTACTCAGCCAGGGAACCCAATTCCAGTTCAACATCTGTGACAAGTAGAACCAAACTGGAGTGGAGCAGATGCTTACTGACTCTGCCTTAGAGCAACCAAAGGCAGAAGCTGTGTGACACTTCATCAAGGTTTGTTCAAGCCAGGTGATGCTGTCAGAAGCTGTGTGACACTTCATCAAGCCAGGTGATGCTGTCATGAATAGATAGTCATGATTTTCTACTGCACATTATTGCTTACAGGCCAGAGGCTATATGATTTAGGTATCTTACTTCACAAACTTGAGAAAGATCCTGAACCATGTGACAAGATTTTAAAACTACATGGAAATAAAATAAGACAATGCCACAAAAGAAAAAATAAATAAAAAATAAAACTGTCCTTGAGCCAGCAGGTGGTGGTGCACACTTTTAACCCCAGCACTTGGGAGGCAGAGGCAAACTGATCTCCGTGAGTTTGAGAAGAGCCTGGTCTACAGAGTGAGTTCCAGGACAGATAGGCCTACACAGAGAAATTCTGTCTTAAACAAAACAAAACAACAAAAACCTGTTTCCGAATTTTTTGAATGATATATGTGTAGATGTAACAACGCTGATCATGATAAATTTGTCTCAAAAATTGTCATTGATCAAAACAAAACAAAACAAACAAACAAAAACCAAAACAAAACAAAAATTCCTTTTAGAACATCTTCCTAATTGGACCTTCCCACCACTACACTTCGCCTTATCTTCTTTTGAGGAGGATAGTAGCAATTTAGAGCTACTCAAAATTGGGCATCTTTTTTATGTTATAATAGCTTTTAATTTGAATCACTGATTTTAAAAGTAAATCTCAAAAACTGCACTTTCCGGTGTCTCTTCAACTGGGAAAACACTAGATATGATCATTTACACAACTCTGTGATCAGAAAAGCACTAAATGAGGTATCATTTCCCTTGGTCCTAGCTGGAATCGAGAACTGGGGAAGGACCTATGAAGAAATCAGTGTCCTTGTAGAAGAATCAGTTGATTCACAATGGTGTTCACTCATGGTCAGGGCAGTTCTGAATCATGGCTGTGAGATGTATTCTGGAATACTGCTGTAAGGCTATTTCCAAAGTATTCTAAATTATCTGAGCTTCAAATAATTCTTAATAATTCTCACTTTTGTTTAATTTAGCATCGCATTCTGTATTCTGCCACAAAGAATTCTGAGAGGCAGACACATAAAACCCTTAATAAAAACCATCCTTCATGTTTTGCCCATATGATGGTATACAGTTATTTCATTATTATTTTCATGACTAAACAGGAACATTTTACATTTTTTGAAAAGAAGACCTATGTCAATGTAGAATTATCAGGATTATAATTTGGCCAACATGCAAAATGGTAACCCAGCAACACTTCTGTACTTTCTTGTAGCAGCCTGAAGTAGCAAGCATTATTGGAACCACTGAACCACTTGGCAAAATCTAATTTAAAGCTAAGATTATCATTTAGTTGTGATCATTGAAATATCTTAACTTTCATCTTTATTATATTAAAATTTTTATGTAAACATTTCTTCATTCCACAAAACATGGAATTTCCCCAGACCTCTATTGTCCTCCTATCTTTAGAGGTTTTAGAAAATATTCTTTATAGAAATGCTCATAAGGAATTTTTCCTCTTTATGATTATGGCAGGTACAATGAGTGTCATAGTATTGCCTGGTTTGTTGTAGAAGGATGTGGTTTAATAATCTTCCCTTTTTTTCTGCTTGTACAAAAGCTATGTACCAGTACAACAAGTATTGACTAAGTATGTAAAATTTAAATGTGTTTACACAAGAAACACTGTTCACTATTTAGTGGGGACAGAAAACTGTCATTTTCAGTGATAAAATCAAACATAAAGTTATTCTATCAAAGACAATAACATGATATTTTCTTGAATTTTTTTTTACACTTTTTTTTAGAAATTTAAGTCATCCCCTCAGGCAAATACTAAATATTTACTAAATACAGTTGATTGGTGTAACTTTAAATAAGAAAATATAGGTAATGTTTCATCTAGTTCAGTTAACTATACCAGATATCATAAATAGGATGGATTAAGCAACATGCCTGCTGCTTTGTAGAGCACCATCTTCTCACCCTGTCTCTCCAGTGTCCTATAAGAACTTCAGTCTCATCATAGAGAAACCTTCAGTGTTCACTGAGTAGAATAACCTTCCAGGTGTCCCACCTAGGGACATGGGGACTTAGAGATTAGATGTGTACATTCTGAGAGACTATGGATATTCCTTCCATAATAGCAGGTAATGAGTCTTGAAGAGGCTCAAAGTTTAAATTGAGCTAACTTAATAAGTCCTTCAGCTTAAATGTGTATTTGCTTAAGCAATGTATTAAATTATGTCATATTGGTAAACTTGTTCTACAACAAATATCTAATTCTTTATTCTACTTCAGATCCCCAAATGAGGCAAATTATCTGTTTAACATGCACCAGTAGGCCATCTGTTTCCGTGTGAGGATCCAGAACAGAATCATCTACTTATCATTCATGCTGCTCATCATTCTTTACTCGGTTTTTGTCTGCATCTGATACTTGATGATTCAAAACTGTTATTCCCATATAGTCATTCTATATAGATAGGGGTTTTGTAAAAAAAAAAAATCTTTCAAGTATACCATGCACTTTACCAAGGCTGGGACTTTTGAAAATATCCTCATTTTTTAATTGTCATCTGATCAACAAGGAATCGGACAATGAAGAAAAACCAAGGGGAATTTCTGTCTAAAAAAATTCTTAGTCAACTCCATTGACCCATCCACATATTGCCAAGAGAGCAAAAGATGGGTGGAGGATAGACTTTAAAGGACCCACACAGAATGAAAACAGGAAGTCAGACTTTGTTGCTATGTGCCTAAGAGGCATATTTTCAAGGACATCTCTAAAATTCTTTCCTCTAGATTATTTCTCTGTCCTCTTAGAAGCCATGTTCATCTTCAGCATTTGCACAGGATTGATGAGCTGACTCATAAGAAATGAATAACATGACGGGAGGAAAAGGTACTAAAATGCAGAACAATTCCAAACTAATTTCTATTTGTACTAAAAATATATGC
Organism: Cricetiscus sungorus; assembly: GCA_030556225.1. Classification (NCBI taxonomy): domain Eukaryota; kingdom Metazoa; phylum Chordata; class Mammalia; order Rodentia; family Cricetidae; genus Cricetiscus; species Cricetiscus sungorus. The sequence continues at coordinate 121,349,219 of JANBXA010000651.1, forward strand.
AGAAAACACCCAAATTCCAATGTAATGCAAAGGTAGAACAACTTATATGTTAGCTAAGACCAAAGTGAAACATTTTGTGGTTTTTCATATTTTAATGAATATGAGATGGCAAAGATTCAAAGCCACACCCTACTCTTAGTATTGTTACTGTTTTTACTTAAATTTCTTTCTTTCTTTCTTTCTTTCTTTCTTTCTTTCTTTCTTTCTTTCTTTCTTTCTTTTGTAAGTAGTTATGCTGGTTCACTTCTTCTCCAGCACACTATCAGACCTCCCACTTTTACATTATTTAAAACAATTTTAAACTTAAATATATATAGTGACCATATTCTTTCCCTCTCCAAGTCCTACCCAATAAAATTAAAGTTCTTTATCAAAAAACAAGAACAACAAAAAACTAATACAACAGCAAACACCCCCCAAACCAATAAAACAACACCCAAAAGAAAAAAATAACAGAAACAAAACTAAACACAAAATGCATAACAGAATCCCAAACTATAACCAAATAATAGTACACATAAAAAACTATGGAGTCCATTACGTTTTGGTTAACTATTCCTGAACATGAGGCCTGACCTGGAGAGGTTAGAATTCCCAGTGTCACTCCATTGGGTATAAATGACAGTTCAGTTGTTATCCTTTAGCCCAGTGACTATGCATTTTCATCCATCCATCCATCCATCCATCCATCCATCCATCCATCCATCCCTTCCTTTTCTTAAATACAACAAAATGGAATAGGATAAAGCAAAACTATAACACTGAAGCAGAACAAGACAAACTAACAGGAGGAAAGAAACCCAAGAGAAAGCACGAGAATCAGAGACCCACTCATTCACACACTCAGGAATCCCATTAAAAACACTAAACTGGAAGCTATAATAGATGCACAGAGAACCTGGTGTAGGCCCGTGCAGACCTTGAGCATGCTACTTCAGTCTCTGTGAGTTCATATGAACTTTGCTCATGTTTTATTGATGTCCTCCATCCCTTCTGGCTCTTACACTCTATCAGCCTCCTCTTCCATGGAGTTTCACAAGTTCTGAGGGGAGAAATTTGATGGAGACATCCCAGTTAAGGCTGAGTATTCCAAGGTCTCTCAGTCTCTTCATAATGTATGGCTGTTGGTCTCTATATTTATTCCTATCTGCTGCAGGAGGAAGATTCTCTGATGATGATTAAGCAAGACTCTGATATATAAGTATAGCAGAACATAGTTGGGAATCATTTTATCAGTACACTACATTTTTAAGGTTTTTGTGTTTGATATATATATATATGTATATATATATATTAAAATCAGAATTATTTGGTCTTAACCTAGGTCCCTGAGCTATCTAGTCTCAGGTTCTTTCACGCGAGAATTGCTGCATATAGGTTCCATTTTGTGGAGTGGGCCATAAGTCAGATCAGATATTGGTTGGTTATTCCTAAAAGCTAGTGCCACCATTGCCCTAATGTATCTTGCCGGTATTACATCATTGTAGATAAAGGGTTTATGTCTGGCTTGCTGTTTACATATCTCTTTTGATAACATGGAGAAAACCTCCCTGTACCAAACATGCTGGAATATAGGGGTGGAGGCTCTATGTAGGCAGCATCTCCAAATCTTCATGTTCAAGGAATTATGTAGGTATTGTCTTCAGCAATGGGTACTTGCTGTCAGTTTGTGCAGAGCAACTTATAGTCTTGGCAACATCCTGGATTGTTTAGGGATTATTGTGGGGCCCCTTTGGCCAACAACTCAATTAATCCCATCTAGGTACTGGATGCTTCATTTGGTAACAAGAGATGATCAGTTGAGGCTTTGTCTCCCCTATTGTTTGGCAATTTCATTTAGATCACTTTCATGTATGTTTATGTTTCAATACTATCCATCAAATGTCCTTTAATTTTGGCTCTCTTTCTCTGTATTTCCTCCCACAAGCTCCTCTCCTCTCCCTCCACCCTTGATACTCCCATTTCAGATTGTTGCCACACCTATCCTTACCTATATATCCTATTTCCCTTTCCTAATGGGTATCTGTTCTCTCTGATCACTTACTCTATTCCTAACCTCTGTAGTTCTATGGATTTTTAGCTTGAATATCATTGACTTAAGACTTAGAATGATTTTTTTCTAGTTCCATCCATTTGCTTACAAATTTTATGTTATCATTTTATAATGGCTAATTTATCTCCATTGTGTAAATATACCACGTTTTCTTTATTCACTGTTCTGTTGCACAGCATGTAGGCATTTTCCAATTTCTTGTTATTTTGTGAATAGAGCAGCAATGACATGATTGACCAAGTGTCTCTGTGGTAGGATGAGACATCCTTTGGGTATATGCCCAAGAGTGATATAGCTGATTCTTGAGGTAGATGGATTCCCATGTTTCTGATGAACCACCACAATGATTACCATAATGCCTGGATGAATTTGCACTCCCACTAGCAATGGGTGAGTGCTCCCCTTAGTCCACAACTGCCCCAGCATGAACTGTACTTGTTTTGCTGAAATGTCTTCTTCACGGGTTTTTCCTTTGATGACTATGTAGCATTCTTCCCTAATTCTTCCGATTGATTTTTGTTTGAAGTCTATTTTGTCAAACATTAAAAGGTCTACACCAGTTTGCTTCTTAGATCCATTTGCTTTGAATCTTTTTCCAACCCTTGGCCTGAAATAATGTCTATCCTTGATGTTAAGATGTGTTTCTTAGATGCAACACAATGATGGATCTATTTTCACATCCATCTGCTAGTCCGTGTTTTCTTATTGGAGAGTTGAGACCATTGGTGTTGAGAAATATCAATAGCCAGTGATTGCTGAATTCTGATAATTCTGTTATACTGAATTCATTATAGTAATTGTTGTTGTTGTTGGTGGTGGTGGTGGTGATTGTATGTGCGTGCGTGCGTGCGTGTGTGCATGCATGCATGTGTGTGTGTGTGTGTGTGTGTGTGTGTGTGTGTGTGTGTTTCCCTATTTTGACTTTACTGCTCTGGGATTGTTTATTTTTTGTGTTTTCTTAGATGCAGTTAACCTCTTTATGTTAGAGTTTACCTTTTAGCACCATCTGTGGGCTTAATTTTGTTTTATCGTGGAATGCCTTATTTTATCCATCTATGATTATTGAAAGTTTTCCTCAACATAGTAGACTGGGCAGACATTTGTGGAGTCTTTGCAGTACCTTCTGGCTTTTAGATTCTCCATTGAGAAGTCAGATGTAATTCTCCTAGGTCTGCCTTTATGTTTCTTGGTCTTTCCCCCTGGAAGTTTTTAATATTTTCTTTTTTCTGTAATTCAATGTTTTGAAAGTTACATGCCAAAGGAATGTTCTTTTCTGCTCCAGTCTTTTGCATTTGTTATCTTTCTTATATTTGATAGGCATTTCCTTTTCTAGATTAGGAAACTTCTCTTCTATGATTTTGTTGAAAATATTTTTTGTGCCTTTGACCTGTACTTCTTTTCCTTCCTCTATTCCTATTATTCTTAGATTTAGTCTTTTTGAACTATCACAGATTTCCTGGATGTTTTGTGCCAAAAAATTTTTAGACTTAACCTTTTCCTTGGCTGATGTACCTACTCCCATCATGTTTTCAATGCATTAGATTCTCTCTTCCATCTCTTGTATTCTGTTGGTACAGCTTGCCTCCGCAGTCCCTGTTCTTGAATTTTTCCTTTACAAAATTTCCTCAGTTTGGGTTTTCTTTATTGATTCTATCCATTTTTAGGTCTTGAATAATTTTATTCACTTCCTTCCCGTGGTGACATTTTGTTCATGATTTAACAAATAAAGCTTGTTTAAAGGACAGAGTGCAAAGCCAATCACACTAGTTAGCTATAGAGAACAGGTAATAGTGGGGCAGATGGATTTCTGTGACTTCAAGGCTACTCAGGGCTATATGAGGGTGAATCAGTCTAAAAGAGAAACAGAGCTCACAGCTTTGATCCCAGCACTTGGCATGGCACTCTTTTAATGCCAGCACTGGAGAGGCATATTAGGCAGGTGCTCAGTGCAGTCTCAGTGAGTCTGAGCAGCAGTGCAGTCAGAAACGGTCTGAGGTTCGATGGATCTCTCCTTCAGTCTGAGCATTAGCAAAGGTTAGAACTCAGTTTTCTAGTGGCTGGCTGCTGTGCTTATCTTCAGCTTGAACCTAATATCTGTCTCTGGGTTTTTTATTATTCATGCTACTCCTTCACTGTTTGTGTTTTCATTTCCTTAAAGGATTCATTCATTTCCTAGTGAAACACCCCCAATCTTATTCATAAAGGCTGATTTAACCTCTTTTTACTTGTGATTCAGCTATGTTGGAATATCCAGGGACTGCTATGGTAGGGTGGCTGGTCTTTAGTGGAAATGGATTGTCCCGGCTCTTGTTCATTGTGGTTTTTTAGCAATGGCATCCTGTTTTTTGGACAATTACAATTCCAGGAGCTGATATCTGGTGTTGTCTTTGTTGTGTGGGTGTCTTGTTCCTTGGTTTACATTGTCCTCTCTGGTTCTTAGCCTCTTAGGAGGCTGTTGTTGTCTGGTAAGAAACTCTTCTGGAGTCCTAAGATATGTGGGTACTGAGGGTACCAGATAAAATGTGTTTCTGGTTATTGGGATCTGAGACTTAGAGATGGGGATGGGCTAGGAGAGGTTGATTGGCTTCACAAGAAGGAGGAAAGCAGGGCATTCTATAAGGATCTGCTTAGTTAGTCACCTGGAAATGGGGGCAGAGAGTGTGGAGAGGCACAGCAGAAGGTCTCCTACATAACTGGGGATGATGCACCTAGGAGATTGGACTTGGGGGAATGGAGGGAGAAGTGAAGTCTGCAGTTAGCCATCTTGTTTCTACAGTCAGAGTGGCTGTGGGTTCCAAGGGAATGTCTGCTGGAGTTGGGGCCTGGGACAAATAAATGATGGGAAGGAAGGAATTTGGGGGGGGGACTATCTGTGTGGGCCACTGGGTACAGCAGGTGTTCTGCTGCAGAGTTGGAGATGAGTCTGGGGGATTGGACTTGGAAGAATGGAGGGAGAGAAGAAGGCGTGCAGGTAGCATCCCTGCTTTCCTAGCAGGAGAGCTCTGCTAGTTCCCAGGAAATGGATTTTCTGTTTTAAACCACCATTCTTGCATTCACACAAAGGCAAAAGGAAGTACGCAGCCCATTACATGTCTTCATTCTCTCTTGAGCTTCTAAGTGTCACACTTGTTTTGTGAAGGACAGCTGTAAACACAAAGCCGTTACCACACTGACTTTATGAACTCGTACACCGTTCATACATCTAAAGGAAAGGGAAAAAGTACAATCAATACGAAACCACAGAAGTACAGCTTTATGGATTAGCCACTCAGGTATTATCAACTGAGATGTTATGTATTTCATCACCACAACCAGTTGTAATGGAAAATATTGATTTCAAATGCTACATCTAGAGAAAAGTCTATTTTATAACATCTTTTTGCCCTGCCTCATACTTTCACTTTTTGTCTTTATTTCTTGGGACTTCCCATTTTAGTTTCATATAAAACACTTCTTCAGGACTGTGTGTAGTAACCACTGTAAATGACTATAATATCTTAGGTACAGCTGATCAGCCTCTGTACCAAGCAAATTTCTCTATGCTAGCATGATGCCAAATGCTGATAAACAAAACAAACCATGTAGTTGATATTGCAGGAAATGATGCAAAACAACAGCTATTATTTTCCAAGTCTGTGTATATTTCCTAGTGATTGCTTGGTCCAATAAATCTCTACAAGGATAGCTTTGTCCCATTATATTGTCTTATAGCCAAATGCACTCATCAGTATGTATCTGATATAAATGTAATCTGACATGCCAGTGCTTTTTATTAACAATGATTAAAAATGTTTGCCAAGCCACACGTTAGTGTGTACCTTGTATATAACCTGAAGGCCAGAAAAAATTAGGAATGAAATCTGAGCTACTAAATTCAAAAGTCAGACAATATGAAGTGTTTGTAAAACTGTTATAATGGGGAACTTTGGTACCCTGCTGGTGGGAGTGTAAAATGACACAACTCCTTTGGAAAACAATTTGATGGTTGCCTAGCAGAACTGAAGATTTGAACACCCATGATGCAGTAATCTCCCTCCTAGGCATATGTATCTCCAAAAAAATGTATGTTCATTCCAGCAAGAAGCCATGCTTGTAATAAGGAAAAAAAGTCAGGCTAGAGATGGAATCATTGTATGCTATTGATACAGAAATATATACACACCAATAGACTGGTGGTACAGAGAACTACAACAAAATTAACTCAAATAGATATGTGGGAATTAAGTGATGTGTTCAGTAATGACATGCATATGCATGCACGCACACACACACACACACACACACACACACACACACACACACAAATCATAGAATGAACAATTGAAAGAAATCCATTTTATAAAATTTAAAATAAGGACAGAAGTACATTTGACTTTTGGCTATCTAGTCAGATATGAAAACATGGACTGGAACAATGGACCCAAAGCTCCTTGTTTTAGTTTCAAAACGAGTATGACAATATGTCAATATTCTTTGTTCCTGGGATAAGGACATTTGGTTATGTTCATACTGTCTACTTTTCGAAATTAAATGCTCTTCCAATTACAAAATAAATAAATAAATAAATAAATAAATAAATAAATAAATAAATAATAAAAAAAAAATGACTGTCATTTTTGGCCACTCCAATGTTTAAATCTGTATTGCTTGAATTTAAGGAACCATTTCTCTATGTTTAAACACACTGCATTTTACTGCATTTTATTTATTTACAGTGTTTATACTGGATGGGTAAACTAGGGCCTTTGGATGGCTTTCCATGGAATTTCAGCTTAATTAGGTCTCATGTCTATGCTGGAAGAGTGTAGGCAAGCATACTTTAAAACATATGTTTATACAAGGTACACAGTCTAGAAAATGTTTCCTTTGGTTTGTGCTCGCTCAGTACTGTGCCAATGAGGATATTAGCAGCAAGTTGCAGGACATTTCACCCCTATTGCAAGGTCTAGGCTTAGTATTGTGATGCAAACATTTCTGAATTCTACTTCCATATCTCTGTAAAGTACAGAAATGAGGACACTTTTCACAAGAACTCATGGTCTATGAACAACACAAAAGTCACTTCTTTTACAGTGGAGTTTTAACCCTCTCACTCCTGTCTCCTGCATGAGCTCATAGGTGACACAACAGTCACCAAAGACTCCAGCAGGGAGCTAGAAGAGGACAGAGGGAAGGAGAGAAGTGGAGATAAGCACCAGCCTAAAACAAACTCGGATTCAAACTCTAGTTCTGTTGTTCATTCCATGAGTATCTTGACACAGACTAATGAGTCCAGATATAATTCAGGGACAATATGAGTGACAGACACCCCAGGACTTGGAAAAATTTAAAAAAAAATCCTCTTTGTAGTAGGGCTGAGATGTGGAGATGCCAGGAATGGCTGATTTCATGTCAATCTCTGTTGCTGCTGTCACAAGCCCAGTCTGAGGGCTCAAGGTCTATTTCCTTTGAATAGATGCAAAGCTGTATCCAGGCAAGCTGGCATTCCTCAGCATGCCTACACAGAAGCAGGAAGACAGCATTCTGGGAAGAAGGGGGCATGCTGGGAAACAAGGGGCATGCTGGGAAACAGGGGGCATGCTGGGAAGAAGAAGGTCAGCAGGAGAGAAAAGGGTATGGGGCTGGTCAAGGGGTTTGGGTGGAAATGACCCTCTACTATGCGCATCTAGGAAGTTGTCAAAGAATCCAAGGAAAAAAAGAAAGGGAATGGAGACCTATCCTCAGAGGATTGAAATATACTTGTTGATTTTCCAATTGTAGAAGAAAACAGGCAAGTGTCATGTTTAAAGAAAATACAGTAAAGGGGGGAAAATGAATACAAGTACTTTGCATCAGAACAGCAAGATACCACAAAGGCATTCTAATCTTTGGTCAGAGCCTAACCCATCTTAGGGTCATAGGTTTGGAAAGTAAAACCAGTGACTGGCCCAGCCTGAGACCCACTCCTTGAGAGTAAGCCTGCCCCTGACACTGCCTGGAGTGCCAAGACCCAGAGGTTTCGTGGTCCAGAGATGTATTATAGAACCAAACACAACTAGAGAAAAAAATATAAATGTCATATTGCCTTAAGATATTGTGCTACACTCATAGATTGGTGCTTAGCCCAACTGTTATCAGAGAGTTTTCATCCAGAATCTAATGGAAACTGGTACAGAAACACTCAGCCAACAATAGTCTAAGTTCAAGAAGTCCTGATGAAGAGCAGGAGAAAAAGAATGTAGAAGCCAGAGAAGTCAAGGACATCACAAGAAAAACCACAGAATCTACTAACCTGGGCTTATATGAGCTCATCAGAGTTGAACTAGCAACCAGGGAACCTGAATGGATCTGACCTAGGTTCTCTGCAATGTATGAGACAGTTGTGCAACTTGGCTTTCTTGTAGGATTCCTAACAGTGGGAGTAGAGGCTGTCCCTAAGGCTTTGGCTGGCATTAAGGAACCTATTTTTCATTCTGGTTGCCTTGTCCAGCCTTAATACAAGGGGAGATGCTTAATCTTACTGCAACTTGATAGTCATGTTTGTAGATATCTATGAGGGGATGCACTTTTCTGAACAGAAAGGGAGAAGGTGTGAAGGAGGTGTATGGGGGGATTGGAAGGAAAGAAGGGAAGTGGCTGGAGTGTGAAATAAAATAAATTTAAAATGAACTACAGCAACAAAGTAGGAAAGAAAATGCTTAGTTTCAGGTGATGCTCCTGAAGGAACTTCCATATGAAATGAAATAGAAAGCAGACATTGGCAAGTAATTTACCTTTTCAAATATCTGGATGGCGAGGATTAATTTTTTGAGAAATGCCAGACATGTATAATGCAGATATTCTTTCTAATAACCTCCTCCTGTGTTGCAAGTTTATTTTAAACTCAAAATAGAAAATAATTGCAGTCAGTCCCATGGTCATCCTGCTTGTAATTTTCATCTCAATGACTTGTTGATCCAGCAACAATATTATGGCATTTTCTTGGGTAGAATAGGACAATACAGGTCTCAACTCTATCAAGGATTAATCAAATAGCGAAAACATTAGTGATGGATTAGAGACAGGCAGAAAAGAGAGATCCAAGATGATCTTCAGGTTTTAAAGTCAGTATCTGGGAAAAGAAGGTACCTTAACCAACTCAGGGATGTCAGCAGTAAGAAATTTATTCTAGAGAGCAGAGAAAAGGCTGAAATTTGGACCTCAGCTCACAGGACTTTGAAGTGGAACTGTCTTGGATGTATCTGGCTTTCCAAGCTTGGACATAATGGTTTGAAATACTCCTGGAAGAGATGATAGGAAGCAAGAGTGACCCATTTCAGTTGCTGTTCTTACCTGAAAGATACGTAGAAGAGTGCCACAAACTGAGAAAGTACTTACCTAGTTCCTGGAGTGATTCTCTGCAACTTTGACACCACAATGGCGACCCTAGATTTCCTCATGGGAATGGCAAGCCACGTCACCAGGGAATCAGATTCTGCCATAAAGAGATGAGCTGGCATACACAGCAACAATGTGGAACAGAGGTTTCTTGATTTAGATGAAAGAAGGCGACTGTGACCTTTCTGAGTGTTTCCAGGAGCCATCACCATTCTGCTCTCTGTCTCCACCGGAAGCACATTCTTGTGGATGCTCAGACTACTAGGGCCCAATTAGAATTAAAATTATTTCAGTCAAAAGAGATAAATAACTATAAATTTGCCAAATAAAGCACAAGACTATGGTCAGATAACACATAAAAACATTTTATAAATGTGGTTCAGGGGGCCAAACTTTGAATTTTCAGAGTAGTGCATATTTTTAATGAAATTAGAGTGTGCCTTAACCAGTGTTCATTAGACACTCCTGCCCTTACCAAGAGCACATAGCAAAGAGATAGCAATGGAAATACACATTGGCCTGTGAGGTCCAGCTGGAGCTGGAGCTCAAGGAGAACTGTTCTTAAACCAAGAGATCAGAGAACAGTATCTAGCATTGACCTCTTAGCTGTAGGGACTGGAGAGCTTAGATGGCTCTTATTAGAAGTGACTCATGTTCAGTTCAGAGAAGACTGAACGGACATTCCTCTCAAGCAGTTTAGATGCCAACCACAGCCATGACTTTCCACTTACTCTGATGATTAATCTCATATGTCAGACAAATGAGATCTAGAGTCCTTGGAGAGATGGGCATTTGGACACACATGTTGGGGAATTATCATGATTAGATTAAGGGAGGTAAGCATACACAACCACTGTGAGTGGCACCATTCCCTGGGCTGAAATTCTGGACAGCATCCAAAGGAGAAAGTGAGCAGAGTACCAGGATTAACCACAGCCTGTTTCTTGAATACGGATATAATGTGGCCAGCTGCCCCAAGCTCCCTATGCTGAATATTCTGCCTCGATAAAACGTCACCTCATACTATGAGCCAAAATAAACCCTTTGCCCACTGAATTGCTTTTTGTCAGGATATTTTATCACAGTAACTGGATAAGAAATTAACATGCTGACATATGGTAGAAAGGTATTTCACATGCAATCCAGACCATGTCAATACCTGTGCATACCACCAAAGCAACTGTAATTAAAGTATAAAACAATGATTTGCTTGTTTGATTGGTTGCATTTTTGAAGTCAGTTCTAGATTACCTGGAAAACCCTATGTAGTCCCTCGGGACCTCACTCATAGCAACCCTTCTTTATCACCCTTAAGCATTACACTTAGCAGGCATTGCCACTTGATTCTTACCTTCAGTGTACAAGATGCACTCTCATGCTTCTGCTCCATTTCCTTTTCATAAATTTGTCACAGCTGTTAAATTTTGTGACTCACAAATAATCATGGATCGAAGTTTGTAAAACATTAACCAGTAGAGTGCCATTTTCCTATTTATCTTGTTTATTGTTTTTTTTTCAAAGTTCCCTTTGTATTACAGCTTCCATATTGCCATATTAACAAATAACTCTGGTTCTTAGACTCAGAATAATAGAAGCTATGGGGTCCCTACACCTGTGGTGAGTCATTGTGCTGGTAACTTGGGAGCAATGATCTTGCAACTTCTCTGTGTTTAAGATAATGCTCTTTTTATCATTACTACTTTTCCTTTCTCCCTCCTCTACTCCTAGTGCCCCACTCCCATCTGTCCTTCCCATCCATTCCACCTCTGTTTCTCTTCCAAAAATGGCAGGGCAACCATGGATATCAAGGAAACATGGCATATAAAATTATATTATTATGGCAATTACTATAAAACATGTAAAAAATAGAGATAATTTGTTATTACTAAAACATTTTAAAGTAAAATTTTAATAAAAGAATTTTTGTATACAGTAGAAACTATGATATTTTGTGAATGCACACTTATCAGTTATGTGACCCTAAGTTTCCATTATTTTGATACATTTTGTAAGTCTATGTACAATTAAAATAATTTTTATTTCTACACACTAATTCTATCTAGTGTGGAAAATATCCTCTATGCTCTACTCTCCCTAAGGTCAGTTTTGTGAATGAAAAATATTTTAATTCATTTTAATATACCTAATATATGGGTTTATCTTCCTTTTGGATTCTTCTTTTAAAATGATGGCATCATCTTTATTTTTTAATTAAAAAAGCTAAATAACTATTTAAACCAATATCATATCTATATAAAGTTCATAATTATATATTTTTGGAGAAAATAATCTTTTACCATACTTAAGAGTTTAGCTGGGAATGAAAGATTCTGCTATATTAAATCAATAAAACAAGTTTGACTATTTCTATTTTTGTTTTTGTTTTAACTTCATATTTAAGCTCCTGTTACTGCTTTCATTTGTCAAATATATTTCTGGTTTTGCAAAGGCAAAGTAAGTTCTATAACAACCAACCATCTATTTTTATATTTATGTAAGTGCCTATGTTTCCTTCATTGAGGGTTATTTATTTACCCATACACTAAGATATAATAAGGTATCTCTTAAATTTAACAAATTATGTATATAGTTTTATTGTGTGTTGTAAATCCTTCATGGGAACATTAATGATCAGACTGGCAAGCATCTACACAGATGTAGGTTTGAAAATCTGGACCATGATGAGGTAGGCTAGTTGGGAGTTTGGCATCACTGTGGTCACTCTGAGCTCATTTTAGCCACAAATCTGATTCTTGTTTCAAAGTTTAGCTTTACCAAGAAAATGTATATTTTAGATTCACACCCCCACAGTGAAATTTTTCTCTGCTATGGGAACCAAAAAAAATAACAAATACAAAAACAAAAAACTTTTATTGGGGGTACATTTCACATGGAACAAAATCTATGCTTTTACCTTTATTTCAGTGCTTTACATATACTCACAGAGATATGCAATTACTACTACCCTAGTATTTTAGAATACTTCATCTCTTACTCATCAGCAGTAGATTTTAAAATAGAGAAGAAAATAATAGCATTTAAGAATCTATTTTATATCTCCACTTGTTTGCTTGCATGCTTGGTCTTTCATGGCTGAACTCTTTTTCCCTTAGCAAAATATTTGCCCAATGTGTCTATACATATGTTAATACTCCTCCTTCTGTTTTGTAGTCCTTTGATGACTACAGAGGCCATATTTTATTTATTTATTAGTGTATTCATCTGTTGATTGGCTTTGGGGTTATCTATAAAAAGCATCAATGTGAGCGTTTGTCTACACAATTTCATGTGGAGATATTTTAATTTAATTTTAATTTTTCTTGGGTATATGCACAGAGAAAGAATTGCCAATCCATATGGAAACCCTATGTTCAACATTTCAAGGTTCTGCCATTCTGTTAAGTTGGCAGCTCACAATCACATTATAATTTGCAATAGGACTCTGGTTTGTCTATGTCTTCACCAGTACTTGCCATTGTTTACAGTTTCAATCAAAGCTATCCTAAATGGTGTGCAACTGATTAAGATCCCTAATGATGTATTGTCTGGAACACACTCCCATGTCTTTTGTTTTCCCTTTTCCCCTTTTGTTGAAAATATATTCTTTTCTCACAATATATCCTAATTACAGTTTCCTCTCGCTCTACTCCTTCCAGATCCTCCCCACCCCAACCTCTCCCAGCCCAATCCACCCCCTTTCTGATTCTCATTAAAAAAGAACAGGTTTCTATGAGATAACAACAAACCATAACAAAATAAAATATACTAAAACAAAACAAAACAAAAAAATCCCATCAAAGTTGGACAAGGTAAACAGAAGGAAAAGATGCCAAGAGAAAAAACTAGGTTCTGAGTCCCATGAAAGTATTAAAAGGGAAGTTAGAATGTTTCTGGACTATCTTTCTGTAGAAATGTGTACTCAAAGTCTTTAAATGCTTTTTATTAGCAAGATTGTCATTTGATCATTGGTTTGAAACAATTCTTCAACTATTCCAGACACTGTGCTGTGCTCCTACATATACTGTGAAGATATTGTCTCCATTCTGTGACTCATGTTTCCACATATTTAAAATGGCACCCTTTGAAGTACAAAACTACCAATACTCATGAAATATTATTTACACATTTTTTTATTTTATTGCTTGCATTTTTAGGTAGCTCTGGAAGTTCCAAACTCATGAAAGTCTTTTTCTTTAAGTTCCTTCTGTGAGTTTTATAGACTTAGCTTTTGCATCTAGGTCCATGACCCATTCAAACTGATTTTCATATTTGAAGCAAAGTAAGTGCCCAACATTTTTTTTTTGCATAAAGACATCCAGTTGTTCAATCCATGTTTGTTAAAAGAATGAGTCTTTGACCTATTCTATTCTCTCTTGCACAAGTTCCAAAATCAGAAAATGTAGGTCTTCTAATTATATTCTTTTTTACCAAGGTTGTTTTTGGCTATTCTAGATTCCTTGCAGTGCTACAGTGGCTCATGCTGTGTTTGTGTCAATTGTAGTCTAGGGCAGCGAAGAACTATATTTTAATTTTCCCTTACAGCATTCCCTAAATCATGCATCTATATCTCTGCATTTATATAGTGTACACCATGTTTTCTTTAATTTATACTCTACCCTTATTTAATGTCTGAGACCAAGAACTGAGAGATGACTACAATTGAATTGTCTTATGATTGAGTCAGAAATTGGTCCTTTACATCAGCCAAGGTAGTTAGACTCAATTTTTGTGAGCTGTCAGGAATGAAAATACCAATTTCCATCTAAAATTGCTTATACGTAAAATAAAAACCTAACAGTGCTGTGAATATTCCAACCATCAAGAATGAAGACCTGCCTAAGCATAAATCCAATCAATGCAGAAGCAACATAGCTAAATGGTAGAGAACCTAAATGAGCCCCCAATACACTGTCTTAATTCCTGGGCATAGCTGTCCCTGAAGCATACAGGATTTAAACATGTGTGGACCATTTATACTAAGAGGTGTCCCAATTAAGAAGAAAAAGACACACACACACACACACACACACACACACACACACACACACACACACACAGTAGAATTCTAATATTTCACTTTGCAAACATAATATAGATTTACTAATTTGATAAAGGAATAAAGTAAAGAACACACTATTTTTTAGCTGCCATTTGAAAAGTTTGGGTGACTGAGTTAATCCTCTTCAGTAACTGATTTATGTCATCATTTAAGTAGTGCTTTTTATAAAATGCTGGAGTGGGCCATTGCACACATGAAGTCATTGTGGCCTGCACATGGTCAAGCCAGATAAAACACTAGCAGGGAGAAGAGAGGTAGTCAGAAGTCCAAATCCTGGCTCAAACTATTGGAAATTGACTGCTTCTAAAGGAGAGTGGGTCAGTTTCCTTCAAGGCTTCAACCCCTGAGAGATTAACCAGGTTTCAGAAGATAGTCCTGTACTCACCCATGCACACGCTAGAAGCATTAATTGAATCGGTGTATTTTAAAAATAATTTTTAAAAATAATACATGTAGTTGGGAGGGAAAAACCAATGGTTATGGGAGTAAAAGAAGAATTAGGGTAGTGCGGTTAGATTTGATCATTTGCCTTTTCAAAACATAAAAACTAAATATGTGAAACATAAGAACTAACTAAATAAATAAAAGTTCAGAACCAGGTGTTGTGCTGGGTACTTGTAATAGCAGTGTTAAGAAGGCAGACTAGCTAACTGAACAGCAAACCCAGTCAACTAATGAGAACCAGGACAATGAGAGCCCTTGACCCAGAAACAAGGTGGGTGGTATCTGAGAAGTGACAGCTGAAGTTTTGCTCTGCTCTCCACACACCTGTTCACACAAGTACACACATCTGCTCATGTACATACATATCTGCATACACATAAATGTGCAGAAAAATAAATAAAAATCTTAAAATGTAGTTCTAATAAATTGGATCCATCTTCTACATGGATGTTTTACTATTTGATGATGAGGCCTATGTTCCTCATTCTCCAACTTCTCTTCCATTCATAGAGTGGTTCTCAACCTGTGGGTTGCAGCAGACACAGAATATATCAGATACTGCATCTCAGATATTTACATTACAATTCATGGAAGTAGCAAAATTACAGTTATGAAGTAGTAAGAAAATACTTTTATGGTTGAGTGTCACCACAGCAAGGAACTGTATTAAATGGTCACAGCATTAGGAAGGCTGAGAACCATTGCTTCCATTGGTCCCTACTAAACCTTTGGACAATGGAACAGTCTTTCACGTTCTCTGATATACCTTTACCTCTTAAACAATGGTATGTTCATAGTCCACCGCCAAAAGTATTTTAATCATGATCCTTTCTCCCTCCTTTTGTCATTGTGATTGCCTCATTCTGGGAATACTCTTCTATCTGACCAATTTCTCTTTTATTAAATGACACTACTAAAAAGGGACCTTTCATTTTCCTTATGTTAAAACAAAGGTCTTACTTTTGAACTAAAACAAAATAGACACTGTATATAGTATTATTTTGAACACAAGAACAAGAAACAGACTTACATGAAACTTCTAAAACCAAAGTTATTTAATAACACAAGGAATTCTATATTTCTGGATCATTTCTAAACATATGTAATGAGTCTCAGCATGGTTATTCAGCTAAACCACTAGACCCTTTCCCTGGGAATAATCAACAAACTGTCATTTGTTTCACCCACATTGTTTTGCATTAAAGAAGTGATGACTTTCATTTCTCCCTAGACGTCGGACAAAGACTTTACAACAAAGTAAGCATAAAACCATCATATGCTCTACTTTCAGATTAGTAAGACTCCTGGAAAGTTTGGAAAGTCACTTGATTCCATTTCTTTGTCTCCATCTCTACTAGTGTTCTATGGATTTGGACCGCTTATCTCTCACCTAGAAGAGTTGGCAGCACCCTCTTAGCTGGCTTATAGAAACCAGCTATTCTGTGCCGTTCCTCATTCTACAGCCATCTGATCTTGCAGAAACAAAACCTCTGTTGTATCTTTTCTTTCTGTGTTCATTTTCTGATTTCTTACCATCTTCGCTACTCTTTATCTATGCTATATTTATTTCTACCTTCTCAATGCCTTCACGAATTTATACTCTGTTTTACTCTAATTTTGAGACTATACTCTTTGCCTGAAATACATTTTGATCAATATGTTTAGGTATGCCTGACTGTAAAACATTCTCATTTCTGGATATGGAATACCTCCAGAAGTACTACAAGTCCAGGCCTGCTATCTCTTTCCTTCACACAGAATTTCTATCACTGTACTTTCTGTGCTGTTCTTCTCACACCGATGCCTTGCTGCAACCTGGAGTACAGTGAAGGTATGAAGGGATTGTCTTTACTCTGTTCCTCGCATCCCCAAGGTGTTGCACATAATAGAGTTTATAAACAAGGCCTCATATTTCTTATACAAAATTGCGATAAGCATTATGATGTTTATATTATAAATGAAGAAGATATGAGGGAAACAATTTGGTGTAATCCTGTAATATCCTTTAAAGAACCTACTCCCTACCTGTTTTTCATGAGTGTAAATTATACTTCAGATTTTAGTTTATATGCTGATTGTCATAATCTCTTCTGTCATACAAACATTTTAAGTATAGGGCAAACAGTCCTACATGCCTTGTAGCCTGATTGCATGGGGTAAGAATTATGCATTATCTATATGTTCCACTCCAATTACAGTTTTTCTGAGGGAGGCAGTTAGATATTTGAACTTTCTTTTCCAAAATGGTGAAGAACCATGGATCCTGAGTTTGTGATTACTAAGAGAATTTTGCCTTAAGACAGGCATCACTCCCAAATTGAAATGGAATGTTAAATTTTTCATTTATTTTGTAGTAAAATAATGTTTTCCTAACAAGAAGCAGTTGCCATCCAACTCATTCAAGGTCTTTATTTATATTTGCCTCAAACAGAATGCTTTTGTTTTCTGTTTTGATTACTTTTCTTTGATGGCATGCCCAGGACCGCAAATGAAATAAGAAACTTTTGTTAAGTCTTATTTCATTTGTGCATTACAGCAAAGTCCCATGTCCTCTTACAAAGTGAGTTGACATGCTTCCTCTCTTTAGCAGTTGAGTCCCCTTGTTCTGCCCAAAGAAACTCTTACAGATGAAGAACTTCCATGAAAAAATCCCAGAAACATATAAGGGCTGCCCTCTCTGGCAACTTGTGAGTATGCAAAAAATTTACACACACACACACACACACGTGTACACATGTGCAAACATCCATATACACAAGAATGTGTACTGCAGCTTCTTGAAGTGGCAAATAATAGAAAAATTGAGAGTATGTTTAAAAAAGAACTACTGAATATATTGCAGCTCACTTGTACTATGGAATATATACAGTCATTAAAAACGAGTGAAACCAATTGGAATGGGGCATCTCTGGGACAAGCTAGAAACCTAGTGCAATGGAAATTCTCAGGAACGTAGCTAGGGTGACCTAGCGAAGACTCGTGGCAATGGAGAATATGGAGCCTGAACTGGCCATCTTCTATAACCAGGTAAGACTTCCAGTAGAGGGATTTGAACACCAATGCAGCCACAAAACGTTCAACCTACAATTTGTTTTGCCTTAAAATTGTGTTATGTGGTGCAGAAATATGGGAGTGTCCAGCTAATAGTGGGTCCAGTATGAGAGCCACACCGTAAGAGGGAGCCCACCCTTGACACTGCCTGAAGGGTCAGGACCCAGAGGCAGGGTAGACCAGAGACATAGAATAGAACTAAGTTAAAAAAAAGTTAATGAAATGATTCCTAATGATGTTGTGCTACACTCATAGATTGTTGCCTAGTCCAATTGTCATCAAAGAGGCTTCACGCAGCAGCTGATGGAAACAGATGCAGGCCCACAGCCAAACATTAGGCAGTGCTCTGGAAAGTCTGCAGGAGAAGGGGAGAATAGTTTGTAAGAGCCAGAAGGGTCAAGGACCACATAATAAAAACCCAAAGAATCAATAACCTGGACTCATAGGGGCTCACAGAGACTGAACTGACAACCAGGGAGCTTGCAAGGGACTGACTGACCTAGGCCTCCTGCATATATACTATAGTTGTGTAGCTTGGTCTTCTTGAGAGCTTCTAACAGTGGGAGAGGGGACTGTCTCTGATTCTGTTACCTGCTTTGGGACCCTATCTTACTCTTAGTTTGCTTTTTCCAGCCTTAATAGGAGAGGAGGTCCATAGTCTCACTGCAACTTAATATACCATGGCTGGTTGATATTCCGGTGAAGCCTGCCATTTTCTGAAGTGAAAAAGAGGAAAGAGGATACATAGGGGAGGGAGAGATGGTATGGGGGAAAACTGGAAGGAGAGGAGGGGGGAAACAGCAGTTGAAATGTACAATGAAAATAAATATATAAATAGATAGATAAAATAGATACAAAAAATCAGAGTCAGACAAATACATGAAGCATAATTCATTGTTGACTGAAAGAATAAAACTGAAGAAAAATTAGTGTGATACAATTGCTTCTGAGGGATGTGTGGCAAATTTTGGGGTATTCAATGCCTTTATGTAGTTAGATGGGTAGAGATATGGAGTGTGGAAGATAGATGATAGACAGACAGATAGATAATGGGTTATGGTAGACAGAACCTGGCTTAAAGTGAAATACAGTTCATGGAGAATAGACTCTCTGAAGTACCTAATTGTTAAGGGGGTATCAATGCCCAAGAAATTACACATTCCAAACATAAGCTAGCTATAGAATCTGGATTTTTGTGCTTGGTCAATCAACAGCCCATTTTCACCATTCAGAATGAAAAAACCTTGAAACCCCAATTGTGTTCAAGGGCTGATGTTTTATCTATGTTGTCATGTTTTGCTCTTAGGGATAAATTGAAGTAATAGTACACATGCTATTTCTAATAAATAATAAAGATAATTTGTTAACCCCAGCTGACAACTTGGTGAGGTCTAGAATTACCAGGAAGATGAGCCTCTAGTCCTGCATTTAAAAGGTCCTCTTGATTATGCTATGGAAGTAGGAAGATATAACTACTGGATAGAACCATTTCCTGGGCTGGGATACTGGGCTATATAAAAAGGAGAAAGTGAGCTGAGCATAAGGCCTCCTGTGAACCCAAACTAAAGCCTTGTTCTAGTAAGCTACAGTTGTGAAAGTATTTTATCACTGCAACAGAAAAGTAACTAAAGCAATGTAAAACTTACAGTAGTTTCATTTTATTACAGAATATATACAAACTTTTTGTTAAATCTTCCACCTACAGAAGACATTACATCTAAAATAGCCATGTCACATTGGATTGAAACTCATTTCCATTGTTAATAATTCAGTCCTATTACAGAAGCTGCCACAATTAAGAGCCAATATTAGAAAGCCCTGCTTATACTGAGACAGAATCAACTTGTAGCCTTATTCCAGACTCTGCTTCACAAAACACACAACATTCTTCCATAATTCAGTCTCTCCTCAGAAAGCAATTCCATGGATGGATAATTATTAAATATTTCATCCCAGAATTAAAGGAATGGGATACTAACTCAGAACAAGTCTCTGTCCTTGAGAAGAGTCTGGGAGTTCCTACCCTGATTATACCAACTTCCTTTCCAGTTGTAACATCACAAATTCCTTTATATCCCCTTCTCCCAACATACTTACGATAGTTCTTAACCCAGATCATACATTTAAAACAAGCAGAAAACTGTACACTTTTCTCTGGCTGTGGTTTGACTAACATGAAGAGATGTGGTGTTGGTCAATAACTGCTCTTGCCTCTCCATTACCATGGGTAGCTGGCCTCCTACAAAGGTGAGTGCTTGATAAATGTTTATGAGAGACATCTCTTTTTCAGGTGAGCTCAGTGGTTTCAATTTTTCTATTAGCTTCTCCTGTGTGGATGCAATAATAGTCTATGTGTGATCAAAACAAATGATTGGGGAATAATGAGCAAACCACATTTATCATAGAAGTTAAGGTTTTCTTTTTTTAAAAAGTAATTAAATCCACGTTATGAAATTCCAATGAATGTTTACAAAAGTTCAGTCATCTGTCATAATTAGGTGATAGTTTCAACCTAAATGGTTAATGTTTTCAAATAAAATGTTTGAGGTGAGGCTACCCCTGCTTTGTGGTTCATGATTCAGAATGAGGACTTACTATTATAGTTGAATGTGCACAGTCAGGCTGTTATTAGGTCAAAACATCATTTGTTGTTTTGTTTGTTTTTCATTATTACTTTTTGTTTGAATCTAGGTTTTAGGAAGCACTATATTAACACAATCACTCAACCCTTTGACTTCTTTCTTACACTAGATATACACACAATACTGATGAATTTTCAAAGGGGACAGACAGTTGCAAATATGTTCTTTGTGGCCAACAATTAAAGCAGTGGTTATCAGCTTTCCTAATGCTGTGTCCCTTTAACATAGTTCTTCATGTTGTGGTGACTTCATCCTTAAAATTATTTTGTTGCTACTTCATAAGTGTAATTTTGCTGCTGTTATGAATTATAATGTAAATGTTTGTGTTTCCCAATGATCTTAGCTGACCCCTTTGAAAGGATCATTTGATAACCAAAAGGGTCACAACCCATAGCAAGCATTAAAGAATCTTTGTTATTGAATGTTATTCTCTTTTGCTGGTCTAAGTAAAAGGCCATTCTGTTTCCTATTCTGGTACCTTACTTTTGATTGTTTTTTTGGTATAGTTTTTAAGCAGGGATCTGTACCCAAGATCAGCATGCTTGGTCATCAGTCTACCATGGAGCTACACTCCCATCTTGGTCAAAACTTTTCAAAAGGGTCTTGTTAGTGGCTTCATCAAGCCTGGAACTTACAACCTTTCTGCAGTAGTCTCCTCGGTAGGTGGAATTAGAAGCATGCACCACCAAGTGTGACTCATAACTATTGTTATGTTGTTCAATTGAACCCTTCTTATAATATTTTGCTATTGAATCACAGATTTTCTATAATTATCCTTATGTTTGTGGTTACATAATTCTTTTTACACTAATACCTCTCAGTCAGTTGGGTGGGTGGTATATTCTTATCTTGGGTGATCTGAATTATTGGCAACAATTACTAAGCCAGTCATTAACTGAATCCAGTTTTGTTGGTCTTAATTTCCATGTGGTTCTTGCAGACATGACCTTTGATGAAGAACTCAGAAAAACAAAGATGAAATTAGTCTTTGTGCTGAGAGTCTACTTTCTGAAGAATAGTGTCTGAGACATAATTAGAAATAGGAAATATGGTATAGAAGTAAGCCAAGGATGCTGGTAGTAAAGTCGCATCTGTCATACATTAACAACTTTAATGATCATTTTTGGAAATAATTTTTCAAGAAGACAAAGTGTTTATAATTCCTCTGGGATGTGAAAAATGATATGTCATTAAAAAACTGTTTGGAGCATTACCTTTAAATCTGTCAAACGGCTTTTGTTTCCCACACTCAAAACTTAATTACTGTGAACAAAGGTGTACCCCAGAGCTTTTTCTTCTGCTTTGATTCTGCACACACTCTGTGTTCTCGCCAAGTAATATTTTAGGTTAGCTTGAGTTACTGCACCTTCAAAGCATCGCTCTCACTTAAGACCTAAAAACAAAGCAGCTCTGCTGTGGCGCCCTTCCCAGCCCAGGCTCTGCCCCCTTCTTCATGTCACTCTCACTTGCAGCTGCTACCCTTGCCTGTCCAACACTAACTTTCAAGTAAAAGGGGGAGAGACAGGGATAAACATCAAATAGCAGACTGCCCACATGACAAAGAGCTTTGGGAAGAGTCAAGCAGGTAGAGCGCATCTTGTCAGAGCTGGTGCCCACTGTGACATAGGGCCTCTGGAGCAGGAGGAAAAGCAAAGTGATTGAGCCCATGTTCCCACCTCCCTGTTAACTCGGCAGAATCCCAAGTCCTGTCAAAGGCAGGAAGAGCTTCTTCATGAGAAAAAAGAAACAGTACAAATCCCCTTTCATTTTGAAAGTGACTTCAGAAGACATTGCACCAGAAATATCTATAAAATGGACCAGCAAAACACAATACCATCATTGCAATATAGCATAAACAACAAAACACCTCCTACCCCAGCTTCATGCTTGCTGTGAGCATACCTAACCCTCACCTGGTGAGTGTGTGTGTTTGTGTGTGTGTGTGTGTGTGTGTGTGTGTACATGTTCATATAGGGTGTGTGCACACTCATATGTAGTCCAGAAGTTAGCAACAAGTGTGTTCCTCAATCTTCCTTTAATATATATAATAAATAATATACATTAACATATATTTATATATGTATAATTACCTGTGTTCAGTATATATATGGACTATGTGCATTCAAGTGACCACGGAGGCCAGTAGATGACATCAGAAGCCTTGGAACTAAAGTTACTGCCTGATTTGGGTGCTAGGACTAAAACTGAGTTCTGTTCAAGTCCAGCAAATACTCTTCACCTTGGCGCCATCTCTCCAGTACTGTATTTTTTGAGACAGGATTTCTCATTGAGCCCAAAGCTCACCAATTGGTTGGCCTAGCTGATCAGTCAGTGCTTGAGATCTGACTTAGTTTTACCTCAGCAACAAAAATTGCTGCAGATGGGCATTGCAGTTTCTAACTTTTACAGAGAGTGCAGGCAAAGAGAGCCCAAGTCCTCTTGCTTGCACAGTAGGCGTTTTACCCACTGAACCACCCTCCTTCCTTTCAAAATGCTGGGGCTCAAACTTAGGTATCTTAGTTAGGGATTTTAGTGCTGTGATAAAATACCACTCATGACCATAAGCCTCCTGGGACGAAAGTGCTTATCTGGCTTACATTTCCATAGCACAGCCCATCATGGAAGTCAAGGCAGCAACTTGAAGTAGGAGCTAATGAATAGGCCATGGAGGATTCTGCTCACTGGTCTGCTCCCCATTGCTCGCTTCCTTTGCTTTTCTATACTATCTGGGATCACCTGCCTAGAGGTAACATCACTCACAATGAGCTGAGCCCTTTCATATTAGCCATCAAACAAGAAAAGGCACCATAGGCTTGGCATAAGCCATTCTACTGGGGGTATTTTCTCAATTAAGGTTCCTGCTTACAAAATGACTGTAGTTTATGTCAAATTTACATAAAACTAGCCAGCATACTAGGCAAGCACTCTGTCACTGACCTATATTCCCCAACAAGTTTTGGGTCCTTACTAAGATTTGACCGAGGGCCCAAGTTATTTTCACTGTCTACAACTTCCCCAATGCCCCATTCCTAGATCCTCTATACTTATTTATAGGAAGCCTATACTTATCTTGTCCTTTTTTTTCCACTTGATAATTAAAAAGGATGCTGGGCCAGACACAGAAGCATACAATAAATGCCCATTAATGGGACTATCTATAGTAAAATAACTTTGACTTTGGATCTGCAGCAGTCCAGCTCCTTAACACCATAAACTTTCAATTAGTGAGTCCGAAAATCTTCACCAAATGTTTTATTTTCTAGAAATTTCAGCTCATATGTTATATCCTACATATGTAAATGATTATTATGTAGTCATTATAATAAAAAAGTTTTGAAAAAAAACATAATATTGGGATATTTGGGCCATCAGGTTTCAGCAGGTTTCAGTAGGAGAAGGTATTAGCAACCAAACTATACAACCTGAATTTGATCTCCAAGAACTGTTTTAGAAGCAGAAAAATGACTAAGTTGTCATCTGACCTACACACACACACACACACACACACACACACACACACACACACACTTAAAACCATGACACTGCATACCTTCAACATATGAAGTTTTATCTATTATATTGCAGTAAAATTGAATAGAAAAAGACAGCTCCTTCTGGCTTAACCTCAGCAGGGAACTCTCCCCCACACTCAACACATACCCCTAGAGAATGAAAGGATTAATGCTCCCTTGCTTTCATTTATCCAACTACAGAGTTTCTGAACCTCTTTCAAGGCTTTGGAAAAATTATAAACTTACAATTAATATAAATACCATCTTATTTCCCTTAAATCTCATTGAAGGTAATTTTTTAGAGTAGTAGTATTAAATGTAAATTTCAAATTTTGTTAAAGATTCAATTCCTCATTCATTTTAAGCCATCAATCTTGTATTATTTTCAGTTCAGCCAGATAATACTCTTTCTTAGCTTAACCATCTACTTGTATGAGTCATAAACTCAGCAGAAGCCAGAAAGAAGTTCGGATTGAGTTGAGCACAGTGGCAGATCTCTGAATTCCAGGCCATCTAGGTCTACAGAGACAATTTTCTAGGAGATCTGGGGCTTTTTATGAGACCTGTCTCAAAAAACAAAAAAGTTCAGATTTAAAGGTGAGTGTTTCCTGCCTATTTAAACACCCATACTAAATGTACTGACATACACAATTGAGGGAATTGAAAAAGTCAATGAGATGGGAGTAGTCTCAGCAAATCATTGCCAAAAGTCAACATGAAAACACTTTCAGCTACATTTATCTTACCATCATGTATTTAACAAAACAAATGAACAAAACCCTTTTCATATGAGCCAAATTTTGGAAAGTGAAGAAAGAATGAGACTAACTTAAAACAAGTCTAAAAGAGAATTCAGGGTTGAAGAGATGGCTCAGTCAATTACGTGCTTCTTGCCAAACAGGCATGAAGACATGAGCAGCCCACGGAACCCATGTGAAAGCTAAGCATGGCAATACATGTGTTGCCTTTAACCCCAGTGCTTGGAGGAGAGACACAGTGTTCTCAGGGAATTCCTAGTCAGTCTTTCTAGTCAAACCCAGAAAGGTCTAGGTTCCATGGGGCACCATGTCTTAAAAGCAAAGTAAAGGGAAATTGAAGAAGATATTTAAGTAGACTTGTAGCCTCCACATGCATGCATGAGCACCTTGAACATGAATTCTCTCTCTCTCCCTCTCTCTCCTCTCTCTCTCCCTCTCTCTCTCTCCTCTCTCTCTCTCTCTCTCTCTCTCTCTCTCTCTCTCTCTCTCTCTCATTCCTCCAGTATCCCATATCTGTGATTAAAATCTGCTTCTAAGCCCAACACACAGGAGATTCACTGAAGATCTTGCCTGCTTTCTGCTGGAACCCTGCAGGAATTCTAAATTCAGCTTCCTTGATGTTTCAAACTATGACAGACCTCAAAGGAACCCAGTTAGCCATAAAAGCCCTGAACTTGAACTGAAAGAGGCAGGATTTGAAAAAAAGAAGTAATAAAATAAACTTTTGTCAAAGATCAAGAGAACTGAAAGAATTGTTTACATAACTGAGTTCAGCTAGCTTTATTCTCCAGATCACTCTTTTGTCTCCACTTGCACTTGGCATGTGGACTCACCTCACCAGCTACATTATCATCCACTGGAGAGGACACACAGAGAGTGGAATGCTATGTTTATGACATAAAGGGGACACTGACTTGCTCAAGGTGACTCTGCTGGAAGTTCATGGCATAGACTTTTATACAGTTCATGGTTTAATAAGATTTATTGTGCAATGTGAGCATCTCAATGATTTCTATGGGGAATAAAATTCTTTTACTGAGAAAACAAGGCCATCCTTGGTAACAAAGCTTTATTGTAGGGTCTTTCAATATAGCAATAACTTATCACTACTTGGAGTTCAAAACCAGTAGACCAGAGCCTTTTGGGTATCTTGGATGTCAGTTTCTGTCTCACAATGATAAGCATGCAAGAACAAAAGGGGAAATGTAGCTTGTCCATAATCCAGCCCCATCTTCTGGAATAGCAGTAACCTGTGTGACCAGTGATAAAGAGACACTCACATCACCTGTCCTGCTTCACCCCTACAACAGCTGACTGGCGTACAATAAACACTTAACTATGTTACGAAGGAAGAAAAGATGGGAGAGAAAAGTCTAGCCCTACACAAGATCATTTAAGAGGTTACATAAGGTGTTTATACTGAGCACTTCCTGTGCACCAGATATTATTCAAGTGTTTTCCTCTTATTAATATCTGTCAGATGTTATTGATCTACTTAATCTTACTATTTGTCAGTTTAACATGAAATCCCTAAGGCAGCTCCACTTTACAGAAGAGCTCAAATAGTGTATTAGGTCAAATTCACTATAAGCAGAGCCTCAGGTGGGTTTTCTTGTGTGAGAGATTCATTGAAGGAGAGAGAGATGAAGGGAACCTATGAGAATTCTAAATCATGATTGACACCAGAGGCTGAAGTTATGGGAAGAATGGGGGTCAGCATGTTTTGTTCTCTGTATCAGTCCATCTTTGGTTGCAGGCAAGGCATGGTTCAGTCAAAACCAGAAATGAGGCAGGTATGAAATGCTAGCAACTGATGTCTGTCACTGCCAACTTGCTTGCTGTGAGGTACCTGGGACAAGTCAGGCTTGTCTGAAGTCACAAGGCTGCGACCTGGGCTTGACAGGTATGTCTTCACTAACCTCTCTCCATCAAGTCCCAGAATTGTTTCAGAAACACATCACACAGATTCCATGCCTCCTGGATGAATGGCATGTGATGTCAATAACAGATTATAGGGCCAATGGATATACCCAAGGCATCAATAGTGCCGTCCTCCAGGAAATACCATCAAATATAGGGAAAGAATTGGCATTATGTTCTTAAAACAGAGATCGAATCATACTAACTCTATCAGGAAAAGTGACAGTACCTCCAAAAATACCATTACTTCATAGAAGGGGTTTCCAAATCACAGCACAAACTGATCCTACCTACTGACCATTTGCTCCAGGATACACCCACATATCCAAGGTTTCAGCACAGTAGAATACTTACCAGTCATTGAACCTTGCACAGCTTTCTGCACGATGCCCAATTTGAATCAATAGCATGCCCTTGATGCTCACCTGCTGGCTGCCACAGAACAGCTCACTCTGCATGGTGTTTTTTTTTGTTTTGTTTTTTTTGTTGTTGTTGTTTTCATTACCATTTCTCTCACCTTTCTCAGCGGGGACTCTACTCTTTGTTTAATGATTCCTGCATGATGGCTGTGGGTACTAACCCCATACACACACCATAAGCTACCTTTCTCTGAAATTGAGTATTTTCTCACAGGATGGCTACATTCTTGAAAGAAGTAAAACAATGAGTGTTATTTTAGTCACAAATATAGAAACTCAAGCCATATCAACTGAAGTAAAAGTTTATATTGTTGGTTGCTAAGATGAGAAGCTGTTTTCACACATGACTTTGAGTAATTCAAAGAATATCAGTGATGGGAGATGTTATTCTGTATATATGTTTCTCATACTGGTTAATAAAGCCCTGTGGCCAATAGGAAACAAGATAGGCGGGGCTAGGAGACCAGGAGGAGGAGAGAGGAAGTAGTGGGGGTCGAGATGTAGCCGGGGAAGAAGCAGGACGCCTGCGGCGCGGATCCCCGATAAGACGACCACGTGGAAATACTTAGATAAGTAGAAATGGGTTAATAATTAAGACAGAGCTAGCCCATAAACAATAATGGTAACTGGCCAACAGGATTGTATCAAATACAGAGTCTCTGAGTGTTATTTGGGGCTGGCGCAGCTGTGGGCCCACGTGGCGGCAGGACCTGGAGGCCGGCGGGGAGACCGGCCGTAACATATCAGACTTGCTCTCAGCTGTGGCTCTGTCTGCCTGACAGTGAACATGGCCACAGCAGCTTTAGGCTCATCATTACAGGTCACATTTCCAGTGAAAGCAGCTAGTCTTCTTTCCGACACACATATGACCCTTCCAAGGAGAGAGAAGTCCTCTGCCCAGAGCCCTTAGTCATCCATAGGAGGCCCTGTCCATCCTAAACCCATCACTGGTCACTTCTCAGCACATCCTTGCACCTGGTATATAAGCATGCTGATTGACTGACTTGGGTTGTCTGTCCAGCTACCATTTCATTAATAAACACTGCTAAGTCCCATACCAAGTAAAAAAAAAAAGAGAGACATGTTTACAAGTCATAGAGAAAGAAATGATAGAAAAGCAAAGTATGCAGCCACCCACCAGCTATCAATACTATCACTCATGAAAGAGAAGAGAGTTTGGGAAAGCAACAACAAAGGGAAGAGATGAAACAGAGAAGGTACCACTGGGAGAAGGGGAAGAGGTGATGGTGTGGAGGACCGCATGGAGAGGCCTCAGAGCTGGCCTGGCCACCCACACAAACCTGCGAAATTAAGGCTAAGGTCTACAGGTCAGTACTCTTGAGAAGCCCTGAAAAAGAGCAACAGTAAGTTCATGCACATCTTAAGACAAATAATCTTGCTTTTCCAAGCCTCAGAATAAGTTATCTAATAAAACTTTATGGACCTGAGAAGAAAAGTCATAATGCCACTGGCTTGTTAAAGTAATCATCTTTTAAGGACCAAATGAAAAATACTGAAGTTCAAGAAGACTTGCTTTTCTCTTTTTAAATTTTGTCAGACAGAAGGGAAAGATGGAAGGAAAAAAGGAAGGAAGGAAGGAAACCAATCTAATCAATTCTTCAAATAGCATTGTATTAACTGCCCTGTGTCTACAGTTTAATCTTTCTTTATTGTTTTGCTTTTCTATGTTTTGAAAGATCCTGATCCACCACCTAACCCCTGGGGCAGTTTCCTCTCAGCACTACAGAATTTGTGTGTATACAATGCATGCAGTCACATGATATTGTCACAGACTTCACATATAATGGTGATATAATGGTGACACTGGTGACTCACCATGGGTAGGCCAGAAGTCCAAGGATGCCTTCTGAGGAATAGAGACACTGCCTACTCAATACAGCTTTGGTGGAAACAGAGGAAACCCTTCCATCATTCTTGCAACTATGCCAGAGGAAGTGTTGGCATCATATCTTATTTGTGGGATTACACCTGCAACATGTATAGAAGTATAAATCTCAGTGCCATACCACTTAGCCCATCTTTCTGAGGCCATCAGATGATGCTGGAGAATCACTATCTGATCAAGTTAGGCCAACATATGCCTTACTGCTGCAGGAACTGAGAAGTGGCTTTTAATCTTTAGCAACATTCTTCCCCACCCACCCAACAGCCAACTTGTCAAGTTTCTAAGCCTCGTTCTAACCAGGTTGCTGTTTTTAAATGTTCTCATTTGGAAACTCTTGACATACAAGCTCTAAAAACAAAAACCATGAAACCCCAGAAAATTCTAGAAATTATACAGTACCATCCTACCTACAACTATTTTGTTGTTATTGTTACTATGTCCTCAAAAGGGAGTAAGATTTTAATAACATTTCAAAGGCATGTAATGACTGGAGTTTCTCTCACGGTTACTGACAGCATGTGCTAGCCCCTCATCCTAGGAAGCTGTTTTCACTGTTACTAATTAGCCCCAGCCTCATTCTTTAGATTGTACATATAAACTCTTTCCGGTGGCCCTCAAACATTACAAAGCCTTAAACTTTTCCGAGAATAGTTTAAAATAAAAACTTAGGCTTGGTAGATATAAAGCACACCTACAAGTTGCAACTTGAAATTTTAGACATCAGTCTAAGTATTAAGAATGTAGATTGTAGCAAAGTTGATATCCTACTTGGAGAAATACTGACTATAGTTGAAGGTTTAGGTTTCAGCAATGGGACAGGTCTAAGTTTCGACTTGGTGTGAACCTTCTGAGTCTGTTAACCATTAATTAGTATGCCCCAGTTTTCCCTTATACAGACGTTGTGGATTCCAATCTCACAAGTTTGGTAGGGTGAATCAAGGAGATTCAGTTCACTAAATACAGTGTAAAATTATGTAAACATGTGTATAACCATTTAATGCTAGAACACACATTGGTGCATCACAGGTACTGATAAATATCTGCAAATTTTCGAATGAAGAAAAAAAATGCACTATAGATAGCTCTGTGTGTAGATAAAATTCTCAGCAAAACCTCCATGACAACAAAGGATCTAAATGTTTCATGTAGGGGCTGGAAGAGTGAGGCTGCTCAGGAAAGGGGAGACAGGGCTGGTAAGCACGGTGGGAACTAAAATAAAGAAACACTCATTGTAAGTGACTTTAAAACATTGGTGACTGACAAAGGATTCCATGCCTTTGCCAGTTACAATGTACAAACAGTTTGTACAGTTACAATGTAAAAACACAAGAGTGACTCCCTAAAGCAGAGTCTTCATATCCAAACTGAAATGAAAGGGGAGTATGCTGCCACTCACCATTTGGGGAAAAAAAAAGTTTCACATACAACAAAGTGAAAACCAAAGGACAACAAAATCCCAAATTCACTAGAGCTGTATTAGAAATGTTGTTGGGAGTAATGATTTACTGCTGAAAACGCTGATTAGTAAATAATGATAATTATAATGGGATGAAGAGTACCTGACATTGATTTGCAATTTTATGCATCTGGTCTATCAGCATTTCACAGCCTACTTTTCTTAAGCTCCCAGAGACGATTATTTTCAGTAAAGATTGTAACTATTTTCCATAGGTCATATGTTTCAATTTACTGACTGAGGTTTATAATCACCTCTCGTTGAGCACTTTATGACTTTACTTCTAATTCATACAAAAACTATATAAGATCCACTGCTAAGTTTTATAAAATATTCACCAAGCCTGATGAGGTTCTATGAGCCCAAAGGTAACACGGATAAATGAACAGCTGTCTCTCAAGCAAGACATCCTTCTACTAGAATCACTGCTTATCAGGGCTGACTGTCACTGTCCTTACCTACATAGCTCAACAGGACCACTGACCTCGGTGCCACAGCTTTCCTACCTCACATTTTGTATTTCTACCTGGATATCTTCCACCTTGAATTTTCAACAGTTTTAAATGTGAAATTTCAATATTTCTTGTGATATATTTCTTGCACAAATAAAGCCTGTCTGGGGGTCAGAGAAT
This sequence comes from Cricetiscus sungorus, assembly GCA_030556225.1. Taxonomy (NCBI): domain Eukaryota; kingdom Metazoa; phylum Chordata; class Mammalia; order Rodentia; family Cricetidae; genus Cricetiscus; species Cricetiscus sungorus. The sequence goes on from JANBXA010000651.1 coordinate 121,380,427, forward strand.
GGAGTGTGCCACTAGCTAATCATAGTGCTCTGGAGATCTGTACAGACAGACAAAAAATGAGGTAGCTGGGCAGAAACAGGAAATCGCTCTCTTCTCTGCTGAGGCGCTGAAAAGGTGAGGTGTGCTGTGGCTTGCTCCTTCTCTCTGATCTCTCAGAAAGGCTTTATTCACCACAATTTCTACCTTTAATTTTCAACTTTGACTTCCTGTGGAAGTGTATTGAAATAGACGGTAGCCCATTTTATATATGGCTTTGGGCACTGTAGAGAACTTAATTGTACATCTAGTAATCCTGAAGACCGAGGCAGTGGGAGCCTTATCTCTGTGGCAATTACTTCCATTTCCTTATTTATATGGAGAAAAAAGTGAAAAAACATAAACAATTTATTTAATAACAGCAATAAAAATACTGGTAATGATAATTAAGATATATTAAACATTTATGTGTTAGTCCCTTTGTGTTAATTTATCTCTATGCTATGATGTGGTGTTAGCTCTATCATAGTAAGTAATGAAAAACCCACAGGTTTTAAGGAGAATTGACCAATAATCTACAACCTGTAAGTAGCCAAGCCAAAGAGAGGAAACTAGAACAAAATGTTCATGACATTATAGGTAAAGCTACTAACACAAGTGAGCAAGATGGGTAAGGAAGGGACAATGGCAGATGCCAGGACACAAGCACAATTACTGTAATCTAGTATTTTGAGTCTGAATATGGACCAAGGTAATTTTTTATGTGAAATCTCATAGTTAAAGCATGTTAGCATCTATTTATTTCAGATATGCTTATTTAAGCATTTTGTGGGCCCAATACCTCTGGGGACAGTATGACCACAAACTACCAATAAGCCAGAGCCTGTGCTCTTAGAACTCAACACACAGGGTGCCACTGTGCCCTCTGTGAACAGTTGTTTACAACTTATTCATAGATGTATATCTACCACTTTCTCCTCCTCGGTTCTCAAAGACAGGTCCCAGGAAAGCAAAATAGCAATAAATGCAGCCCAAGATACTCACGTGTTTGGCAAAGGTTCAAATCACCCTTGCAGCAATGGATCATCATATCCAGAATTCGATCTCCCAAGGAGAAACTTTCTGATGCTGTCACCCAAAGACTGAGAGATATTTGCATCTGTGAAAGTAAAAGGGCCACCATTTTAGTAAAAGAAATATGAGGAGGAAAAACACATCAAGGAGACACCCTCATAATGATAGAAAATATTCACAAACTCTATTATCAGACAAGGGTAAATATCAAACACATAAGGAGTAAAACATCCTTTTAATAGAGCAAGTTTATTCAGCCTTTTAATGTAGAATATACCTGAATATTAATTTCTAAACAGAAGACAAAAAATGGCCAAAAGACACATGAAAATTGTTCCAAATCATTAACCACTAGGTGATATTAAACTAAACAATGGGATAGTTCACTCTAATTGACAATAAAGTAAATGATTACTAAATAACAAAGTATTTCCAGTTCTTAACAGAAGGAAGCAGGAGGATTGCAAGTGTGAAACATTTGGGCCACAGCCAAAAACAGTTTGGATACAAAAGGTCAAAAACAATAAAATAAACAAATAATTTTACTTGTCAAGTACTGTCAAGAATAGAAAGAAGCAGGAAACTTTATACAGTATTAATGAGAGTGTAAACTACTAGAGCCAATATACAGAATAGTATGGAGGACTGTCCCCCAAAAAAGTTGAAAAATAGAAGTGACATATGATAAAAAAATGTTGTTACCAGGTATATAGGCACAAAAAATGTAAAATCCCAAGTCAAAGAGACACCTTTAGGGATAGGCAATCAACCCAGGTGTAGACTAAGAAATGACTGGATCAAGTAATTTTAGTCAAAAAGAAAATCGACTGTGTCACTTGTGTAAATGCACATGAGCTGGAAGTACATTATGTTAAACAAAACAAGCCCACTACGAAAAGGCACTACACAGTCTAAATGTTCTCATCAAATTGGAATGTAGAACGATGGTTAGAAGAAAGGGGGGGGAGATGGAATACAATGGTCTCACTAAACTGGGGGAATATGTTCTGATATCTACAGCATAGAAGGGAGACTTCAGTTCACAACACTATGTTGTAGAATTTGGTTTAAAATGTGTTTATTTGTTTATGCTGTGGAACATTTGTTTTGTTGAAAGATGCAACAATGTGCTGCATCGTTTTATGCTGCATTTTTTGTACTTTGTGAAACTGTGTTACTTTGCCTCTCTAAAACACCTGATTAATCTAATAAAGGGCTAAATGGACAATAGCAAGGCAGGAGTGAGAAAGAGGGGAGCCTATCAGGGAGAGAGAATAAATAGAAGGAGGAATAGCAAGAACAAGGAGAGGAGGACATCAGGGACCAGCCACCCAGCTACACAGCAAGCCACGGAGTAAGAGTGAAAGTAAGATATACACAAATAAGTAAAGGAAAAAGCCCAGGAGGACAATTTAAGTTAAGAAAAGCTGGCAAGAAATAAGCCAAACTAAGTCCAAGCATTCATAAGAAAGAATAAGTCTCAATGTGTGTTTGTTGGGAAGCTGGGTGGCAGGCTCTCAAAAGAGCAAAGAGCAGAGAACCAAAAGAGTAAAGAGTAAAGTCAGCCAACAGCAACGCTGTAATGTATATTTCAACATAGCTAGACAGGAAATGGGCATGATATATATATATATATATATATATATATATATATATATATATATATATATATATCTGTCATCACAGCACTCAACAAGCAAGACCTGTAAATGGCTGGGAGTTAAACCAACCTAGATTACATGGTGGGTTTCAGGCTAGTAAAACACACTTAAAAAAGAAGAAGAAGAAGAAGAAACAAAAACTAGGGGGAAGAGTCATTTCTAATGTTCTGATTGTAAAGAAATAATGCATGTTCAAGGTAATGAATGTGAAAATTGTGTTGATTTGATCATTATATAAGTAGAGTATTAATGAACCATCACTTTACCAGGATGTGGTGAGACACACCTGTAGTCCTAGCACTTTGGAGGCAGAGGCAGAAGGGTCAAAAATTCTAGGTCATCCTGAAATAATGGAAAGAACTTAAAAATCACATTGTGGCCCAGAAATACATACAGCTATTAATTGAAAAAGAGAATGGGATATATGGTATCCTTTGGTGATCACTTGCCTATTAATTGGGAAAGTCTGACCAAGCTTTCAAAGATGGAATACCTGAGTTTGGGAGATGTGACTCGTGCCTTGTAGCTATCATTTTCAGAAAGCCACTTGTCTCCTGCCATCTTGACATGCCTTGTTATTGTGGAAGAGTTGTAGCATGGAAATTGGCTCCCCAGTGAGTTTCCATATTGGAATCCAATGTGTTTTGTTTTGTTTTGTTTTCAATTGGCTATCTCCTCTTGAAGATCCCCCTCCCCCAGCCCTAGGACCACAAAGCTCTGTGCAACTTCAACCATCTTTGATACAGATAAGGACAACACACAGGCTGAGCCAAACCAGTCAGCAGCACTTCATAAATTTATTCTCCTTCCCATTCATTTTTATTAATATCTAGGCAGAAATGTGATAGGGCGAAGTCTTGATGTGCACAGGAGTAAGGCTAACACAGGCCTTCCTCAGTTCAATGGTGCACTGACCAAGTGGGCTGAGATGAGAAAGGAGAAAAATAGATCCGAGGTCTACTTTGCGCAAAATAACTAACTTAAATCAGTAAATAAAATACAAAACAGCAAGAAACCTAAGAGCTGTGAGAATCCTAGCTCTGAGCCTGGCCTATGGACTGGGCAGTCATTTCTCTCGGGAAAGTTAAGACTTCTTAGGAGAATGAGACGTTGTTTAAGTAGTAGAATTTTGGTAGCTTAAAGCATCCACAAAATTAGGGGAAACTACTTCTCTTGGCTGCTGTTTTATGACTACAAAGGAAAGCATTATCAGCCCTTGTATCTCTACAGGTTTCTCCTCCTCCTTGTCCATAAAGGAAGTAAGGATAGACGGCCCCTCTCCTTCCTTCCCCCATATGAGCATTCTTCCAATGGGGACAGGGCCCTGAATCAGGAGTCAGGCCAAACAGAAGCCATAAAAGAAGTATCAATTTCTAGAGTCCTGAGGAGGAGACAGTTACCTGCCTGAGAGCCCTTTGGGTTGGAAGGCAGCATGAGGATAAAGGAGATGGACCCCAAGAAGGAAACGGTACTGTATGGGGTGGTGTGAGGCTCCAAGAACTTCCCAGCTCAAAGCAGAAAGCAGATGGTTTTAATAAGCTCGTCACATATGTTGCTGAAAGATACAGCGACTCATTAGAATTCAGTTTCGGGTGATGTTTACATTTCAAGTTTCTCATGGTCTGGAGCTGATGGATCATGGCTTTAAGCTTTAATAAAGTTATACTGCATGACTTTGACTGTTCAGCTCCCCACCACCACCACCCGTTTTTTCTACTTAAAAGCACAGAGAAAAGAAACTACATTTTCTCATCTAAAAGAAAGGTAAATGTCTTTCTAGATTGCAGAATACTCTGCCTCTGGTGCATGCATCTAGATGTTCAACTCAGTGAGTTTGGCATGATCTTGTCGTGGAGATGGGTGTTGTGTGGCCAAATGAGACATCATTTAAACTCTCATTAAACTTATTATTTATTCTTAATAATGGTTCACAAGTCACCATATATCTTGGTTCTGATGATAGAACATTTAACAGGAACAAGCAACATTCCCACGCACGGACCTCATACTTCTTTACACACATATTTGTTTCTTGTTATATAGGCAAAGGAATGAGAGTAGGAGGTTTGTGAACCTGATATTTAAGTTGCTTGCAAAATTCAAAGCCCGGCCCAGCAACCTCCTTTTAGAATTCCAGGAGATATGGATTTCCTCCTTTCTCTAACAGCTGAAAAACTCAAAACAAATCAAAAGCACCTTTTTTTTTTTTTTTTTCCAGCTTAACAGAGGTTGGCATGTGGTCCTAACCAGGGAGGGTCAGGGAACAGGCTGGAAGGTCTGTCAGGACATGATGGCTCCTAGCCAAGTGTCTGTGCCTCAGGTAAGTTGTCAACACAGTTCCATGTAAACTACCACACTAATGTGGGGTTGTCTCACTGAGGAGTTGTGTGGGCTAAATGAACCAATTCACACAAACTGCTTAACTCAGGATGCCAGACAGACAGTGAAATCAGTTAATGTTGTTATTACTCTGAACTGAAAAACAATTTTTCATGTTTCTCCTCCATCAACTCTTCCCAGATTCTCTCTACCTGCCTAACTCCCCATCCTTTTTCCTTCTTTAAAAAACAAATCAACAAGCAAACAACCAAAACTAAAATAAGTACTCCCTCCCTCCCTCCCTCCCTCCCTCCCTCCCTCCCTCCCTCCCTCTCTCTCTCTCTCCCCCCCCCTCTCTCTCTCTCTCTCTCTCTCTCTCCCTCTCTCTATATCCCCTAATGGACAATGATCAAAATGGAGTGGACAAGTGGTACAAAATGCCAGTGTCTCGGCACAGAGGATATTTGCTTTACAGAGGCCAGGTCAATGAAAAGACTCACAGTATCTTCAGATTGTCTAGTGCTTATATCAACATATAGGTTTTCAAACCAATTTCACTCTTGTGTTTGGGGGTCATTTTGATTCCTAAATTTGTCCCCAAGCTTTTTTATTTATTTTATTTTTATTCATTTATTTATTTTTTATTTCTTTTTCTGGATGGAGATTTGACCTATCAGTGATGGGTTGTTCTGTGAAAATCTGAAAGACTGTCTAATGCTAGCATTCTTATCAAATAGTTGCACCTCCGTTCGTCTCAACTGTAGCCTTTTCCTATCAAAGAAAAATTTCATTTTCATTCCCTACCATTATACTTACCACAAGGAAAGTAACACAAAGGAACGAATCAGACATACCTAGATTCAGATACTGGTTAGCTAGATCTGGAGTTGGCTTGTCATTTCCTCATGATAAAAATAACAACAACTGCACAGAGGCACTGAAGATTTGAAACAAGCATAATATATTTGCTGTACTCTGGACATTTCCATTGGCACCTATTCCTAGCTCTGCCTCTAGCTCATTCTTGTCTTCTGAAAACATTCTTTCCACAGAAGAAACATTTTCGGAGAGAGTGCATGCCAGCTGCTGAAATGAAACACTTTGGAGCCAGACTGCTAGGGTTCCACTCCTATGTCTATAACTAATAATTCATTTGCCTAGGCACATCTTTTACACCTTGAGTTTAAAGATTTGCTTCATTTTACCTATGTTGAAAAAATGAGCTAGCAAGTGAATTATCTAAAAAAGGATGAAACAAGTTACTATAGTCTCAATATCTGAAAATTATGTAATACATTATGTGATCAACACACAGTCAGCAGACAGCTAAATAGAAGCGAAAGATGGTCTGGGATGACAAAACATCAGAGAGGCGAGAACAGGTGTAACTGTTTGCTCTGTAACTTCCTAAGTCTATGTACTAGGGAACACAGAACTACAGCTGCTCCAAGAGTACACTGGACTGCAACCTACCTGACCTGAGCTCTAACCGAGAATCAGACATCTGGTCAACTTCACAAAGCACACACAGTCACATGCTGCAACATAACTAGGATTCTTTGAAACTTTTCTTTTTCAACAGAGCGTCTTTGTCAAAGGTGAGACTATTCAAGTGACTCTTCACTAGATCTGTTTCTCCCTTATGATTCAGCCAGGGACCTCCTCCCATGCAACAAATGGGTTTTTTTTTTTTTTTTTTTTTTTTTTTGTGTGTGTGTGTGTGTGTGTGTGTGTGTGTGTGTGTGTGTGTGTGTGTGTGGCTTGAAAGGATTTTTTCCTTCCTTCCTCCTCCTTCAAAATGACTCATCTATTTCTTTTTGCCTGTAGGACACTTTTTTTTGTTCATTCTCCAAAACGTCCTTGTAAAGAAAGCAGTGAGTGAGAATACAAAAATAAACCACTGGCAACAGAAATGATGAGAGCCTATCCTCTTGTAGTACCCCAGCAGCATGGCTGTAGCTGGAGGGTTGCATACAAAGAACAACTCTAATGAACTCAGACAGCCTCAGTTCATGTCCTTGCTTTACATGAGACAGATAAACTGCTACCCAGGGACTGTCTTTTCACCTGTCTGTTTTTGTTTTATACTGTTTAAACTGGGGCTTATACTGGTATCTCCTAGAGTTTGGTAAAGACTGAAGGTGTAAACACAGAAAAAGCTGTTTGAACAGAGAGAGCTACCTGGCATTTCAGGGGTCACAATCAGATCTCAGCACTGACTGCATGCACGCATGAATGAAAAGAGCTAAGGGACTCAGACAGAGACCAAAGATTCATGGTGGTCACAGCCACTTATGCCACCATCTTATCTCTTTCCTTCCTCCCCACCACTATCTTAATATTGGTGGCTAATTTGGAGAAGGAAATCCCTCATTTATCTCCAAATTACTTCTCTCCCTCTCACATGCACACGTACACACAGCCATTCTCCAAAGCAATTCTAAATTCCTCTTTTTTCCACTATTGACTCTGAACCCTATGAGTTGACATTTTTGAAAGAGGGCCCAGAGAGAGAATAGTGTGACAAATCAATTCCAGTTTTAGTCTGTGTCCTTAACCACCAAAAGTCCTTGCGTTCTTCCTAGACAACCCTAGAGTTGATGGGCAGAGCTGTGCTGCTGGAGAAGGTGGGGCTGTCAGTGGGTTAATGTGGTGTGAGCCATCTTCCCTTCTCCCTTTTAGTTGTCAATGATCACCATGTATTGACATTTGTGACTGGAGATAGGAAAGAAAAAAAAAAGGCAGAATAGTGGTCATCCACAGAGTACAGTATAAGTAATTTGAGGTTTTCCAGGTGAGACAGAATCACAATCCATGACTTCGTCCAGATCCTCTGATTTTATACTCATTCTGTCAGAATCAGACTGGCAAAGACAGTTCACAGTTAGTGATGACTTTGACATTTTCTGACACCAACTAGTACTTGTGTTTCTCTAGCCCAGAGCACCTGAACTGACTACCTGCATTTTCTTGGTTCCCGACGCCCAAGTACCAAGAAGCTGAATCTGCAGCTGAACTCCACAAACAGCAGAGAAGAGTGCAGAGATGTCTCTGGCCAATTTCTCTTAGGGTAGCCTGATGCATTGACTTCACTCAGTTCACATGGAGGTGCCAGGGAAGATGAATTGAAGCTTTTTCTGTGCAGTTGCTTCCTCTGTGCCAGATGAGTTCACCATCAAAGAATACAGTATGACTCTCCCCACTCCGAGCAGCTTGGCAAACACATTCTGTAAGCAGCCATGTTGCCAGACGTTTGCAGCAGCCTCTGCCACAGCAAATCAGCTGTTATTTTAAATGAAAAGCAGCCTGGGATGTGGAGATTACCCCATGCCACAGTGTTCCCCAAAACAAGAGCATTGATTTTTGCCTCGCAAGTGACAGTGACAGAGCTGATGGAGCTTTGTTCTAAATGCCACCTTCCACTATTAATATTTGGTCACTTGCTGTTTAAGCCTCCAAACAGATTGGCAACAGTATGACTCCAGCACAAGAGAAGGAGAAATTTGGCGCCCACCCAGCAAATTAAGCCAACCAAACTAAGATGAGAAGGAATGGGTCACACCAGGTAAAGCAATCTATTGTCCTCCAGACTTTCTGGTTGGTTCACCCTATGACAGAACCAGTTATTTTTTTCTTTTCTCTCCTATAATAACTCACAAAGTCATCTGGATTATTTAACTTATATGGTCAGTTTGTCCAGATATTTTCTAGATTCCATGTGAATTCTCGCCCCCCACCCCCGCCAGACTCCAGCTGCCCCCAGTCCGAATAATCTACAGGCCTAAACTAATGAGCCTCTTGTCAGTTTCTTAATGAATGTGCCAACTCACCCATGGGAGGAGCATCAGGAAAAACAGGGACAAGGAAAGGGTTTGTGCAGTGACTGTGCCTGTCAATGGGCCAGCTGGAAAGTCGCTTCAGATGGGGCTACTTCATGTTTTTCTGGAAAACACTGCAGGGACTCATCAAGTGCACATGATCATGTGTTTTCCTCTCTCCTTTTAGCTGTGGGTCTGTTTGTCTGCCCAAAGTTACAAATGCAGAGGCACAAACTCCTTAACCTATAAAGCTGATGTAAGAAAGACTGGATGGACAGGACCTCTCCAAACCCAAGAAGAGGTCATTCTTCTCTGTGATGGCTGGTCTCTCTGTTCTTTTGCTGGAATTTTCTAAGAGAGGAAAAATAAACCACGCTGGTGTCATGCTACTCCAGGAAACAACTGAATAATTGTGTGGCCTTGGACACTTACTAACTGTGGGGTTTTTATCAAGTTACTTTGCTTCTCTGAGCATCAGTTTCCACACCCAGAAAATAAGCATAGGTGTCTAAATAATGAAGATGATGTGAGAATTAAATAACCAAACTTACATAGTCTAGTGCAATGCTTGGCACAAAATTTGGTAACTAATAATGGTAACTGGCATGTGTTGGGAATTTACTATAATATATGCCAAGCACTGGAAGTTTTAAACTGTAGTCTGAAGCCCTTAGGACAATCCTTTAAAGGAAGTGTTGTTATAGCCTTTGAGTGATGAGCCATGAGTAATAATTAAAGGTCAAATGACTAAGGCTGTTGCTTCTAACATGAGTGCCAGTCAGTTAATAGACATCTTTTTGGTTTAGTCATTTGTAAGAATGAACTCTAGGGGCAGGTAACTTTGGATTTCCTCTCAGCTCTGGGTCATATAGCTTGGGGATGACAGTGAGCTTCACATTTCCAAGTAAGTAAGATAGTAAGACCTGGTGCTATCCTATACCATTAAACTACTGAATATTTTTGTAGCCAATGAGCATTGAACAATTGTGTGATTTTTACCAACTTACTTCACTATTTTTTAGTGTTTGTTTGCATAATTGATAACATAGTATAAGTGTTTGCCTAATGAATGTTTTGAGATGAGAATTAGTTAAGCCAACTCAACCAGGCCTTTGCAGTTGCTCTCAATATGTTGAACTATCTTGAGTTTTAAAACTATTTTCCATCCCTAATTTTTTTACCATCAGACTTTCAATATACTCATGTATTCTTGTCCTTGATTTTCATAGTTTCATTGTCCAAAAAAGGTACAAAGAGGTTTGCTATTCATTACAGAGTTTGCACAGAATGCAAGACAGCTGAGGCTATGGGACAGTTGAAATTTTCAGTATTCCACATTGGGGACAAGTTTGTTTGGATCTCCTAGGATATTTTTACTGAAGGAAACTCATTTTGGAGCACTTGGATAGTGTGCACTGTAAGCAAAGACCTAGAATTCTAGGTCTTGCTCTCCCTAACCTGTCTTCACTAGACAACATGGGTGTTTCTCACTTAAGGCCTGTTTTCAAATCCTCTGGTCTTCAAAATCATATAATATGTGTTCAGAATTTGTAAACTGATGATATAATTGAGAATTATTATAGAATTGATACTATATGTGTTCTATTAGTTACTTCCCTATTGTTGTGATAAAACCCTATAGCCAAGGCAATTTTCAAAAGAAAAATTTATTTGGGATCTATGATTGTGAAAGGTCAGGGTCCACATTGGGGGGAATGTAATTCAAACCAGCACATTCCACTCCCTATCCCCTATATGCAAAAATACATTTAGTTCAATATCATAGTGAGGCACTACTGGCCCAAAGCAAAACAAAAAGCCAGGTGGGAAAATTCCATCTCATCTCATTCAAACTACCACATACATTCAATGTAGTTTGACTATAAACATTCTCTAGGCCTCTACTTAACTCCCCTCAATCCACTCCCATTTATTCAACCCTTCCTCCTCCTTCTCATCATCTTCATCATTTTCTCTTTCTCCTACGTAATTCACTGGATCCACGTGTGCTTCTCATATATTGATAGGTGTGGGGTCATCCACTAGTGGTACCACACTCATATTAAAGAAATTTTTGACTCTACCAGAAGCCATCAACTTTCAGTAGCTCTTCAGAACTTGCATAGGTCTTTTGTAGACAAGTACAAATGCTGTGAGTTCATAAACACAGTGTCCATTTATGTCCGTAGGACAGTATTTTGCTCCAGTCCTTCCTAACCTCTGACTCTTATTATCTATCCACCCATATTCTAAGGTAGTTTCTGAGCCCCACAGACATGACTTATAGATGTCATATTTATAACTGAGCATTTCATAGTCATGCTGTACTTTGATAAACTGTGAGTTTCTCAGTTAGCTGTAGTTAATCAAACAAATTCCTCTGATGAAGCCTGAGACCTGGAATAATCTACAGTTAAAGGAATATAAATTTAGCAGGCAGTTTATTACTATGTCACTTTACCAAAATAATAGAAGTTAGATTTGCCCTTGGGACCTGTGAGCTTCCCAAGCATGGGTGGATTCTTGACCAGATTTATAGAACCATGCATGTGTTTCCTTCTGTGCAGCAGGCCTTAAAACCATTTAGTAATTGGCTATTCCCATAAAATTCATGTCATTATTTCACCTATGGGCATATTATTAATGCTCACATGTTCACAGTTGGGTAGAGCTGTTGGTGATTGTTCTTCCTTGGAGCTTGAATAGCAACTTCTATGAAAGCTACATAGCAGGGAGAAAAACTCCTGATTAGTTCCAACATGATGTCTCCATGTTCTGTGACCAAAGTGTGTGATATCTTCAGCTTAGAGACAACATCAAGTTCTGCTGGGCAAAAAGAGCAATGGCAATAGCCCACTGAACAAAAATTTGTTTACACAGAGATAAAGACTGTCCATCCCCCCAACAAGCTCCCGAGAGCCTGGATAAGAAACAAACTAGACTAAAGCTGATTACAGTGTTTCTATGTGTGCTCATCCTTTTATCCTCTTTAATTAAACTACTTTGGTTCTTCACTGTGAAAGAAAATGGCCCCCAAAGGGAGTGGCCTTGTTGAAGTAGCTGTAGCCTTTTTGGAGGAAGTGTGTACTGTGGAGGCAGGCTTTGAAGTTTCATTTGCTCAAGCTTCCCTCAGTGTGACTTTCAGACCATTTCCTGTTACCTTCAAGATGTAGAACTCTCAGCTACTTTACCAACAACACGATGATAATGAACTGAACCTCTGAAACTGTAAGCCACTACCTCAATTTAATGTTTTCATTTATATGATTTGTTGTGGTCATGGTGTCTCTTCACAGCAAGAGAAATACTAAGAAATTCACTCAGCACATCTGTTCAAAAGAAGAATTTAGGATACCACGGAAAGCTTTAGAGAATGTATAGCACACTATAGCCTGGGGAGGAGACTCTCATAGTAGTGGAGCTGGCAGACAATAGACTGTCTGACCTATCAAGTTGCCCATGTGACATGGCAGCTTTTCTCACTTTTGTTGAGTTGGGCTTTTGGTGATGTAGCCACCTGAAGTTGTTGTTAAATCTCTAAGTAAGTAATCTCGAAGCCACACTCTTGTAGGGAACTGCATTAAACCCATTGGTCTATCAAGTTGGCCTTCAGTAGAACTGTTAACTTTTGTCAACAGGATAAAAATGACACTGCATGATAAAAATGGGTTCTCTTAAGTTTTACCATCACAGTTTTCTATTCAGTAAGGTGGGTGGAGAATATAGAAGTTGAACTGAAATGACAGGTCCCAAGAATCCTCCACTGGACTTTGTTTTAATAGCTCAGTAATTGTCCACATGGTCCATCATGTGGTCAGAATGATGAGTGATTTTTAGACCCCTGGCTATGCAGGCTGATATTTTCCCTGGTTTACGACAGTTGCTAACGGGCTTCCTAAACCTAAAGGAGTGCTTCCTCACTTCCTTTCCCAAAGAAGACACAAACTCTTCAAAGAATTTCTGCAATGTTTTTTTTAACAGACAAGCTGCTTCCCACAGTTCCCCACTCTCTGTGAAAGCTTTCATGTTGTCACCTGGTCACCAAATGTCCTGCAAAAAGAAAGTGAGGCTCACACATCTTGTTTGAGAACAATTTTGCAGCTGTACAAATACTGTGTGTATGAACATTATTCCATTTGTTAGGTGAGATTTTGTTCTTTAAATAGCAAATATCTAAGTGGAGTGAGTTAGTGTCCATATTATGAAAGTCTTCACAAGTTTGTATTCTCGATTTTCATGGAGAACAAAATGACAGTCTGCTTTAGACCTCCTGGTCCAGGGTTTTAGGATCTCATTTAATTCTGACCTTTACTGTGAAAGGTCTCAATGATTCTAACCACTGAGGATCACTTATTCAAAACTATTGTTTATTGTGGGCCAGCCTCAGTGAAGAATGCTAAGGAAACAAAACTGAATGAGAACCAAGGAGCCTGGGGTCAATGTAAAAAACCTATTTTGAAATAATATTTTAAATTTGTGTATATAAATCATATATGGTACTGAATTATTAAGAACATTTTTGTACACAGATTTTTCAAGTATATTCCCTTAACCCCTACTCTCACAAACTCTTACTCCTCCCATTGGCCTTCTTTGTTCCTAACAGTGGGAGTAGGGGCTGTCTCTGTCTCTGACTCTGTTGCTTCCACTTGGGACCCTTTCCTCCTGCTGGGTTGATTAATTCAGCCTTAATAGGAGAGGAAGTGCCTAGACTTGCTGCAGCTTGATGCCCTATGGCTGGCTGATATACATGGAAGTCCTGCACTTTTCTGAAGGGAAGAGTGAGGGAATGGATCAGAGGTAAGAGTGAGGATGAGGGAAGGAGGGAAGGAAGCGTAATTGTGATTGGGATGGGAAAATTAATTAACCGATCAATTAATAAAAAAAAGATTAGGTCATTGTTGTCTCTGGCTCATGTTTGGCTGAGACTTTCGGGAAATAGCTTCTGATGCTGCTAGGAGATACAATCTCACAGCAAAATTCCTGATCCTCTGCATCTTACAGTCTTTCCTCCTCTACTTCCATGGTGTTTCCTGATCGTTGGATGCAGGAGTGAATGTGATACTGAGCCGAAAGTGGAACTGTAAGTGAAAACTGAATAGAAGCTGTGTCTGCAGAGACTGATTGACCAATTTAGTACCGTGGAGAGACTGGAACACTGCAGGTCCAGAGGCAAATCACCTTTTTCTTGGCTAGTTACAGCCCTTCAGAACAGCTATTCCTTGCCCACTTCTGTCTAGGCTAGGAACTTACATTTTGTGATTAGTACATGTAAACCATTTAGAATCTGCTAACTTAATAAGCTGCTAGCTTCCACAAATCCAGAAACTGAAAATGTCATCAGATAGCATCTTGGGCCGATAAATAAGGCTTCACCCATGTCACTATACCTGCAATTCATGGACTCTCAAATATATTTTAAATTTGCCTTGATTCATGACTTTTTATTTCCTGTAGCACTATGAAAACTTTGTGAAACTGCTTCCATGTTGGAACATTGAATTTGGGGCAACCTAAATCTGAGTCATGGTCTTCCAAAATGGCCTCAGAATAAGCCATCTCTTATTCCCTTTAAGATGAGAACTGTAGTTTTTGTGTCAACCATTATTGCATCCAACTGTAAAGTAGAAAACTCATGAGGCCACCCTACAAGAAAAACTATAGGCACCTGAGGAAAGCTTGGAGCAGAAGAGGTGGATTTTTTTCTAAGAAAGAGCACACCTATTGGTTGCCTAGTGCCAAATGGTTAGCACTGAAAACATACATTCAAGTAACATTATATGGACTCAACAGATTGTATTTAGGAACATATATCCATAAACAAATACAAATATGCATGCAATAACAATTAGTGAAAAGAGAAGCTGTGAATTTAAAGAGTGGGGAGGGATATATAGGAGGGTTTGGAGGGAGGAAGGGGAAAGGAGAAATGTTGTAATTAAATTATAATCTTAAAATAAATTTGATTAATCAACTAATTAAAAAGATTGGATATGCTTTATCATTGTGTGTCACCAAGACAAAGGAAAAGAGAAAAGACTTAATAAATAAAAAGAAACTTTTTATTTTGGATTCCTGATCTTTTTTCAGCCTGAACTAGAAAATCACTCATCTGGTTCCACTTTTGTGACAATCTTAGATATCTTTGTTGTAGGATATTATTTTTAATAGGCAAAGTTGTGTTATATTTGTTTATACTGGGGATTATTACTTTAACTAGGTAAAGGTGTGTTACATTTGTTTATGCTGCATTTGTTTAAGGATGTAAGAATGTGTGCTTAATTACATAAAGGTGAGCTGCATTTGTTTCACCTTGCCCACCAAAGGTTCCTGACTGGTCTAGAAAGGATCTGAACGGCCAATATCTAGGTGGAAAAACGATAGGTGGGGCTGGCGACAGAATAAATAAGAAGAGAAATAAATGCTCAGGAAAGAAAAACAAAAGAAGAGAAGAGAGAATGAGGGAGATGCCTGGGGGCCAGAAGCTGGGCAGGTACATCTTCTCTACTGTGGCAGCCTTGAACATAATCTTTTTGTTGTTGTTGTTGTTGTTTGTTTTGATCTTTTATCGCTCCTTCTTTTTTTCTTGGAGGTTTTCTTTCTTTTTTTTAATTAATAATATAATTTAAAAATTTTACATGTGGATCCCAGTTTCCTTTCCCTTCCTCCCTCCAACCCTCCCTCCCTCTTACCCTCTTTCCCCTGTGACATGCACCCTGGCCACCCTCCCCTCCCATCCCCCCACCCCCATTCCACTTGTAGGGCTATGCTACCCAGGTTGGGTCATGTAAATCTGTCCTAAGGCTGCATACTGCTTGTCAGGGAGGCATGAGCATCCTCTCCCTGCAAGTATCTAGTGCAGTCTGAGGTACGGCTCTCAAAACCCCAAAACTCAGTTAGGATGGGAAAGTCTAAAACTTAGTAGAATGGAATTGCTCTCTTAAGCCAGTGTTTTATAAGGGCCTTTAAGATGATTGAAAACAACTTGCATTTTGCCAGTCTCCTGGGACACCATCCCCCAAATGCTTTGATGTATGTGTGTCTGGCTTGAATGGAGAATAAAAGAAAAATCAAAAATGCAGACAAAAGACAAAATAAAACAAACAACAACAAAAAACAAAACAAAACAAAAAACCTTCTGAGGTCAGGAATAAGCAATGGCATTACCAACTTCCCAACTGTGGAATGCTTTAAGAATGAGAGCAAAAGACAAGGCTGAGGAGAAGAGGCAGCATAGATCGGGAAAGCTCAACCTCTTAGTAGAATCTTCTTCTTCTTCTTCTTCTTCTTCTTCTTCTTCTTCTTCTTCTTCTTCTTCTTCTTCTTCTTCTTCTTCTTCTTCTTCTTCGAATGACACGCTTCAGGTCTTTACTTTGAATTTTCAGTCATGAAACCAAATGTTCTCTGGCCACAGGAACAATGCATCCATCCAAGAACTAATGAGAGATTTCCTCAGATCACTCACCAGCCACCATAATTTAGTCAAAATTTCCAGTGTTTTGTGAATACACACATTCAAACACTAAATGACAATAGTGAGAGTCAACACAATGAGGACTATTAATCAATGGTTTATGAATGGCTACCCTTCTTAGCTGACTATCTTTAATGCATATTTCTTAGGGAAAATGTAGTTTTATGGAAGAACAGCCTTACCTTGCTAATGACTACTTCACACCCATACTTACACAGTTCATACTCCCCTCCCTGCCTTCTGTTCCATGACAGAAGAGTGTCCTACCCAAGGCTAGCTTGAGCTGCTCTAGTTCAACTTCTTAGAGGGGTTCATAGAGCATTGACCTTTCATTCCCTAATCTTTTCTTTCTCTATTTGAATCCACTATATGTACATTCTCTCCAGCTATGTTCTTCAGTCAAATAGTGGACAAGCTATGCCTCCATATCCCACACTACACTTGCATGCTGTAGCTCTAGGCTTTCCAATCCTTCCTTTGCATTACAGCCCCTTGCCAATTTGTCTTCTCATTTCTCCAGTTGACTTGTGTCTTCTCAGTGATCTCTGAATCCTGTCCTATTGACCACTGAACGACTATCTGTTCAAGTCAGCAGTGGCTTCAAAATTATCAAGTGTGCTGAGCAGCCCTTCCTGATGTCCTATCTGTCACTAGATTCCAGGTAAACTCCTTTCTCAACAGCCTTCTTTATTTTGAGTTCAGTGTCACCAGAACCTCTGGTTTGTCTCTTATTCTCACAACTCTCCTATACAAATCTTTTTTCCATTAAGAACATCCCAGTCCTTCCTTTCTTTGTGCATCCTTTCTCTGGGTAGCATTCCAGACCTGAGAATTCCTAGGAGCAGCTGTCTCCACTTGAACATCTCAGAGACTATCCAAATACCCTACATCCAAACCAAGCTCTGTTATCTCCTCAGCTTGCTGGATACTCACATGCTCCTCCTGCAGAATTGATTGCATGTTCCGTTAAATGGCACCATTTGGTTCCCAAGATGCCTTATCCAGAAATCTGGGAATCATCCTTGGTACCTTCTTTCTCATCTCCCTCTATCCTATTGCTTCTCGCTTAATGGGTGTTCATTTAACCAAGCCAGCTCCAACCTTTAAATAGGTTTCCAATCTAACCACTTTCCTGTCCTTACAACCACTGTATTTCTCCTGGACTACTCTAGCATTCTACTCAATTTCAGTCATGCTCCTCAGTAGTCATGGCAACACATAACACAGTAGAAGGCCTGTGAAAATGTGTACTTTGTCTGGAAATCCATCCTCAATTCAGGCCACTCATCTCTTCTATTCAACAATTACACAGATTTCAAGTCCTTCCTCTTCTGTGAGCCTCTCTAGTTTTGTTTTCCTTGTAACCATTTCATTGCCTCTTTCACATATCCCTTCTGGACAGTTCCACTGGCCCTGAAGGAAATCATATCAGGACTATCTTTGGAGGCATGGTGAGGATTAAGGTGAGAGTTGGATGAGACTTAGGGTCAGAGATGGTGTAAGGATTAAAGTTAGGTTATAGTTGGGTTAGGGTTAAGATTTAAGGCTATAGGTACTCCTATATTCCCCCATGTGCTCCATCCACTATGACTCTCACTATGTTTGTTGTCAATATTTCAATATCTCCTCTGCTAGAACATAAGCTCCAAGAAAACAAAGTAAGTAAAAAAAAACCTTGTATTCCATGGTATCCCTTGGGACTAGAATAGTGTCATACTCTTTGAAGTTGCTCACTTTGTTTAGTAAGGAGTAAATGCACGTTCTAACATATTTACTTGTAAATGTGGTTGGTTTTAATACAAGATATTCTGCTACTAAAATACTATATGGAAATACTCATTTCTTTTTTTATACTAACTTAGGTCTATAATTATCATAGGCTCTAAGAAACAAGTTACAAGCCTTACACACTTACCAGTGATCGTGGTGTATTAATGCTGGACAGGGGTCACTGAAGTTTACAACAAGACTGAGCACCTCAGTTTATTCTTGTTTCCATGTCTTCTCTCTCTGCCTAGACCATTTTTGTCCCATCTCTGACATCACAGCACTGCTGAAACTGCTGAACACAAAGGCTGCAACTAGAGAGCCAGAGGAGATAGAAATGTAGCCTGAAGCCCTGGTCCAGATGTGAGGCTACAGAAAACCTGGATGCTGTAGAGAATTCACAAGTGGGGGTGCTTTTGTAATTCATGTGCCCAGAAAGAGTGCCTCTTTGCAGTTTGTATAAGTACTCCCCAGAGTGTTAGCAAGGCATGTGCCATCCCTGAGCTTAGTTTTTGAGTCCCTGGTTTAAATCTCACCTTGAGTAGAGGAGAAAGGTAGAAATGTTTCTGCTGCCCTCATTTCTAATGGGAATGCTCCCAAATATTGATGTCATTGTGCACTAAAGAGTCCCACTGATTGAACAACCTTAATTTAAATCAGTTCAGTAGAGATTGGAGTGTGTTTTATTTGGGCATTTTTTTTTATTCCCTTGGCCTATATTGCTTGTTTATTCTGATTTTTATTTTTGTGTTATGTTTTGTTTTGACAGAGATAGAGAGAGTAGACATAAAGTGTGGTGATGGGCGAACTGGGGAAGAATTGGAGAAGGAGGAGGAAACATGATTTTTTTTTTGAGTTTGGGTATAGATTGGAGTTTATTGTCTCCTCCCATGAAGACCATCTCATCTCAGCAGTTTTATTTCTCTTCCCACAGCAAATTTTAATAAAGAAATGAATTATATTTAGCAAAGGTAGGTACACAATGATTTGTTTTCTTCCTTCCTTCCCCCTTCTTCTTCTTCTTCTTCTTCTTCTTCTTCTTCTTCTTCTTCTTCTTCTTCTTCTTCTTCTTCTTCTTCTTCCTCTTCCTCTTCCTCTTCCTCTTCCTCTTCTTCTTCTTCTTCTTCTTCTTCTTCTTCTTCTTCTTCTTCTTCTTCTTCTTCTTCTTCTTCTTCTTCTTCTTCTTCTTCTTTAGGTCTCCTGAACATTTTTGCATAACTTCAGGAACATGTGCACTAGCAGTGGCTTCAGGCCAGAGAACTCAATTTGGTGACAAGGAAGTTGGGCCATTGTATCCAGTTATAGACAATCATCAGTCTTAGTTACTACAATGTGACTAACACTGAACCAACACGTGTTTAGGAAACTGATAGCAGGGTGCGTATCCATACCTATCTGTGCATGGACTCCAGAGGAGTTTACACTGGATTACTGCTTTCTCATTCTCAAATTCCCACCCCATCTCTCTTTAACTTTGAGGCAGGATTTCTCACTGAACTTCAATCTAGACTGGCAGCCAGTAGACTGTTGCAATACTGTCTCCACTCAGCCCATAACACTGGAATTACAGGGAGCAATGGGTCATGCCAATATTTTAAAATAGATGCTGGGGAGATTTGAACTCAGGTCTATTGCCCACTGAACCATCTCACAGATGTGCAGTATATCATGCCTGCCTTTTCCCATCAGTATTAGGAATCTGAATCCAGGATTTGTGTTTGCATAACAAACATTTTACCAATATCTTCCAAACACTTGGCCTGACAGTCTTATGAGAAAAGACAGTGGTCCCCATAGAAATGAAGATTTTTACCTTTAAACTGCCTTAGATCATCAGTCAGTTGTTATATAGTCTTCCTTGGCTCTCCAGCCTGCTAGCCTGCTCTGAAGCTGTGAGAGTTGTCAGTTTCCACTATCATGTGAGCCAATTCCTTAAAATAAACCTCCCAGCAGAGACAAAGATAAGCAGGAAGGCAGACAGACAGAAAGACACGCATGTGCACACACACACACACACACACACACACACACACACACACACACACACACCTCTATTGCTTCTGTTTTCCTAACCCTGATTAACACTTTTATACTCAGTCTTCCATACTTTTATTGGGATTATCTTGTTTTTAACCTGCTACCCTCAAAGTCTTTGAGAATAGGATAACTGGGAATTTTTGCAGAGTAACACACCACGTTCAAGCAATATAACCTTTATAATTGAACAAGAAGAATAATACACTTTTATTTGACCAAATTAGCCCCTTAATTGCCCTTGCTCTTCCATTTAAATGTATCATCTTGATCTTGAACATTTTTAATTAGGAGATTTATATTAGAGAGCAAGTGTTAAAATTGTTTTAACTTGAAAGGCTCAGTTTGCAATGAATTGGAATAGATTCTGGTGGGTGTTTCTAAACTACCAATAAGGATTAATTGACTCAAATGTTGTTTATTTTTTTAATTATATAATTGCTATTCATCCAGCCTTCTTGATTTTCTATGTTAAATAATCATGCTTGTGTCTCACCCCAGCCTCTCTGTTTAGTTAACCAATTCATTAAGAATTGGGGATATTCTGCATTCATTAGCATTCTAATGGGCATATTGATTCCCTGTAGCCCAAACATCTAAATGTGTTCAATGTTTGAGCTCGTCTTTATTCCCTTGTAAATGATTATCCTTCTTAATTGCAGATGCTAAAAGTTGAAAATCATGCCCTGAAACATCCAATCCAATCCACCTCATTAAAACTGCCTTTGAAAACGAGGTTTGATGTTGGTACAAGTACCACAAAGGACAGCGCATGCTCAAAGCTAGAGCTCAAGACTGGAGTCACCACTGTGGAGTCCAGTGCTCTGGGCAGTTTCTATCAGACAACTCCGAAGATGTACCTAACATCTAAGGGCTGTGCAAAGTTTTTCTCTTCTGTTCTTTCCCAAGAGGCTTCAAAATAAAAACAATCATCAGAATTCACTAAATTGAACTGTACCAAATATTTCAAATTCAAGGGATATATTATATGAAGTTGTTTTTGGTTTTGTTTTGTTTTTTGTTAAGAGCACACAAAACATAACCAAACAGTTAGCTTTGCAAAGTAGGGGAAGGAAAGAGAATGCCAAATATTTAAAGTGGCTTGCTTACCTGTAGTTTTCTTTTGATTGGAAAAACTTTTGTCCATTTTATTTTGTTTGAATATTCTTATAGGCTAAAATCCCTTCAGAACACTCTATTCTCAGCTTCCCCCCTTTTTGTGACCCTCTCTGCTCACTAAGCCAGGCTTCTTATCATGCCAGTGTGTAGTGATTTCTTGAAGAAAGCTGACTGGATGCTATGACGCCATTGTTTTCCTAGACAGAGAGTATCAGCAGAAGACAACAGAAGAAAAACAGAAAAATGAAAAATGGTGTGTTTATTCCTAGTTGCTACCCCAGCATAGAGCGACTCTGGTAAGGAAACTGCTTCTCCCTGAATTCTCTAACTCTCTCTACTGGAAAGGTAAGGGCTGCCCCAGTGAGCCTAGCCTAGGGTATTATGCCTTACTCCTTAGTCTAGTAGAATCACCAAATTTTGTAAATAGCCTCACCAGTATTTTATAAGAACCCCAAATCTGCTATTAAACTCCTTATCCTTGGAGAACATGCAGTTCTCTAAGGATGCAAGACACATTGTAAAATCATTTACTAAATCTTTGTCTAACCCAGGGGAGGTGCAGGGAAAACCGTGGCTTTCTAAAGACCAGAGAGCTACAGAAATGACACAAACAACAGCCAGCTGTATCTAACTGAAGAAATCACATTTTAGTTTACCAAAGCCAGTGCCAGGAAACTCAATTCCAACCAACTCCTTGCACATGAGTCTGTTATTGTTAGAGGGGCTAGGGATTTCCCCTCACTTATGTCAATAGCTCACTGGGTGATTCTCTTTGGCAGGACCTTGTGTAGATGTCCCGCGCTACCGTCTCGCCAGCAAGAATGACGCGGCACACTCAGGATCCTTCTGCAGTAAAGCTTTAATGCTCTTGAGAGGGAGAGCATAAGCTTACAGGACAGAGAGACCCCAAACACACAAAACCCATCCCTTATATAGGCTAGCAGCCTCTGCCTTGGACGCATCACCCCCTGACTGGCTGCTGCTCATCGGCCCATATGACGCCACCGGAGAGGCAGGGACCCAGGGTTTGACAGTTACCCAGCTCATGCGCATCTCTCCTGTCTACCATCGGTACTTGCAACCGCTCCCTACATGTAGAGACCTGCTTTCAGGAAACATAGAATCCACTAATGTCCAGGCTTTCTTCTAGTGGTTCAGAAAGTAGAGATGGAGAAAGGTAGAGCTGAGCTGGCAACAAAGAATCCACACAATGAACACTCAATCAATAGCACATTTGCCCTTGAAAACACCATTAAAATTGTGAAGTCTCCTTTTCCTCTTCCTTTTTAAGTAGAGTAAACCATGCTAGCTCTAACTCTGCCCCAAGTACAGATTAAGGGATGATACTCATAAAATATTTCTAAATGAGGCAGCTGCTCATTCCATTTCTTTTGCTTCTTTTGAATTTTGTTTCCCTTTTTGTTTTGTTTTTCAAATTTTGTTTTTGCTATAATGTCATGCATTCCTTTTGGTCTCTGGCAAGACAACTGATCTCACTTTTCAGTAAAGTAAGTGTGTGTGTGTGTGTGTGTGTATGTGTGTGTGTGTGTGTGTGTGTGTGTGTGTGCGCGCGCTGAAATTAAGGGCAATGATTTAAAAGGAAATCCATTATAAAATATTTTCATTGTAGTAATAGCATGCAGATATAAACAAAATCTGTACATATAAAATCTAATAGCAGTTCTGGTGGTTATCACAATGTCTGGGTAGCAGACAGTACAAGTGATTTCCATGACTTTTACAATATTTTAAAGATGGTCTGAAAATGTGAGATTTCTTTGGTGACAAAGATGTAGATACTGCTTATAAAACTGTGGCTTACTGCCTATATCTATAATCAAATGGAATGCTAAATTAAACCAGGGAAGCATGTAAGATGGTTTATAGTAATTGCTGACTTAATAGGGTCTAGAATCACTGAGAAGACGAATCTCTGGACAAGACCATAATGATTATCAAGAATAAGTGTGCTGAAATGGGAGAAGCCACCTTAATTGTGAGTGGCACTGTTCCATGGGGTGGAGTCACCAGTCTGAATTTAAAAAGAGAAAGCCATCCCAGCACAAGCAGTTATCACCCTCTGCTTTGGACTACAGATGCAGTTAGAGCAGCTGCCTGTATCTTCTGCCACAGTGACTTCACTCTCATGACAGACTATGTTTTAACTTTTAAAAAAGCGAATGGGAAAAGGAGGGATTCGAGAGGGGAGACTGGTCTCTGGGGACAGGAGCAGCAAAAGAGAAAAAAGAAATAAAGTGGGCGGGAGAGACAGAGAGACAGGCAGAGAAGCAAAGAGTGAGAGCAAGAGGGAGGGAGGGAGGGAGGAAGGGACAGAGGGAGGGAGGGAGGGAGGGAGGGAGGGAGGGAGGGAGGGAGGGAGGGAGGGAGGGAGGGAGGGAAGGAGAAGGAGAGAGAGGGGGAGTGAAGGTGGGCAGGGCCCTTTTTAAAGGAAACTTAGTGACTGTTCATTGGTGGTATTCCTAGGGCATATCTTGTGAGAACCCCAAGGGCAGGCCAGTAACAGATGCCTGAATACTAACACTGACTGTAAGCCAAAAATAAGCCTCTCCTTCCTTGAGTGTCTTTTGCTAGGTTATTCTTGTCACAGCAATGAGAAAAGTAACTAATACAGCATGAAAACCATGCTCTAATTTTTTTTTCTGCCTGTATTTCCAAGACCAAAGATAAAATCAATGCACCTAAAAAAAATTGTGGGTGTTCCACTGAGGGTTGGCTATTTGGTTCCTGCTTATGGAAAGGAGAATAGAATGATATTTCCATTGGTTTCATCCTCTCCATCAGGCATATGACCACAGTTGTCTTCCTAAGATGATGTAGGGGAAATCGACCATTCTTCTTTTCCCTCTTTTATGAATTATCTTACTCCCACAAGCAGTTTCCCACAGAGAAGAATAATAGCCATGATCATTGCTAACAAACTCTAAGTGGTGCAGCTACTGAAAAAAAAATGGAATTACAGTGATCTATACAATACTTGGCAGCAAAAGAGAGCAAAGTATCTGTCACTGAGATCAAGAGCCAAACTATCCAAAGCAGAATTGGATCTGAAGATTCCAGAGCTACTGAGATGAATGTGGCTAATACAGACAGTGACCGGGGCATAGGACAGTTGGCATGCTGGGCATAGTCATGCTGCAGAGTTGGCTCTGATACTTGCTAATTATGTTTCAGGACAGATGACTTTATGTCTCCAAGACTCAGTTTACCCACCTGCAAAAGAGAGAAAGAGAGGATCACAGAACCAGCCACAGGGGCTTCAGGAGAGGACTACCTGGGATGAGCAAATGAAAGGTTTAGCCCAGTGGTTGATAGAATAAGTATTCCATTTCCGCTAGAAATAGCACCACTGTGTAAAGCCTCTTCTCTCTTTACCATCCCTAGCCCTCTTACTGTTCACATTGTGTAAATGACCAGATGTAGCACAGCACCTGCCCAATAGTGCTGCTAAATTAGATGTCTGACTATAGTAAACACGTACCAGCTCACACTATATCTCTAGGGCCATATATGAAAGGAGAGCCAGCGGCTGTCCCCTTGGTGAGAGCAATGTCTAACAAAAGCAGTGGTCCATTGCAAGACACCTGCCCTTGGGCTGAGCAAACTACATTTTTGCTCCGTGTCAGACCTGTAAAATCCTGTCATAGCTGTCTGCTTCACAAATAGAGCCCAGTCTACTGCCAAACTCCAAAATAAGATGCTCAGTAGCTTTTCCCAGCTGCTCACTTCAGTTAGAGCATGTCAATGCAAGTGAGGTCTATTATGGTTCGGTGATTTTCCATCACTTGTCAGTCAGCATAGCATTTTCTCTGTTCCCTCACCCTCCCTGAACTTCTTAAAGAATTTCTTACCACTTTTCTCAGCTTCTGTTTCCCTGGTGCCTTCTTTTGCAAGTGAATGTTTTATGAAAAAACCCAGTAACATTGGCCAGAAGATGAAAGGCACACACACTTAGAAATAGAAAAATGCATATGGTCCCCTCAAAACAGAGCCTGCAGCCTGAAACCTCAGTCCCTGAGAAACTACTGTTTTGCCCTCCCCACATTAAGCTAATACATCTATCAACCTGTGAGCTAATGATCTTCAGGCAAGACCCAATTTCCAAGCAAAATCCAGAACAAAGCAAGTCATTTGAAAAATAACATCCAAGATCAACTGTGTGTTGCAGGGAGCAGCTGCTGTGGGCTGTGCCTTCCTCATAACTTTGAGCCCATACACAATGAGTGCTACTGCCAAGGAGCCAAGGGTCCACAGGATATAGCCCCAAACCTGCCAAAGTATAAATCCATGAAGATTTAGAATTCACAGGGAATTCTCAAATGGTCTGGAGATTGACAAGTTCCCACAAACAACCATGTGCTTGTATAGCATAAGTAAATGGGTTTTGATTATTAGACATTGTGTGTGACCCTTAACAGTCTTAGCCACTTTAATGGCGAGAGAACTGAATCCAGGAGATGTTATGCTCTATTCCAAGTCATATGCTAAAAATGGCTGTGTGATCTCCATTTGTTTATCTTTGCACAGAGGAGAAAGTGGCCATCCTGTCTGACCTAGATGGCTGTGATATTCAACGGAACCATTTCAGGGTATCAATCCACAGCACTCAGCTTTTTGTTTGTTTGTTTTTTGTTTTGTTTTTGTTTTTTGTTTGTTTGTTTGTTTTTGTTTTTCAGAATTAGAAAGGGCTGGAACTCATTGTCGCATAGCCACTCCCAGAACTGACATGGGTGAATTTATCCTTGTAATATCTAAGGAGGGCCTCCCTCAATCACCTCTCCAAGTCAACCATATGGTATGAAAACATTTGTTATTTCTATTCATTGTTTTATTTTCTACTGTGTACTATTGATGAACCTAAATATAAATTGAACTGTCTTTTAAAAATGGACTGTTTCACCTGTCCACACCTGTAATATCAGTATTCAGGATGCCGATGCTAGGAAGTCTCGGGTTCAAGGACAGTCAGGGATACATAGGGATACTTCATCTTAAAAAAATCCAAAAAATATGGGTGTGCATTTCAAGCCTCAAGTAAAAATTTTCTATCATCACTTTAAAAGTAAGAGTGAGACTTAAAGACACAAATAATTAGCAAAGAGCTTACCCTCCTCTCAGCCTTGTATGATTTGCTTTCCTGGATCAGAATCTCATTTAGAAAGAAAAGAGCTATCTCTTTTCTTTCTCTGTAAAAATGACTATTCCTAGAATACCCACCATGTACTTTATCATCTTCTAAGACATGAAATACAACAGACAACTTGATGAGATCTGTAGTCTCATACAGCATATAATTCAAATCACATAAAAGTAAATATTCAAGATAACCTCGGTTGTTGAAATATGCTGTAAAATAAATAAAACATGGCTTTGCAGATGCCTCACAAGAAGAAATCATTACTTGTAGATATTGGAGCAAACTATCTTGTGGAAGGTATAGCAAGCAGGGGTTTCTGAGCAAGCAGTGCGTATGTGGGGACTGTGAGGATAATGCTGAGGGGAGAGTGTAGGGAAATGATGAAAGGTGATGCAAAGTGAGCAGTGACAAATCACTCACTGATAAAGGACTTACATTCCTAATTTTCCTCTGGTATTCATTGAAATCCAAATTCAGGACACACACAGACACCAAAACCTATGAATGCACAAAACACTTGCAGGACATAGCATCATGTTTACATAGAACCTGAGCACATGATCTTCTATACCCCCGAATCATCTCTAGACTATAATACCTAAACCAGTATAAGAGCCATACAAAGAGTTATGCTCTACTGTTTTTTCTTTTTCTTTTCTTTTCTTTTCTTTCTTTTTTTTGATATGTCTACATCCCATTTTTTTCTTATTTTACATATCAATCCCACTTTCCTCTCCCTTCCTTCTTCCCTCCCTTCCTCTCTCCCTCCCTCCCTCCCTCCCTCCCTCCCTCCCTCCCATGATCTCCAAACACCCCCCCATCTATTTCTTTTAAAGAATGATAAAAGAATGTGTCTTCATGTGCCCAGTACAGATGCAATTGTTTTCAGTACATAGCTGATTTCATGAATGTAAACAATGTGATATGGAAATTTAACTGCATTTAAATTTAGATTAAAGGTACCAGAGGACTTTGAGTATAAGAGGAATCTAGAATGATTTAATATCTAGACTATCAGCAAGAAGAAGGCACAATTGCTGGTGACTCACATGACTAATGGCAATGGAGTGCAAGGATTGTAGAGTCAAGTACAAATGCTGAATGGAGGCTGTACATACTCTCCACAAGCCTCAGCATCCAGCCAGTAATGGTATTTGTAGCACAACATAGTCATGGTCTATCTCAGGAGTTCAACAGCAAGAGCGCAATTAGCTAGTGTCTTTGAACTCAATAAGAAATGGTTGTCAGTTTTCTTTTTGATGTGCAATTCTGCCTTTCAGAGAGCAAGAGCCACATTTCAGTCCCTTCTGAAAGGGCTGGAACAAGTCCTGACATTCAGTCTTTCATCTACTTGATCTATGAGGAAAGAAAAGTAATCCTCTGAGCATCACACACTCAATGCAAACTTTCTTCTGTGTTTGCTGATGGGGGCTTTTGAAAGGGAATATTTAAAAACATAACTCTAGTTAATGAAAAGTGAAGTCATTGTAGATATCAGACTTTCATACAGGGGCCAGGCATGCCTGCAAAAACAGAATTCCTGGGATTGGGATTTCTGGGTTCTTGCAGTTTCTCAGCAACCTTGAACAAACATTTTCTCATTAGAAGTTGCACTTCGTTTCTCATAGCCAAACTGAAGGGCTCGACTTTAAACCATTCATGAAATCGTCCATCTCAGCTTTTACTTACAGTGATCCACTAATCCTTCTGCACTCCTGTTGATTTTGAAGAGCATCATGCTGGCAATGAAGCTGTGTACTGAGCAATGACTAGGGTAATTGATTTGGTGCACTCTAGCTATCCTCACCTGTAAAGGGAGACTGTGTAATATCCTCAGCAGAGCAACCCGTAAAAGGAGGATACAGACAATATCTGTGCCAGGTATTTGTGGTGTCCATGAAGGCCATCAATAACTTGTAAACATTTGAAAACCAAAAGGATATATGAAAGTAAGAGATAAATCATGACTCCTCTGAGGAGATAAGACATAAATAGATGAGAAGTAACACGGAGCAGGTCCATTGAGGCCCAGTAATGAGACACTCCATGAGGTAACACACCATCAGCTCTATGAAATGAAAAGATATGGTAAAATAAACTTATGAAAATTCAAGCTCATAACTGTGGTTGTTTTTGTTTTTGTTTTCTCTCTTTTTTTTCTCTTTTGTCTTTGTGGGCCTGCTACCAAGCTCCCAAACAGATATACTTGGAGAGTTATTACTTATAAAAGCCCAGCCTTAGCATGACTTGTTTCTTGTCAGCTTTTTTAAACTTAAATTATCCCATCTATCTTTTGCCTATGGGCTTTTATCTTTCTCTATTTCTCTATATCTTTCTTTACTACTCTCTTTGTGGCTTACTGTGTAGCTAAGCAGCTAGCCCCTGGGGTCTTCCTCTCCTCTTCTTTCCCATTGCTTGATCCCTTCTTCCAAGATTTCTCCTTCTATGTATTCACTCTGCCTGCCTGCCCCACCTACCCTTTCTCCTGCCTACCTATTGGCCATTCAGCTCTTTATTGTACCAATTAGGTGTTTGGACAGGCAAAGTAACACAGCTTCACAGAGTTAAACAAATGCAACATAAAAGAATGCAACCCACCTTTGCATCATTAA
This sequence comes from Cricetiscus sungorus, assembly GCA_030556225.1. Classification (NCBI taxonomy): domain Eukaryota; kingdom Metazoa; phylum Chordata; class Mammalia; order Rodentia; family Cricetidae; genus Cricetiscus; species Cricetiscus sungorus. The sequence continues at coordinate 121,409,436 of JANBXA010000651.1, forward strand.
ACAAATGTTCTACAGTATAAATAATGCAATACATCTTTAACTAATATTCTAGAACAAATAACCTCAGATAGATGTGTTCATTGTTCTATCCAATTTAGTCAGTTGTTTAAGGGCTAATGACAAGGTCCCTTTGCCAACAGATCTACTAGCTCTGGAAAAGATGTGACAAGCCAAGGTGGTCATAGGGCTGGGTATTTGTGCAACAATAATTGGAATTTTTGGAAGAGGCTAATTCCTGCTGAAAAGTTGGAATTTTCTTCTCACACTTGCCACCAGAAAGATGTACATAGATGAGACTGAACTAAAGCTACCTCACCATCACTTGCAATTACTTCTTTTCTTCTAATGTTCTCTCCAAGAAGCACATGTCTTCATCTCCAGGGTGAAAATGTCCATTTCTAGTAATATCTTTTAAAAGGATATTTTAAAGATAATAATTGAGACTTCAGTTCCTTTTAACATAAATGATGGCATGCCAGGTAGAATAAGGTAGGCCATAGGAAGACTCCCTTATCTCCATTTATCCCTTCAGCAGAGACTGCTACTGCATTCTTCATGTCACAACCTCTGTGTTACTTTAATAAAGAGAATATATTTAAGCTGAATTCCCAAATTTGAAAGTTATTGACCTGAAGTTTATCTCAGGCCTTGCTTTTCCTATTGGCATGAACTGCTTTTCTGATGAACCATGTTTCCTAGTTGCTAATGACTTCTGGGACTCTAACATGTATCTAAAAACAGAGAAAGTGATTTGTATATTTTTGGAAACCCATCATTTTACTCCACTTACTTCATATAATGACATGCATGACAGTATTGTTTTCACTCATTAAACCAGTGTCCCTAACATGGCAGGCACCCTGCTCTTCAGTTGGAATCCAATGGTACACACTCCTTGTCTACCCTCTTAATTACAAGAGAGAACCACCCACACCAGTAGGTGCCTGTTTGTCATTGGCTCTTGGGCACTGACATACTGCTTATAGACTGCCCATATACCTACTCAGCATCATGAATTCACACATGTCCCCAGGACTTGGATCTACCATACCATATAGCTGGCATTCTTTGGTATTAGCTTTGTTTTCATCTCATGGTGGCCAGTGACCACCAGTCCCTCTGAGTCCAGCTCTTCCAACAGTGCCTAAGGACAGAATCACAATCCCCATAAGCCCACGGAAGCCCTGTGATCCAATTATATGGGCCCACATTGGGCCACATACACATTTCAGGCCTGACCCACACCTTTAATTAGGGTAGAAGGTGAGTAAATTTCAATCTCTAAATTGAGTAACCAAGAATTAGAAGGAATCTGAAAATAAATTGGGGAACAGATGTTGGCAGGCAACACCAAAAGATGCCCTCTATAAGAGGAAAATCTTCATTAAAGCAGGTTTACAGCATTTTGAAGAAGTCTCCCAGTTGGGGAAGTAAACATCATTTTAATTATTTTTTCTGTGCCCTGGAGAAAGCTCAGATCTTTGGTCATGCAGCTAAATTGATCCTCTATAAATGGCTCCCCTTTAAAAGTCAGTCACTTAATTTGTGAGATATGCTACTAACTGAAAACATGAGATCCATGAGATATGTATGTATGTAGTATGTATGTATGTATGTATGTATGTATGTATGTATGTATGTTCAGGATGGCCACAACAGAACATCAGACAAGTACAAACATAGCATTCACATGAAGTTGGCTGTTCTTAGACAACTGTTCTTTTGTGCAATGCACAGTATTTATCAGATCATATCATTAGCAAGAATTATAAGAGGCATTGCCTTCAGTTTTGCTTAGCTTTAAGTCTGTGTTAGAAATGGAGAAGTGACCCTGGTACCAAGAAAGAAGTGACTCTGGAAAACCACCAAACATAGGCTCTTTTGTGTCAACAATCCTAACAAGTGAGTGGTTTCTTAGACTGAATAAATTAAGGTACAGATTGTGGAAAGAGGAAATCTAATCTTGTCTACTTTGTGTTGGTTAAATCTAATGAATGGTATTATGTTAGATTCTAGCTTCAAGTTACCTTGATAACATTCTTTAAGGTTTGAAATAAGAAACAAATCCATCTGGCACCATGGTCTTAGACAACCAGCTTTCAGAACAGTGGGGAAATTAATTTCTGCTGAAGTCACCCAGGCTATGGTATTTTGTTACAACCATACTAGGAAATAAACATAGCATTTGGTAAATGTATGTATAATCAATTAAAGAGAAGTTTGAGGAATTGGGTTATTCTGACAAGAGAATATAGGATAAGTATTAGAATTGTCAGCAGCATAGATGTTCTCTGTGTATTCCTAGAAGATTCAAGAACCGACAAATTAGGAAAACCTCCAGCCAACAATTAAATGTTATTCCAATTCTTCAGGATAAACACTATCAACCTCTGGAGTTTAAAGAGCAGCTTCAAGAACCCAGGGGAAAGTTAGCTGACTGTCTGGTCTCATAAAAGCTAAATGCAAGTGCTCCTGGGAAACAAAATGGAGGCAAGATCTCCCTCACCAAGATGTTCACTCTGAGATGTTCACATAGAGAAAAGGCTATGTTGGGACATGGAGAAGGCAAATACTGAAAGCTAAGGAAAGAGGCCTTTATGAGAAGGCATCCTTTCTGAGACTCAGAAGAAATGTGTAGATTATATATTCCTTAAAATAGTGGGCAGTAGAACAATTTGCAAAGGAAATGACTAGAGCTAAGACAGAACTATACAGAATTATATAGAATTTAAAGGAAGAGAGTTATAATGCAAGCTTTCAAAATAAAAAAAAAACATAGCTCAAGTATTTGGCACAATTTCACTGTGCTCTATTCTGGTACAGTTTTATTAATAGTAAAGAGACATGTTACTTTGCTTTGATATGAACAGATTTCCAAAAACACACATACCATCAGGGCATTTCTCGATTAACCTGATATCTCTGTTTTGGTTTCTTTTCCCAATACTGTGATAATACACCCTGACAGAAGCAACTTAGGGACATTGGGTTTGTTTATCTCCCAGCTCCATGTTATTGTCCATCACAATGGGGAAGCTAGTCCACTAGTCCCACAGTCAAGCTCAGAGACTAATGAACCATTGCTCAGCTGGTGATCAGCTCCCTTACAGGTCCTGCCTACAATTAAGATTGCTTTAAGGCAACCCATTTCTCAGGTGCTTCTAGATGTTGTCTAGTTGACAATTAAAATGAAGCATCACACCAGGTCAGAGGAAGTACAATTAGCTGCCTGGCAATGTGAGGAGACTGCAAAGTACAGTTAAAGGGTAAATAACTCCAACCTTTTCCACTTATTTCAACTCTTCATGGGATTCAAAATACCCTGTCTTTTCCTATTGATGGATAAAGGAAGAAAGAGTCTGAAGAGCCAAAGTAAGGGAAGAAGTCAGGTGAGACCACATCCTACCCACACACCATTTAAATTATTTTCATCATTGCTTCATCTAAAAACTACAAATAGCTAACATTCTGCCAACCCACTAGGATAGATCCATACAATAAATACAATATGAGCCACACAAATAATTTTAACTTTTAGTAGCCACATTGAAATGTTAAAAGAAACAGGGGGAATTAGTTCTGATGTTCTATCTCATTTAACTCAACATATCTAAAATATTTTCCTTTTCATATGTTATCAATACAAGTTCTTTATTGTTACATTTCATACTCCTTAGAATCAGGAAAGTCTAGAGAATGTTTTGGAGGTATGTCATATTCCCTTCTGGACATGTCATTAGTGGTTATGGCATTAGACAGGGTAGTGTGAGAACAGTGGGAAATCAACCAAGGCCAACTTTATAACATAGGCCAATTAGAAAATAAAACTACATATGCATTCCCAACACTACATGTGCTTATGTACACCTTTCAAAGTTAGACACATGGGATATTCTACAAATATATACTATATATGTACAGGAGTAGCTTGGGATGAGAAATGGACAAAATATAACCATCTCTTCAAGTTTTCACTCACTGGTTAAAACTTCCCTCACTTTTTAATTAATAAATACAATGGGACAAAATAGCACTGTCCTCCTTGAACATCTTGATGTAACACTTACATATAATTAAGAGAACCAAAGTTCTGACACTGTTTCTCATGCATTTCTAGTCTTTATTTTAATGTCTGTCAAAACTGAAAACTAGATTTCTCCCAAAGATAAAGTGACATAAATTAATGAGGACAGTACTGGATGAACTTGAATCGTGTTATTCATTTTTTATTCTCACTTAGCATTTAACAAAAAGCCTTTGTAACAATCCCACAAACAAACTTCCACTACCTTGCTGTCTGTCCCTGGCACTTCAGCTTTCTTCTTACACTTCTAAAGCATACATTCAAAGTCTATGTGAGTCTGCATCATGTCAATTAACAAAGCAATTGGAAAAATCTGCTCAGTACTAAGGCGTTGTCCCAGCACACTGCAGTGAGAGGCGCTTCTTGACATGGAGGAAGTGTTGGTATATTGGAGATACTGCAGAACATGCAAATGGCCATGAGAAGCTGGGGCAAGGTGGTCTGCAGTCAGCAAAGAGCCTAAGCCCCCAGTGACATAGCCAGAGAAGCGATTTTTTTGTAGTAACAGAATGAGAATATTGCTTTCCAGTGGATCCTCCAGAAATACTTTGATATAAAAAAATGTTTCCTAGCTTGTCATTGTATTGTTTATTTGGTACTGTTTCAATCACATTTGGTAAGACATAGTGTTTTCCAATGTTAAATGGCTTTTGTGTTTACATGATTGCATCCCCAGGACATTAGGAAAGTTGCCAGACAGCAGTCAAATTCTGAGTCAACATAGATAAAGCTAAAGGTGAATTGACTCAAAAAAAAAAAAAAAGAAAAGGAAAGATCAGGTCGGTAGAGACCCTAATGATCTTCTATCTTTTTATCTTTGTCATATTTAGCTTCCTTCAAAAATCCCAGTAGTGTTGTTCAAGTCTCTGCATGAGCATTTGTGTTCCAATTGGGATAAGCAGCCTCACTTGTCGATGATTCCATCTTTTGACACTAGGATTCCCATGCTACTTATATCAAGGATGCCCTGAATCCAGTGAGACACTTGCTTCAGGGAATAGAACACAGTAAATGTGATGGACTATGACAACCACAATTTGGTGACAAAGGCTTATAGTGTTCATCTTGCTAGATTCTCTCCCTTGCTGTCCTCCCTTCTCTGGTTTTCTAGCCTCTTTGCTTCACTGAAGACAGCTGCCCTGCTAACAGCTGCCCTTTGGAAAAGCTCACATGGCAACGAGTTGAGGGCAACGAGGACCAGACTCTCATTCTACATGGTAAATAACCACACTAATGCAAGTATGAGTGTATCTGGAATCAGAAACTTCCATAATGGAGACTCAGGGTGTCTGTAGTCTTGTTAACTTCATCACAGCCTCCTCAGAGACCCTGAGAAAGAGAACTCCCTACTCCGTGCCCAGATTCCTGAACTGTGGGAACTATGAGACTCTAAATGTTACTTAAAGCCACTAAATATTGGGGTAATTTATGTGCAACAATAGGTAACTATTAGATGAGCCATCAGGAAAGGAAAAAGCAGGAAGCCAGCATGTCTTCCTCCACCTGAGGGGGCTTCCAGGAAATGCAAGAGTATTGACATAGATATGTCATTGGGTAATTGGGTAGAACTCAGTTACAAGAATACACAACTGGAAGGGAGGCCAGGAAATACCATACCAGACAGTAATTTTCTCTGTTGTGAATTAGAGTTTTGTTATTAAAAAGAACAAAGGAGTAGGAAAATGAACGTAGACATAAACAATCTCTGCTAAAGTTATCAACAAATGATCCTCAAATAAGACTGTTAAAGAAGATCAAATTTAGTGAAATTCCATCAGTTTTTAGCATGAGAGTAAGAAGTTATAGTTTTCATGTTTTATGTACATAGTTTTGAGAATTATAGTAAATTATTTGACAAAATTTTCATACAACCTAAAGCTAATCACCCATGCATTTTCATATACACTATAACTAAAGTCTAAATAACAATGTCTGCAAATTTGTATTTCAAGTTTTTTCTCAATAATTTTGAAAAGAATAACATTTTAAGTTAGAGCTGGTTAAATCATTATGATCATTTTAGACTAAGTAGGTTTTGAACACAGAAGCTATCTCCTGAGCATTCTAGAGAGTACCAGGGTAGTGAAGTCCTGCTGAGGACACTGTGGATTCTAGACAGTTGAATTCTTATTCTTTTCATTGTTGACAGAGAAGAAAGAGAAGAGAAAAGAAGAGGAGAGAGAGAGGCAGAGAGAGAGAGAGAGAGAGAGAGAGAGAACCATTTAGAGGAAGAGGGAGAGTGAGAGAATCCATCAGACAAGGAACCATTCCTTTCTAATTATATTCATATTGTTATAATTTCATTTAACCATGGTTGCCTTCTAAAGAGCCTGACTTACAATACAGTCACACTGTGGGTAGAGCTGAAACATAGAAAGTGAAAGTCAGGAGTATACATTTTAGACCAAAGCAAAAATGTAAATTCATAATGTTGATGAAGAGCTTAACTAGGACAAGAAGAGACCACTGCTTGCTTGTTTACTTGTGTTTGTATTAAGTATTATTTTAATATTTTCTCAGATGCATCCATTAAAGCCATTCATCATTTTTCTGTAGGTAAACAGAACAGGTGAGGTCTCTTTCTAAATCTAAACCCTCATTTTCTTTAATATTTGGAATGTTTCTTCCATATCTCTGAAGGTTCATGCATGACAAGCAACATCAATATGTTTGATGCACACTGCAAGTCTTATTTGTAGATAAATCGATGGAAGCTCCAATATTTTCTTTATGCACTTAAAATATTTAGTAAGATACGTTGAAGAACACTATAGTGATGGTGTCAGACTTCTTCAACAGAATCCACAGGCTTTTAGGAAGTCCACAAGCCTTCTGAAATTTTGTACAGAGATCTTGCTTCTGTGCTGCAGGTGGTGTAGTGTTCAGTAGCACCTACTTTGCAGTGTTATTTGAAGTTCTAAATGAGAAAATCTGCAGAGCCTAAGTTCTACCACAAAATGAACTCTCCATAACCATTAGTTCAGAACAAATGAGCATGCTACTCAATGTCACTGTCATCAGCACTGAGGTGAGCTGGCCAGGTATCATTTTGCTGAATGGAAGTTGAGAAAATGGCCAGGCCCTCTCTGGTGACTATGGTACCCTGGATGCAAAGAAAAATAGGGTGTTTCCATTCCTATTCATGGCAGTAGAGGTTAGATCCCCAAATGACTTCCCTTTTGTTTCAAAAACATGGTATTCATCACTGTTTTTGCTTTTGGCTTTGACTAAATGTTGACACACAATGGTATAGAGGAAAATGTGGTCCTCGTTGCTGTGGGGTTTCCTTTATCTCATGAAGGACAAGAGTGAGAGGCTGGATTGGAGGTTATGGATTTTGCCTAAGGAAGAGTGTCCTGGAAAGGCTTCTTTGAGAAGGTAGCATTCAAACTGAAACCTAAAAGGAGAGAAATGACTAAGTGAAGTGAAATTTTGCAGAAGAGCGTAGGCAAAAACCATATGGTTGTAGAGAGCTTGGCATTTCTGAAATCCGTTTACCAGCATGGTCATGACACAGTAGCCGAGGAGGAGAGTTTTATAAGATGTCTGGAAGAGAGTGGAGAAAAGAAAACCCATGCATTCTGTTACCTGTAACTGGAACAACTGGGATGCTTTATTTTAAGGTTCACTGTTATGCTGCATGGATAATGACTAGAGACAGAACCAGTGGATGATGTTACCTAAAGAGAGTTTATGATGTTTTAAACTGTATAATGTTAATTGAGATGGCAATGGTGGACAGATGAAAGTTTTTCTTAGAGACAACCAAACTTCCAATGGACTTAATATGTGAAGAAAAGATGAACATCGGATACTGACTAAAATCATCTTGCTAATTAAGATCAAGATGCCTGTGGGACACACAGGTGAGCAAAAATGATAAAGCCAAGAATGAATATGTAAATAGAGCTTGTAGGAAAGTATTTAGAATGGATATACACATTTGGATATAATATACATAAACATGGTATTTAAATCAAATCAGTGGGAACTAATAAACACACACAGGGGGAGAGAGATACAGACAGAGACAGAGACAAAGACAGAGAGAGACTAAGATTGAACATATAGTACCAAGCCCTAGGGACCATGACCTATATACACAGAAAAGCCAGTTGCAATGAAGTTTGATATAGAACAGCTTATGGAGAAGAAGGCAAGCCAGGAAATCACAACATCTTGAAAGCTAGGAGGAGAAAGTGTCAAAATAGAAATAATGACATGCTGAATAACATTGTTTGACAATACTGACATCAACTGTGATAAAGACATTGTTTTGGTCAAATGTAAATCACCAAAGATTTTAGTAAACAGCTAAAGTACCATGTTGTCAATTATTAAGAGGGAGTTGAAGGTGAGGGAGTATTTGCAGACTAAACAACTCTTTTGAGATGTCTAGCATAAAAGAAAATAGAGAAATATGGTCCTGTCTAGAAGAATAGGTGGGCCAAGGAAAGGTTTTAATTCCGCTGACTTCATGGTGAGATGTATTAGAACCTGTTTGGTTGCTGAGAAAAAGTATAAACAATAAAAAGAAAAAAAGAAAAGCTACTGGAAAGGGAGGGGATGCAATCGTCATCATCAGGAAGCATTGGCTTGAGAAGAAAAATGCAATCCCCATAGTAATCACAGGGAATTAAGAGTGGGTTGCAGATCACAAGTGTGAATTTATTTGGTCCTTTGGATGATGGTGGCTTCTGATTTTTCAATGCAGCACAAGGGAGCTCTTTGTTGCATAAGAATGTATGAGGCATGAGGAGATGGGAGGAGGTGCAACACAGTCTTCTGAGCATACAATTTAAGGGAAGTGAAACCTCATAAAAAAAAAAAAAAGCAGGTGGGTGCTGGAGGGCACTGTGGGCCTAGTGGAAGAATAATATGCATTACAATGAAGACATGTCCTCTTGCAGGCTTAGCTGGTAACAAACATCAGCTCACTTATAAGCCTGGAGAAGGCAAGTGAGGTTCATCTGAGTTCATGTTTTTCCCGAAGGTGGAGAAGGGAATGAGAAGCAGTAGAGCTAACTGTATTGTAGGGAATCTAGAAAAGACTACTTAGAGAAATAGGGCCAACTCAATTATAGTCTACTGAGTGTCTGAAATAGGTAGACACTGCCCTCAATTGGATGACAAGTCAAAAGGTTAATCATCAGATAGTATGTTTGCTTGCTCTGTGCCATGGGCCTGCATTGGAGTTGCCTTTGGCGTGTTTGTTTACCACCTCATACAATGACATCAGGGTTTGTTTGCCAACATCTTAACAATTCATCGTTTGCTTCCCATCACTCACTTCAAGGTGAAGCCTTCACTGTTGACATATGAGCAATGTCTCCTAATTCAGACTCCCCTTTGCTTACAGAAATTCAAATTAATCCTAAAGCCATTTGTTTTCTCTGCTTAATGTTTAGTGTGGGCAACAAGCTAAAGAGCTCCCATGAGCCTCTGTACACAGATATACTGGGTATCTTACCTCATTTACCCATTTGCAGCTTTGGTAAGCAAACAGTGTTCAAGGAATGACTATGACAATGCCTACCTGTGACTTGAATCTAAACTAAACATGTTAATGCCACTTGGCTGTTGCTTTGCATGAAACTTGCCTCCCTCCCACACTTACTCTCTAAAGGTCAACGATTTTAGAGCCTGTTTATCCCACAGGAAGCAGTTGAAAATAAGAACAGCTTGGTAATCAATTATTTCTTTAAACTTCTGTTTACAAAGCCTCAAATACCTGAACTTGACCTCATTAAAAAAAAAAAAACAAACCTGGGAGGCTCAAATCTTATTGGAAAAGCATATCATTTGAGTTTGGTCCTATCCAGTCACTTTAAATCAGGTGGCTCAGCTTGTACCATGCACTGGTATTGCACAAAAAACAAACAAACAAACAAACAAAAATCACTTTCAGACATCTACTCTAACTAATGTCACCATCTTGTCCTGGTCCAGGTGGGATTGACTCCTTAGTCCTGGGTTTGCCATGATCACATGTGTGCATCGATAGCATGTACTTCACAAATAGCCAATACTTATAGCCAGGAGCTGAAAAACCAAGAAGCAATTCTTGGACAACTTCCAGGTGTGGATCTTCTGGGCATAGGCCCAAGACCTAGGCAGTGCCTGCCACACAGAAGCTACTCAATAAACACTTGAGTGTTTAATAACAATAGAAAACAAACAAAGACTATTTATTATATGACAGTCATATGTGTGACTTGCAGTGCTGTATAATTTGTTATTGATTTACCTTTGTTCCAATTCCTAGAAAGAAATAGTGTAATAATTCCAATTATTATGCTAATATAAGACAGAGTAAGGTTTTGGCTCAACTTGCTGCTATATTCCACTAGTAGACAGAAGACCCAGTCTTTAGAGAGATCTGTGTCTGATGTATAGTTGTAGCATCTGCTGATTGATCAGTCCCAGCCCTGTGCAATGTAACAAACACTAACCCTGAGGATAAGATAAGGTGTCAGGGAATCTAAGGCCCAGTATAGATAGTTCACATGTATTGAGTACTTGCATAGCCCAGGTCCCAAGCAGACACTACATAAATGAATTTTAACCGCTACCCTCTCTTCTGAGTATTGTTCTTCTGGTTTTAAAGTTGAGTCAAGTAGAGCTTCAAGAAGCATGTGACTCAACCAAAGTTACTGAGTAATCTGTGGGGTTACACTTGACCTCAGGTCAATGTGCCTCTGAAGCCATTGTCCTTAACTGTTCTGCTTCACTAAAGCGGTACACAAGAGGTCAGGTGTCCAGATGTCTACCTAGGATACTGTTTACTCTACCTTCTGTTTGGGTCAAACAGAGAGTTGGTTTGGAAATCGTCTTATGAGGCAAGAACTCCCAAATGCTGTCAATTCTAAGAAAATGGAGAACTGAAGTTTTCTCATTCAAGGCTGTGATTTTCCAAAGCAACTTTTGAAGCTGAGATGACTGATGCAAACTCTGAGTCTTTGTTATTTAAATAAAAAGGCAATCAACTGAGATGCTAAGTTTAGGCTTACAGGGGACTGGCAGCCATGGGCTGCCTGACTTCCTGTTTCAGTAGGTAATGATCCTTTGCCTAGGTTTCATGGACACTTGGATTTCTCTCTCCAATCTGTCTACCTGAAATCCTCCTATTCCTTGACCACCCAACAGACCAGTTCCCGCTTCTCTGCCTGTTTTTTACCCAGCCCACCATCTTCCTCAAATTTGCCTGACATCTCTCCCATCTATGAACCCAACTTCCCAGTAGCTAAAATCACACACTATGTGGTTCACAAGATTAAATCTCACATGTTGCACTTACTATGTGCCTTTAAGGAAGGAATTAAACTTCCACAGACAATTTCTTCATTGGTGATACTGTGAGTCATTAAACCACCTCAGTTCTTCTTACTTTTAAAAAAATGGTAATCCAGAATACTTGGCCAGGGGTCTCATGTTCAGCACATGGTTATTATGTATTATTAGAGTCCTTTGTGGTAAACTGTCATATAAGGAACATGAGCAAGGAATTCAGACTGGCCGTCTGTGTGTTTGCTACTGAGATAAGGTGGCTTCGGGAGATGTCTGTGTTAGCCATTCCCAGTAAGGTTTACATGAATCTGTTCTTTCCTATGTTCACATGCCATCCCACCATCTTATGATGAAGGATATTCCTTCCTCACCTCCCCTGAGGCTGGGTTGGCATGAATGACCAACAAAATGCAGAAAAAGAGATGATCTTGTGTCAATGAAGACAGGTCCTAGAAAGCTTCATAGCTTCTTTCCAGGTTTCTTGGAGCATTTGTCATTATTTCTGAGGATATTTACCCATATTTGCTAAATATAACAATAATATCCACCTATCTCTAATATCTTGTAAAATTGTGATAATGATTGCAAAACAGACAGCCTGTCAAGTTCTGGAAGTTGCTATGCAGGAAGCTGAGAGAGAAAATTCAACAATGGTCTTTCTAGCTTTGGGCCCTGGTTGTTACAACACAAACTTACTTGGTAAGATGTTCAATAGTAGTATGAGTGTTGTGGCCCTAACCAACTCCTTTCTCCTTGTATTTGAGACTTTCTCTGCAGGAAGGTGTTCATATCTAGGACTGTAGACATTTTCAAAGACTTATGGATAGGGAGTTCATAAGCACTAGAGGTGAACTAACTACTTTTGTTTTGCTAAATGGACAAGTTGTCTAATTTCCTCCTAAATATTTGTTTATATCCAGAGACAAATGCTTCCCTTAGCCTTAGTCAAAGAACTTCCCCTTTCAGCAAATAATGATTAACACTGAGACTCTTGGCTGGTCAATGAGCAGAGAAAGGGTGACTGCTGAATGTTCAGCATTAAATAGAACACCAATACCATCATTGCAAGGCTCAAGGAAAATCATGGAAGAGGCAGAAGAAAAAAATATAAGATATAGACAATATGGAGGAGGATTAGAAACACTGTCTTATGGGCATGTGGGAATGCTATTATGAGCATGACATAGCCATAGAATGCATGAAACCACAGTATCTTAGGTTGACTCCATAGGGCCCACATAGGGATGATCCTATAAATATTGTTATTCAATCAGGAGAGCTACTAGTAGCCAAGGTCTGCTGAGCAAGAGGAATGCAAATTTCTTCAGTAATATACTGAGTTACTCATGTTCCAGTGGATAGTGTCATGCCTACTGCCAAACAGTCTATCTTAGTTAAATCCAGTGGGTCACAAAGCAAAAACAAAAGCAAAACAAGATGTGAAAGTCAGATGAAGATTTGGTAGAAGAATTGAGAGAGGTTGGAAGGAAGAGGATAAGAAAGAACGCATGGAGGATTTTCTGTGAACTGAATATTTAGATATATTAAATTATCAAATAATTAAAATAAACAACTTTGCACAGAGTAAACCAATAAGTAATGACTGTCTCCATTGGTTCACTTGTTTTAAACTCTATTCCACCGTACTCTAGCACTTTGCAGCAAAATATCTTGAACATAATACCAAATTTTTAGGAAATCTTGTCTAATTTCTGTTAACCCCTAAGTATTTAAGTGGTGTTTTCTTATGCAGAAAAGCCAAGAATCTGGTAATTGTTTAAACTAAGAGGCTGAATGGGCTCATCCGTGCAATCTAGTGCTGGAGTCCTAGAGGATTTCTGGAAAGTTGCTGGTCTTAATTCTATACAGGTAAAGGAAGGTCTCAGTATAAGGATAGATGAACTTGCTAGCTGGAGTAAGGTCAAACAGGCAAAAAGCAAAAGCTTCCTCCTTCCATGTGCTTTATGTGGGCTGCTACTATTGTATCCCAGATTTGAAGTGGGTCTTCCCACCTCAAATAATCTAATCAAAAATATCCTTCAGAGGCAAGCCCATCTTTGGTGATAGATGATCTCAAATGTAGTCAAGATTAGCCATCACATTTGTTTAAAAGAAATTAGAATTATGAAATGCTATGCTCTGAACATGTCATGACTCTTATACACATAAACTTACAGCAATTGTGGGTCACTAGCAAAAGACCTCTCACAAGATCAAGCCAGTTAAAAATTCCAGCATGGAGGGGGAGGGGATTCCAAGGCCACACCCCTACCTGAGGAGCTATTAGCAGTTCATGGTTGCTGGGGGAGCGGGAGCCACTTTTCTTTGGGGCTATGGCCATTGGTAGATCCCCCATGTCACAATAGATGATCCTCCTGGATTCAGTGGCTATATATACACATATACATGTACATATACATATACACATACACATACACATACACATACACATACACATACGTATTTCCCAAATAGGACATGAAGTTGCGAGAAAGATGGGAAGCTGTGTGTGATGGGAGATATTGGGAAGGAGTTGAAGGAAGATGAGGGATGGATATGATCAAGATACATTTACACAAACATGAAAATTTCAAAGAATAAAAAAAAAAATCATGAAATTGTTCCAGGAGCAAAAATCATTTCAGAGCTTGAGAATGGTATTGTCTTACTAGGTGCTTACACAGAGAATACATATCTAAGGGCCATGAATAAATGTACATTTCCCCCAGATTTGCATATTAGAATGAGCACATCACAACTGACACAGCTATCCTAAATGCCTGGAATGTATTACTCTAACCAGTTTTTAGTTCACCCACCAAACTATGACATGTACTCTCAGGATAGATTTTATTGAGTGCTTACTATGTAGTAACTCTCTACTAAGCATTTTCTACCTTAGTTCCCAGGTTACCAATGAGCAGGAGCTCAAAGAAATTTAGATCTAGATAGAAGAAGGGAGGTGATTGAGTAAGCATTTAAACCTGTCTGACTCCAAAGCCTTCCCTCTTTGCTCTTTACAGGATCACAGTGGGGTGCACAGACAAAAGAGACCTTGAAATAAGCCAGGCTCATGCAAAGAACCTTAGGCATGCATGGACTCACACAGTATGTACAGTGTACAGGAGTGCTCTCCAGACAGGAAATCGAATGATTAGAAACAGATGGTCCTCATAAGAGAGAGTTTCACATGTAGCCCTGCAGTGGGTGGAGAAGCCAGCTCTATAGACAGAAGTTTTGCCTGAAAAGATATCCTTGCTCTTTATTGCTGTACCCTGCACTGATTCCTTAGCAAAACATTTACCCAGAGCATTTTGAGGTAGGAATGAAGTTGATGTCTTTTTGATATGTTCAAACATATTGAGAAAACAATAGGTCCTTGGTGCTCTCATGAATATCCTATGAGAGCCAAGTAGGTTTATCTGACAAACACTTATTCTTAAGAAAAGTAGACATGCAATCACATCTTAACCTCTAAGATCTGAGAAATGATGAGCTTCATCAAATACAGTTAAACAGATTTGAGCAGATCAATTTTTCAACACTGTTTCTTAACCAATCAAGAGTAAATTAACATGTGTAAGGCTACTGGTGACATAATGTCGTGATTGCAATGTGTACAGTCAACTTGTTTTTAAAATAATTTTATTAAAAAGTGTTGCTGTAGGAGAAAATCAAGCTTCAGTCTCTACCAGCTGTAATCCCTGTAAGTTGTGACAATGACTGGTATGAAAAAACTGGTCCTCTGCAGCAATAGTGGCATGAATATTATGGGAATAACCAATCACTTCTGATCAAACACCTACTATAAGAGATTGGAATCCATATCTGGCACTATCAAAAAGACCAAAAAGTTGTGGCTAGGTCGTTCACAGATCCCATGCTAAGAGACATAGTATTAAAATGGCTTCCAATGAACTATTATTATACCCACAGATCAGAATATCCAACAATCTCTTTGGAGAAGTTCCTCCTTGCAATCGATGACAATTAATATAGAACCTCCCTAACCTAGTCAACATGCAGAGAACAAAAGACTCTAGAGTACTCAGTCCCAAATTGGACATCCTTTTCTTACCCCAAGGCTGAAGAAGAGCAATTAGAAGAATTACCAAAGCTGGAGGTGGCAGCTAACTTCAAGGAAACAGTGATTCACAGACACAGCACAGAAGGTACCCAGATGAACTCACCATGATTGTGACAGCATAAACAGGACATATACAAGCTGCATCCAAATAAAACTCCAGGACAGAGACTGGAAGGTAGACATGTAAATCCACCACTTGCTGAAGAGCTATTAGTATTTGATGGCTAATTGAAAGGGAGAATCAGATGGTTTCTTTTTAAATAATATGACCCCTTGGTGGCTGACCATATACCATAGCAGGTTCCAATCCCAAAACTACCTGGGCAACACAAACTGAATTCAATGGGAAAAGAAGAAATCATGCCTTTGGGTCTTTGTTGTTGTTGTTGTTGGTTTTGTTTTTTGTTTTTGTTTTTTGATTTGGAGGTTTTTCAGTATTGCTTTAGATCCTGTCCTGGATCTAGCTCTGTAGACCAGACTGGCCTCAAACTCTGCCTCTGCCTCCCAAGTGCTGGGATTAAAGGCATGATCCGCCAATGCCTGGTGGGTCTTTGGTTTTATATTTACATAATGTCAAAGATCTCCAATGATGCTACAGCATTAGACTTCCTCTTGTAATTATCTTTTCAAGAAAAGAATGAGCTGGGTGGTGGTGGTTGTGCACACCTTTAACCCAGGACTCAGGAGGCAAAGTCAGGCAGATCTGTGTGTTCAAGTCCAGACTGGTCTACAGAACAAGTTCCTGGACAGCCAGAGCTACACAGAAACAAAACAAACAAACAAACACAGAAACAAAACACAGAAAAAAAAAAACTGAAAAGTATGAACACCAGAAGGGAAAGCCTTCTAATTCCCGCTTCAACCCTCACAGTCCATCATGCATTTCCGTTAATATCCTGCAGGTCACTTGCGAAATATTTATGAAAATAGTGTTGCTCAAACTGCAGCTCAGCCAGTTACTGAAGAGTGGTTTCAGTGCCTAATATTGAATAAAGACACTTTGGGAACACAAAAGGTGCTATTGGATTGCATTTCCAGTTAGGTAATATAATTCATTCTTACCACAGCCTTTGGAGGTAGTTAAGTGTGAAAGTTCTTTTCTAGAGCAGGCAACTAAAGCACAGAGAAATGAATTAGTGACATCAGGTAATGGCATCAGGGTTAGCAGACCTGAGAATAGAGTCTGAGAGCATTTACTATATGTGCTGCCTAAAAGCTGTGTATCATGGCTTATTGTGTGTACTTCACACACCTGACTGTTTTAGGTACCACTAGCCTACAACAATGTGACCTAAGTTAAAGAAAAGGATACTCAGTGGTAAGTGAGTGATGAGACCTCTGTCTATGTAAAGCTATCTCATCCTACATAACACTTTCAGGTATTTGTGTCTCCGACACCTGTTTGATGGAAAAATGTATTGCTGTTTCTAACAAGTACAAGACTTCTATTTTCTACAGGAAATGTGAAGGACAGTCTGTCTATAGGTCAGTACTGTGACAAAGAACAGCTGAAATGCTTACTGCTTTTCTGAGACCTAAAGATGATGTTTGACTCATCTCTACATGTGTGGACAAAGGGTTCATTTATTTCCAGTGAAGTCTAATAAGTACCAAACTGGGTCATAGTGACTTTATCTTATTTTCCTACATGGCAAAAATATCAACTGTGTTCTGCACTGAAAGTCAGCAAATAACCAAAGATAAACATATTTATTTGAGTCTTTGCAGCACAAAATCAAGAGAAGCACTTGGGAAACTCGAAGCTTGACAGCACCCCATCAATCTTCAGCTCTTTGAGGATGAACTCATAACATTTTATTAGATGCTCCCACACAGGAAGCAGGCCTGCTCTCCATCATCTACAAGCTCCAGCACAGGGCTTGTAAACAGACCCTGTTTATCACCACCCCACTGTGTTCCCACCTCCATCAGTGTCATTATTGTTGTTCTTATTAAGGACTGGGCCTCCATATCCCAGAGTCAGCTTCTAAGGAGAACTGATGAACACTGCTTCTAGAAGATCCTCCTCACAGAGTTCAGGAAAAATAACAACAATAACAAAAGACCAAAACAAAAAACAAACAAACAGGTTTTGACACCAAATGAAAAGCCAGACACCCAAGTGTTGACAATCAAACAGGATAAAGTGCTAAAGAAAACATGGCAGAAGTCAGAGCAAAGGGCTGTATGAGATCGCCTGGGTAGCTTCTGCCAAGTCCTGGAACCTCGGCTGCTTTCACGTTTCATTTGAAATTGTCTCCAGTGCATTTTCCCCACACTCAGCATATGCAATTCTCTCTGGTACAGTAAGAACACCTGAGACAAGTGTGACGCTTAATCTAAAATGCTGATTTGTTTTCATTTAGAAGCACATGGAAACAAACCTCCAGGTGAGGGAGTCTCTAGACTGGAGTACTTGAGGTGGGAAGACCCACCCTAGATGTGGGTGGCACCATTTCATGGCCTTGGAGTCCAGACTGAATAACTAAAAGAAAGGTAGCTAAGAACCAGATTTACTACTTTTGCTTCCTGACTGTTGACACAATGTGACATCATGTCCCTCACATGCCTTCTTCACCATGATGAAAAAAATCGCTCTCTCCTGAACTTATTGTCTAAAGTTTTGTTGCAGCAATGAGAAATTTATCACAACAATCAGTTTATCTTGAGACTTACGTTTCAAGTTATCTGCCTGTGGTCAATTGTGCAGGGCTATTGTTTTTAAGTTTCTGGAGATAGACCGAGGTGTAGGGGTGACTCATCACAGCAGGTATACGCAGTATAGGAAAACTGTTTACCTAATGGCCAGGAGGTGAAGAGAGAGAGAGAGAGGCAGGGATCTGTCCCATGTTCTACTTCAGGGCATGCCTTCAATGACCAGGAAGAGCTCCCCCAGAAGGACCCACCCCCTAAAGCTCCACAACCTCTAACAAGGCTGAGTATGAAGTCTCTAACTTGAGAGCCTTCAATGGGCATGGCATATCCAAACTGTAGTTTGTCTCACAATTAACCATGTCTGAGATCTCTTCTGCAGAAAGTAGATTTTAAAGCAGCAGTCGTATACAGCAACTGCTATAATCAAATGGAATTAATGGGTAATTATGTGTCTATCAAACAGTGTATCGGCCCAACAACAATGTTCCTAGAGAAGACATTATTTGAAAAAGTACCAATGCCCTGTGTCTAATAAAAGTACCTCCATCTAATAAAAGCCCTATGTAGATTGCAAATAATTTTTATTAATATTCCCTAAGTATCCTTTCTTAAACTAGGTGAAATTTTATATTATTTTCCAGCAGTTCAAAGCTTCCATTTCACTGTAAGTTGAACATTGTAGGCCAATGTAAACTATTTAAATGGAAGGAAATACTACCCATTGGAAGTAATCAGGACTCTTGGACTGGCCATTTGTTCATAAGGCATAGTGGCAATATGTGTCTATTGTACCATTTCCTAATAAGTGCTCTGTTTCACTGAACTCAGCCCATATTTACTATACTAACCATCCCACACTGCACATTCATGGGTAATTACCCAGATTCTCACAATGTCTACCCATTTGCCATGGGAAAGGAAAGCCAAACACAGCACTAGGTGCAGAGTAATCATTCCACAAATACTGCCAATTGGCTGCCTAATAGACGGGAAACTACTTTCCTTCTATCCAGCAAAGAAGGCAATACTGGGCCAAGGAATCACTAAACTTCAGTAAGGTTGGGGTTCACTTTATATGAGCTTTCATGGGCTTACCTGCATGCTAGAAGCTGGCTTAGGTAGGACATATGCTCCAGTTAGTGGTAAATCGTAAATCTGAAAGAAGGAATGGACACACAACACTTGGTCTGTTGTTAACTGTATGGTAATCGAATCACAATGGAATAGATTAGGGATTTTTATCCCAAGATAAAGGGTTCTGTTTTTCATTCATGTTTACCTTCAACTGTTCCATATCAAGCCAACACCTGGCTTCCTGACTAGCGTACACTAATTAATAGGTAATTGTTGAATGAATCTGTTAGTGAACAAACCAGGCAACAAATCACAGTGTTCAGCAGAATTTGTTATTTAATGGTGTCCTCATCCATACATGAATCTCCTCGCTGGCTAGTCACATGCTTTTGGCAATGTGACAGTGCCCTGATTAATAAGAGTTCTTCATGCCTAAGCAGATATGACTTGTGACCTGTAAATATTTGCCCTTATGATACCTATAAATGCAATGAAAACCAAACAGAAAAACAAGTTATGGCCAATACATTCTGCAGACTGCCAAACTAGTGTATGATTTTGTAGACTTTTGGTAAATATTAGCATAGTGTTCCTAAGATTTCTTTGCTTCTCTGTAAATGCCTCAGAAAATAAAAACACATTAATGTTCTTTTGAATCATGAGAAACACTAAATCTAGAATAATATTGATTCTGGAGCTGATGAGACAAGCCTGGCATTTATTTATTTATTTGTTTGTTTGTTTATTCATTTATTCATTCATTCATTTTTCAGTTGGTTCCCAAGAATGATCACAGCTTGTTATGTTTGCTGGGAGCATACAAGGATCAGAGGGATGTGCCACTGGGAAGATTTTGTCAATGTAAACAGTGAGGGATATCTCAGAGGTGGAGAGTCAAAAGTGGTTTGTATTTTTAATCTTTACAGGAAACTGGTTTCAACAACCATGCCTGCCCATGAGCAATGCATTGGCTTTGCTAGGAAAAGGCTTTCATTTTCAACCATCAACACAGCTTCTTAATGTCTTGCTATTAATTAGCTAATGATGCAGTGTAAGTGAGATCAAAGTATTCAAGATGAAAGGCAGAGTTTTAAAGAGGAAAGGGGCTAATTAGCTTCCTACAGTCCATTATTCCATTTCTTCTTCATCAATGTGGAGACAGCAAGACAGAAATAAGACTTGATGAAACAATCAAGCAGAGGGGATTGTGAACCTCGTTTAGATTGTTAAATGACAGCTATAGAGTCTAAAGAGTATGCAATGATGGGGAATATCTACACACAGGGAGAAGGGACTTTTGAGTCCAGGCTACCTAAGAGGGTCTTAAAAACTGTTTTCTCTAAATTTTAAGAGTTTTGCTGAATCCTCTATTCTTTTATCGTTAAGTGTTTAAGACAGTGACAAATGTCAGTCATTAATCACATTAAGGAAAGATGATTGTGTGTGGCAGGGTGAAGGGGGGTGGGCACAGGAGAAAGCCCATGCCTGCCTCTTAATCCTTGTACATAACCAGGTCCTGGTCTGGAGGATCTCTGGAAAACCCACTCCTCTTTACTCCCTGTAACAGGTTTTCCATAATTAGCCTTTTCTTTAACACTCATATACAACCACAAGCAAGTATTTTAAGATATCAAATCAGTGTAGATCTACCACTGTCAAGAGATAGAGAATTTTGTTTGTTTATTTGTAAAGGAGAGAGTTCTGCTTCCAAATCAAGTGTATACCCATATGGATCCAGGGACTCACAGACATTGAGTTTAATATGTGGAGGAAATGGATATGACTACTCACTGGAAGCATTTTCTCTTGGAGACAGACTGTATCTGTCCTGCTCACTGACATATTTCAGTTCCTAGAAAAATGGGTGGCACATAAGACAAAGTGTATACAGCCTAACTGAAGTGATTGAGTGATGCCATCTTGTCCTGATCTTAGCTGACCCCATGCTTTGTCTATTTAGAAACTTTTCAGAACCTAACCCCCCAACAGTCATGTCTGCCTTGGCAGCACATCTAGAATTTCCTATGACCCTAACTATGCCCAGATGTATGACTAAAACATCTGCCAAATGGATAGGTAACTCAAATGTTACCATATTCCCCTCACCTGAGCTGTACAGTGATGCCATTGTTGGGTTTGATATTTTTGCCTTTAGACATGCTGATCTCCAGAGATGTAGTCCCAAGAATATTTCTGCAGCACTGGCCTGTTCTTGGTCGTAGGCTTAAATAAAGGACTCTCATTTGTCCTATGTGTCTGGTTGTTCTGTAACTCTCTAGCCTGGACTATAGCAAAACAAAAAGATGTGAGTTTTGTGAGGAAAGGATGAATAAGAAAAGTAACACATTGAAAATGAAGTGAAAAATTCAAATCTCTCATTTTTAATGATTAAAAAGCTGAATGCTTACCATGTTGCAGACTCTGGAAGATGCTAAAAGCTTTGCCTCCATGATCTCCTAGGTATGTTAAATTCCTAGCAAAATAGTATATGGAAATTTTTGTCAGTAGAGACTCTAAAGGCCACAGGGAATGGACAAAAAGGAAAAGAACAGAGAAGAATGAGAGGGCATGAGAAGTACTGACCAAACTCTCACAGATGTGAACTCTCACCTCTGCAGACGATTTACTCAGCTGAGTTCCATCACTCTCTCTCTCTCTCTCTCTCTCTCTCTCTCTCTCTCTCTCTCTCTCTCTCTCTCTCTCTCTCTCTCTCTCTCTCTCTCTTTCTCTCTCTCACCATTCCATTGACATCCCCACAAGTTTGACAGACCCAGAAAAGTGGAACAGCCACAGGGGATATGATTCAGTCATCCAGTCACCATGACTGCTTCTTGATTTATTTGCTATTCCCCCCCTCAAAAAAAGGTGTAAAGTGCTTGTCATGTGTCAAACATGGTATTAGGGATTCAATAGTTTACCAGAGTCATCTGTTTGTGCAATGGGACATCCTCTGACAAGAGAACAATGCCTGTGGGTTAGTAAAGGGCTCAGAGATAAACCAATCTGGAGACAGTTTCAGGAAATAGTGTCTGCTTTACTACAAGTGAGCAACCACGTATACAATGAAAGCCTATGGACCATGATTGGTCAGCACATTACCTCAACTGGGTAGTGAGCACTCATACCATCAGGGTCTCTATGCAGAAGAAGGAGGACAGGCAAAGGAGATAGGAAAGTACAGACTCATCCCCAGGCCAGCTACCAGCTACTCATGCTGCTTTACAATTCAGTGTTGTGACCTCAGGAACAGGATGCATCATGCTTCTTATTTAGAAGCACAGTGTGCAGAGTATGCTGGCCTCTAGGTCATGGCTGCATTTTCTCCTACATTTCTATCCATGGGCTGTTCTAGAGAAGGAGAGGTACTCAAAGTTTGTAAATTGTCTCACAACAGGGAAGCTTCAGAGGTAAGCTCAATAGTACGATCATGGAAAAAAAAAAAAAATAGTGACACACAGACCAATGGGCCGAGCAGGGGGTCCAGAAGGTCTGCAAAATATGGCTGTTTTTTTCTAAAACCAAAACTTTGTGTTTTGGAATACTTTTAGATTTATAGGAAATATACAAAAAAATAATACTCAGAGCCTATGCACACCTGAGCCACTTGTCCCTGGTGTTAACATATTACATAGACATGGTACTTTGTTAAAACTGGTAAATTCAAACTGGTAAAATACATTAACTTTTCACTTAATTATATTTATCAATTCTTTAAAATACCTGCTTTCTATCTTAACACCAGTTCAATATAAGTGGTTAATTAACTTTTGACCAAGGTGCAAAAGGGATTAAATGAAGAAAACTAAAAACACCTCTCTTCATATATGGTAATGAACAATTTGAAACACACATAAAGAACAGACCTAAACAGAACTCCATGGTTTATGTGGAGATCTTTGTGACCTAGGACTAGGTAATATGATCTCCAGTGCACCCTGCTGTTACGGCGAGTTCCCCCCCCCCCACCCCCGCCGGCTGCCGCTGGTCCTGCGGCCATGGTCCCACCATCATGCGAGCCCCAAATAACACTCAGAGACTCTGTATTTGATACAATCCTGTTGGCCAGTTATCATTATTGTTTATGGGCTAGCTCTGCCTTAATTATTAACCCATTTCTACTTATCTAAGTATTTCCACGTGGTCGTCTTATCAGGGAGCAGCGGCGGCGTCTTCCTTCCTCCCCTGGCTACATCTCGACTCCTCCTTCCCATTTCCTCTTTCCTTCTCCTAGTCTCCTAGCCCCACCTATCTAGTTTTCTTTTGGCCACAGAGCTTTATTAACCAGTACGAGAAACATATATACAGAATAACATCTCCCATCATCTCCTCTTTTCTGTCTAAAGTAAAAGAAGGGGTTTAACCTTAACATAGCAAAATATATCATACAACAGTTATCAAATAAGAATCACAGTAAACAATATTTAGTCCATTAACATTTTGTAAGACTTAAAGAAAATATCATCTATCTTATCTTTGTGAGTCTAAAGTCCTATATGTAACTTATCTTTAAACCTAACTAAGGAAAACTATAACCATAACTATCTGTCTTCAACTCCTTCAAAGACCATAGAAGGATAATATATAAACTCTAGAAATGACAGAGACAACTCATTGCCTGGTCAGTCACCCGAAGTTCTTCTGTAATGTTCCATCTTCAGCCCATAGGCCATAGTGTGTGTCCAGACTCCTCAACCAAGCAGGAAACTTTAAACTGTCCACCTGTAATGGCAGTTTGTGAGTCATTTTTCTCTGTGTCCTGTAGACTGTCTGGCAGCCTCTTCCATGAAGCAGGAATCCTGTAGCAATGTCCATCTTGCATCAGCAGTCATCTTTTTGTGGGTCCTGCATGTCCAGTTTCTACAACATAAAGTCAAACAGTCCAGAAGAGCAGTACCTTGCCCAAATGGCTAGTCTTGCCATATTAGAAGCAAACTTCGTAACGAGTTTCTTCAATGTCCATCTTCCTTTCTGAAGCAGGTGGTGTTACCAGGAGCAGTTGTGCCTCACTGTCAAGAAAATCCCTAAACCATTTTAAATGCCATATTCTGTAGGTTTTTGAAAGGTTTGAAGAATGCCTATTCATTTCCAATTCATCTCTGCATATCTAGAAATCCTAACTAACTTAATTCCAAGTTTTAACAATCATAGATAACTCTCTAATCTGTACTAAATTATGCATTACATTTTCCATTGAGCTATATAAACACAATACCTAAATAAGAGGAGAAATATACATATCATAAAATTGACCTTAAAATGTATCAATAAAAGAAAATCCATTCCAAAGCAAAGTATTCATATCTATACAATTACCTTTTTACCTTTAAAAGATTGATTGTGTCATTAACCAGTTGTAACTAAGCCCATTTAAATGAAAACAAACATTTATAAACAATATTTGGGAATTTGGGCGTTGTTCTTTCCAAACTACTTCCTGCTGGTAGAGGGCGCTGTCATGGGGGTCCAAAGAAGATGCAGAAATCTTGGCTGTAGACTGCAAGGCTTTGTCTCAACTGCTTTGATTGTTGGATCATCTGGGGCATTGTTTCAGGGGGTCTGGCTTGATCAAACCACATAAGTCTGGAAGAAATCCATAGCTTTTCATTTTCTGTGGAAACAAAAATAGAAATCCTTTTCCCCAGTAACTTGTCTTTAGGCTTATATTTTGGAGTCACAGCATTCTTAAAATATATAAATTGAATTAATCTAGCAGCATTTCTTTTATCAGTAGTTATTTTCTCAGCAATCAAATAATTTAAAGACAACAGAATCGCGTATAGTATCCAAAATGTCTCTGTGTTTTCCATCTTTACGTGGCTTTTTTATTACTCTATTTATTCTACTTCTATTTTTACATATTTTGAGACAAGGTTTCTCTGTGAAATTTTTGTCTGTCCTGGAATTCAGTGCATACTAGGTTTACTTTGAAATCACAGAGATCTGCTTGCCTCTGTCTGCGGAGTGCTGGGATTAATGGCCTGCGCCACCATACCCATCCATTTCATTTTCTTTTTTCTTTTTTAAACCATCGTATCCCGTTTCTTTTTCTCTCCCAAGCCAGCGTATATTTTTTAAAACACAGTGTAAACCTTCATTGCAGCTCTTGTACATACCAATGAATTGTTAGCAGAGCTCTTTAAAAGCAAGGCAGCTTTTTTGCCGCTTATGCTAATTTTGGAAACCTCCCTTAAAGGAGCCGCGCAAATTTCTGTCTACAGCAAAACAAATCCAACCGAGAAAATGCTGCTACTAAGACGTCTTGCTAGTCTCTGTTCCTTTGTTTCTAAAATCCCTTTTTAAGCTTTTATTAGTTTTAAGTGAAAGTTCTCAATCCCAGTTCTGACACCATTATGTTACAGCAGGTTCTATGGCCTATGGGCTGAAGATGGAACATTACAGAAGAACTTCGGGTGACTGACCAGGCAATGAGTTGTCTCTGTCATTTCTAGAGTTTATAAATTATCCTTCTGTGGTCTTTGAAGGAGTTGAAGACAGGTAGTTATGATTATAGTTTTCCTTAGTTAGGATTAAAGATAAGTTACATATAGGACATTGGACTCACAAAGATAGGATAGATGATATTTTCTTTAAGTCTTACAAAATGTTAATGGACTAAATATTGTTTACTATGATTCTTATTTGATAACTGTTGTATGATATATTTTGCTATGTTAAGGTTAAACCCCTTCTTTTATTTTAGACAGAAAAGAGGAGATGATGGGAGATGTTATTCTGTATATATGTTTCTCATACTGGTTAATAAAGCTCTGTGGCCAATGAGATAGCAAGATAGACGGGGCTAGGAGACAAGGAGGAGAGAGGAAGTAGGGGGGAGGAGTGGAGATGTAGTCCAGGGAAGAAACAGGACACCTGCCGCGGCTCCCTGATAAGACGACCACACGGAAATACTTAGATAAGTAGAAATGGGTTAATAATTAAGGCAGAGCTAGCCCATAAACAATAATGGTAACTGGCCAACAGGATTTTATCAAATACAGAGTCTCTGAGTGTTATTTGGGGCTGGCGCGGCTGTGGGCCCAGACTGGCAGGCTGGCGGAAACATACACGCTACACCCTACAAATTAGATTGATCCAAAAAATAGTTATTTGCAAAAGACATTGCTAAAGAAAAGAAAGAAATATTTTTATTAATTAAAAATTTTCATGTATGATACATACACAATTTCCCCTCAGTCCTTTTCTCCCTTTCCCTCTCCCCTCTCCCATCTACTCCTTCTCTGTCTCCATTCAGAAAGGAACAGGCCTCCCAAGGGTGTCAACAAAGTATGGCATGTCAAGTTGAGATAGGAGAATGGAATTTTTTAAATGGCATACTCCCCAAAAGGTCACACCTAAAATACTGGCAGACATTGCAAACTTTTAAAGTAAAAAAACCAATCATCCAAATTTTAAAATGTAATATGAATTGCTCAGATAGCTCAGTAAAGAGAGTACCACACCCTTAGCCATTGGGGAATATAAACTAATGTCATGTGTTACTTAGTAGAGTGGCTAAAATTAAAGACAGTGACAATCACAAGTGCGGATGAGGAGATATAAACACACAGTGTAGTGTTCTGAAAGACAATTTCATCTGTTTACAAGGTTAAAATTTTTTTTGAGACAGGGTTTCTTTATTGCTTTGGAGCCTCTCCTGCAACTTGCTCTGTAGAACAGGCTGGCCTTCAATTCATAGAGATCTACCTTGCTCTGCCTCCTGAGTGCTGGGATAAAAGGCATGCACCACCAATGCCTGGCTACAAGGTTAAAATTAATGCATGTATGTGACCCAGCAATTCCACTCCTGGGCATTTACTACAGATTATGGGTAGGCAAGCAACCCACTGCCTCTTTTGTACATAAACATTTATTGGAGGACATCATGCATGGCTCACTTTGACCTGTTTAGTGCCTATGCCACTTTAACACTGCTGTAGTCCCTGTATTACGGTTCAACATGACCTACTGGTTTTATGATTGCAGAGACTGTGCTTGATACAGACACACACACACACACACACACACACACACACACACACACACACACACACACACACACACACACACACACGACTCTGGATTTTATATCTTTTCTTCAGCCTCTTGATTTGTAGCAAGTGCTCTTTGAGGCTGAATGGCAGCCTCAGGCCAAAGTCCCAGTTAACAACCAGTACTCCACAGTATGGGGTGCTGCTAAATTAGGAGATTTAGAAAATTAAGTGCAGTAAACACTGTTGTGGTTAGAATATGTAATGCTCTCCCCCACAGGCTGATGTGTTTGAACTCTTAGTTCCCAGCTACCAGTGCTGTTTTGGAAGGTTGTGGAACCTTTAGAAGATGGAACAGGCCCCATTGTTTCCTGTCTGCACTGTTCTGCAAAAATATATGGAGGTGAGGTGTCCAGATGCCAACCCCCTACCACCACAGACTGCCTGTTGTCCTGTCTTCCCCGCCAAGATCAGCAGGGTCCCCTCAAACTGTCTGACAAAATAAGCCCCTCCTTTAAGTTGCCTCTTGTTGGGGTATTTGATCACACAACAGCAGCAGAGAAGATATTAATACAAACACATTTCTAGCTTTTAATAACTTTAACTGCTGATAGCTACAGCTCCATATTGCAGCAAGGGAAAAAACATGTGTTCACAACATAGGCTGAACACTCCATAATTACTACTTGCCTGCTACAAAGTTGGCATCTTGCTTTAAAGAAATGGTAACACACACACACACACACACACACACACACACACACACACACACACCAACCCATGCACACAAATAATCACTGAAAACTGCACCAAACACCCTGCATGGCATGGCTAACCAGAACATGGCATATATGTTCAATGAAAATATTTAAAAGGATCTATTTTAAGGAGAGCAAATACCAATATAGGCAAAACCTTGGAGAGTTTTGAGAGCATTTTACTAAGAGGAAGAAGCCAGTTTCAAAAGGTTACGTCCTATCTATAGATTAAGGTCTAAAAACGAATATTTAGTAACATGTGGTCACAAAAGGTTCTGGGTGGTGAAACTATATGACTGTCCAATGAGAGCATGGGAGGCATCTAGGAGGCCATAGAGCTATTCTGTAGTATAACTGTAGCCATGACTTCACAAATCTGTGTGTATATGAGGATTCATAGAATTGAGTAACAAAGAACTTCCTCTCATAAGTCAATTTACTAAAAAATAATAATAATAAAAAAATGACACCAAGGACAAGCAGCTCTCCAGGAGTGGACATGACAGTCTGTCCAGAGTCAGTGTCTGCCATGTCACTGATATGACATTCTGAACCATGTGTGTTGAAAAGGGATGGCCTTTATCCCCTTGGGCTTGGTACCTGCTAAGCATAATGGCTAGCCAAAGCCCTCCCCTAATCTTCAGTGGAATGCAGTTAGTGGCTTTTGGCAGAGCATAGAGTATACACAATATATTAGACTAGTTCTACACATTTCCACATAAACAGACCTATACTTTACTTGAACATTACCACTACCCCAAAAGTAGGATGCACTAGGCAGAAAATTGTTTGCTCATATTTTGTAATCAAGAAAACCGAAGGATGGATGGCTGGTCTAAGTAATTTCTTCAAAGTTACAGGAGAATGCTCATAACTTAGGCAATGAGATTCTAGAATACTCTTCTTTTTCCAATACTCTTGGCCTTGTTAAGATGTGGAATGGAGACATTTGTAGCTGATGTTTTCTTGCAGTCTTTTCTTTCAGCTGTTTCAGCCCCAAATAAGCTTCTTCTGTAGAGACTTGTATTAATTATTAAACTATTGGCCGATTGTGTAGGTTTCTTACTGGCTAGTTATCTCTTAATTATTAACACATAACTACTAATCTATGTATTCCTACATGCCCCTGTCTTACCAGAGAACGTCTGGCACGTATCTTCCCAGTCTCTACATGGCAACTTTTTGTGGCACCTTTCTGCCTGCCTTTCCCAGAATTCTCCTTGTCTCCTAGTCCTGCTTATTTTCCTGCCTTTATTGGCCATGTTTTATCCATCAACCAATAAGAGAAACATATGTACAGAAGGACATTCTCTGTCAGACATTTGCAAAGTTGTTATATAAAATGTAGCTTAGAAGGATTCCTCATGGATAACTGGCTGCTTTTCTGACAACAGTGTATAAACCCAACTGCTAATTTGCTGAGATCTGTGAGGGTCAAAGGTCACAGGCTTTACCCATCAACTGAAGGTCATTTTAGAAGTTTGTCATCTTGCCTTATAGACCACAGCAAATAAACTCTTGAAGACTCATTGTTCTTAAAGAGGAAAGTTGGGTCATGTAGATAAGCAATTCTGACTTATTTAGTATGACTCTTGATTTTAAAAAGAAAATGCTCTCAAATTACTCATTAAATTTAGTCAGTGTGTCATTACTAATTTTGAGTTTCATTGTTAGTCCCCTTTCTTCTCAAACCTACTACTGAAAACGTTTTCCATAGAAAATTTAAATTTTGCGTTAGCATGAGTTTCTCACACAGAAAGCAGCAGACATTTTACATACATGGTCAGCTCTGTTTGAAGACATGAAGAAATTGGACAGCATCACCTAATAAACCTAGAGGCTTTTCATTTGAATAGAAAATAAGACATAGAGGATGAGATCCAAGCATAATTAAAAGACTAAATAGAATAGATGAAAGCATCTAGAAGAATTGTATTAACCCCTGCTCTCTCCCCTCTGGACTCCCCTCTGCCCACTTTTCCCAAACATACAGACTGATGAACAGAGAGATGAGAAGTGGCCTGTGGAGGATAAATTGCTATGTGCTTGAGAGGGAGTAGGTTTGCTCCACAAGCTGCCTGACACAATCAAGCGATGCCTGCACTGTGAGCCAGACTGAATTCTTTTAGCTCAGTGCTGCTTTGAGAGTGCTGACTGGCTGCAGCTTCCCCTGGGCAAGTGATTCAGCACCTTCCACATCAAAAGGCAGCGATGCTGAAACTTCATTCTGTGTGATCAGATTATTGCTGTTGAGTCAAATGGAGACAGTGTGTTGTGCACGTCTACCAGAGTGCCTCTGCATGCTTGTTTTTTTTTTTTTTTTTTTAAAGTGGGATGCTTAATTTTTTGCATGTGCATATTTTCCTTCACCTTCTTCTGTAGAGACTATGCAAGATATTGGTTCATTATTTCTGATTCCGAGGAGATATTGGTTCATTATTTCTGACTCTTGTGACATCCGTTCTTGTAATTCACCCTTGAGGACCTCTTTCCAGTCATTGCTAGAGGTAGAAGCAGAGAATAATAATACAGAGAGAATGATTTCTGGTTTTAATTTTAATGGAAACTGCCAGCTCTTTCCCTATTCAATTATTTTTCTTGGAAATAATTCCTGAGTGCCTAGTTTCAGGGGAGAAACCATCAGCAAGTAAAAAGTATATCAAGTTTGTGTTCATTTGATGAGATGGCATTTATTAATGAGTCTTGTTACCCAGACTTACAATGGATAAGGAAAGGAATTAAAATTTATTATTATAAGTTCCACGTATGAACTTAGGTTTCACATAGATATGTAATTATATATATATATATATATGTATATATATATATATATATATATATATATATATATATATATATATATATCCACTCAAGGGAAATAAATTCCCTATATATGCTCTGGTATGGTACTAAGTCAACCAACATAAGACAATGAATGGTCTGCTTTATACAACTACATATGGTCAGATGCAGCAGGAAGAAGAGGTGCAGATGAAGCTAGGTTATGGAAAGTAAACTAATGTCATGAGATATAAACTGCTGCTTTTTTCCCCATGAAGGATTTTTTGGAGCATCTATTTTTGTACCAGGCACTGAGACTACAATAATGGAAAGGCCAAGATTTATTCTCGTATAGAAAGAAACAAGATAATGACAGTGACTGCTTCCATCAAGAAAAGTAATAGGAAAATACAAAGAAGAGTAAGGAGGAATGGATGATGCTGTGGGTGGGGCTGTTTTAGGTAGGGTGGTTACTCTGAGATGAGTCTGTACTGATATGAAAGATGTAAGAGCTGGCTGTGCAGGAAAGTATTACAGACATGGAGAGCAGAGCATGCAAATGCAAAGGATAGCTGTGCTGGGGGCACAGAAGAGGGGTCAAGTTGGTTGAAATGTGGAGAAGCAGAGATGTGGATGGATATGCAGTGAGACTGGTGCAGAGATGTGTTGGCCAGAGCAGGGCCTGGGTTGCTGAAAGAGCAATGAGAAAGATTTAACCAGTACTACCATTGGCTCATTCTGACTGCTGGAACTAGAGAAAATTTGAAGAAATTCATAGGAGAGAGGAAGCAGGGACAGCTGTTATGGGACAACTGAGTCATCAGAGAAGGATAGGTGATGGTGCTCATTAGTAGCAACTGAGAAAGAGCCTGGTGTGTAGATGCATGATAGAGAAAGCCAGGACACCTGAGTGTTTGGATGTGGAGGCAGGGGGATTGGAAGATGGCTCCTGGCTCCATTATGACTTATTTTCAGCTGATGCTCTAAGCAGTGAAGGTGCCTTCTTAGAATAATTCACATTTTATGGCAAGCACGATGACTGTTCTAACTGAAGAAAAGTGGTCTCAGGATGATTGTCACACCAGGCTTATGAAGCCAAAGTCGGTGTTTGGAGTGGAGTGCAGTCTCGGGCCTGTGTCTACCTCTCTGAGGGCCTCTGACCACTCTCGTCTGAGTTCTGGGACCTTTGGGGATAGTGAGTTGTGTTGAGCTCAATGGTCACTCCCAAAGTGGACATGGGAACAAAGTCACTAGAGGAGATGGGTCAGATGCCATCAGAGTCCTTCTTTCTCTACTCCGCTGTCTTCTGCACAGTCCCTCTTGACCCTTTGTACCTTAATATCAGTACTACAGAAGGGCCCATGCACGGAGAGGGGCCACCTAAATTGCTAACAGCAGAGGGCAGCATGGAGCCACACACTCCCTGTCCAATACCCAAGCTCCTTAGTCCCCTTAGGGAGCAGGCAGACCAATCCACTACTGAGGCATAGCTGTGTGTAGGGCCAGTGCAAATCTCTGCTACCTACGCAAACCATGAAGGGAAGTGCCCGTTTCAGTCAATATACTAAGGAAAGCAGGCTGCTGTTGCTGTCAAAGCAATGACAAGCCCTCAGAAAAAACGTGGACCGCCATGACCAAATAGCTGATAAAGCTTCGTTTTGCTCTCCAGTTGTTACCAAGTTACCGTGTATGAAATCCTGTGACCCTGGCTTTGACAGATGGTTGTATAAACTATCTTACTCCAGCTTCACAGCTGTCCCATGAACTCCTAGTTTTGTCCTTATCATACACACGGGTAGGTAATCACGGAAGATCATTGGTGGGGGACACTAACTACAAACGTCTGTTTAAACATAAAACCTCCCCTGAGGCTGCTACACATTGCTTATGACTTTCTCAGTGTTTTTCTGGATGCTCCAGGGACTCAAAGGGAGTATTACATGTGTTTCATATATAGGACTTGGCTCTTATTCCTTAAATATATTCTTTCAGAGTGGACAGAATAAATTAAACAGTCAAGGATGCATGTAAACAAGTATGTATGATCCAGAGCACAACAGCATGAGAAAACTATTTTTGCGACTCTCCATTATCAAGACTTTTCTCTTTTACCACACAACTACTGTGAGCAGTCACATTCTAGTGTAAAAACGATGCATGAGAAATAGTGAGGGGCAGGCACATATCTGTTCATTCATTCATTCATTCATTCATTCATTCATCATTCTTAAGTACTCTGTCACGGGCATGGGACTTCACACAGAACACAGTTCCTGCCCATGAAAAGGGTGTAGTCTAGTTTGGGGTAGTGAAACAGTAACCAATACATAAAGAAATGAATGAGGGAATGCTATTATATGGTTGGTAAGAGACTGGTTCAATGGTTAGCACTTCTCCCTGCATTCTCAGCTCTAAGCCAACGGTTTCTTTCTCTTGAACCCTATGACTTCCATCTCTAGTTCAGCCACCAGGCAATTCTATTTCAAACATGTCTTCCCTTGTGTGCCACTGACATTTTTCAAATTCCCCAATCCCACCCTTGGAAGCACAGGCCCTTAGCACCTAGCCAGCCCTCCTCTGCTCAGACTTGGTCCCCTCTTGCCTGTTCTAGACTCCATGATGGGTCAAGTCATTGATGCCTATTTTCTGCTGTAAAATCCTCCTCTGTCTCTATGCAGACTGAAGAGTCCCATCTCCCCTCCCCTCCCCCGCCCCCCCCCCCAGCATTGGCTTGGTGTTCAATGATCCTCCCTGATTGGTCCCAGAAGCCCTTCACAGACCATTTAGAGAGACTTCACTCCCTGTTTTATTCTCCGTGGGCCCTGGCCAAGTTTTGTTTGTTTGTTTTTCTGAAGCCTTCAACTCCTGAACCTAATATTACTTTTCAATCAACCCCTAGCATACTAAAAATGGAATATTGTCACCTTCTTTTGTCTTCACCTTCAAATATTTCCCTTTCCCTCCCCTTTCCCTTTCCTCTCCTTCCCTGCCCTTTCCCTTCCCTTCCCTCCCCTCCCCTCCCCTCCTCTCCCCTTCCTTCCCCTTCCACTCTCTAAGTAAAGGGTATGATTTCTTGCCCTTGTAGGCATTCAGTGATAAAGCTGAAAGAAGTTGAGACATGTCTTGCAGAGATGATTCACCCATTTATGCCTGTTACCCTGTAACCCCATGGCATCTGACAGGTGTGTATTGAGCACCTATAGTGTTCCTGTTTACAGCTGGCACAAGGACATATTACAACACCCTAGAAGCAAGAAGATCATGTCAGTAGGACTGGAGCATCACAGAAGAAAAGATGTGTCTTGGTACAAGGTTAAGGCCAGGGAGATGTGATCCGTACTCTGCAGGGATGTTGCCATTTGGAACATATTTTAAAAGATAAAGAGCAAGCCTAATCAGATGCGTGAGCAGATCTGAAATTTCCCGAAAACTTGCTTGAACTGTTGTGTGGGGAGGGAAAGAACAATTAAGGCTGGACTCTGGAGTGACTCTGGAGACAAGGGATGACTTCTCGATGGTGTAATTCTCCTCGCTGAGTTCCAAATCCCCTTCATCCTCAGCAGCTGTTGGACTTGGTGACTCCACGAATCCTCAAAAGCGGCCCACTGTGCTGGCTTATGCTCCCTCCATAAGCCATCTCAGGCAGAGAACCTTGTACCCCATGCTGTCTGCTATGCTCTCGATGTGATGGACCATCCTCCTTACCCTGAATGTTCCGACTTGTTACCCCTCCAGGCCTTTGTTCAAGCTCTTCTCTCAGCCCGAGTGTCCCACTCATTCCTCAGTTTGTTAAGCTATTCTAGAAAGGCTATTCCAATAAACAGAGTAGTTCTTCTCAAAAATAGTGCATATAATGTATTCTTTCACAATTAGTGCACTTTCTTCACCAATTTCCGCTGCCCCCTCTACTATCTCTGTAAGAAAAAGGACATGTTTTACCTGCATTTTTATTCTCTTCTTCAAACCCATACTGCCTTGTGCAGTGGAGAAGAAGATATCTTAGTGGATAGTAAATGTTTACTGTATCATGTCACACCGAATCCACTCCAGTCCCCTTTAATCTATTCTAGTCCAAAACAACTCAACTCAGTTCCTTATGTATTAGTTAATTCCTTTACAGGCTGTGAACTTCTTCAGATTAGCTATTTAGTTTTGTTTCATTGTGTCTTGCCTCCATCAAATACTGGGCACTTGACAAATGCAAAATGGTTGGTTAAGGTGAAATTAAAGATACTCCTTGATCTTTATTTTTCTCCATTTAAAAAGGGGGTTGGAGCGAGGGCTCAGTGGTGAAGAGCTCTTCATCCTCCTCTTCTAGAGGCCCTGGTTCTGACTCTCAGCACTCACGTTGTAGTTAACAACCATCTGTATTTCCAACCCCAGGGGATCCAACACCATCTTCTGGCCTGTAAGGGCACCAGGGATGCTTTCAGTATGCATGCAAGCAAAACACCCATAAGTATAAAATAAAAATTTTAATAATCTTTAAAAAGCCAATTTCACATAAGCCATTAGCTGCTTCTACTGTCAAATAAGCAATATATGTGAAACCTGCACATTACATATATATAATTATATATAATTAAATTTTCACAAAATGTATTGTGGACCTATATGGAATTCTAGTCCATGTCTGTTAGGATAAATGGGTTGAGGCAGGTATGCATGCAAGTACCAATATACTACCCATGTTATTGCCTACAGACAGCTTTCAGAAGGGATGAAGTTAATTCTTACTCAGAGGGAGGCTGTAGTAAAAAGGGACTGAGAAACCACAGAAGACCCCCTTCCAAATCTCTGCATCACAAGTGAGACTCACAGCAGAAAGAGGCCTCCCTTAGCTTTGTGGCCCTCAGGCATCACATGTAACTCTAGGTATGTTAGTGGTCCTAACACATTGACTCCATGTGCAGTGCATTTCAGGGTTCCATAGTGTGGCTCAGTCTGCCCCACCACTCACACTATTTAGTTACACACTGTCCATTTCTTAGACAATCGAAAAATCCTTGTAAAGAGCAACATATCTTTATTGCAATAAAATGAATATAACATAGTTTACTGCTTAACCATTTTGAATGTAATTCAGCGTCACTAAATATGTTCCAAATTCTGTGCCATCAACAATGTCCTTCACCTTCAACAATTTTCATGCTCACCCCTTTAAACTCTGTGACCCACTGTACTATAAATAGTAAAAGATACCTTCTAATAGTGGGATGGTCTCAAAGAAGTATATAAACCAAATAGCACAATGTCTCTGTTCTAATCAGTTAATAGAAAACTGCTGAGTACCTACTGGGCTTGCTTGTGTGCCGAAAATATTCATATCACTTTTCTTTTGTTTTTTGAGACAGGGTTTCTCTGTGTATCCCTAGCTGTCCTGGAACTTGCTCTGTAGACCAGGTTGGCCTCGAACTCACAGAGATCTGCCTGCCTCTGCCTCATAAGTGCTGTCATTAAAGGCATGGGCCACTATCACCTGGCTCATCTCACATTTATAAGTTCATAGAAATATTTTAGTTTACAAAAATTGCACTATAAAATATGTTGTTTCTCGTTTTCCTTTTAGCCAGACATCAAGGACATTCTCCCGTGTTCAGCTTATGACCCTTTCCTTTTACTGTCTGCATAGTATTCTCTGGTACAAATACCCTGTGCTTTAAGGCCCTAATGATAGACATTTCTCTGTCTTCAGGAATTATTTTTACAATAAAATTCCTGGTACCCTCAAGTAAGCATTCCTGTGGGACAAATTTCTAAAGGTTAAATTCCTAAATATAAATATTTGCACATTTTTAAAAACATTGATGTGTACTGACTCCCACATCAGTCTGTGCAAATGTAGCAGCTACTTGTTTCCCAGAAGACTGATGCAAATAAGGCTCTGTGCTTAGGCGTCAGGAGCTCACATGCTTGTGTGAATGGGTGGAGGCTACTTCCTTCTCTGGGAGGACACTAGATGCTCTCTCAGAAGAGATACTAACAGAAAACAAAGGAAGCATCCAGGAAAACAGTTGATTCATCAGCTTTGGCAGGTTGCCTCTGTTTGGGAAAAATGGAAGAAACAGGAGCTCCACTGTGGACATCTCACTTCCTATCAGGCACGAGGTGTGAGTTCTAGTCACCAACATTGCATTTCTAGTCGATTATTATCTTTACTCATTCCCACAAAACCCTGGCTGTCCAGGTTAATCTCAGCTGCAATGCCAATGCTCAGAAGAGAAGAGCTATGCCTCAGACACACATTGTTTGCAGATTTTTCAATTCAGATTCTTTCAAATACACAGAGGGCTAATGGAAACAGTGACCTAGAGCTGGGAATGGAACTCAGTGGTAGAGCACTTACCTACAATTCATACAGCTCTAGCATGGGTGCCCAGCACGTGCGTGCATGCACCCCCCCCAGAGTTAAGAATTGAGTTTAAAATTTCTCAGCATACTTTCTACTTAGCATTTGCAAACTAGAGAAAAGAGCAGAGCTATCATTGTCATATGAGGCAAAGTAGATTTGTGTTATTGCTAGAGATTAGTGCTTATAGCAAGACTCATTGCTTTGATATTTACATTTTATAAATTTACATTCATTAAAATAACATAATTTGGGTCTGGAGAGATGGCTCAACAGTTCTGAGCACTGGCTGGCCTCCCAGAGGATTCATGTTCAGTTCCCAGGGACCACATGGTGGCTCACAACCATCTATAACTCTAGTTTGAGGAGATTCAGTGCTTCTGTGGACATCACACACAAATGTGGTATAAAGAACTACATGCAGGCAAAATACCTAAAAAATAATTTTAAAAAATTAACAAATCATGTTAACTTCCCACTAAAATGGATTTCTTTAAGGAGGAAAGTAAGAAAATGTAGGACCTAGAGAGGCAAATAGTTTTTGTCAATGAAGGAGCATGCTAAGCCCTGTGAAAATCTAATCACAAAGACTTCATTAATTATAGGGCAATCAATTGTATATATAAGAGGAAACCAGACTGCTAAGCTGGACAGACTCAAAGAACTCAGCTCGGAAGAAAATTGAATAACAGAAAGACGCCAAGCCAGTATATTTTCTGGTATAGTATATTCCATGACAGATCTCCATAGCAACACTATGAAAAGGACCATTTATTTTAATGCCAACCCTGTTTGAAGCTTGATGATGCTGTTAAGAATGGAACTCTGGTTGTCCAGGTTAAAAGAACAGACTTTCTAATCTCACATGGATCCTAAGTCAAAGAAAGGGTTTTGAGAAAGCTTCTCTGCAGCTGTGTATCTGGGTGCCTGGAGTCAACAGGGAGCGTCTGAGCTGGTAAACACAAATGCCCATGTACAGACACTGAAATGTGGGTGCTTCTACCCCAGGGAGCTATCAGAGACCTTTCAAACAGGCACAAGGATTTCTCCCAGACACCCACAGAGAGATTCTTAAAAGTCTCAGCAACCCCCATGGCTGTTGGTTCAAGTTCTAACTCTGGATCCCTGGCATCCAGGTCTTTATACTGTGTTGTTCTTGAGGCCAATTGACAAAGCCAACAAAGAAAAAAAGGTATGGGCAAAAATGAGGTCCCTGGTGCTGGTGCATCCCTGAAGCCTGGTGGATGGCTCTCCATCATTACAATAGGCCCTGTTACATTGTACAATGTCTGAATAGAATTCTGTTATTTGCAGCTTCATAATATGTGAATATGTTAGGTTATATGTTGTCTGATACTATCTCCAAAACTGGCAATTTATGCTATGCTACCATGGGATTAAATGGGAGGACACTTGGCTTTCCCCAGCTGAAAACTTCTTAACATTACAGGTTTCCTTTTGCTGC
The DNA here is from genome assembly GCA_030556225.1 of Cricetiscus sungorus. NCBI lineage: Eukaryota > Metazoa > Chordata > Mammalia > Rodentia > Cricetidae > Cricetiscus > Cricetiscus sungorus. Next base: position 121,447,964 of record JANBXA010000651.1, read on the forward strand.
TAGAACAGCATACCACTATCTTTGTTTGTTTGTTTTTACTCTTTTGCTCTTTGGAGGACCACCACCCAGCTCCCAAATAAATCACACAGAGGTGTATTCTTTTCTATAAATGCCCAGCTTTAGCGTATCTCCTTTCCAGACAGCCTTTCCCAACTTAAACTATCCCGTCTACCTTTTGTATCTGGGCTCCCATCCTTCTCCACTCTCGGCTGTGTAGCTGGGTGACTGTCCCCAAAGTCCTCCTCTCTTCTTTTCCTCATTCCTTCATTCCCCTTTCCCCATATTTCTCTTCCTATATATTCTTTCTGCCTAGACCCACCCATCCTTTCTCCTTTCTTGCTATTGGCCATGCATCTCTTTAGTAGACCAATCAGGTGTTTTAGACAAACAAGTAACACAGCTTCACAGAGTTAAACAAACACAACAGAAAAAGAATACAACACATCTTTGTATCATTAAGACAAATGTTCTACAGCATAAAAAAATGTAACACATCTTAAAATATTCCACAACATACCACAAAGTTAGCAGCCTGAGCCAACTCAAATCATTGCTCTACATTTCTGGAAGTCAGAGAGCTAAAAGAGACCTCTGTTAGCCAAGTGATCATGGGGCTATGGTTTACCTGGAGGTTCTACAGAGGAATCAAGTTTTTACCTTTTCCAGATATTATTTGTTTGCTTATTGTGTGAATATGAATGCATGGTGAGTACTCAAATGTGTACATGTGTGCCCTGTGGGAAGGGGGGCAAAGTTCAATATCGATTGTCTTCCTTGATCATCATCCACTTTATTTTCTCAGACATGTCTCTCACTGAAATTTGAGATCACTGATATACATCCAGACCAGACGGGATGGCTAGTGAGACCCAGTGATCCTCCTGCCTCTGCCTCCTAGTGCTGGGATTACAGGTGTGTGCAGTTAAACTCAGCTTTCAACATGAATGCGGGCAATTGGACTCAGATCCTCATGCTTGCACAGCAAGGACTTGGCCCACTTAGCTAGTTTCCCAGCCCCCTTTCAAGCTGTTAGATGCCACTTACACTCCTTTGCTCATGGCCCTACCTTTTCCACTTTTAAGAATACTTTGACCACATTAAACTTACCTAAACAATCCAAGATAATCTGTATTCTTTAGATCACATGAGTGAGGAAACTGCCATAAAACTATATAGCTTTGACTCCACTTGGAGATGAGGACAACTTGGACTACAATAATAACTGTGAGGCACTAATGCTCATTTTTTCACTTTATGAAATACTTTTGGTAGAGAGAAGACTGAAGACTGGCCCTGTGCTGAATATCATTTTTTCTCATTTGCTTGTGAGTTCCTGAGCAGCAGTAAAGGAAAGGATTTAAGGCTGTATTGTGGGTATTTCCACTCAGCCCTCAATTGTTCTCTCTGACAGCTGGGTGCAAGGTGAGTGAGTTCTTAGCACAAGATTACAATTGACAGGTGTAAAAAATGTGTATTACTGTTGTGTGTCTTAGTTGTGATTTTGGTGTGCTTATCACCAGCTCCCTTTTTATTTAATTTGTCCCATGGCTATATTTTTTTAAATATAGAACAAGACAAAGACAGATGAGGAAATTGTAAATAATGCACTTTTATCTTTTATGCCTGTCAAAAAGAATTATGTTTTGAAGTTTCAGTGAAAAATGGAATTGGTGCTGTGAAGACCAAATCATAAATTGAATTTTCAATGTTACCCATAGTAACATGTAAGAATAAAACATGTGCCATATAGCATTTGCCTCTAAAGTCTTATATCTATGCTTTTTCAGTATTGTGGTCGGCCACCTCATTTCTATTGCATACAGAGCAAAGTCTGAGGTTCAAAGATTAGCATAAAAAACAGACACCTATGTATGCTTACTTACATTATATCCTTGAAATATGAGAGTTCGGAGCTCACAAGAGCTAATCCTATAACTCAGATCTTTACAAAATTCATCAGGTTGTTATCTCAAAAGAAATATGTAGCTTGCTCTGGGAAGAGGGCATACTGGAAAAGTGTTGCCCCATGAGTATAAGGACATGAGTTCTGATTCCTAGAACCCATGTGGTAAAACACACAGCATGGAGTACAAAGCACTGTGACCACAGCCCTGAAAGAGAGACAGGAGGATCCCTGAAGCTCTTCAGCCAGCCAGGCTAGCAGCATCTATCAGCCTCATGTTAGTGAGATGTACTATCTCAAAAGGTAAAAATGGACAGCAATTAAGGAAAGATACTCAACGTGACGAGATTTCTATAGAGGTGCACACATACATGTGCATGCACATACAACACGCATATGCTCCCACACATGAAGAAGGGAAAGAAAAAGATCTGTATCTCTTCCGTGTCTCACCAACAGAAAGTCTGTATATATGCTCGAGAGACTGACAATTTGGTTCTTCGTTGGAGTTTTTGAGTTGGGCAATAAAGTCACAAGCAGTCCATTCATACTGACTCTGGTGCTTTCCTGAACTGAGTTAGTAGTGACCAGGAGCTTCCACCATGCCAGGTGCTGAGCTCAGCATGGAAATTATAAGGACAATTGCACATGGCACAGTCTCTGCTACAGCAGAGGAGTGCTCCAGGCCCAAATGCAAGAACGCAAGGCACCAAAGAAGGTGCCTTTCTTGGAAAGAAAGAAAATCTCTTCTAGAAGAGATGACATCTGAAAAGGACCTTGAAGAAAAAGGAGGGGCATGTTCAATAATTCTATATTGTGCCCAAAACTTCTAAAAGAAGTCGGCGAGCTGCTGCTACACTTGCGAGACCATGGCTTGGCTGGGGCATAAGTGTCAGCTAGCCAGAGAAAAGGTTTTCTCGAGTCTCACCACCTAGGTTAAGTACCAGGCATCCTCAGGGAGAGAGCACATCAGGTCTCCCAGATCATATACACCTCTTTAAAAGCCTGCCAAAGAGTCTGGATTGTCTTTTTAGGAGTGAAAAGATGACAGCAGAGTTTTTCGACACTTCGTGCCTTTGAAAGGCTGCTAGCTGGTTGATCTCAGGGAGCATGTTAAGGGGAGGAGGGGGGAGAAACAGGTCCCTCCAGCGTTTTTCTGAGGATGAAATAGAGGAAACAGGATGACCCCAGCTCACGGTCCAGAGAAATGGTGGCATCATGGTGGTGGCGCTGGTGATTGGTAGGATAAACAGTGTGCCTGTCCCAGCACCTCCCTAGGATGACAGAACCTCCCAAGAGGTATACAAGAACAATGTGATCTTAGCTAACCTGGCTCTGACCCAGGGGACTTCCTGCACATCTGCACTTCCCTGCCGTTGTTCCTTTGGCTCAGGTGGTACTGGCAGCTGCTCCAACTGCTACCCTGGGTGCCCAGCATGCTGCGGTGAACCAAGCAATGGTCTTGTAAGCCAAACCTCAACTAGAAAAAGTCAGCCCAACTAACCCAGCAACAAGGCCCCCTCCATCCTCTCCCTCATCGCCCAGCCTGAGCCCATCCTCTTCGCCTCTCATCATTTTCCTCTCTTTGCACTTTGGTTTCTTTTGCCCATTTCTGTCTCTTTCCTCACTTCTCTCTCACCTGTCTTTCCTGCCTTACAGTCTTCTTCCTCCCCCAGCCCTGGAATTTCCACACTGTGATAGATGCTATCAGACCAGAAGGTTTAGAGGCTGTCCAGTTTCTAGGCAAGCAACTTTGTCCCCTGGGACCTGGTTTCCTCATCTGCAGAATTGAAGGGGTTGGACCAGAATGAGCTTGCAGTGTTCTTTCTGCCAGGGGGTCCCATCCTGTTACTTCTTGTTATATTGTTCCTTTGTGCCTGCTTTTCCTGTTCTAGCTGACTCATTGTCCACCTGCCTCTCTCTCATCGGCATCTCCATCCCCATTACTCAGTCCATGATGCCAGCATCTCTTCCAATATCCATGTATTAGTTCAGGCTGCTACTCATTTTTCCCTTCTGTTTTTATCCTTGCCCAGCATGCTACCCACACAGAAGGAAACTTGCCTTGTGAAAATATCAATGAGACGAGATTGCTCAGTCTCCAGTTAAATTCCCCCACATGCCTGTTCAGTCATTGCTGTAATATCATCCTGCTTATTTTCTTCAGAGAAACCACTGTTTGCACTAACTTATCTTTATGTACCCAGTCCTTGCTTAAGGTAAGCACCCTTTATAGTTTCCCCTTCCCCACTAGATGTGACTCATGAGGGAGTCAAGCTGTGTCCTCATCAAATGGGCCAGGCTTTGAATATTGTAGACTTTTAACAAACCCTAGACAAACACCACTTCAGGACAGGACCCGTCTTTGCCCTTTTGGAAATTGTTCTCTTCGGACTAAAAAAACTCCTTGCTGAGAAGAGTTTTTGTCTGAGGAAACACTTGCTGTCCTTCTCCATCACTTCTGAGATACTTCCTATCCATTTTTTCCCACCACCCATGACCTGCTTTCTCACGGGATATAGTGCAGAACAGTGACAACAAGGATACTAGTTTTTCCAATCCATACAGATATTGGATAATGAGGAACAGCCCTTGCACTGTAGTCTAGAAAGCTGACTTACAACATCAAGAAATAAACTTGGAGAATTCTATTAAAATCTTCAACAGGCTATGTGTGCTTCTGATGGCTCTTTTAGAAATCCTTATTTTCTAAAAAGCAAACCCTTTCAATAAATGATGTTCAGATACACGATTCCTAGACAACAAAGCTGGATTTAGAGGGAATTTATACTTGAAGCGAGGTCATAAAGATAGCAGGCTTTGAATGCAAGTAGAAAAGTTAAAAACAAGCAACTCATCATCATGCTGTCCTTCCATTGTCCAGCTTGGAATATCACCCTGACTCATTTTAATCATGTGAGTTTTAAAACTCTCATGTTGTTTAGTTTCCATTCCCCTAACATCTGTGGCTGTTTCCTTCCATTAGCAAACAAAGGACACCTTGAATGGCACATCAGTCCTGCCACCACAGGTCTGCCTCAGGCACAGCACACACTCAGCACCACTGGCTAAATGCAAGAATGGTTTGATGTTAGGATCTGGGCTGTAACAAAAAGCCTGATCATTCTGAATGTAAAACTCCTGGACTCCAACATTAAACTTTCTACTGAAATACCCCAAGTAGAGTCGTCAATAGTAGCTGCTCCCAGGGTGGGCCACTGAAGTGGTTGGTGTTTATCTGCTGCAAAAGTTCTGATGTATTTGCTTGTTTTGAAATTAAGGCTCCTAGTTTTCATATCCACACCAACTTTGTAGCTATCAATACAAAACCTAGTTGTTATTTTAATATCGATTCATTCTTTACATAAAAGTGAAAATTCTGAAAAAAGCATAACTCTTTAGCCATATGACTACTTTTTATTTGTTAACATGCAAGATTAAAGCAGTCAGCATGTTCACAAAATCTAAATCTCTAATGGTCTGAAGAAATTGTGTTTTTTAAAGCATATTACTTTCTATTTTCTTGTTTGATTTTTTTTCATTTAGTGATATCCCTGGATGATAATGCAATACTAATTATTAAGACCTGTATTTCTTTCTGTGGCTGCACAAATTATTGTAAGAATTTCATTCCAGATATGTAACCATTCATTTGTTGATGGATATTTGGGGTTTTTTTTTTCCTAGATGATTTGTTAGTTTGAAAATAAAGGATAAATGAAAAACATATATGTTTATAAGGAATATCACAGACACCCACATTGGTGGAGCTTGGACTCACACAACCCAAATAGAAGTTCACACCATGAGATTTATACTGTACAAAGATTAATAGATGAGCAATCACAAGATAATGGGCACTTGCCCATTGAGGCTAAAAGGGAATACAAGGCACCATCAACTTCTTTCCAGTATTCCAGAACATGTTGAGTGTGTTTTGGGATTCCAAAAGAAATAGTTGGAGGTAAGGAAGACAGATATGCTCTGTTTGAGAACCCATTTTTAAGAAATCTGAAAATGAAGCAACTTACTTACTCATTTGTTTGTGATGGCTTTGAGACAGATACTTGAATTAATAGAGCTATGGCTCATGGCATCATTGGTCTTTGGAAAGCTGCTTTTTTTGGTGTATGCTCTTTCTTTTAGTCCTAATTGCTGGTCCCTTCCAATCATTCTAACTGAATGCACTTAATTTTCATATTTCACATTTTAGTATTTCATATTTACATGTAAAGTGGATGTAATCATATCTGTTTGTGTGGTTAGACTGACATAGATTTCCATGTATTATAATTTGTTCATTTATTCCTTTATCACTACTATGTTTATGATCCCTCCAATCTGGATAAATATCCAATCCATTGCCTCTCATTGCTGAGTGATCACATTCCTACCATTGTATCCATCATCTTTTTTCAATGATGGACAACCAGGGCTCCTTCAGATCATTACCACCACAAATAAGATATCTTCCCATCTTTATATGAGATATTTTGTAGCTCTGTTTGAGAATACGTTTTCCATGCACATTCATAAAGAGTAACTGAATCATAATGTTATATAAACTTGGGTTGACTAAACTGTGCCAAGTGACTTCCCTGACTGTCTCCTCAGTCAGCAATAACAGAAGAGGTCAGGGTTTCCCACACCACCAGCCTTGAAAGCACCTTGAGTTAAAATTTTTCCAGTTAACTAATACATCATAACCAAATCACGATTGAGCATGTTTTCCATGCCATAGTACTTCCAGTACCTTTCTGGGGTGATCTATTCATAGTTTTGTTCTTTGGAGGGAGAGGTTCTGGGACTGTTGAAGATTTCTCTGATATAACACAAGTCAGAAATATCTTGCCAATTTCAGATTAACAAATACTTCCCCACTTATCATCTAAGTATTCATGTTGCCCTTCACTAAACAGAAATCATAAATTTTAAGCTAAATGCAGTAATCTTATTTAGAACTTTCCCATTTTTCCTCTGGCATTTTGTTTAATAAGCACTTTCTTACCTTAGGCAACAAAGATCTTCTTCTACATTTTCTTCTGTTAAATTGACAGAGCTAGGGATAAAAGCTATGACCAAAAGCACCTTGAATGGGAATGAGTGTACTCCAGCTAAAGTTCTACATCTCAGTTCATCAGTCAGGCTAAGAATTCAAAGAGAGCAGGACCCTGGAGGCAGGAGCTGATGCTGAGGCCATGGAAGAGTGTTGCTTACTGGCTTGCTCCTGTGAAATCAAATCAATAGGTTAAATATTTTCTTATTTCAAGAGGGAAGAAGTAGGGCACAATCAAATCAAGTCAAAGCAAAATCAAACTTCAATAATGGAAAGCATGCAGTGCTTGATGCCTGGTCAAGCCCATGCATGATCCACTGGGCTCCAGGTAGTCCTATTTCTCCAGTTCTGTCATCCACAACACAGGCAGCTTTTCTTGTTTCATGCTGCTATCATTAATGGTCACCCCATGGCACTGACATATCTATCATGCTGGGGTCTCTGCTGCAACTGGGCTACACTTTCACCAATAGCTTCTCCTGCAGTCTCTTCAGGAACTCTGACACATTATATCAAACCTCAACTTCTCTCCATGACCCCTTCAATACTGTTTTACTTTTTTTTCCTCTCATGTCTTTAGGGCCAGTACCACCTGGGAGACTTTTACTCATTATCAAGATTAGCTACCCACACAAGGTACAGGTGTGGCCCCATCTGAACCATAGCTTCTATGCACTGACCCTGAGAAAACATTTCCCAGAAAATTTCACCTCCAGAAATCCTTTCTTTGTTGTGTTTTGTTTTTATTCATTTGTTTTTGAGGCAGAATTTTTCTTGTAGCTCTGGCTGTCCTAGGATTAGCTCTGTAAATTAGACTGGCCTTGAACTCACAGAGGTCCTCTTGCTTTTGCCTCCCTAGTGATGGAATTAAAGGTGTGTGCCAAAGTTGCCTGGCGATGATTTATTTATTTTTATTTCATTGCTGGCTTGCCTGCATGTAAATCTGTGTGAGGGCGTTAGATACCCTGGAACTAGAGTTGTCCACAGTTGTGAGCTGCCATGTGGGTGCTAGGAACTGAACCCTGGTCCTTTGGAATAGCAGTCAGCACTTTTAGCTGCTGAGCCTTTCTTAGTGCCAGCTGACCAATATATCATGTCGCAGCAAAGCAAAGGTTTCACCTTAGTGGTTCTTAATTCAAAATGTCACACCCTTTGTTTCCCTCTGAAATTTCACAAGCCAGGCCTCCATCATCTGCATTGCTCTCAGCATTCACACCTCCTAAGCTTCCACAGAACAGTCCATCAAGTTCTGAGCATTCAGTGGCATTTCCAGAACAAAGTTCAAATGCTCCTGCACTCCTCCCCAGAATCCATGGTTAGGTCTGCCACTGCCAACACCTCACGATCCAGGTACCAGAGACTGTCTTAGTCAGGGTTTCCATTGCTGCGATGAACACCATGACTGAAAACAACTTGTGGAGGGAAGAGTTTCTTTCAACTCACAGCCAAGACAGAAACTCAAACAGGGCAAGCATCTGGATGCAGGAATGGAATCAGAGGCTATAGAAGAATGCCGCTTATGACTTACCCCTCATGTTCCGTCTATGCTCTCATAGCACCCAAGGTGGGTTCTGAGAGCATCACAATGGACTGGGTCTAGTCCATCCATCATTAATCAAGTATATCTCCGAAAACGTGCCCACAGGACAACAATGGAGGCCCCCTCTTCCCAAATGACCCTAGCTTGGGTCGTTGACAAAACTCTTGCCAGCAATATGCTTATCATTTCCCCTATGGATTTAAATCTATCTAGATTCCATATCCAAGCACAGCATTAGGAAGAAATTTGGTTTTATTTTTTTCTCTAGACATGGTGGCATGTTTGGACACACACATATAAGAGAAGCAGAATATGCCTCCTGGAAGAGATGGGAAAGAAGCAAGAAAGAGACTCCCTGAGAAGCACAGGAAAGGCCAAAGAAGAAAATTCCAAAGGTTCCATCTTTTATTTACCACCCCTCCCCACACACACACAAGGTACTTGTCTACCTGAAATCTTTAGGAAATACAGAAAAGTCTTTCTCAAAATATAGTTCTGAATAAGGAATACCCCAGCAGAACTTAAAGTTTCCTATATGACCTTAAATATATTGTATATTCAACCAAAGTATCTACCCAAGTGGGAGAGAGCTTGGCCAATAAAAAGAAGAAAGATGCCGGAGAAATGAGGTCAGCACATACATAGGCAGACAGCTGGGACGTGATAGAACCAAAGTTGGACCAGTTTTCATTTCTGACCTTTAAAGATGAAAATCAACCCATTTAGGAAAGGAATTGCTTCACGGTATATGTGTCTCAGCATCTCTTATTTCCATTTTATGATCAACTGAGTACAGTTTATCCAAGTGCCTATAAATAAACACAGAAAGGTCAAAAGTCCAAGGGAAAATAATTGAAACAAATTATCAGCAGATTCTGGATTTTCAGTGTGTGCTCTATATGTGGTTTAACAGATACAGTTGAGGGTGTGTGTGTGTGTGTGTGTGTGTGTGTGTGTGTGTGTGTGTGTGTAGGCACATGTGCATGGATATGCTGTCTGCATCTGTAATCGATACTTTGTGAACCAGTGTCAGTCATCCCTTCAAGTTCCTCTGTGGCTTTACTGTGGTTGGGAGTCTGCATCACAGATTAATTGCTCTAAGACCATAGGTCAAAGGTAAGAAAAACTGAAAAAAAGAAACTTGAGGGAAAAGAGAGCAGAAAATATTTCTCCTTTCAAATATTTAGAAATGGTCCATAAGGATTGGCATTTTCCTGACCATCCAAAAGCATTGATCACCCTGGGGCCCTGAATACCTTTTCGTGTGAAAGAAACTCAGATCACCATCTTTAAACTACCTGCAAACCTGTCTCTTGTGCATCCCTTCAGAATGGGAGCTATTCCCACTGAAGCCCATCCTCCAGCTTCTCCACACACTCAGAGTGCTGCAAACCACCTCCAGCTTTGAAATTCGCAGAGGGTGCATTGAGGAATATGATCGCACAAACAGTTGCACATGGAGACACAGCCTCTCAGATAAAACACATGTGCCACAATGAGGCACAATCTCAGGGCCCTTGGGTTAAACCCTAGAATCCATCCTGGGATTAAATCCTCATTCTTAGTTTTTTGTGTACAATGACTACAGTGATTTGTTTTTCTGTAAACCTTGGTTTCCTCGTGGATTTTTAAGATCATAAAAACTAAGAACACAACATTGGCACTTGTTGGTAAAGTGCTTGTCGTGCAAGAATGAAGATGAGTTTGATTCCCAGAACCCACATGAAAATTTCAGTAGTGTTGACAAGTGCTAGTGATCCCAGGGCCGGAGGGATAGAGACCTGGATCCCTGGAGTTCCCTGGCCAGCCAGCCTAGTATATCTGGCAAATGTCAGGTTGGTGAGACATTCTGTCCTCTTGTCTTATAGAGAAAACTTGAAGGACATCTGTGGTTTTCTCCTGGCTCCACAGAGATGCACACATACACAGACACAAATACACACAAACACACATGCACACATACACAGGCACATATGCATACATATGCACATTCACACATAAGTGCACACATATGCACATATATTTGCACATACATACAAAACACAGCTTCAAATGCTGAGGACATATAGCAACTAATACATTTCTACATTGCTGGAAGAAATTCAAAATGGAACAGACACTTTGGGAAATAAATTCTTATATGTAGACTTATCAGATGACCCAACAATCAAACTCTTTAAAGTGAAGTGAATATTTATGCCCATAGAAAAATTGTAGGCAAAGGTTTATCACAGTCTTACTTATGATGATCACAGAATTGGAAAAATCCCAAGAGAAATGAAGAATGAATAAGTAAGTTGTGTCACATACATACAAATATCACTAGAAAACTGAAGATAATGAATTACCTGTAAATGAAGTATCTTAGAGTAGTCTTAGAAAAACTATACAGAGTAAAAGAAATGAAATGAAGCATAATCTATATTTCTGCTTATACAACATCCTGAAAACTAACTACAGTAATAGACTACATCATTAGTTTCCGTGTACACAAGCATAGGAAGAGAGAGTCTAACTTCAAAGTAAAACCTGGGATTTTTATATGGTCATGACAATGTTCATTGCCCTGGTTTAATGAATAGTGTTCTATCAATCCATGTGTTAAACTTCATCGATTTGCATATCCAGAATTAAAAAGTTGACTTTTCTGTACAGTTTCAGCAAATGAAACTTTAGACAAGACTTCGTAAAGTAATGCATGAGTTGTTACTTAATGTTTTAAGTCCTGGCACACAGCACATTTTAGCTCTTACTTGTTCCAAAGACTGTGGTTTAGACCCAAGATTCTTAATCTGTGAGGTCAGGACCCCACACAGGATTCACACAGCTGAACATCCAGCTCACAGCAAAAAAAAATTATCAACAGGGAAAGTTTTTTGAATGTGCAATGGTCAGAAAAACAATTCTAAATCAAAGTATCATGAATAAATGTGTTTCCAACAGAGTTCACCCACCTTACCTTTGATAAATGTTCCAAAGCCTTGGTTCTGAGTACACAGCATGCACACTTTGCCCAGTGTGTACTGTCATGACTAACAATGCCAACCAATGCTGCCTGAAGCACCCCAGATCCAAAATTTTCATATGTTCTACACTGCAGTGTTTTCCCAATATGTACAAAGAGTTTCTCCTCATACTTATTCCTCAACTTAACTATGAAAACAAAGACTAAATATTTTCCTACCATTGTGTAAGTATCTTTAGCATACAGGCTTTCAATTGGTATATTTAAGGATTATATTGCATTGGAATGTTTGGTTTTAGAAATTGCTGCTTAAGCTGTACTTTTTGTGTTTCATAGAAAAGACATTAGCTGAATTTTGGCTTAGGATTTGGGTAGAATTACACAGCTTAAATATGGCCTTAAATATACTTCTACCCAGCTGTGTTTAAGAGAAGCAAAATTCTGAACATTGACAATAACAAAATAATTGTTATCATTCAATTCTGAAAAATAGTGAAGATGGTCCACGTCCTACATTACCAAAAATTTAATTGTTACAAAGTAAAGATGAACATCCATCTCATTAGTATGCAAATTCGCTTTCATGTTTAGTAAGTGGTGAAATAATATGTATGGCTTGTTTGTTTTGTCTGTTTGGCTTAATTAGCTGAAAAGTACCCTTACTGCGATTACATCTGGGTGCTGGAACTCCAACCCACAAGATAGCCCTTCTCTGGAGAATTCATTTCAGTGATCAATTGCTTTCTCAATTACTAATTATAAAAAGTGCTCTGAAGGTTAAATGACTTCATAGGGTAAACTGTTCTGCATATGGAGAACTATCAGTGAGAGTCATAATGTTTATTTAAAGTGGAAATCTAAGTGTCAGGTACAAGGATGAGAGGGAATGTAGGAGGGGCTTGCAGGGGACCAATAACTGTGACATATGACATATTTGCCAGTGCAGTGTACTCAGCAAAACATGTCATGGCACTTGGCCACGACATCAGCACACTCCTCTTGAGCCCCATAGAATTTACAGGCCCTGTAACCAGAAAAATGGGTTTACTCTTACACTCTATTCTATCACACACATGCAAACTGCTGAATGTCCTTAGATAAGCCAGGAAATCCCCTTCACCAACAGATCAGGAAATGATTCCCTTTCAATCTCTTTTTTCGTGACTTCACCAAGCAGCAAGTCTAGGTTTGGAGGTGAGTTTTGAACATTTGATAGTAATGCCAGCCTTTGCCTAAATAAGTACATACCTGCTAAATCAATTTCACTTTTCACATTTGTTTTTATAGGACTGTTTCACAATTAAAACAACAATGTAAGTTTTCCTTTTAAATAACCTTAGTCAAAAGAGGAGGTAGTCAAATGAATAGAAATATTATGCAACTATGTTAAAAATAAGTTAATGTCACTTAATATTGACAATTTGACAAAAAACATAGCCATAATACTAAAATGACCAAAGCTTGGCGACTACAATTATAATCAATAGAGTCATGGCTGTCCTACATGATCACATTGTGTCTTAGCATTAATTCTGAAGTTTTTTTGCAAATTTATTGGATCATTGTATTGTATTTATCAAGTATTTGTTCAATATTTGACATCAGACTTAACCCTCTACAATCTACCCATAAATTTATTTGGAGACATCCTGTTAATTTACCCATGGGGTCCTACATACTGGATAACAGTGTCAGGTGTGTTATTCACCCACCTTCATGTGACATGTCCTCCAAATATGCTTGGTTACAACATACAGCACACAGGTAAATGTTCTCTGGAGACAGCAGAGCCAAGAGTTGAGGATGTTATGGAAAGCAAGCACTTCCATGAGAGAAAGGCCTCTAGAAATTATGTCCTCGATGTTTCCCTCTGTGGAAGGAAAATTAAATGGGGGAGGGAAGAATGGTTGTTTTGGCATAGGATGCCCTTCAAAAGACTCACACCCTCTACACAATGGTTTAGATGGACGCTCCTTCTGCACAGCTTCTTGTGGAAGCAATGCCTCTGGTCCTAAAGCATCAAGAACTTCATCTTGTTAGGCAAAAGGCCTCCTCCAAGTGGCTTTCCCCTACAGTTTTTACTAAGAAAGTCAGTTCAACTTACTGCCTGGCTTCCTCTAATTGGACTTTTCAAGCACCTGTTCCTTGCCTTTTCGCACCCCTCTTGGGGACTGCTTGCAGACATTTACCTATACTGTCTGGTTTGCAATCACAAGCTTTTGTGAGCCTCTTTCCTTTGATATTACATCCTTATTTTTCTTCTCTTTCAAGTTACAGTTGATTTTTAAGATCTTTTTCTGATACCTTCTTTCTTTCTTTTTATCTGCCCCCCTCCTGAAAGTACTAAGTGGATTTATACCTCAGCAGAAATACAAGACCTGGAAGATGAATGTGGGAAAGATTAGAAATTCATGTGTATTCTTGTACTTACTCTCTGGTGTAATAATATATATTGTGCTTCTGAATCGCTGCTACAGAACACAGATTTATGAGAGTTCAGTGCATAGCAGGGTCAATGCAATCAGAGATTGCTTATCTCTTGAAGGGCATGGCTTCTTTAGCAAGGCAAGGAATATTGTCACCAGAGAGGCATACCTCAACCTTATCACAAGATGATAAGGAATATTACCATCTGAATGTGTCATATGTCCCCATCACAGATTCTTGTGTGAAGAGCTCTTTCCCTCACATTATTGGGGATTTTCCCCACTTGGCACATTTTCTGTAAATGGTCTGGAAGATGACTTATCATTTAGTATAGAATATAGAATATATACTGGTTCATGCTTCATAATTAGATCTATTTGTCCTACAAGGGCTGTGAACTCTTAACAGCCTGCCTTGTTCTCTTGCTCTGACTACTACACACAATGAGCTCACTTTCGCCTCAGAGCAAGTTCACACTAGACTTATAGCTTTTTGTAAAAAGAAAACTTTTACAGCTCGCATAAAGTCAGAGTCAGAGATATCTACCAAAGTTACTAAGAAAAGCATACTAACTCTTTGCTTGCCAGTCTACTAACAATAGATCTGTGTCTTAAAGTTATCATTGGGCACTGTTCCATCACTGTCTTGTCACTTGGACCCTTGTGTTGCCATGGGAAATGGCTCAGCTCTTTATCACTTGATCTAGGAATATGCTTCTGAACAATGAGAGAAAGTTCTTTATCACTTCAAGGATCCTGAAGGAGAAGAGTGAAGAAGCATGGAGAAGTTAGAAGCAGGACAGGATTATTAGAGTAGAAACAGAAAAGTAAAGAGCACAGGAAATAAAGAACATGACCCTTAGATTGTATGTGAAGTTACTATAGAAACCTCTTACCCTCTTCTTCACTCCTGAGAAGCATTTCACCTTTGGAACCCTGGGTAGGGCCTGGAGCAGGTCTCTTAGCCCCTACAAATAGCAATTATAGTGACTAGTAGCATTGTACTGATGAATGTACTAATGCAACATATTTATCCTTACCATTGTATGCATAAAAGCATGTGATGATTTTGTCACAAAGTGATAAGGCAGCGACTGTTTTGGACCAACAATGATTGTATTTTCAAACATCAGTTGCCATTGATACAAAGTAGGATATACCTTTGGGTATAAGCATAACCAACTAGTATCAATTTCTCATATTTAACACTAACATTAGCTTATTGATATTGTATCTTTGATATGCAAAGAAATAGCATTTAGCAATTCTTCCCTGAATGAATAAATAAAGAACAGAGATAGGGAGAAAAGTCTCTTTGCTCAGTTACGGTGATATGAATTAGGCATTTTGGTAGATCCAGAGATAGGATACAGAGAATAATAGAACATCAAGAAAGAGAACATAGAGGAAGGATTGATGTTTTTAAGACCTAGATCAATAGAACCCAGAGGTGAATACCAAGTGTATTTACAAGCTTTGGATTTTTATTATATACATACATACATACATACATACATATTACATAATTCTTTTCTGATTCTTTGGCAATTTTATATCATGTACCCTAATCCCACTCACCTCCTGGTCCTTACATATCTTCCCCTTCTCCATTTTCCTTGGGCAGAGAGCCTTGAGTAACACCAAAATTAAGGCCAAGATTCCATGTGACCATAGAACGGCCACAGCTCCTTTGATCTTATAATAACAAAGTTTAGATAATTTTAATACTATGACTAGGATTTTTGCCAAATTGTCAACAGTGAGTCGCATTATCCTTATTTTTATCATAGTTACATAATATTTCGATTCATTAGACTACCTTGTCTTTTGACTAAAGTTGCTTAAAAGGAAGCCTTAGATTATTATTTTAATTGTGAAACAGTCCTATAAAAACAATGTTCAAAACTGAACTCCAAACCCAGACTTGCTGCTTGGTGAAGTCACAACAAAAGAGATTGAAAGGGAATCATTTCCTGATCTGTTGGTGAAGGGGGTTTCCTGTCTTATCTAAGGACAGTCGGTAGCTTGCATGTGTGTGATAGGATAGAGTGTAAGAGTAACCCATTTTTTTTTGGTAACATGGGGCTGTAAACTCTATGGGGCTCAAGAGGCCAAGTGCCATGACATGTTTTGCTGAGTACACTGCATTGGCAAATATGTCATATGTCACAGTTATTGGTCCCCTGCAAGTCCCTCCGACATTCCCTCTCATCCTTGCACCTAACACTTAGATTTCCACTTAAACAAACATTGATGACTCTCCCTGACAGTTCCCCATATGCAGAGCAGTATGCCCTATGATGTCATTCAACCTTCAGAGCACTTTTTATAATTAGTAATTGAGAAAGCAATTGATCACTGAAATGAATTCTCCAGAGAAGGTCTATCTTGTAGGTTGGAGTTCCAGCACTCAGATATAAATAGAAATAAGGGTATTTTTCAGCTAATTAAGTCAAACAGACAAAACAAACCATATTTACCTCAATTATCTGAATTCTGGCTCACTGCTATTAACATTTGGCTCAGAAATTCCAGTCTTCTCTTTTCTAGGAACAGTTGTGTTTTGTTTTGGCTTGGGTTATCTGGCATATTGCCTGGGTTCTCTCATCAGTGACTACCACAGTAGGGTTATTCACAGAAGTGTTTCATAAGCACAGACTAAGAAGAGGAAAAGAAGAAAGAGGGGAGAGAGGAAGAGGAGGAGAGAGAGAGAGAGAGAGAGAGGAGTTGGGAGAGAAGGAGGTAGAGAATGAGGGAGGGAAGAAAGGAAGGAAGGAAAGAAGGAAGGAAGGAAGGAGAGGAGAGGAAGGAGAGAGCAGACTATTCCTCAGTAAACAAACACCTAAGAGTTTATCTGAGCCAAATGATTGCTACTAAGCTTTGCCTCTTCCCGGCCCCTTCTTTCTGTCCTTTGTATTTCCCTCTATCCCTGGAGTGGAACTTACAGTTGTCCCCTCCCTTCTAAGAGGACTGTGTGACAATCTGAGGAGAAAATGTTCCCAGAACTGAGGTACCCATAAGTACATTACTTCACTGAGGTGTTGCTCATTCTTGGAGATCCAGTAGGAGGCCCCTTCCAGTAGGAAGTCCCAGCTTTCTGGGATTCCACAGAGCACGTCGCATTCAGCTCAATGCTGTTCAGTCTCTAGGCCTCATGTTTATGAGTGTGGGGACCCAGAAACATCATGCTCAACTCCCATTATCCCCTAGGAATATCAATCCAGCCACTCTGACTGATTTGGAGATAATTTTGTTCTATAATTTAGATCCAAACATTGCCTCTGAACCAAATAGAACAAGATGTGTCCGCAAGGAATGAAAAAGCTTTACCGCAAATACTCAATTTGATAATTTGGAGATTAATAATTCGAAGGGTGATCCTCAAGCCCCCCCCCACAATGGTGGGGCAAACATCTCCATTATCTGCTTCATTGTGTGTGTGTACCACTGTTATTTATGTGTGATCATCTTCTTCTCTGTCTGAATGCTTTTAATACTGTAATACTGTAAATCTTTGCAAACAAGATATTCAGGCCCTAGAACTTTTCCATCTAGTTGAAATCCTCTTGAGCTGCTGAATACATACTAAGCCTATGTTGCTCTTATGTATTTGTGGGCATGGTAGTGCAATAAGACATTAAACTTTGTAGTTATAAAGTCTATTAAAGCTGCCCTTTAACTCCTCATTCATGGCTTATAGAATTTATTAATCTTTTTTGCTTTCCTGATTCAAACTGAAGAAATCCTGAGCTTGCAGAGTTTAGGCTTTCTATAGTCTATTGTTCAGTGTCAAGTGGCTCTGAGTTTGCCAGGATGTTTAGCTCTGATGCCTGCAGGTGAATTACATACATCTGAACAGCCTCCAGACCCTGTGCAATCAATGACGGACCGCATGAAACATCTGAACTTTCCCAGCAGAGATCTTGAAAGTGAAGAACTGAGACAAATTAAAGATTGTATTTTATCCAATAAGTCTGCATGTTTTACATTATGTAACTGGGATTGAATACAGGACTGCCTGTGACTATGCTTGAATCCTATTTACATCCACCCCCTAGTCCAATCCCTTTTCTGTGAGAGAACAATCATCCCCTAGCTGGTAACTCCCAACACTATTGCTGCCTTCCTCTGTCTCAACAGCCAAAATTATATGTTTTAGTATTTTTATTTACATGCAATTATGTGTTTTGCAGGTGAGTACATGGTCACGAATGCAGTGCCAGACCCCCTGGATCTAGAGGTACAGGTTTCTGTGCTCCTGATATAGGTGTTGGGAACCCAACTTGAGTGCTTTGCAAAAGGAGTGCCTTTAACTGATGAGCCACTTCTTCAGCCACAGCTAACATGATTTTTGAAAAGATGGTTCTGATCATGTCATTTCCTAGCATAAGAACAGTGACTTCTTAAAATGTAGGAATAAAGGCAAAAAACCTCAGCAACCCCTAGCCATTCCTCTTTGCATGTTCATTGCATTCTGCTTCTGATACTTCCATGTTTTCTATGCAGAACTCTACACATGCTATGATGTTTCAGCTATATGAAGGGCAGAGAGTGGGGCATACTTGTAAATACTGGTTCTGGAAAATAGTACTTATGGTTACATTAAGGTTTTCTTAAATTACTGTATGAAAAGTGGTTCAAACAAAGCCCAGGACGTAGCACACACTCGGTAAGTGGTACTTGTTGTCGCAGTCGTGTACCATTCTATCAGCCCTGACAGGTCTTGTCCTCTGAAATTCTCCAGGACAATTCAGGACTGCCTGCTGGATGCACATAAACCACTGGCCTTATTTGTGATACTTGATTATTTGGAGCTGTGCATTGGGGCACCTATTGAAATAATTTCAGTCTCTCGTGCTAAACTGTTATCTGAATGGGACAAGGAGCAGTAGGTAGTTAGCTCACCATTTACTCCAAGCGTCTGACTTAGTGCCTGAAGTCTACTGGGTAGTCCATGGGTATTGAGCAAGAGATGCTGAAGTGAAGAGGTGGATGGGCAGAAGGGTGGATGGAAAGATGGATATGCAAATGAGTGGATGTGTCTAGTAACGTGTCAAAACTAGTTAAGATAAACACCAAAAGACATGTAGAGATCTAAGTACAATCCGAGTGTTATGCAAATAGGGGCACATGTCAAATAAGAACCCATTGCTGAGCATTTAAAGGAAGGGGCATTACCTGAGATTTCTGAGAATTCTTTTACAAATATTTACTTCTGGGGGGTGGTGGCCTCTCTGGTGAAGCTTTCCAAGGTAAGAGTGGGGTGGCAGGAGGAGAGTGGTTTTCACCTCACAGCACACAGGCCCTAATTTAAGCTCAGGTTCAGCCACCTAATCTCCTACCCCATTGTCAAGGGTGAGTTAGCTACTTCCTCAAACTTCAGTTTCTCTCTGTAAAACAGGGGAACAATAATGGTCTTCAGAGGGGTATTAGGAAACTTAAAGTAAATTTTGATTGTGAAGTGAAGCATCTGCTCAATGCCTAGAGCACAGAAATAAAGCAATTTAAAAATCATGCTATCCCCAATCTTAAAATATTCAAAGAAGGGAAATAGGTTTCCCTGCTGTTTCATCAGAGACAGAGAGACTGTAGGTGAATGAGAAGCCCCCAAGAAACTCTGTTTCTGCAGAACAACACAGCAAACAGCAGAGCTCACAGAGATGTGTTCTGCATCTACATCTGGCTTCACATCTTATCCTTCCTCCTAAATGTACCCACTGTCTCAGAAGGTATTGCCATTGATCGTACTAGCTTCCTAATTACTTCAATGATTATCATATGATTGTTTTCAAATGTGCATAATCCTATAGAAGGTACTCATTTTCTCTTTAAAATAATATAAAGCCCTAAGATAATCTAGCTGTACAATGTCTCCTAGGCCCTAACACTGAAAAGAATGCAGAATATGTACTTTCTAAGTGTCTCCTGTCGCCTTTATTTCCTCATTCACCAGCGAAAATTTAATAATAGACCCAATACAATTCACACAGAGAGCAGAAAATCTCCCACACCAGTCCTCTGGGAAGAGACAGGAGGCTGATTGAAGAGTGGAAATTTAATAGCTGCCTGACCTTCTGAAGCAAAGGCAGTCTGAGCCATTTGCGCAGTTGTGCCTTTAGCAAATGGATGATTGTGTTAGCCCTGCTGAAAAGGGATGCTGAGGCGAAACATCTGGGGACCACCAAGACCCTGCAGCTCCCTGGCAAGCAAAAAGTCAGGTTCTACTTGGTGTAGTACAAACTGGGTGACCACGACTGGTGGGCTCCTTTTGTTTGCGCCTTGATTGCTCTGCATAGTGAAGGGCCTGATGCAGCCTTTCGTAACAGGAATAGACCCCCAAGTCCACCAGAAGTTATACCTGGTGATTCTGAGGAGGGAAGACCGAGAATAACCAATGAGCTACTCTCTGGCTAACACCCTTTCTCATTTTCTGTTCTTTTCCTTTCTTTGGTACCCCATACTGGCTTTTTCAGGAGTGATTTTTTTTGCATAAAGGAAAATAAACCTTCCTTATTTTTTTTTATCCTAAGAATCATTGCAAATGTGGTAGGAAAGGAACGAATGAAGTTGTGGTGAGGGTCTATTGTGAATGGCCTGTAGGCTAGGGACTGTGAACACATACTGAGAGGAGAAGGACTTTGCTGACATATGAGAGCCTCTTTCTTCATTGTATGGCCTTACTTCAGGGTCTGGGCCTGTGTGTTCTGGGCTCTATGGCAGCTGTGAAGGAGTTTGGTCCTATGCACAGTTAAGAACCAGTAAACAAAGGCTCCTGAAGAAATCAAGGAACTCATCCTGATACTGGACAGGATCTGTAAGGATCTCATATAGACAAGATAGCACAGCGTGTTTTATTCTGCGGCCATACTCTTGGCCATTGCTATGCATGAGAAAGCACCCAGAGGCTGGGTACAGTGGTACGTGACTGCAATGGCAGCACTCAAGAAGGACAGACAAGAGGACTGCAGTGAGAACAGGAGCCAGGCTCATCCATACCCCAAATTATAGACTAGGGGTAATAGGGAGATTCTAGAGGAGAAGGAAGAGGAGGAGGCAGCTGCTATGACAGCAGCACTCAGAGCTCCTGAAAATAAAAATGAAACTGCCCCATGCACTGTCTCTGATCTGTAGAATTAGGAGACAGTCTATGCACCAGAGAGCCATAATTAGGAAGTATCTCTAACGACAAGCCAGTTTGTAGAACGCTCGCTTTAAAGGCCAATTGGTGATTTCATTGCACAGATAACCCCCCCCCCAATTCCGTAGTATAATTAATTACTTGCTCCTAGGTAATCTTGCAATGCATCATTGCTTAAGATTCCTATTTTACATGCGAAGAAAATGACAGAGCTGTGCAGACCTTTGCCCAGTGTTGTGTACTTGATGAGTGGTAGAAGGACAATTCTCTCCCAGGTTTTTGGTGCCCAATTTTTTCCACCATTGTGATAACTATCTCCTAACAATTTGGGCACTACACTTCAAATATCTCACAGGCCTTTAAATGCCCAGAACTTTCTACCATTTCCCAAAAATCTACCAGAAACAATAGAAAAGCATTTAGAAATATAACTAGTAGTTGAGTTGCCAAAGCAAAATTTAGTTTTAAAAAGCTGTGTATTTATTGTGCTCACAACAACCAGTGAATTCGATGTTATTATCCATATTTTTTTATTCTTCTCTCATACATTACTTCCCAATCACAGTGCCTTCTCCTTTCACTCCTCCCAGTCCCCCCACCCCCACCTCCCCTCTGGCTCAGCCGTTAAAGGCTAGGCTCACAGCCAAAAATATTATCTTTGTTTTATAAGCAGATAACTGGGTTTAGGAGGAGGTGAAAGGGCTTTTCTTTGGTCCTCTAGCCAGACACAGATAAGGCTCCGATTCAAACCCAGCTCCTCTGCCTGCATAGTCCTCCCCGGTTCAGCCTTGCCACCCATGCTCAGATCTGAGTAATAGCTCCTCTATGTCTCACTCCATTTCCTGTCTGGTCACTTAGGCACTGTTCCACCGTGCTTCCTGATGAAGGGTACGAGCACAGGTGGGCAGGAGCCCGATGTACAAGCCTGTGATTCTGATGCAATCATCCTCCCATCCGACTGCTCTCTCAAAGGGTAAATCACAGGAGAGAGCTGCTGGGCTTTTGTTTTGCTTTAAGCAATAATAGACGTTCAAGTTGCTATCAGTGTGGAGATTTGTCATCAGCCAGAGCCATCTCCTCTGTAATATCTGCTGACCTTCGAGGCTGACAAACCTGGATAATTACTGACTTCAGTAGAAGTTGGGTTTGCATATTCTGTGAGGGACATAGTTCTGACAAAATTGGGAACAGTGAGTATGAGACATCATTACCAGGCAGGCTGGCAGGGGAATGGTGCTGTCAGTTGTACCCGGCAAATAACAAAGGATAAGCTTATCTCAAGGCTAGAAGGGAGTTTAAGCTGAGCACATGTGGTTTCCAGATCAAACCAGAACAATTTTTGTATTCATCAAATATTAGAGACAGATCCTCACGGGTCACAGAAGATGTCTTTGCTGTGTCTATGACAGTTATTATGCCAGTAGAAGCTTATTCACACCACCCATAACTATTTGTTTCTGTTTCATAGAAAAACATGCAGCGTCCCTATTTTGTTCTAAGCCTATTAGCCTATTAGAACTGGTTATCATATTAATTTACAAACTGATCCCTAACATTGCCTCTGATTTTAACTCATGTATGTAAAGTATTTACCAAATACCTACTGTATATAAAGTATTATTGATAGTGCTAAGACTACAGTTGAAGAATAGTGTAAGTGACACCCTTGCCCTTATTAGGTTTGCATTCTGCACAAGGAGCTGAGAAAGAATTTAGTTATAAATATAATGATGCTCATGGGTTTTCAGGAAGCCTTTCTGATGGGCAGCCACCGACTAGAATGGAAGAATGGAAAGAAGTTTGTTCTATGGTGTTCTTGAAAGAGCACATCAAGGCTCAAGCATGGGGGTTCTGAACTTCTTGAGGGACAGGAAATCGCTGTGAGATACTTAGCAATGGTGTGTGGGTGGTGTAGGATGGGACAGGAGTGGAAGAAGGGAAGTAATGAATTTGAACACATAGACAGGAACCTACTCGTGCTTTAATTAAAAGTCAGAGTGCTAAAGATGGTAACCATCTTGCAGTATTTGCCATCCTTGCTGGCCTGTTCCTCTGAGACACAGTGGGGTTCTTTTTTTTTCTTTAAAAAATATGTATATATATATATTATTTTTCTTATTTTACATATCAATCTCATTAGATGGAAAATGCAAGGACTATGTGCATCACATCCAGTACATGCTTTCAACAAACATGCATTAAGCAGTGTGGGCCAGGCAATGGTACAGTAATCAAGAATAGATAAGTTCCATGTTCTTAAGTTCATATGCCATTTGGAAGTCTCAACTTCCCCCTGGACTGTGTTTCTCCATTATTCCCTCTTCTTTCTTTCCTTCCCTTCTTCCAGAAATACTTACAGAACACCTGACACAACCCAGACCTTGAATTAATTCCTGTAATGCAGTGATAACCAAGACAGTCTATGAACTAGTTTGTTTTATAATGACATCTAAAAAGGGAGAGAAGGAGGTAGAAATTGTTAGCTGGCATCGTATAGCCTATGGTTGGAGCTCAAAATTAAACTTTACATGAATTTATCAACCTAATGAATATAACTCGGATTTTCTTCTATCCTTTGAGGATAATGGAGTCACCAGACTGTCAACGACTGGAAATATTTCATTAATTTAATAAAGACTCACAGCCACAGGAGAAACAGTGTGTGATGATCAACTTGCAGAATAAAGCAAAATAAAACAACTTTCCACTTGGCGTTTTATGTACTCTGTCAAGTCTCGCACCAAAATCTCTGACATTGTGAGAGGACAGTGGAGCAAATGCCATAAAAAAATACTGTGCATTGTTTTAAAAGTTACTCATGCAAAATTTCTTGCCTTTTTCTCTCTCTCCATCTTCCCTAAATAAGCACAGGGCCCCCACAAACTTGCTAGGCAAATACTCTACCACTAATCTTCCTACTCCCCCCTTCTTTTATACTGCTAGACTTCATGAAATCTGATCACCTTGAGAAACCAAGAAATATTGTGATCCTCAACAGCCCCCTCTCCCACAAAACTCAGGGATTTGTTATCTTAGTCCCTGAGTCTTCAACCAAGCCTCTATGAATAGATTACAGAGCCCACTGTGATCTGAAGCTTAGGTGTTATTTCCCCAAGTTCCTGTGGTTTTTCTTACTACTGTTTTATTATTTATCACATCTCTTTTAACCTCTATTGCTAGTTTCTAAATATTTTCTTTAAACTGATTAATTCATTTCCAATTTAATTTATTTGCCTAAAAAGAAAAATGATATGGCTTATTCAAAATGGACAATCAATACTAATTACCACAAACAGCACCTAACTATAAAATAAGTATAATTAAACTAATTAATGATATAAAAACACTAGCTGTACATGTCTGACTCTAACCAACATGCAGTAACAGAGACAAGGTGTTCCCTTCCACCTAAGAAGACTATAGCCTAGAGAATGAGTATCACACAGCAAAGGGCTTTGATCTTTGCTAAACAGAAACATGTTAATAAGCTACAATTTCTCCAACTTTCTGTCAACATTCCCGGCCAATGACGTAGGACAAGAAATCCAGACAAGGCACATAGTGCTTCCAGACCTGAGGAAGTGCTCTTGAGTCCAGAGACAACAAGAAAGCTGTAAGTCAGAGAATGAACCAGAGATGAATATTCAAACATGTACAAGGTTAACAAGGGCTAAGAAAGGTTCCAACTACTGAAGCCTTACTCTTCCTGCCCATGAGAGCAGAGGACCCACAGAATCTCATAATCAAAAGTAAGAACTACAAGTTTGCCAGGGGTGTCTTAGAACCAAGGTTGGTGCAGCTGTAAAATCTCTAGTGGCAGCAAGTGCATATTTGTCCAGATATTTCTTCATGATTATAGCAGTCTCAAAAACAATTTAACAGCCTCTACAGATTAACCCAAACATAGCAAAGGCTTTGCTGAAACATTTCTTGCAAATCCAGACACAAAGGTTTTACTTTATCTTAAAGCCAGACATAAAGGCTTTAGCCTATCACTATACCTATGAAATCAACATATTCCATTTCTTAATCTATTTGTCTCCGTGAACACAGTACTTAGCTCCACTCCACTACCCGGTGCTCCTTTTCTCCTCAGATTGTACATTTTGTATTTTTACTTGCTCATATTTCTCCCTTTCATTGTAAATCTTCATTAGAGTTGCCACTAAAAAAATCACATGACATTGTCTATACTAATCTGTTTTGAGATTTCATCTGCCAATGGAATTAATCCAAATCTATTCACTTTAGCTTCAGGAAGACTCTTTGGACAAGGGCCAAACACAGTCACATGCTTCACCAAAATATCACAAGAATAATCTCTAGACAACATACTAAAATTCTTCTCAGAATCCTTTTGAGCCAGGGCCCCACAGTTCAGATCACTCTCAACACCACTGTCTTCCATCCTCTCTCATGGCCCATTAAGCATCACTTAAATCATTCCACTGTTTTCCTAATTCAAAGTCCCCCAAACACAGTCAGATCTATCACAGAAATATCCCAGTCCCTGGCACTAACTTCTGTCTTAGGTTTTCTATTGCTATGAAGAGACCACAGGAACTCTTATAAAGGAAAACATTTAATTGGGGCTGATTTACAGTTTCAAAGGTTTTGTCCATTATCATCATGGCAGGAAGCAAGGCATTATGCAGACAAACATGGTGGTGGGGAAGGAACAGAGTTCTCCATCTTGGTCCACAGAAACAGAAAGTGATCTGTGTCCCACGCTGGGCGTACCTTGAGATCTCAAAGACTGCTCCCCCAATGGCACACTTCAATAATAGGGCCACACCTACTCCTGCAAGGCCACACCTCCTAACAGTGCCACTCACAGTGGACCAAGCATTCTAACACATGAGCCTATGGAGGGGGGGAGGGGCATACCTATTCAAACCACCATATGTCTATATTAAGATAGACAATAAAAATCAGAGTAAAAAAATTATTAGGGACAAAATAGATAATAGCATTTGAAATTTAAAGGGTTGAATTTATCAGAAGCATATTAAAAGCCTTAAATGTTTACATATCTGCTATATTTCAAACAATAAATATAAAAAGTCCCTGTGAAATAAAGTATACTCAGAATTTAAATATGACATTCTACTTAACTATGAATATGTAATGCTTCCCACCGATATGAAGCACAACAAAGGGATGTCTGCTCTTTCTACCTTTATGCCCAGAGTCATGCTGGTTATAACTGGTGAGAAGTGGGTTATCTAGAATGAAAAGAAATAGAACTGTCTTTATTGGCAAGCAGCATGATGCTGGGACCTGGGAATACTGCTCAGCAGGTAAAGTGATTACTGTACAAATATGAAGACCTGAGTTCAATCCCCAAGACCCACATAAAAGCTGGGAGCAGTGATGTACATTTATAACTCTGATGCTGGGAGGTAGAGATGGGAGGATCATGAAAGCTCACTCACCAGGCAGCCTTGCTAAAACAGTAAACCTCAGGTTTAGAGAGAAACCCTGTCCCTAAAAATAAGACTGACACAAACATGCCCACATATGCCCACACTCCCTTCCTCTAGCAAACATTAAAGAAAATGTGACAGAATCTTCAAAATTCACCTACAGCTAATGGAGTTTAAAAGATGCATTGGTTAGTTCTATGTCAACTTGACACAAGATAGATTATTTGGGAAGCAAGACTCTTAACTGAGAAAATGCCTCTATAAGACTAGCCTATAGGCAAATCAATCAGGCATTTTCTTGATTAATTATTGATATGGGAGGTTCCAAATCACAATGGGAAATACCACCCCTGGAAAGGCTGTTCAGGATTCTATAAGAAAGCAGGCTTAATCAGCCATGGGAAACAAGCCAGTAAGTAACATTTCTCTCTGGCATCTGGTTCAGTTTTTGCCTCCAGGTTCCTGTCCTGATTTCCCTCAGTGATAGACCATGACTCCAAAGTATAATATGAAATAAACCCTTTCTTTCCCACATTTCTTTTGGTCATGGTATTTAATACAGCAATAAACAAGTAACTAATACAAAAGATAACAAGGTTTAAAGGTCAATATTTAAAACAAATTGCTTTTATATACCCTCTAGTCATAATTATAAATTCTAAAAGCTTCCATTCATAATAGAATCAAAAAGCCTTGAATATGTAGGGATAAATGTAGATACACTTGTAATGATATGCATACAGAAAACTAGAGTCCATTGGGAGGAGCAAGTGAGTGAACAAACATTTAAACACATAGAGAGAGATCTACCTGGTTCAATAGGCTTAATGTTGTTAAAAGTCAGTTCTCCAAATTGATTTATAGATTCAAAGCAATTTAAACACTCTCCAGCACACGCTGTCATTGACTGACAACCTGGTTCTATAATTTACAGAAAAAAATGAAATGATGTCTAGAAGTGCCAGTGTAGCAACAACGAAGCTGGAGATGAATGTGTTCTGATGCCAAAATAACTGAGACAGCATGAGGTAGGCATGACAGAGACAGGTCACAGGAACAGAACAGAGTGCAAGCTGGACATTTGTTCATGTGGCCATTAGATTCTTAACAAAGGAATAAAGGCGATTCAGTAGGGAAATCAAACTTTATCATTAAATTATGCCAAGTTAATAGTATATAAATGAAAAACAATACATACTTTAATTCATGCATCACACCCTATGCAAAAATTAACTCAAAGTAGGTTCTCATCATAAACTTAAAATCTAACAATATAAAATCTCTAGAAGAAAATAAAATAGAAAATCTTTTGAACCTTGGGCCAGGAAATAATTTCTTAGCTTGGAAATTCACACATATGCACGTGCACACAGAACACACACACACACACACACACACACACACACACACACACACACACTCCACAAAACATCATTCCAGCTCATAAACTGCATTTTGTCAAAACTAAAAGCTTGTACTCTAGAAATCATGACGAGAAAGAAAAGATAACTCAAGATGGAAGAAAATACTTATAAATTATCTATTAAAACAAGCATGTATATGTACATCTATACATATGAATGTAAAGCACTCTTTAAAATAAATAGTATAACAACTCAACCTGGAACATTTAAAGAGCATTTGAAAATACATGTTAATAAAATGATAAAAAATGTTGAAAACATATTAAAATTTAGTGTGGTTAACATATGAGTCACTAATGAAGGACAATTAAGAACTAAACTGAAATGGCTATGATGCACCAAGGTGGCTTAATTTGAAGGAGAAACAGCATTCATATACTCTTCAGGAATTATTGTAATGTGGTACTCACTTTTAGAATCAGTTTGAAACTTTATGTGAAACATACCTCTGCTTCTGATTTCCTAAATTGAATATACACCCAATTTCTGGTTCAGCCATTCCACTCCTGGACATTCATCCAAGGAAAATAAAATTCTTACAAGAATTTTAATGGAAGTGTTTCTACATTTTTTTTTATTTTTCACAATCAAAGGTTTGGGGGGGGACACAAAATATATATCTTCAACATAATGGACACAGAAATTACAATACAATGGGATTCTAAACCAATATGGGAGTACTCAAAACAAACAACTTAGGTTCTGCAGCAAGGTCCCTGCCTACAACAGGGAAGATAGTATGTTAGCCCATTTTTATAAGCTTGTCCAAGATAAACCTTAATCTATAATGTCAGAAAGGTCAGCCATTCCATGGGGATGAAGTAGGAAACAGGTGTGGAAAGAGATTACAAACAAATTTGGAGGGTCATTGTGGTGATGTTTTTAAGGATATAGAGGCATGTCAAAACTTGGAATTATGAACTTTTAATATATTCTATTTGTATCAAGTTAATTATACATTCATAAAGCTGTCAAAAGTATCCTGTTTCACAGTTGAAACCTGTCTTCCCTGTAATAAGACAGACTAGCTCAGATTAGAAAGTGTCATAGGCAAAATGAGACAGAGGGTTTAACTTTGATGCACAAGGAAACTGGAGGAAAATTCTAAAGGAAATCACTTCACACTCCACAATTTGATTCAATGATATTGGACACTGTTTATGGCCCCCTTTAAACTACTTCATCTACCAAAATCTCAAGCATTCTGCACTATGGGACACTTTACACAGGAAGAGCATGCCAGAGCATAGGATGGTTCTGCTTAACAAATCTCGAAGTGAGCTTGGAGTCTCAAGTCTCCCTCAATTTGGATGTGATAGGGAATATGGACCATCAATCACTGCTTAGGTGCGGAGCCCAAGCTGACTTCCCAGGTTCTTACTGACTCCTCCAAATTGAGTGATTACGGCTCCTCAGAATTTGCTTACACCCTGATATTCAGTAGATATTTACTGACTGTTGGATTTTCCACAGATGCAAGGCTTGATTTCAAGTCAAGGTTTGTCATAAATGACAAAGTGTAAAAACAGTTATTTACAAAAGAAATAGAGGAAGAATGAGATAGTAAAGAGAAGGGGATTGATAATGGGCAGTGCTCTGACAAAAAAAAAAAAAAAAAAAAAAGTAGAAAGGCAACACATTACCCATTGATTGCTGTTGCACTGAATGAAATTTGACCCTTAATACAGTTCTTCATTTTGTGGTGACCCCCAACCATAAGATGTTTTAATGTTATTTCATAACTGTAATTTTGCTACTGTTATGAGTCATAATATAAACATCTCATATGCAGGATATCGATACAGGACCCCTATGAAAGGGTCATTTAACCCCCAAAAGGGTCAAGACCCACAAGTTGGGAACTTATGGTCTATGGGAATATGGCATCCCCAACGACAGGCACCCTGCAGTCTTCAAAATCTGAATTGAAAGTACGAGTCACTGTGTCTATGCATAAAAAGGAAGACATGAAGAGGACAGTAGACTTACATGAGCTATAGTACTCTGAAGTGCTTGCTCTACATTCACTTTCCACTCATGGTATAATGTGGACTACAGGGGTCTAAAGAGAAACACATCAAATTATTGTCCCACAATTCTAGAAATCAAAAGCTGATACAATTCTATTCAGCTAAACCTAAGATGTTAGCAGAGTTTCATCCCATTTGGAAAGGGTAGAGGTAGGAATCAACTTCTTTCACTATTCCCACTTCTAAGATAGCCTGCATTCCTCACCCCATTCCTCTTCTGTTTCCCTCCTCCACTCTAACAGACCAATGTTGTTACACTGAGCTCATACAGATCATTAAAGACATCCCAGATCAAGAGCCTAAATTGAAACTGTGTGTAGAAGGTGGTGTTTTGTCCTGTGATAAAGAGAACATATCGGCTCTCATGTAGCCATGGAGATATCAACATTGGGTAGAATATGAGAATGATGACCTTGGGATGATACAGAAGAATTTCTGTGGTGGAAATAAAACAAATCTTGCCAAGGTGACCTCAGAAATGACAAGAACATCGAACAAGTAGGAGAGCCCTCCTGACAGGGAGGACTTAGAGCTCAACTAGAAAGTCATGATGGGAATGGGGTGGAGTTTGGTGATAAGAAAGAATGTGTCTCTATGAGGCTCATGCTTCCTAGACTATTTCAACCACAGTGCAAAATTTCTTTGGCTAACATATGAGCCGGTCGTTCTGGTTTCTACAGCACGTATTGCCATCGAGATGAAGGCCAAAAGGTTAAGAGGATGTTTTGAAGCTGACTGAAGTGAGGATTTTGAGACCTTGTTCATGTCTCTGTGCTGAAAACTCACACCAAGCAAAGAGCCAACACCTCTCCAAATTCTCCAGTGAAAATACCACAGACACTGTGTTCCTTGCTTAATCTTACACCAAGTGGACTTTATGTATCCTCTGCATGTATCCTCTGCTTGAGTTGTCACCATTGTGAAAGTAAATTGTCTTCTCTCACCTCTGTCATTTCCATTCATTTCTATGTATAACCTGAAAGCTGAGTAGGCCTGCTTTAGAGCACAGGCCTTGCTTCTGACTTCCTCAGAGTCTAAACACATGCTGCAATTCACATTCCAGGACTTGGGGCCAAAAGAACAGAAGAGAGTCCACAGGTCTGGGCTGTATGTAGTTTCCCATGTGCCCCTCTGTACTTTCTCAGCCCGACTCTTCCTCTTTCCTTCAACTGGGTCTTTAATGTTTCCTACTCTGAACCACCTGCCTCTACTATACACACTGCAACACACACACACACACACACACACACACACACACACACACACACGCACGCACACACACACATACACACACACACTAAACATACTATATTACATACACACAAACACATACCAAACATACATATACACCACACACACAACACATTCACATACACAACACATACACACACATGCAAACCATAACACAGATGCAGACATGCATATGTAAAACACATACACATGCATAAATACATATACAAATATACCACACAAAATATACATACCACATACACATATAATAAATACATACACAAACAACAACCACAACACACACACACATACACACACACACATACACATGCAATCTCTCCATATGTACTAAGTAACTTCACCCAGAAAAGGGGGAAAAGCTATTTAACCCCTTTGTGGTTTGTTTTCCTAATCTTTAGCCCGACATGACTATGGTATATATCACATGGGATTGGTAAGGATATTAAATGAGTTTTATCTATGAGGCAATTAGAAAAAATTCTAGTACATATGAAAAGCATGTGGATGTTAGTTTCAAATATACTTTTATTTCCTTAAGTCCTTTCTCAGAACATTTTCATTATCTGCTTAGGTACCTGTCCCTTCTATGGATCTCTTGAGAATAAGAATTTTGCCACATCTATCTTATCTCTTTCTCTGAACCAGTGCATGACATGCAAGTATTTAGTAAGCCACTAAATGAAAACTATTAATTTGGGCTCTGTTTGAGGACAGAGAGTTTTGAAGTGATGATTGTATGAAAGTACAGAAGTATAGCCTTTTCTTTGCTATAGAAAAACAAAGCAACTAATCAAAATAGGGTGTTAAGCATGCCCATCCAGGCTGGGGAAATGGCTTCAAATGCTCATAAGAATGCCCATCATTAGCTAGTGATATGGGTTCTTTAACATTCACTCTCCTCGTACTTTTCTAACTTTCCTTTAATAGGAGAGTGGGAAGGGGGAAAGTATATACAGCAAGTCATCAGCCTATAATAACTGAACCCTAGTCAAACCAATGACACATAAAATATGGAAATAGAAGACCCAGAAAATAGAGAAAATGACATTATTTGGGAATTTTGGTATCTTTATATAGGTAGAAACATTTTAGTGGCTTTGTCTTCAGAGACATGGGTATCTGCAAGTATTCCATGCAGTGCGTATTTCATGGACCTTGCCTCATGGAGGTCCTGCCATCAATAGATGGTTTCCAGGTCACCATAGTCTTAGCATCTGTCTAATGAAGAAGGAAGTGGGACTTGGGGAGGCTGAAATAGGAGGCAGAATATGGTGAGCTCACTTCTGCCTACATTCTCCTGGTCTGGTTTCACTGTCATGCCACACTCACCAAGAGAAGCTGGAGGTTCTGTCTACCTATGTATAGCTTTGATGAACAGGCAGACAGAGTCTTCCTAACTATCTCTGTTCACTTGCCACTCTTCTCCTGGCTGGGCTGCCTCTTCCCTTTGCAGTCTGCTTTGCACCATGCTGCTGTTCTCAAACACATTCATCATGTCTCTTGCCTTATTAGTTCTCTATCACTGGAAAAGGTTGAGTCATGTAGTGGTTCAGGGCAGAGCTGAGCCTGTGGAGCAATCTTGTGGAGGCATTTTCTTAATTGAGGTTCTTTTTCTCAGATGACTATAACTAATGCCAAATTGATGTGAAACTTCCCAGCACACACACTATGCATAATTAAAAGTAATAGAAACAAATAAGAGTGATGCTAGGTTGGAGGCATGTAGCAGGCTCAACATCCTCCTTTCCACATCCCTTCCCCATCCCCTTTAATCTCCTCTTTACTGAGGATGTTCTCAGGTATTTTCATACAACTATGGCTTCAAACATTCTTGACTTCAAATGTAGTCCAATTTAAAGTCATTTAGTGGCTTACTTGGGCATTCGGTGTTCACTGAATTCATGGGTGTTAGTAACAAGCTCAACACTATAGATAAAAAAGACATTGCCATATGTGGTAGCTTAAATGAGAATGTCCACTATGGGTTCACATGTTTAAATGCTCAGTCCTTAGTGGAACTGTTTGAAAAGGATTAGGAGGTATGGTCGTGGACAAGTTATGTTATTGGGATGGGTTTTGAGGTTTCTAAAGTCCACACCAGGCCCAGTCTCTCTCAGTCTTATTCTCTCTGTCTCTCTCTCTGCCTCTCAGTCTCTCTCTGTCTCTTTTTCTCTCTTTCTAATTCTGAAACTTGCAGATCAGATGTGAGCTCTCAGCTACTGCCACAGCAAATGTACTTGCCTGTCTACTTACCATGACCCCTGTAGTGATGATCATGAACTCATCCTGGGAAACTGTAAGAAATCCCCCAATTAAATGCTCCTTTTATGGGATGCATTGGACATGCTGTATCTTCACAGCAATAAAGCCACTAACCATATTTTGTTTACTCTGCTGTTAAAGGAGTGAAATTGCTGCTTGAAACCAATGATGAAAAGGCCAGACTCCTAGAGTTAGGATGCTTGTTTCTATTTTGTAGGAGACTCCAGAAACTCAAGGCATATAGAGGTTGTTAAAATATGAACTTAGGCAGGAAAGAGTTGGGATGAGTAGTAGGCAGTTTCTTGTGTAAATTCATCCAAAGGGCAACCACAGTATAGACTCAGTCTCCTGGAAGAACACAAATCTATCACTAACACTTAGAGCTAGAAATTATTTCATGCAAAAATTTCCTGATTCTAAATTAGTTGATTTGTTATTATTGTTTAAACTAAATAGTATATGTCTTCAAGGCAATCATAGTCCACAGGCTCCCCTTGGCTGGCCCATAGAACTGAAGCCTCCGTGACTGGCAGGTATGCTCCTGCTCAGTCAATTCCTTATGGAAATGGTAACATTTGAAATTATGGCCTTGAGATTTGGAAAAAAGCCAAAGCTTCCTTTTGTCTTTAAACAACTTGAGTCTGTCCATGCTGGTAAGAATCATTCAATGGCTCAGCCTAGGCATTAGCCCCTAACATCATTTTCTTTTTCTGATGAATTTTCCCCAAGACACTCTAGGAGAGTGATACAGCAAGAATCATTGGCTCAAAGTCCCTGACTCTTTTGCAAAGTTGTCTGCAGGAAGCCTTGTTATTCTTCCCAAAGCCACTGAATGTCTGTGATGAAAGTGGACAGACAGTGAGGCTCAATCAGTCAGACAGTCCATGTGAATCTCAGGTCTAGTCCATAGGCAGCAATGTAGTCCCTTTGTCTACAAGGCAGACATCTACCCACACAGCAAACATTTGGGGGAAGTTCCTTTCACTATTAAAACTGTAGTGATCTTATTTAGTGAACGTTCTATACAGTTTCCACCTGTAAAATCTAAAAGATCATAGCCTTCTTGTGTGTGATTATAATTAAGGAGGACTAATTGCTCATTATGGGGACATCAAAATACTTTACAGTCTTTGATTTCACAGACTTTGTGTAATTAAAAAATCCCACATTTTGGCATTTAGCCTGTCTTTTTATCTTTCTATGCAGTTAATAACTTCTTAATAGAAAATTATCTTGTTGAATGGAACCACAGTGTGCTAAATGAACCAGCCAAATGTGTGGAATTCATTACCAATGACGCAGAGGCCATAAAGTCTATTGTGCCAATTATTGAGCACCTAATATGTGTAACTCTGTGTGGAAATGAAAGTAAATCACTCGCTGATCTTTTCTTTTCCTCTGCAAAGTATTCAACAAACCTACCATCAGGGTGAATCTTTGAGTAAGGTCATTTACTGTCTATGAGTATAATCTCACTATTCCATAATGTGGACTAACAATCCTGGTTCCCTTAAAATAGAGTTGTAGGGTCCAGCAGGACCTTTCTCATGACCTCTCATAGCCTTGACTTGGCACTTAAGCTCCACATCAGAGTTCAATGGTCTTGAACAACTCCTTCTTCAAGCATCATTTTTCTCATCTGTTAAATGGGACTAGCTACACAATTAATCTCATTGTGACTATAAGGATTAAATGAGATAACCCACATTCTTCACCCCGCATTTGTCACATGGTTCACACCACCATTTCTCCAAAATGTCGATTGATAAAACCCCCACACTAAAGTAGATAGAGTTCACCGAAGGAACTCTGCTTTACTGAGGCCCTTGATTTAAAACGTAAAGAAGAGGCTGGGGCTGATATTGATGAGGCTCACCAACTGTTCTCTGTAACCCAGAGTGAGCTTTGAATGCTCCTGGCAATTCTGAGCTCTGTATTTCTATCTAGGTTAACTAACCTCAGTGCAAGGATGTGGGTTAAAATGAACAGTTTTGGGCAGTGTGAAAATTAGCTACTGATAATATAACACTTGGTATTTCTATAGAAACATTACCCTAAACAGGAAAAGTGTGGGAGAAGTACTTGTACCTCAGCCTTCCTGTTCCTTTCTCATCTTCCTCTTGCTTCACCTCCCCAAGCAATTGGGGGAGATGGAAAGGAGAACAGGGTGGAGGGTTTGGCTTTCTCCCAGTAGGAATATCCCTGCCCTAGAATGCATCTTGTGTGTTCTGCCTTGTGAGAAGACCATGGCTACCCTCCCTGTGCCCTGGCCCCTGGCTGTTTGATAGGTGGGCTTAATTCAGATCCAGGCAGTTTTAATGCAACTTTATCGATAGAACTTATGTTTTGACCTTTAGCCATCTCATTTCCATCAAGACCTCAATGAGGTCTAAAACTAGATGGGGAAGTGAGCTGTTATTTATGTGATCCCTGAAAGTCTCCACACATATTTTAGGGTCTATTCAAATTGCTTAGAAGCAAAATAGGAGAACCCAGTATGTCTATTTACATGAAGATGCAATTCTGTAGCCAGACCACACAAATCCAAATTTTCCAAGAACCTATAAAGAGATATTCCTGGTTAAAAGGTAGGAGACTTTGGAGTCCAGCTCTGTAGCCACTGCTTTCTGAGCCAAACCTCCCTGGTCGGGGACTTTTCCACAAGAATGTGGCTGCCTGCATAGTTCCATGCCTAAGGTAAAAGGTTCTCTGTTCTGGCCCCGACACCCTGAGGAGCTCTCCATCTTGTTCTTATTTAAACATTCTTGACCCTAAATAACTTGGAGGATGAAAGGGGGTCTTGTTTCAGCTCCCCCTCGGCTATTTCGCATGGCTACAAGCATGTTCTATGAGCTATGTGTCAGCACTCGTTGGGAAAATGCACTGGCCTTCCCTGCTTTGCACTGGCACTTGGAGCATCCTACCTATTTCCGAGCTGACCACAGTGATTGCACCCAGCCCTGCAGGTTATTATGGCTCATGTCTTTCCGCTCTTCCTGGCATTTCTTGCAAGCATGTTAGCGATGGGTTTGAAGTTTCAAATGAGTATATTAGGCTGTCTAGATACTGACAGTAGTGCCTGCTTTCCTATGAAATGTGAACACCAATCTCCCGGTGCACATGAGAATTATGTGGGAGGCATCATCATGTCTTTACCCAGGATGGTGCAATGGTCTAGAGAAGTTAGTCCATCTTTTAACCACCTTGGTAACAACGGTATCTGAAAGAAATGAAATGATGATGCTTTTGAGCTATAGCTGATGGGTTCTTCTAAACATCCATTGATTTCACAAATGGCTTCTCGCCCAATTTCTAAAAGAAACTGATAAGCCATTTCCTTTAACCACTGTTCCACTCCAGAAAGAGCCTTGCCTCTCTCCTGCTCATCGATTTCTTCACTCTGAGCCCTCAATCCAGCCTCAGGAAAGGCAGAAATTTCTTTCAGAATGCTTCAAAAAACCCTTCACATAATGCTGGTCAGGTCCAAAGACGCATAGTTACTCCTGCCTGAATTTGATTTTCCCCATATCAAGGCTCCTTCATTAGCTATTGAAAAAGGAGGTTTATTAGGTGGGGAAGCCAGGGCAGTGAGTCTCTACCTCTCAAGTTATCTTTGGAAACATAGGGTTCACCATCTGCTATTTGAGAACGATATTTTACTGGTACTAGCTGATATTGCACAAGAAGCAGGAGTAAGTCTGAGTTCAGTGGAGTGTCATTTGAGTTGTTTTTTTGAGGGAGCATGCCAATGTTTATGTTTAAATATGTAAAAATAAAAGATGTGAAGGTCAGTGACAGTTTTAACATCTCAATATCTCCATCTGTTTCTGTCGCCTGTCTGTTTGTATCTGTCTCTGTGTCTCTGTCATCTCTGTCTCTCTTTTTTCTCTTACACAAAGTCTCTCTGTCTTTCTATGTATCTTTCTCTGTGTTTGTCTGTATCTGTGTCTATCTTTGTCTCTGTTTCTGACATTTTCTTTCTCTTCCCCAAAGAGTCTCTCTCTGTCTCTGTGTGTGCATGTCTGTATCTGTCTCTCTCTTATTCTGTCTCTCTCTGTGTCTCTGTCTGTCTCTATTTCTGTCAATCTCTTTCTTTTACCCACAGAGTCTCTCTCTGTGTCTGTGTGTGCATGTCTGTATCTGTCTCTCTCTCTTATTCTGTCTCTCTCTCTTATTCTGTCTCTCTCTGTGTCTGTCTGTCTCTGTGTCTGTCTCTGTTTCTGTCAATCTCTTTCTTTTACTCACAGAGTCTCTCTCGGTCTTTTTCTCTATGAATCTCTCTCTCTCTCTCTCTCTCTCTCTCTCTCTCTCTCTCTCTCTCTCTCTCACACACACACACACACACACACACACACACGGTCATTCTCTTGGGGTCTCATTCATATGCATGTGAGAAAAATTTTATCAAAAGTGTCTCTCACTGAACCAAGAACTAGCAAAGGAGCTTCCCAGGTACAGAAAGAGCAGAAGGCTCTCCACACTTCTCTAGTGTTATCACCTCAGCACCCACAGAGTTTAGTCACAGAAGGCCAGTGACCGAATGGGTAAATGTCTGACATACTTTCAGTAAAAATAGTCCCTTGCCAATTACAAAGAAAATGCAAAATACTCTAACATCTGCAAAAGAATGACAACAAATACTAATGTTCCTGTCATTAATAATGAATTATATTTCTGGATACTTCAATATCCCTTACTTAAATAAACAGAAACCAGTATTACAGGGGAAGTTGGCATATTTCATTGTATTCTCAGAAACGTATATTTCTCTCTAATTCAAAACATAAACTCTCACTCTAAATGTAAACTCTATCAAATCCATTTTTGACAACTTACTTGTCTACATAGCTGCATATACTTACAAAGACTCTATAGCTTTACTTTGTGTACCACATCTAGATTAAATAAGTAGCATTGGGTTAACCGTTTTTCTCATTAATGATCTGTCCATATTGCTATGTCAGAATATTTATTTAATTTTGGTATTCTATAGCATGCCTTTTCATCAATGTATCACAATTTAGCACTGTTTTCCCACTTGTGAACTTTTGAACCTTCACCAGGTTTTCTTTATTGAAAATAATGTTTCAAAGAGCACTTCTTGGTCCCTCACAAAAGGGGTAAGGGACAAGTCCCCCAGAGCACAAGGGAAGTGGGGGGGCAGAGAATGGAGAGAGAACTAGGAGAAAGAGAAGGGGAAGAGAGGAAAGCACGTGTGACTAGGAAGATTGAGTCAGGGTAGGAATAGAAGACAGAAAAGAAAGAGAGAGAGAACATAAAAGAGGGAGCCATTATTGGTTTGAAGAGAAAACTGAGCCTAAAGAAAGGTCTAGAGACCTACAAGACTGACTCCCACTGACAATTTGAGCAACAGTGGAAAGGCTACCATAAATGCCCTTCCCTGATAGTGAGATCAACAACTAACTTATCCACCATCATGGAGCCCTCATCTAGCACCTGTTGGAAACAGAAGCAAACACCCATAACTAAACACTGAGTCGAACTAGAATCCAGATGCAGAGAGAAAGGACAAGACAAGGTTGCAGAAACAAACAAAGACAGCTGACCTGAACAAGGAGGAGCTAATGGGCCCCCCAGATTGATAGCTGGGAATCCAGCAGGGACTGACTCAGACCTCCTGAATATGGGTCTCAGCTAGAAGGACTGAACAGTCTAAGGGACCTCAGACAGTGGAACCAGGATGTATTCCTGGTGCTCAAAAGGACCTTGTGGACACATCCCCCATGGAGGGATACTCCCTTAATCTAGAGACCAGGAGAGAATTCCCAGTCCCTACTTCAAATGACATAACAGATTTACATGACCCCACCTGGATAGCATAGCCCTACATGTGGAATGGGGATAGGAGGATGGGAGGGGAGGGTGGTTAGGGTGCATGTGAGGGGGGAGAGAAGGTAAGAGGGAGGGAGGGATGGAGGAAGGGGAAACTGGGATTGACATGTAAAATAAAAATAATAATAAAAAAATTTTAAAAAAGTTTTTACTAATATGGAAGCCCAGAAGACCCCAAACTTTGTGTACCTCCAGTTTTGCATAACACATTCCAGTAGCTAGTCTTTCTTTTTGAACTTTCCTATATAGCCATCTCCCAAATAACAACATGGAGATTTCTTATTAAGTATGGATGATTAGCTTAGACTTCTTCCCAATTAGCTCTTATAACTTAATCAATTTATAATAATTTACCCACTGCCATGTGACTGTCTTTCCCTTTCCTCCATTCTGAATGTCTGACTCCCTCTATGGCTGGCTGGCTTTGTCATCCTCACAACTCAGATTCTTGCCAAGTTCCTATATCTGCTCAGAAGTTCTGCCTATTCTCTCCTACCTATCTATTGGGCATTCGACTCTTTATTAAACCATTCAGAAGGCACATTAGGCAGAGACACATCTTCACAGTGTACAAAAAGATTATCTCACAACACATAAAAGCCATAGACCTTTGGTTAGTGCTGTAGACCACATTCC
The DNA here is from genome assembly GCA_030556225.1 of Cricetiscus sungorus. NCBI lineage: Eukaryota > Metazoa > Chordata > Mammalia > Rodentia > Cricetidae > Cricetiscus > Cricetiscus sungorus. Next base: position 121,487,874 of record JANBXA010000651.1, read on the forward strand.
TACTGTTGGTGCCTCTGAGTTTCATTCCCCTGCCAACACTTCATATGAGTAAACTGCTTACATTCCACCAATTCATGGTTGTAAAATATGTGGTTGTTTTAATTTACATTTCTTAGGACAGTAGTGAGACCAAGCATCTCTTTGATGTTTATTGGTCACATGGATTTCATCTTCAAACAATGTCATCTTATATGTTTTCCCATCAATCTGTATAGCTGTTTATTTTAATGTCAGTGCTTTCTTGATTCCTTGGAGACTTTGTTAAGTTGTTCTTTTCCTTTTCATGCATACACTGATTTTCAAGTCTAGTGTACCTCAAAGACTAGTTATGAATTTCAGATCTGGGGCTGTAGTTCAGTGGTAGAATTCTCAGTCAGTGTTAGTCTGCACAAGACCCTGAGTCAATCCCCAGCACTAGAACACAGAACACACAGAAACAGGGATAATAAGAACTCCATTGATCTGTAAAGCAGAACCCTCAAGAGGACCCAAGTAAACTGAGGGACAGGGTCAGAATCTAGAGGTTTGATGAAGAGTCCCATGGACAGCCTGTCATGACCTCAGCAGTACAAAGTAATGAGCTAACTAGAATAGATTTTCTCAGAAAGTAACTAGAGTCTAAACTCTCTCACTCCTCTGAACATTTTAAGCCATGATATGACAATTGCTTAATCTGCTATGAAGTGCTGTTCCCCTCTTTCCAACACGTTCCCATGTTCCTGGTTAGTTTTGACTTGGAAGGAGAGGAGGTCACTATGACTCATTGACCCAGAACAATGAGTCCCAAGAATGCTTCCTACCTGAACCTGCTGCTGGAAGGTGAACAACAGATTCCCAAGTAATATCGTGATTGAAATCATTAGGCTGGTTGTGAAAACATTTATTTTACAAATCTGTATTTTCAGAAACTTTCAGTGGTTGCTTTGCTTGATGCAGGGAGTGATTCTACTTTAAATTATAACATGGCAATTCAACAGTAATTAACTTTAACAATTATTTATTAACAGGCAGAATCCACCTGCAGACTGTAAATTAGAGAATGGTGTTGAATCTGATTCCCTTTCCTTCCTAATGGAAGAAATGGAGAATTTTCCATTAGGGACCATTTTACCACCATGGGATAGCAGGCTTTCTGAGTAGCTCCTTCAGGGAGGTTAACTGTAAGTGCAACCCCATTAAAGGAAAACTCCAGAGTGACTATTATCTACTGAATATAGGAATGCTCTTCCAAGATATCAGTGAGAGCAGGCCAGGACATGTGAGATCAGAGGCAAAGCTGGACACAGCTGTTTCAACAGTCAGGACACCCTTGGATCCGCAGCCTCACCAAGCACCCAAACACCAGGAAGAAATAGACAAGAGAGAAAAGTCCTTCTGCCCTCCCTGCAGTCCTGCATCCTTCTCCATCCCAAACCAGGCAGCAGCATCACTGAAGCAGCCTGAAAGCCTATATCAGCTAGCCCTTCCAGCCTAAACCCTGACGTGACAGCATTAACACACTTTAAGGATACTAGAATCTAAGACCACACTGAACATGCCTTCCTGTTTCAGACTTAATAACAGGCTTCAATCAATCTCTTCATGATCAAGAACAGACAAACAACTCAGAATCTATTACAACATTTTGTAAATCAATTGTAGATAGCTCTATAATCAAGAACTGGAGAAAGGGCATCCACTTGAAAAACTACTATATTAAATCAGCAATAAAGTTCCAATAGCACCTGCTCTGTTCTCATAACAAAATTCAATAAGGCAGCTTCTGAGATGGAGGAGAAGGATTAGATCTAAATCTTCTGCTGGGAAATAAAGGGAACCAGGAAGATAGTGGCATATGAAGAAACCAATATTATACTATAATTAAAACTTCCTTGTGACCAAGAATGAAAAGCATGATTACTAAAGAAACTGCATTGACAGCTTAAAGGAAGAGAGGGAGTGACTCTCCCAGATCAAAGTGACAGATGGACCCATGAGAAACATGAAAAATCAAAATAAAAGTTGAACACAATAGAAAGGTACTTGCCTGAGCTGAAGATCTGAATGTGCAGATCAAAGGTGTTCATCATGCAGCCAGCAAATCTGTTGAAAGGCGGTCAGCACTTAGTCATATCCTGGTTAAATATTTGAGTTTCCAAAGTAAAGATGATTTCTTATAGAGTCAGGCAGAGGGGGTTGAGTTGTGATGCAGAGCAGATTACAGAGGGAAAAGAAGGCTGGACTGTGACAATCTTTTCCACACATCAAGCATCAAGAGACAAGAACAGTAACATAAAATGTAACTTTCAAAATACTTGAAGATAAAATTATTAAAATATTAAAAAATCAGACATCCAAAGATGGAAGTCTTCAAATCCAATTTTTAAAAGAAATTATCTAAAGAGTTTGAATAAGTTATTTCACTTAAAGTTTAGGGCAAGTATGGTGGCACATGCTTTTTACTAGGGCACTTAAGAGGCAGAAGAAGACTCTGAGTTCCAGGACAACCAGAACTTGTCTTAAAAGTAAATGAACAAATTTTAAGATTAATGATTTTTCTCTACAGAATTGCCTATATAATTACTTTGTATAAATTACTAAGAATCAGGAATGAGATTTTTATAATAACCTTTGAAAAAGAAAATACATCATATCAAATGAAAATTTTAAACCCTACAGATTAAACTGAGTCTACAATTTCAGAAACATGAAAAACTGAAGAAGAATCTTGGGGTAATTAGAGAAACCAGTGAGTTTCTGAATTGGTGCAAGGGGGACTAACAAAGATGGTTTTGTTTCTGATGTTGAGAATGACACTTTGTAAAATTTAGGAATGGGATGATCCAAATCAAGATATACATCATTCCATGGAAAGCAAGTGTCAGGAAAAAGAAGCTTTCTGTCCACCTCCCACTGACTAGCACAGTGCTTGTAATAATTATAACTATTAGGTCACATATACTAGTAATGCATAGGTAGCCGTGTCTCTATAAGAACATATATAACATATTAATAGCAATGTTGAACATCTTCCATAGGAAACATCAGTAAGTGCTGGCTTGGATCTAGGGAAATCTTTAAATATTGATAAATAAACACACATAGGTATTTAAAAAAATGTTTCCATGGCTTTTCTGAATTCAAAGCTTACAAATGTGCTTGTCTACCACTAATAATTCAACGAGTTTGCATTCCTTCTGACAAGGTTTTGGCAGTGAGTGTTATTTATGCAGGATGCCTTTAGTAAGTAAAATTATGCCATCAGTGTCATGGGCTAGAATTGGATTAAAATGTTTACAGTCAAAATAATTTAAGCACTAGCAATAAGTTAACACCCATTAAATTAATTTGAAATAATAAACTTAAATTAAAGGTTCTGCTTCCATAGTCATGAATCTATGTCTACAGATACTGTTCTCAGTGCACTAACTACATGAAGGGGTTCTCTGTATTTTGTGTGTGTCTTTTCTGTCAATGAGAGAAACATTAGATTACTTCCTACTAAGATAATGGAAGCTGTTCACTCAGGATGTAAAATGTTTAAAAAACATTGGGTGTGTGCGTATTTTCTGAAGCAGACATGTCTGTGTTAATGGGGGAAGGCAATTATGCACACACACACACACACACACACACACACACACACACAGGCACACACCTCTCAGTAGTAGAGAGATGAAAAGGTAACTACATCATCACTGAGTTTACAACCTATGTGAGCAGCTCCAGGTAAAGTGCTGTCAAAATGGGCCAAAGGGTATGGCCAACCTGTTGCCTGTGGTCTATATGTGTCCAATGATAATTACTGAATCATGACCCTTTAGATTATAACTATGAGCTTATTTATGACCATTGTATGTGCTGTTATTTTGTATTGTGAACATTAACACTGCTTGACAAGGTATTTGAATGTTAAATGAGAAGCATTTTTTATAATTATTTCTCTAAAAGGTGGTGAGGTAAAGAGAAGAAGTGGATGGTGAGAACCAAACCCAGTTGCTTCCACACAAGTGAAACAAAGTTCTAACTTAATGGCTGGGATTAGCATTGTTGAATGTATATTAGGTGACAAGCATGCCAGGCACTCTTGTCATCATCTTTTCTAAGTCCCAGTCTCCATGGTTCCTAATATTCTTGTTTTCTAACAGTGAGCAAAGATTACAGAAAGTAACATAATTCCCTGTATCTTGGCTAATTCTCTAAAATTTGATTCAAAATTCACTGCACTGTAAATTCTCTTTTACTACACTTATGTGTAAAATGACAGAACACTGAAAATTATCCACACACTTTGTTTGAAAACTGTAACCAACTCTAGCTCAGTAGTGAGCAATAACACAATAACTCATACTTCAATGGTCTCTTTGACCAGAAATCCCCAGTGAAAAATGATGCCACTTTTTATTACAGTGACGATAGCATCAGTATCACTTTAAGATTATTATTTTTTTTTTTTTTGCAGGATCAAAGAACCTGGAGGTTTGAAGGACCTCAAATTCTATTTCAGTCCTGTTCGTGAAAAATGATGACAATGGAGAAGGAGGAGGATGAAGAAGAAGAAGGACTTGAAACTTCTTAATCCCTGAGTGTGGGACTAGATGTGGAGTTTTAACTTCCAGTATTGCAAATGAATAAACTGGTGTGGCTGTAAGACATGAAAATTGTTAAATAGTTACGGCAATAAAATATGACAATAGCCAGAACTGAAATATCCACTTAAGCACATTTTCTTCAGAACAATCCTTTTAAGACAAGTGATTCTTAAATGGCAATTCATAGCATGTATTTTGTAGCTGCCAAATTCATACTATGAATCAGGAACAAGAGCCTTCCTCCTGATGCAACAGTATCAGGAGGCTGAGACTGTCTATCCATTTTTTTTTGGATAGGAAATGCCTTCTCTTTAATCCTGGGCTCCCCTCTGACTTCAGACTTGCATTTTTGATTGCCTACTGGGTGGGTTTCATCCCTAGATGTCCTATCACAACCCAGACCTCATAGTACAAGTCCAGCCTTCATATCTCCCATGGAAGTGTATCATCACTGTCTTGTAACCACTGGCACATTGGCCACAGGAACTACTTGCAAAAGTTACATCCCTGTCTCATGATCCTCATTATTTCCCTCTTGACTAACCTGTATCATCAACCAAACAAAAATGTTTGGCCACCTTTAGTAACTCTCTCTGAGCTCAATTCATATTAAAAAATTGTCTAAGCATTTTCACCCAGCTGGCCTGCCAACTTACAGTCCCAAAGCCCTACCTCAAAGCTGGTGATCCCTTCATGACTTAGAGCTTCAATCTTTAGTGAAGACGCCAAGATTGTTTTAAAGGGAGACTATTCCAGTGAAGTCATTGCACTGACTTCTTTTGTACAGCTCTCTCTCTCTCTCTCTCTCTCTCTCTCTCTCTCTCTCTCTCTCTCTCTCTCTCCTCCCTCCCTCCCTCCCTCTCTCTCTCTCTCTCTCTCCTTCCCTCCCTCCCTCCCTCCCTCACTCCTTCCCTCCCTCCCTCCCTCCCTCACTCCTTCCCTCCCTCCCTCCCTCCCTCCCTCCCTCCCTCCCTCCCTCTCTCTCTCCCTCCCTCTCTCTCTCTCTCTCTCCAATGCCCTTCCTCTTCCAGTTTTCTTTGGTCTGATGTGGCTTTTCTTAGTGAGGATGTTTACTGACATTCCAATAAACATTGTTTCTCTATATTTCCTTCATTGTTTCTAAAACAACAATTCCCCTAGTCCCTGCATGTGGAAATATTGCCAGGCAAAATAGGGTGAGGAGATAATGTGCCTTTAAAATGTGCATCCTTCATTGTTTCTAAAACAACAATTCCCCTAGTCCCTGCATGTGGAAATATTGCCAGGCAAAATAGGGTGAGGAGATAATGTGCCTTTAAAATGTGCATCTTGTCAAAAGGGGGAATCCACTTTCTTTCATTCTCATTATAAGCCAAACTAACACTTGTTCCTATGATCAGAATATGGAGAAAGGGGAATTGAAACACTGGTCCTAAGAAGTGATATAGTGTCTAGTATTTATCTCTCCTCCCTTCCCCCCTTCCATTCTTCTTTCTCCTCCCCCTCTCTTATTATTAGTCTAGGTACTAAGGCCTCCTGCCATGAGAGTAAGCCATGCTGAAATGCATCATCCACCTCCAACAAGCCCTTGGATAACAGGAGCTCAGAAAGCCCAGCTGTCACCTCCTTGGCAACTTTACAGGAGGTCCTTATCCAGAAACATCTAGCTAAGCCACTCTCCAAGTCCTAATACAGAGAAACTAAAATGAGAAATGTTTGGTTTTGAGATTATGGGGTTTTAGGGTGCATTGGTTACATGTCCATAGGTAATAATGTTTTGTTGTATAATTTTTTTTAATTTTTAAAAATTATATCATTTTCCCCTTTCCTCCTCCTAACCCTTCCCATGTACCCACCCTAGAATACCTCTCAAATTAATGATCTCTTTTTCTTTAGTTGTTAACTATGTATTTCTTCACAAATGTATAAATACAGCTTGGTTTGCCTGTATGATGTTATTTTCGTGTGTACGATTTCAGAGATGCCCACTTCCTATTGGGTATCCAGTTAGTGTGCTCTTCCCTAGGGAAGACCTTCTCTCCCACTCTCACCACTCCTTAGTTGCCTGCCATTCTTTAACTAGGATAGAGTTTCCCCAAACCCCCATGTTATCATGTCTATTGGTGACATCCTTGTTCAGGTCTTTTTCTTCTTCTTCTCCTTCTCCTTCTCCTCCTCCTCCTCCCCTCCTCTTCCTCCTCCTCCTCCTCTTCCTCCTCCTCCTCCTCCTCCTTCTTCTACAAGAATTTCTTGTACATATTTGGCATGTTAGATATGGATATGAGGCTGGAGATGCAGAGATGAACTTGTAACTTTGGCACCTGCTCTTATGCTAACTATAATCTCAGGCAAAGGAAAAAATATTAATTAAGCAATTATGTACCCAGTTACCTAATTGGCATTATGATATGGCACATGGTAAGAACCAACAGGGCAGTGAGAGGACTAACATCTCTGCCTTAGTGACCTGACTTGTTTGTAAGAAAGGAAGCATCCATGTGGCAGGTGAGAGCTGTGAAGACACATTTAAGCATAGCACTTGGTATGTAACTCTTACCTTTCTGACTCTGTTTCCACAGTTATAGTCCACAAATGGATTATTAATTAGCTAAAATGTGTGACATATTCAGAGCAATGTAAGAAACATGGTATGTGCTAATCAGAAACTGAATAACGTGTTTTGAGATTCTCTGCCTGGTAGGTGCACTTTTGGATTCTAAATCCTACCTATAGCTCACTACTAATGAGAAGCACCAATTCTGTGCCCTATGACATAAGAAGTTAGCTTCAGGTGGACAGTGGTGGTGTCATGCCTTTAATCCCAACACTCGGGAGGTAAAGGCAGCCAGATGTCTGTGAGTCCGAAGAGAGCCTAGTCTACCAAGCTATATCCAGGACAGGCTTGAAAGCTACACAGAGAAACCCTGTCTCAAATATAAATAAATGAATAAATAAATAAATTCTACCTTCCCAGAACATAATTTTAAGATGTCACATGGAATTTGTATCTGAGGTTGAGGGTTGTTAGAATGATAGACACAGAAGAGTAGTGAGGACATCCTTAGAGATGTCCTCACATTCTCCATCACACAAGCTTGGAGACATACACAAATACCACAAATTCTTCACCTTTAGAGAATACAATTCTTACAGCACTTTAGTCATAAACAACTTAAACCTCTAACATACCAGGATCCTTCCAGCCAAATTTTTTCATTTTATCTTTGTATTTTTCCCTAAACATGATAAAATGTGTAGGTCACAGAGAAATAAGGACTATTTGTGCATATGTTGATCTACACCAATGAACTGAAATGTATTTCAAAAAGATCTACCAACCTTAAATTAGCTAGAAGTGTAGTCGAAGTCAGCAAAGACACTGTGTAAATGGCATGAGGTAAACAGTATCCCCTAGTCCCCAGGACAGTAACTAGTGTGTATGTTAAAGCTGGTGCATGTAGCTGCAGCTGCAGAATTAAGACACATGCACAAACAGCAGAGAGGGGTGAAAAATTCACCCAGGCACATCTTGTTATTGCACAGACCAGGTGTGTGCAGGGTTCATGTTGAGTCAATTATCCTTTTCTTGGATTGGCCCTAGCTTTCAGCCCTGTTGCGCTTGTAATTTGGGCAAGGCTTGACTACCCCAGGGAAAACAGAAACTCAGATATGACCTTAGGCTGCTAAGTTACTGACTTTTCCCTATATGTATTGGTTGTTGGAGTCTCTTCCAACACCTTCCCTATTAACAGCCATTTTCTGATGCACAACAAATCTTCCTTCATGTGTGATCCCAAATGGGATGGAGAATATCACTGTTTTTTCTGTCCAAAACAATTTCCAGATGAACACTCCTGGTATGCATATACAGCGTGTGTGACAGGCTTTCCCAGGCATTTTTGGCACCAGAGAGAGTTGACAAAAAAATGATGTTAAGACCATCAGATGCTAGGCATTTGCTGAAATTAACCACACCACCACATGCAAAATGAACATAATTTATCAGCTCACTCACTTCAGGAAAACTGAAATCATTGAGGTTTTAATACTGGAAAGATGGCTCAGCCGTCAACAGCACTGGCTGTTCTTGCCCATGTTCCTACTGTCTGCAACTCCAGTTCAAGGGGAGCTTTGACTCCCCCTTCTGGCCTCTGTGGGAACTGCACACATGTGGTGCACTTTCCACATACAAAATAAAAATAATATTCTTAAAGGAATTAAAGATTTCTTTGTGTAAACCATAAAAGTAACTTTTAGTTAAGTTTAATTCACCTTTTCTAGATTGTTCTCTAGAAAGGAAACTAAAAATTGTCAAGAAACATTTTTCCTGAGATGATCTACATAGCCTGATGTGCATGACCACTTTTATCAGAGTTGTTAGGGAATCCTAACAAACTGGGCTTGGCCACCCATCATCTCTAAGATAATTAAACAAATAAGAAATGGTGAAAAGCAAGAAAAAAAAGAGCTTTATTCAATTTGACCACATTGGAAATAATGGCAAAGAGGTTCAGTGACTGTTCCCTGCCAAGATTGTTCATGGGCTGGAGAGATAGCTCAGCAGTTGAAACACTAGCTGCTATCTCACAGGACATGAGTTAAGTTCCCAGCATTCCTCTCGGTACACACAACCTCTTGTAATGCTTGTTTCAAAGGATCTGACACCTTTTCCTGGCCTCCTCAGACACCTGCACACACATGTCATACACATAAATAATAGTAAAAATTAAATATGTTTTGAAAGACTGTTCCTCCCAAAGGAATAGTAATTCAAGTTGGTGAAAATAAGAATGGAGAATTAAAGGTCACAGAATTGATTTGAACCTCAGGTCACCCACAGCTAGTCCTTAAAGGAACTGGGCCCAATGCTGAGAAGCTGGCTCTTTGCTCCTGATTCTGGACTACCCCAACAACAGTCTCTTTGTTTTAGCAGTAGCAACAACGGAAACACACGTATGGTTTTCCTAGCACAGATAGAACCAACTTCATTGCACCCCTCATCAACATATCATTGGGAGCATCTGCTGACCAATGCCTTCCTAGAAGTCTAACTAACAGACTCCCTCCCCAGAACATAGGGGAGAAACTCTCAGCTCAGAAGTCTGAGACACAGGCCTAGAGATCTTCCTGCAGGGTTCTAAGATGTGCTTAGTATGTCCAGCTCTTCCTTTGGGTCTCCAGCCCTAAGGGAGATTGCTGCTGCCAACAGAAAGCTGCAGCTTTGAAGTTATCTCTTTTCATCTTTTTGGTTATGTGCTTGATAACTTCATACTTAGTTAACAATTCTTTATGCTGTTACTTTTCATTCAAATACAGAGCTGATTTTCTGTCTCATTGGGACCTTGAGGGACACAGGCGTCCATTATTGATCTACACGATTCTACATTCCTGAGAAGGCTTTTTTCCAGATGAACACTCCTGGTATGCATATACAGCGTGTGTGACAGGCTTTCCCAGGCATTTTTGGCACCAGAGAGAGTTGACAAAAAAATGATGTTAAGACCATCAGATGCAAGGCATTTGCTGAAATTAACCACACCACCACCACAACACAATTGGCGCACAACACAATTGGCATAATTTCAGGCAACAAGTGGTGAAGTTCTACACACTAAGCACCATGAAGAGAGGCTTCTTTTGGTCATCTCTGCCATTGGTCACAATCATCCTCTGAGCCCTGTGGTACAGTCACCCTGGATTTACAGAGGCAGTAACTGAGAGGTACAGGGAAATGTCACGGCCTATACAAGGCAGAAGACAAATAATCCAGAGTTCAAAATTCAAGTCTAGTTGTGGTTCTCATGTTTGTTTCTTTCTGTCAGCTAACATGGTAGTTGGGTATGATGGAAGAGGTACTCAATTTCACAGGAGTTTCCCTTAGATCATGAGCTCAGAGACCAGGGTTTTATTTGGCTTTAAATGTAGTCACTATTATAAATGTTAAAGCTTGAAGTTTGAAAAAGTAGATTCAGAGGACTTGAAAAGATAGTGACACATGAAGAGAGGTTAAGTCCTCAAGCTATGTAGGGTATCCAATTAAAACAGCTTCTAAAGGGCATTGCATCTAAATGGTAGGATCTGGGAGGGGGGAAATCTGCATGAGATGCTCCCTATGCAGTGCCTTAGTGACTTCCAAGAAAATTGTGTCAGCCTGGGGAAGATGGTGCCCAATTCATTGAGAAAAATGACTGCTGTGGCCGGAAGCTACAACTGACTGAAAGCTGGGACCCATATTAATTTGAGGAAACACAACTTGCCTCATTCAAATATAATTTTTATCCTGAGATGTCCTCATACTTTGTAATTGGTCTGCTTTTATAGGGTCATACAAGGAACTCTTTGCACTCCATTTATTGGGAAATAAACCCTTATTCCTGGAAAGTACTAGCAGTCTCTGAAACTGTAGTGACATTGGCAGGAATGTTTCAACCAAGAATTACCAGCGGCTTTGCCCACTTCTGATGCACGTTTTATCTGGAGAACAGTTAGGTCTTATTATTGCAAAACTAGTATGTTATACACTTGGAGATTAAATGCTATGTCCAAAACACATTTGATGTAGAGAATCCATGAGTCTATTCCATAATTCAATGAATGTTTTTTTATGATAACAAGTATACCAAAATATTTATTGAGAAATGAAAAAAAAATGGATTTAGTTCAGAACGCTGTAGACCCTTCTCTGCTGAAGCACTGAGGAAGTTGATGTACATGTCTTTCCCTTCCTTTCTCATTGATTCATGTGGTGTTAACTCACCAGAAGGCTTTGCCAGATGTCTGCTTAAAGCCTTGAAGTGTTGGGGGTTTCTAAACTGAACTTCTAGGCATAAGAGACCAGGCTCTTGGGTTGACTTCCTGGGGAGTATTTCAATACCAGAAATCATGACTGTCTGTCTGTTCATTTGTTTTGAGACAGGGTTTCACTAAACAGTCTGGCTATCCTGGGACTCCTAATGTAGACCAGGCTGGCCGCCAACTCACAGACATCTGCTTGTGCCTGCCTTCTGAGTGCTTGGATCATTTTTTATTGTCCAATAATCTATAAATCTCTCTTATGAATTCTTTATTTGTATTCTCAATGGAAATACATGATGCAATAAACATAAAAATTCAGGCTGACATATAATATCCAAAAATGTATCTGAACTTAAGCAAAGTGAACATCTTAACACATCTTTCTCAGTGCTTGCAGCTTCCATTTCCCTATGGAAAAAAGGCAAGAGACATGAAACAAAACAAATTGCAGTTCTGGTGGCCATGTCTCCAAATGCCTAGTGGTAAAGTAATAGTCTTCAAAGATTAAGGATCTACATACTGATAATTGAAATTCTGTGCAAAGCTTCATTAAGATCTCGGACACAGTTAGCATAGACAATTCATCCTATTAATCTATTAATAACAGAGTTACTATTATTGAGTAACTCTAAGGTCCTACCATTTTAGAAATGAAATGGGAGCTTAGTTGAACATTGGGTTAGATTATCTCAAGTAGCTTAATGAACACAGAATTAACTAGCTAGTGAAAATCTCATTTGATGTTTTCTTGATTCTAGTGTCTATGGTATTCATATCCAAGGACATAAAAATGTGCAATCTATGTGTTCTTTGGTTTTACAACTATACTTTAATATTTGGCTAGCTGAAAACATTAAAATCAATTATTAATAGTAGCATGTTAAATTTTCCCCAGAAAAAAAAGAAAGAATGCCTTCCATCAGTCAGTTGCTACTTGTCCCATCAGTCATTTTAAATTCTTGCTTAAAAATGAATTAGTTCATGCTCTTCCTGAAGGCACCTCAGAGTTATTCACAAACTTCCCCCTACTTTGTATTACTGGTTTTGTTGTTGCTTGTTTTTTTGGGGGGGTATTTTGTTTTGGTTTTTGATTTTGTGTGTGTGTGTGTGTGTGTGTGTGTGTCAGAGTTTTTGCGACAGGAGCAGTGAGTTCCTGCCATCCTGGAGCTCACTCTGTAGTTCAGGTTGGCCTCAAACTCAGAGAGCTACATGCCTTTGTCTCCCTTATGCATCACCACTGCCTAGCCACTTACTGACATTTTAAAAATACATTTTAAGAGATTTTGCCAACTTCGATTAATTCAATAAGAAAGTCATAATAAACATGATTCTTCCCTTTTGTTCTCACCTGCAACAGTAACAATGGGGCATGTTAAGGTATCAAAAGTTTAAAAAAATAAAATTGGAAGTTAGGTCTCTAAAAGTATCCATTATTAAATTGATTGTTCTTTAAAGTCTCATAAAATACACTAGGCTACAGTGTGTGAGTACATGTATTTACAGAGTAAACATGGCGAATATTATCAAGGAGTAGGAAAAATACTCATTAGCCTCTTTACCCTAACTGTCTACTTATGCAATACTGTGACATTGTTAACCAAATTGTCCATTTGTTCTGGAATTGTCAATTAGAAACTTTCAGATTAGGTAAACAATTTCTTTCCCAAGAAGATGCTGGCTCCCTAAACCACATCACGAAAAAACAAAAACAAAAAGTCTCAAATTGTCAATTTCACAATATGATGATCACTTAGTTCCATGCTGGGTCAAATTGTCACATGAATGTACCATTCTCCAGACTCCAAGTCCTTCCTATTTACCCACTCAGTTACACAGTCACATGACCCAGTGACAGCCCTTTGGTATGCACAATGCTATTAAAACCATTTACAGTCTGCTGTTGCTTAAATATAATTGTTTGAGTTTGGTACTTCTTCATTGCTTGTTAAGAATACAATGAACATAGGACAATCTAGAAAATAAAAAAGAAATTTATAGTCAAAAACAAAGGCTGCTGACATAGCCAGTTCTCTGAAATAAGGGGACAGAGCTTCCCTGTGAGACATGTATTTGTTCACCTCTGTCTTTAAGATGTAGGGAGAAAAGATGCTTAGCATCCCCTGGGATTCTCTGAGAACTAGTATTAGAGATGATGCCTTCACATATGTATTCACTCAATGAACCCTCATTCATTCATTCTACCATCTCCATTTTACGATTGAGAAGACACACTCAGAGAAACTATATGTTAAATCATTGATAACAAGTGCCCTAAATCTGAATACAAGTTAAATAAAACTAAATATTGTTCTATAGGTAATGATCCAGGAGAATTAAAGATTTTTTTTTAAATTAAAGATTTTGTAATGTTTGTTACAACTTGTAAATGAGGATTTATTTGACTTACCATATTTCTTTGATAGTTGCCTTTCCTTATTTCTTGAAAATTCAATGAGTAAATTATTTTGGGAATATTCTATCATTATATTCCCAGTGTGTAGCACATAGTAAGTATTTAGGAAATATGCTTTGCCTGTGTCTTGTGCTCAATGTCCCTCACTAGCTATTGTAAAGACATTGTCTATACAAGTAGGTGCACAGGCAGACTAAGTCCCTATCTATTGCCCACAGAGTTCCCTACCATATTTAATCTTATTCTTAATTAACGGTGATTATCTTTTAGAAGACAACCAGAACCAACTATTTCCAAACCAGCTACAAGTGGTTCAAGTAGAACAATAAGCACTGAACTCTAACTACATGTCTGGTGATCTAGATGCTACAAATCACCATGACTTCATTCTGAGACTAGATAGTATCATATCCCCAAATTAAAAAAAGAAAAACTGAAATTGTTATTTACAGAGGTTACATTAACTGTCCTAGAAGAAAGAGTTTACCAAAAATGGAAAGGCTAAAATGCAAAATGAGATAACTAGGCACCTCACTAGGAAGGAAGGAACACCCAGGAACATGGGAATTCTAGCTTCTCAGTCTTGTAACCACAGTGTTCCTCTCTTTTTCTCATAGCTGCTTCAGGGTGTTCCAGGGTGTACCCCAAGTTCTCACTTGCAAGGTACGCACAGTTCTCTACTCCAGATTTTTTGATGCTTGGACTGCCTTGAGGATATGCCTTCAATCCTCCTCTCTGACATTCTTCCCTTCCCACAAAGCAGCATTTGGTGGTGGCAAAAACCATAGAATCCTCAAAGAAATTCTAAATTGGCACCATATTTCTTTCCACTGTTTTTTTTTTCTTGCCCCGAATCTCATTTGTATCATGAAGAAAATAGTCCTAAAAAGACCAGGACCCATTTTGCAAGTTCTACTTGTGAAGAAAACACAAGCATACTCCTCTTTTCAAGAGCCAGGACTCTACACATAAAGCATTCAAACCCGTCTCATGGAATAATTAGGTGAAGATGTTCTTAGGTGTTGGCTGATTGGAGCCCCTACAGTACCCAATCTCCTATCAACAAAGTTCACAGCCATGTTTACTTGCAAAGTGGAGGCAACCATCACAAGACAGTTGTTTTCTTGCCATCTACCATATTGAAGGCAGGGGTTTGAAATAACAAGCATTTGATTATTGTTCATGATTCTGTGTATTGACTGGCCTTGGCTTCATGGCTTAGTTTGATTATTGCAGGGTTTAGTTTGTTTATTGTTAGCTTTAGTTTGGTTACTGTTGGGTTTAGTTGGGTTATTGTTGGGTTTAATTTGGTTATTGTTGGGTTTAGTTGGGTTATTGTTGGATTTAGTTTGGTTATTGTTGGCTTTTGCTTTCTTTTTCTTTTCTTTTTTCTTAATTATACCTGTGCCTTCTGTTGGTTCTCTTGTTCATTCATAGTAAGATAGAAACTAGGCCAGCTTGTGGAAGATGATTTCACTCCATCCCTCTACTTTAACTTTCATTCTTACCCTCCAGGTCTCTGTAGAAGTGTTACTTACTGCTGGAAGGTTCCTAGCCCAGGTCTGTTTCTTTATACCCTGAACTTTGTTGTTATAACCTTTGTCTGGCTTGTTGTTCATTTCACTGACAAGTTATGAATGTCCAGATCCAGGCCACATGTATTCATTACTGTATTCAGTGAAATAGATGCAGTTTCCCTGCAATGTGTCTAATATAGTTCAATGAGTAAATGGCCAAATCAAAGCCACACTGGTTGTTCAGAGTTGTTACTTCTCCCAATACCAAACATCTTGTATGTTTTCTAGTGCTTTTTAAAAATTACTTAGTTTTGAGGTTATAATATAATGACATCATTTCCCTCCTTGGTATTTTTCAAATTCATGTCTTCTTTTTACATTTATTATTACTATATGCATAGACATATCTATTATTAAATATGTAAGTATAGCCTTCTCAGTCTGTATAATGTTATTTGAGTACATGTTTGCAGGGCTGGCCATCTGGTATTGGATAACCAGTTTGGTGTGCTCTTCCCTGGGGGAAAACTATTTCTCCATTCTCAATATTCCTTAGTTGCTTATAGTTCTTCATTTAGGGTTGAGACCTCTAGGGCTTTCCCCCATCCCATGTTACCTGTTGTTATCCCTGTTCAGCTCATTATTTAGGCAGCCATTTTGCTAAACATTTTGAGGGGCAGATTCTGGCATTCTGGCATGTCCTGGCTACATGGACATGGTAGCACATGCATGTTTATGGCTTCATTAGGAAACCAGAGACAAGAGGATTGCTGGGAGTCACTGGCCAGTCAGCCCATCCTAGTTTAGGAGACCTTGGTCCCAGTGAAAGATTGTTTCAAAACAAGATAGATAACTCCTAAAGAAAAGCAATAAAAACTGGTCTCTGGCCACCACACACAAACATGAATACACACACACACACACACACACACACACACACACACACCTTGTGTTTTCCTAATCCAAGTGTTGACTTTTGTAGTTTCCAGCTTTGCCTCCTGAGATGACCAGGGATCATTTAATTTGACAAATATCACATTCAGCCTTTGGAAGTGCTAGATCCTATGTGAAGCTGTGATTTATCACTTTGCTTTGCTGGTTGGTTTTTTTTTTTTTTTTTTTTTTTTGTCAAGAATTTCTTTCTTTAAAGGTCCCATAACAAAAGATAAAGTTAAGCAGAGAACTATTTCTTTTTTCTTTTAGTTTGTTTTCAAGACAGGGTTTCTCTGTATCACATCCCTAGATGTCCTAGAACTCTTTTTGTATACCAGGCTGCCCTCAAACTCACAGAGATCCACTTGCCTCTCCTTCCTTCTGAGTTCTGGGATTAAAGGTGTACACTGCCACTGCCTGATGAGCAATTGTTTCTTCATCTCCACAGGACTCAGGTGTGAAATGTTGCTACTGGAATATTTTTACTTGCTTGTTTATTCTAGTTGAAAATCTCTTTAAACCCATCCTGGAAAATCCAGTTATTAATGTAACATCTGTTGTAATTTTAAAAAGCTGCTATAGAGAGAAAAATGCCATGCAACAGAATTCAAGCAGAGGGTTTTTTATTAAGAGAAGTGGACTGTAAATAGCAGGAAGGGGAGGGGGGAAATGAAGCAGCAGGAAAGAGGAACGAGAGCAGGGGGGGCAGACAGACAGAGGAAGAGAAAAAAGAGATGAATGGGAAGTGGGCAGGGCCATTTTAAAAGGGAACATATTGAATAGGCATAGGTGGTGCTTAGTAGCAGCAGCTGAGGCTGTATTTTGTCAGAACCCCAAAGGCAGACCAGCACAAATGCCTAAATACTAACAGTGTCAGTGAACCACATAAGTAATTCCAGCAAGGCAGCCAGTTCTGCATATCAGTTGCTAACTCATGAAACACCGGACTAAAAGCTGGAGACAGGTACATGAAGACCAGCAGTCTTATAGAACCCAGTCAAGACTCACCTTGGCTCACCCACACCTGCAGGTTTTTGAACTCTCTACTCCACTAGTATCCTGGCTTTGTTGTCTTATCTTTTTTTCCTGATGCTGACTCTCCCAATCTGTCTTTCCAGAATGCCTATGATATTTTGCCCTATTCTTTGAAAATAGTAGTTTCGAGTTTTATATTTGGCTCCATACTTCTATCTTGAATGTATATATAAGAAGCATCAAGTGTGTTATTAGAACTACACATAGCAATCTAGGGAAATTGTCTTTTCAATTCCACTGCATTTCTAGCAGCTAAAATAACATCCAGTGCAACATAATACTCTACAGAGGTCTAGTGATATCATTGCATGAAGAAATGAATAGATTAGTTACTAGTGTGAAAAGAGAAAATTGTCTTCATAAAGGACTTCATACATGTGTCAAAAAAAATGAGTGAATATATTTCACCATTGTTTGTCATTTACTTCCTGAACAGACTGTATCACAAGTTCTGCTGGCCAAATAAAACACCATTAAACATTCAGCTTCTTCTATTAGTCTGAAAAACTTAGATAAAATGGAGAAAAGAGGTTGGATTTCAGTTACAGATTCGCTTTAGAAGGAAGGGCTTATGAAGCCCTAGTACTGGTCCTTGACCCACTTTAATTTGCTATTACACAGTTTAATTTCCATTTATTAATAGGCAAGGCCCAAACCAAGGCAGAGTTCTGGTTTCCAGAAGCGAGCCCTTTAGCTTCAGCCAAAGCTATCACCTCAGATGAATCCACCAGGAACTGTCTCCCTACCACACACACTTTTCCTTTCAACCAGATTGAAGACAAAGGGCAGTGACAAGCGTGTCTAGACGGCTGGTGACTGTCTTCCAGAGTCTCAGACATAAGATGTGGTGTGATGGTTTTAAAATAGATCTGAGCCAAAATCATGTTATTCCATTTGATCAACTTTACAAAATGAATTAGATAGCAATAAAGTAGGACAATAGGATTCAAGACCCTGGTATCGCCTTCCTCTCTTTCCCTCCTCTTTATTTCCCTCCCCTCCCTTCCTCTCCTCTCCTCTCCTGCGCCCTCTCCTCCTCTTCCTTTCCTTCACTCCCTTTCTCCTTTCCTTCTCTCTACTCCCTTTCCCTCCCCTCCCCTACTTTTACCTCCCCTCTCTCTTTCTCTTCATTCTACTCTGGCTATATTTTCCTTCTAAAAATAAGATAAGATAAAGTAAAATAAAGATGTAGCAACCCCTGTTCTGTTTGTTTGTTTGTTTGTTTGCTGTGGGACAATATAAATCTTGTCCCACAGAATGCCACTGTATTTGTTTCTTGGCCATGAGGTTACACTTACTTCAGAGCATTTTTGTTTGTTTGTTTGTTTTGTTTTACTTATTTATTTTTCTTCCTTTACATATCAATCACAGTTCTCTCTACATACCTCCCTCCCTCTTTTCCATCCTCCCATGCCCCCTGAGCATTCACCCATCCCATTCCCCCCTACTCCACATGTAGGGTGATGCCTTCCTGCAGGGGTAATCTAAACCTGTCAAGTCATTTGGAGTAGGGACTAGGCCCTCCCTCCTGACTCTAGGTTAAAGGAGTATCCCTCCATGGGGAAGGTGCTCCCAAAGTCCTTTTGTGCACCAGGGAAACATTCTGGTTCCACAGTCAGAGATCCCTTAGACTGCTCAAGCCTTCTAACTGAGACCCATGTTCAGGGGGTCTGAGTCTGTCCAATGCTGGTTTCCCAGCTATCAGTCTTGGAGCCCATTAGCTCCTCCTTGTTCAGGTCAGCTGTCTCTGTGGGTTTCTGTAGCTTGGTCTAGTCCTTCTCTGTATCTGGATTCCAGTTTGGCTCAGTGTTTAGCTGTGGGTGTCTGCTTCTGTTTCCATCAGCTACTAGATGAGGGCTCTATGATGGTGGATAAGTTAGTCATCAATCTCATAATCAGGAAAGGGCATTTATGGTAGCCTTTCCACTCTTGCTCAGATTGTTAGTTGGGGTCAGTCTTGTAGGTCTCTGGACATTTCTCTAGAGTCAGTTTTCTCTTGAAACCTACAATGGCTCCTTCTTTTATTCTCTCTCTCTCTCTCTCTCTCTCTCTCTCTCTCTCTCTCTCTCTTTCTCTCTCCCTCTCCCTCTCTCCATCTCCCTCTTTTTCTCCTCTCCCTCTCCCTTTCTCTCTCTCTCTTTCTCTCCTCTCCCTCTCCCTTTCTCTCTCTCTCTTTCTCTCCTCTCCCTCTCCCTTTCTCTCTCTCTCTTTCTCTCCTCTCCCTCTCCCTTTCTCTCTCTCTCTTTCTCTCCTCTCCCTCTCCCTTTCTCTCTCTCTCTCCTCTAGGGTCCCAACAACAAACCAAGGTGTGGTTCCACCTAAGTTTCCCCCAGCAATCATTTATTTAAGGCTTACTACAGAGCAATGGGAATGGGCTTACAGGCAGGTGCATTCCCCATCTAAAAGCAGTTACACTTCAAGTTCTGTACCCAGCATAAATGATGGCTTCCACATGGCTGTGTGGATGGAGTACCCTCCCTTAATCCTTCCCAACCTCTGTCATAGCCTTCCCAAAGAGTTGCCCATAATTGGATAGAATTGCTCACAGCTGGTTGAGGGGATGGCTAGATACTTAGATAAGAGTCCCATAAGTTTCACCACTCCTTCATTCCAACAGGGAATGAGAACAGTCAGCAAACCCAGCTGTGACAATCTTTGGAAAGCAGGCGGAGCCAAACTCCTGAAGATGGCCACAGTTCATCTTGAAGTGCAGTCTTGTTCAGTACCTTGTTTGAGGTTTCAGATGCCCATTCAATGGGCATCATCAGGGATTGATAACATCATTGTCACTCACTGCATGCCATCTCATCATGTAAACACTGTTATCTTACATCATCCCAGCAAGACAGGAGATTCAAATAATGTAATATATTTTGAGAGACCATGTGTTCACTATGGCATATTTTTATAATTATTCTATTACTGGTTATCGTTAGCCCTTACTATACCCAGCTTAGGAACTTCATCAGCCCTCTTGATGGGTTTTATCCACTTTTCTTTGGGAATATGGAAGTGCTCTAGCTGAGGCTCTGTCTATATTGTTCTGCATCAACTCTCTAATTTCCTGATAAACCAGGGTGAACCTGTTTAACATGAATGTAAGTAATGAGCTCAAGCAAAAGAGGAGACCAGCTCAATGTTAAGAGAAGAGAAATGCCAAGCTTCTTTATATTCATAGTGTCTGCCTCTATATGAGCATGGATTACACTCACAGGTACTCCTGTTTCTCTCTCTCTCTCTCTCTCTCTCTCTCTCTCTCTCTCACACACACACACACACACACACACACACACACACAGAGAGAGAGAGAGAGAGAGAGAGAGAGAGAGAGAGAGAGAGAGAGAGAGAGAGAGAAAGTGTACACAAAACTTTACAAAACTTTGCTACTGCTTCTTTGGGATAAATTCAGGTGATTTCTTGTTAATTTTCAATTAATATTATTTAATTTCTTATTTCCTTAATCTCTTAAATCCTTTGTTAATTTACATTACTTATAATGATCATTAAATACTGAGTGTGAAATTAGAAATTAATGCCTAAGTATATAAAGTTCCAAAATGTTTATACCTTGTAGGGTGAAAAAGGTCAAGGAAAAAATGCTCTCCCCTGACTACACCCAAGACCTGGGTCCAGGAAAAATATCCTAACCTGACTTGACCCCAGAACCAGACCTGAAATCCCACAAATCCCTGAATTTGCCCCAGAGTCAGGCTACAGAATCTCACCAATCCCTGAAGTCCCTGAGCTGGAAAAAAAACCCACCAATCCCTGAGCTTACCCCAGGATAGGACCACAAAAATCTACCAATCCCAAGCTACCCTGGAACCCCCTCCACACACACACACCAAGAAATCCTATACAGCCTGTATCTTGTTCAGTTTGCTGCTGTTTCTCACCAAGGCAGCCACCCTGCAGGATTCTTCCCAATAAATCTCTTGAGTAAGGTTTTTTTGAGTATGACCCTCCACTGCTGGAGCAAAGTTGTTACACTTTACTCTTGAAAGTTCTTGAAACCTTTGTCTGAAGCAGGGCTTAAGGTGACTTTGTGGTATTCCTTGGCTCCCAGCTGCCTGTCCATCTGAACAGCAATGCTTACATACCCCACCTATGTTTCTAATCAAATGCAAATAAAATGACAGAAACAATAGACCACCAATGACTAATAACAATGTACCACTCCATGATGTGGTCCCGTTGGAATATGCATCAGCAACACAGGGACACTTATGACTTGTTACAGTGAAGGACTTTGGAGAAATCACACCGTATTAACCTCTTCTATGAAGTCTCTAGAATGAACCCATGAAAGCTTACAATATATTGAAGGCTTTTCAAGGCCTGTTACAGCCCTAGATGCTTTTCTTTCCTTTTTTTCTTTTCTAATTTTTTATTTTTACATTATGTGAATTGTTGTTTTGCCTGCACATATATATCTGTGTGATGGTGTCAAATCCCCTGGAACTGGAGTTACAGACAGTTGTGAGCTGCCATGTGGGTGTTGGAAATTGAACCTGGGTCTCTGGAAGAACAGCCAGTGCTTTTAACCATTGAGCCATCTCTCCACCCTTCTAGTTGCTTTTCAATGCTGAAAAATACTAAAGTGAAAATGATTTGGATCTATAGAGATATCTATGTGGTTCTCTAAGACACATGGTGCGGCAATTTTTCATCTCCCTGTAATATCTAATACCTCAGTTCTTACTAGTGAGAATGTGTAAATAACCAAACCTAGATCTTTAAGGGTCTTGTAGTCCAAACTTTTCACTGTCTGACTTCCCTCCACTGGAATGAATCAATGAGATCTTCTCTTGGTATATAAGATGCCATTACATAGAGTTGGCACACCTCCAGTAGAGGCTCCATGCCATGTTCCATATTCATGATGAGATTAGGACACTTGAGTGCTTCAGATGTTGGTAATTTATATGAACTTAAATAACAATACTCTCAGCCATTTGGCCTGCATTTATTCACCAGAGAACAAGGAAACTGCTTGAAGATGGAAAGTGGAAGCGGGCTTGGAAAACCCTTAACCTTTGTACTAATATTACACATGATTTCAATCTGCCCATGGGTGAACTTGTCTTCTCACCATACATACAGGCTGCTGCAAAAGTGAAACCCTGTAGAGATAGAAGAACATGCTTTCTAGAAGGACATTGGATTATGCAGTATAATTGAATGTCCTCTTGCAAGCACCCCTCCCCTCCCCATCTCATTAGAATATCTATTTACCAATGTACTGTGAACCATGACTCATGTTATTGCATGTGTCATAACATTTGGTGACCTTTTTGGTTAACACTACCCAGAAGTCCAGGCTGCACCAACATTGAGCTCTCCCAGAACCTCATGAAAAGGGTCCCTCAAATGAAGTAAGACATGCCATATTTAAAATGTATTATTGGGACTTTGAAAAAAAATTGAGACAGAATCTCACTGTTGTCTGGCCTAGGACTCACTGTGTAGACCAGCTTGACTTCGTGTTAATCCTACTCTCTTTGCTTTACACACTTTCATACTGTAGCCAAAACCCACTTTGCCCATTCCTATGCTGTGAAATTCTGAAATAAAATATTCACCCTCAAATTCAGATAGAATTTTTACTCTGACAGAGGAATTCTGTAGCTGACCCACTATTGGCTTATCTCTTTCTTGATGGTTGTTTGCTCATTGCTTAGGCTCAAAATTCTCCTTTCTGGGTTGTGCTGGACATTGCACTTTGACAAAATTCCCTTTTTAAATTACAACAAAATTATGAACCTTCCTACATTCACTTTAAGAAAGTTGATGTCAAGCATGTGGTGTTGAGTGTTACCTTTGTTCCCAGTTGTTCGGTGGGGCTCCTTAGTGATACATTCATTTCACAACCAAGGAAAGGTCTAGAGAGCTTGTGTGCAATCTGAGCTTTAATGCAACCCTGTATTTCAGCATCGTAATGCTGAGTGTGGTTTGAAAACATGCAAGTTTCATTCAGACAACTTAGAGCTTGCCTAGATGTCTTCCATCACAAAGTCAGCCATGGATTAAACCTGCGTATATTACTAATTCTAGAAGGGGTAAACAGTAGAGAGAGATAGCATTACAGAAGAATGCCCACAATAAAGAGGAAAATGAAACTGTCCTTAAAGCACTTAGTCTCACTTCCTTTTTTAAAATTTGGAGTGTTTCAAATACAGAGTAGTGTAAATGTGGAAGGCCCAGGCTCTGATGAATTGTGGAAAAGCTAAATTTTGATTTTTTACTGTTGTAGAAAATGCAGCTCTCATTCCTTATTGCACTGGAAATAATGTTGAGGAAGCAGAGCTGTCTTTCAAAGGCCTCTGGAAGATGGGTGGGTACGCTGGCGTGGAAGGGGTGGAGGATGACAAATGGGAGGAGATGCTTTAAATGATGCAGCTGAGCCCAAGAAATGGTGGTGCTGTGTGATCCCATCTGTAGGAGTTCAGCATTTCATCCCAAAGAACATGACATTATTTTATTAATGTTTTTTTCTCACTAACAGAAAAATTTAGTGCTAATCTACTAAGGAAATTTACTTTAATCTTTAACTGCTAGAAATTTGTATTATTTTTATCATAGACTTCAACTTAACTGCTTATTTCCTCCCTTGACCTTTGAGATTATGATAATCTTGGAGTCAAAGACTGGCCTATATTTCACTAAATCATTATCTAATAGAGAGCTTCCAATAAGCAGAAACTAGCATAGATAGTATGCACCAAAATCTCTCTAGGGCTTTTGAAGGTCATCTTCAATTATATACATAGTGTAGAGAAGACTTTCCTATTTATTCCTTGAAAAAAATCTGCCTGTAGCGTGTATGTTTCCGCCAGCCCACCAATCTGGGCCCACAGTTGCGCCAGCCCCAAGTAACACTCTGAGACTCTGTATTTGATACAATCCTGTTGGCCAGTTACCATTATTGTTTATGGGCTAGCTCTGTCTTAATTATTAACCCATTTCTACTTATCTAAGTATTTCCACGTGGTCGTCTTATTGGGGAGCCTCGGCAGGCATCCTGCTTCTTCCCCGGGCTACATCTCGACTCCTCCCTACTACCTCCTCTTTCCTCCTTGTCTCCTAGCCCCGCCTATCTTGCTATCTCATTGGCTACAGAGCTTTATTAACCGGTATGAGAAACATATATACAGAATAACATCTCCCATCATCTGCCAGTGTGATATCTTCACCTCTACCCTGAACTCCTCACCAACTCTCAGCTTTGGCTTCTTGCCCTGTGACATGTACTGGGCCAAGGGCTGAGCATGGAGAACATAAGGAGTTGTACCTCAAACCCATACCACAGCCCCACTGCACTGACATGTATGTTTTGAACCTATGGTTAGGTTACAAGTTTACTAGTTGAGTCAGCCATGTAAGTCTTGGCTAACTGACTATATTCATCTAACTTTGCAAGGGAAACACCCTTGCTTCTCTCTCTGGTGCCACTGTGAGGCTAAGTAACAGTGGGAACCTCAAATTGGCCTTCATCTTCATGAGAAAACAGGAAGTTGCTATGGCTTCTTTTGACCTCCCCTTCTTTTTTCTAAATTCCATTCACCAGAGCTTGCTCTGTCTAAATCATCCTAAGCCTTGGTCTCCCACAATCCCAGAAGTCACCTAAAAGCTGGAGAACCTTACATTTATATTTCTATTGTGTACCTGGGTAGGTCCATTCCCCAATCCTACTAAATTCTTTCTTAAAACCAAAAAGCCACAATGGACTGCAGTTGAAAGGAAATGAGGAAATTATTATTCTTAAAAAAAAATCTATGGTATTCAAAAAAGGGAGGAACAAATTAATTTTGGCCCTGGCTAAGGAAAAGTAATGTTAATAGAGGGAAGAGAGTTTCAGATAGGGAAATGAAACCAACATGCTTCTGGCTTAATGAGGATAACCCCCTGAGTTAATTAATTACCTGCAAGGGGATTAGGAACTGAGTTGTGAACTTCTCGTTGAAAAAGAACAAGAAGAACCATAGTGTGAATCTATTTTTGAGAGTTGGAAATTGGCTTTTAAGAGAAATTGTTGAGATACTGGAAATGGAAGAAAAATAAAGGGTAAATTATTGACAGTACTAAACTAGAGGAAAACTACTTAAAATTTTAACAACCTTTGATATGGGTACTGCAGTCACAGCTGGGCCCAGTACAAGTCACGGATTTTTCTCTCCTTATTCCTTGTTTCTTTGCTCCATCCTTCCTTCTCTTCAATTTTCCTTCTCTCAGTTGAAGATTAAAGCTCTGTTACATGATGGCTACCATCCCATGCTCTAGAAAATGGAATGAGATAGCATCAACTCAACTGAAGTTAAGAAGAAATGACAGGGAGAATGCTCCTTAAATCAAATTTTTTCCTAAGGAAGAGACTATTTAAAAATTTCTGGAGGAATCTGGAGGAATGAATGGGGTCAAAAGTGAGAGCCTGACAGGTTTGTATATAGCTCAAGACTAAATATGGGTGAGTAATAAGTGAGTAATAAGGGCAAAGAGAAAGCCTCTCCTTTACTGTCTATAAATTCACAGAAACCAACCAACAATGGACAGATTACCTGGAGGAAAACACATCCAAATATATTCCTGTGCACAAGGACATCCCAGGAAGTGAGTGCCCAACAATACATTGGGCTCAACAGATTACCTTCACATCTTCACCTAACAGAGAGAGATGGAGAAAGATGGGCAATTGTGAAGAGTAGCACATGATTCATCTAGGGATCAAATGTGTCCATCCAGACACTATAGCGTGTAAATGATTCTCTTTAGAAGTTAGAAAGAGCATAGGTGACATATAATTTTGTGACTAAATCTATGCAGATGTGTTGATATTCTTCAGCCTTCTTTCCTGTGGTGCAGGGAAGGGATAATTGACAGCTGACAATTTCTCTTCAGTAGGACCTGTCTTTGACAAATAAAGGAATGCCAGAGTAATTCCTTTCCCACCAACTTCTGACTCCCAAATCCCTTTAAAATTGGGATACCAGCATCTCAAATTCGGAATGACATTCACCACACTCCTTCAGCACATCTGATGTACCAGAGATGAAGAACAAAGGTGGAATGATGCAATCAAGATGGGAAACTGGACCTCACAATGTAACTATCAAAGTCACAAAATGTCCAATGTTGACTTGTCATAGGAACTAGTAAAGGAGCTTAATTGTGTGTACAGGGTATCCCAAAACATAAGAAAGACCAATGCCATCCAAGAGCAAAAAGGAAGTGTGGAAAACATGATGAATCTATGGGGAATTATGGGAAAGGGTTTGTACATCACAGGCCAAATTGGAATTTAAGATGAATTGAACAAATACCAAGGTACTTATAAATTCTATTGAGGTTTTAAACTCAATTGGCCACAAGAGTACACTAGAAAGTCCATTAGCCCATCATATGAGGATAGACTATATATATATATATACATATATATATATATATATGTGTGTGTGTGTGTGTGTGTCCAATACACTTGATGGTGGATCAATAACATTGTCCATAGAAAATGGTTTATGTGACATTTAATGAATGGCAGTCAAGTATCACCTGTGACGTTGTCAGAAACAAGTTCTCAGACTGATTCTTTGTCAAAAGTTCTAGGAGTAGAACCAAACAATAGTTTTAACCAACATCAAGGTGATTCTAAAGTTTGGAAATCATTAGTGCAACTGTCTAGGCAATGGGTCTGAGCAGTTTCAATCATGACATTCTTCTGTTTTATTCCACATACTTGTGAGCATTAATCCATCTCATCCCCAAGTGAAGCCCATGAACAACAGGTGAGAATTCAGTGATTAGGCACCAAGTTCATGGGAGAGATATAGCCACCTAGAACTGTCAATAATAGAGTCCA
This sequence comes from Cricetiscus sungorus, assembly GCA_030556225.1. Lineage (NCBI taxonomy): Eukaryota > Metazoa > Chordata > Mammalia > Rodentia > Cricetidae > Cricetiscus > Cricetiscus sungorus. Next base: position 121,514,970 of record JANBXA010000651.1, read on the forward strand.
CAAACATTGTGCTGGTAAGAGAAAGGCCATTCTGGCTAATCTCTTATTTTCTTGTTCATTTTTAGTGCTTACTAATTATACAAGCTTTGTTGTGTGGTGTGGGCTTAAATGTTACTGAAGCATTCTGTATTAGTGGTGATTTTATGCATCATGACTTAGCTATATTATCCTTGATAAACTAAGACCAATCCATTGTTAGAGGAAAAAGCAACATACTCCTGAATACAAAGGACTTGTCACTTAATCTTCCTTCAAGCATAGTCAGGGAAATGATTTCATCAATTTCCGTGGTGCAGGAGCAAGCCATCTCTGCAGTGCCCTGGTTCACTAATGCCTGTTATTTTGGAGTAATTGCCTTTTGCTTGTTAATATGCAGTTGTTCTTGTGTGATCTCAAGAATGTGCCCCATTAGGGCTCTTTGTTCTCATATTGTACCTGAGAGAATTAGCCATGTCTCCAAAGCCTCTCTATTGGTGTTCCTTTCTGAGACAAGTAGAAGTGCTGAGAATTTGAGCACAATGTGGACTGCTGCCTCCCAGAGATTGATTTATAAGAGCTCCTAAATTGGCCGCTAGCCTTTCTGGGTGATGTGCAGCGTAGAAAGGAACATCAAGGGAAACTCAACGCACAGAGGATATTTTCTCCCATTCATTCCAGAGTTCATTGTATAAGGTATTGAATTAGACTGCATTTTCTATAAATGTTTACTTGAGTCTTTGGTTTCTGAAAACCACATAAAGGCAAATACATGCATATACATATTTGTACTTATATATGCAAATTTCTTACGTAATCATAATGCATGTGTATATAGATGGATTATTTGTGAATTAACAAAAACTACAATAAGTTTGTAGTGAACTGCTACAAGTCACCTCAGATTTGGGAATTCTTAAGAATATATGAGGGAAGTTCCCCACCGCACCTGGCATTTACTGAGTCTCCCTTAGGTTTTCAGAAGATGGCCTGCATTATTAGATGCAAGACTTGTTTAAAATCTTTAATAGTTACTCCATAGTTAGTTATTTTTCTTTCTTTTCTTGTCACAGAGCAGTTTCCACATGCCAAGTCAGCAAATATTTACTAAGAATCTCCAGTGTGTCAAGCATTGTGTTGAGCAGAGAGTTTTTAACAGGGACAAGACCAAGCACTTAAGTGGAAACCACTAATGAGTCACTCAGCTTCATAGCACTGCCTTCCCAAAATTTGGGTTTGCAAGTTATGTTGTGCCATGTGGCCCAATCTTACTAACCAGGAGAGTAGGGTATGTGCAACTAAGCTTTGCACTATACCAGGCCAGGTACTGAACCTTCCCATGAACTGCTCTCCACACATACTTTGTGCTTTCTAGACTTCTTTAGCCAAGAAGATAATAGGAGAACTGTTGAAAGTTTTTTGAAAAATAAGAACATGTTTAAAAGAGAGAGAGAGAGAGAGAGAGAGAGAGAGAGAGAGAGAGAGAGAGAGAGAGAGAGAGAGAGAGAGAGATGGCTTCATTAATTGTTAATGGTTATTAGCTTTACTTACCTGAGGAAGAAACCAAAAAGACTCAGCTGGATACAATGGAGACACACCTAAAAGACATGGAAAGTACAATATTACACAGACCCTAGAAAAAGCTTGATTTCTGCAATTGATCTGTATTGATTTCTGTAATTGATCTGTGGCTAGAGTGTGAAAGCCAATATTGACATCTTTGGCAACCTTAATGTCACATGACAATAACTGCTATGATGTGGATATTTATACACTGTAAAAATGTTGCTTCGATTGGTTTATAAAAAGCTGAATTGCCAATAGCCAGGTAGGAAGATGTTAGGCAGGACTTCTGGAAATGTAGAGGACTCTGGGAAGAAGAAAGGTGGAGTCACATGCCAGATGAAGAGGAAGCAGGCCATGCAGGAGGAGAGGCAGGATGTAGATGACCCATGAGGCAGGATGTAGATTAAGTGAAATCGATAAATTTAAGATGTAAGAACTAGTTGAGATCAAGCTTAAGCTATAGGTGAAGCTTTCACAGTTAGCAACTCTCCATACAATTATTTCAAAGTGTTTCTGGTGGGACACAGAAAGACTCAGTTCATATGGTGTCCAACATGGGGGCATGTATTTTCACAGAGGACCTGAAAAGCTTTTTAAAGGGTTCCAAACACACAAACACAAAGCCAGATGCAGCTCAGCATACAGAGATCCAACGCTGGGCTGTTGCCTATGGGATTCAGCCAGCTAGCTCCAAGTGCAAAGCCACATGGTAGGTTTAAGGCTTGGCTCCTGCAGTCAGAAAAGGCTTCAAGCTCACAGTAAAGTGGTTTAGACTAAGAAAACCTTTAGACTAAGAAAACCTTTAAACAGATACAGTAAAAACAAAATGGGTATAGACAGCCATAGAAAAAATAAATAGCTTAAAAACAATAAAGCCTTTGAAGAAAGAGTAAAGTAATATAAAAAGAATAAGCCATATAAGAATGGAAACTTCACAGGGCATCTGGATCCAGTATGGTGTTTTGTTGAAATTGAAATTTTTGAATGCTGGTGAGCAAATGGCATCTACTGCTAAGCTTAGTATTGAAAGGTACTGCTGTATGAGACCAGCCTATATACTTTATAAATGTCTTGGTTTCAAAATGTAAGTCAGGCCAAGCATTGGTGGCACATGCCTTTAATCCCAGCGCTGGGGAGGCAGAGGCAGGTGAATCTGTGTGAATTAAAGGCCAGCTTGGTGTACAGAGCTAGTTGTAGGACAGGCTCCAAAGCAATACAGAGAAACCCTCTCTCTCAAAAAAAATTGTAGATCCCTGCATGGATCCCAGAGGCACCTTGAGCAAGCCTGGAGCTGTTGGCTAGAACATCATGCACCAGAGTAGTTCTTGGTACTCTTCTTGATTTGCTAGCAAACATCTTCTGGGGAAGAACTAAGCCTGAGAACTTGCACACTTGACCCTTGATTCTGTAAGTCAATATATAAACCCACTCCATCCCCTCAACAAATGACATTTTGCACTCAGCATTCCAACTACACGAATGACCCGCTGTCTTGTCATTTATTTCAATCTCTAGGCCTTCACCTGATTTTGGAAAAGATTGTAGCATGGGCACTACACAAACAAACAAACAATGTAAGTCCAGAAAGGTGTTGCTTTGGGGGAGAGGTTATGCCTTTGTTTCCATAGGAAACAAAAGACTATGGATTCCTTAAAAGTTAATAGAGATCAGATTTGACCTGGAGACCTCCTGAAGATCTTGGCTACAGACATGAGGGAAAAAACCCAGGAAAGACCATGGGTCAGGTGACTTGCAAGCTGATTCCTCTGCATGGAAAGAGCTCTGAGAGAGGATGAGACATAACAAATTTTGTTGGCTACAGAGTCCTTATGATTATTATTACATACTATCCTTCCATATGGCATGGATAGAAATTTATTTTATGTAGTCCAAACAGACTTGTAAAGTTGACAAATGCCTTTTGTACATCACACATTCCATAATTGTGTTAATGCACATATGTATGTTACTTTCAAAAGTGTGCATGATTTCAGGACATGAATGAAGACAAGTAAGCCAGGTAATCCAGCATCTCAGAATACCCCAGTTTCTTCAAAATTCTACATCCAGAACAACTTCAAAGCTGTTGGCTAAAATGGTCCAGCCTCATAGGCTACTCCAGTCATGACATCAGATAAGCTCTATAATTTCCTACCACAGAGACTAAACAAAAAAAAAACAAAAAACAAAGAACAAAACAAAAAAAACCCCATAATACAGTTAGCTCTCCCAGGACTTGACTATTATCTCAATTTTCTCAGTGATCCCTAAAGATGCAATCACCTCAGACAACAGGAAGCAATCTAGAGAATATAACACCCACATTCCCAAGAACTGGGGTGAGTGGCTTTGGTTGTTCAGTGGATTATTGGTGTTTGTCATTGCTTAGGATGGTTGGTTGCAATTTGTTGTTACTAGTCATGGCCAGGGGACAAAAACTAAGCCAAGGAGGTTAAATTTAGAAATCTTGTTTCTGAAAAGAGAAAAGGGAGATGTTGCTGGATTTTTTCCACAGCTGTTTGGCCCCAAATAAGCACACAAAGACTTATATTAATCATTAAACTGTTGGCAAATGACTAGGGCTTCTTATTGGCTAGATATCTTAATTATTAATCCATAACTACTATTCTGTGTATTTCTACTTGGTCTTGGCTTACTGGAGGATACTCAGGCCTGTTACTCCTTTGTGGTCTACATGGTGACTCTTCTGGTGGGCTCCCTCTGCCAACCCTTCCCAGAATTCTCCTCATCTCTTCATTCTGTCTATCTTCCTACCTCGTTGGCCAATCAGTGTTTTATTCATCAACCAATAAGAGAAACATATATATACAGAAGAGCATCCCCCATCAGAGGGATATGGGAATGATAGGATAAAAGGGTGGTTACTGATTCTACTATTAGACTAAAAGGCAACTACTAGCCTCAAATATTTTACATTGGAATGGGTTTTTGCAATTTGATATAAATTTGAGGTGGCTCTTGTTAAAACATGTTGTATATATGTTTCTACTCTTGTTTAAAGTATTTTTGTATATTGACACAATTTTAAATATATATATATATTTCTACTCTTGTTCCTATGAAGCTTATTGAACAATGTAATATAAATTTCTAGTCCTTAAAATAATTATTATGAACTATTTAGAATAATTAAAAAATATAGCTTAGTAATTAGTTGTTTATCAATCAAATTTGTGGCCATGTTAGATATGTTATCAAGGTCAAATAAAGATATATTTTATTAGGTAGACAGTCTTCAAAGTCTTCAGAGATCTGCAGAATATGGCACTTAAGATGCATTAATAACATCAGGCTTTTCATGACAGGGAGATAGGTTTATTCCTAGAAGCACCAATTTACTTTTTTTAAAAAAAAAGGTGATAGATATTTAAGAAGCTCTATATGGAGTTTACTTTCACTGTAGAAAAGTTATATACTGGGTAAAGAAACTGCCCTTGACTGCTGACAGTATACTGTCCAATTAAACAAGAAGAACATATTTAAAAAAATCAATTGCCTAACTTTGCCAAGACAAGATAGGATAGGCCATCAAAATTCCTGCTTCATGAAAAAAGGTCTATCAGATATTCTGGACCCCAGCATTACAGAGGAAATTTGGGGTGATTGTCCAGGCAGCCAGATGCCTCTGTCTCTTCTATAGTTTTGGAAGTTGTTTACTCTATACTTCCTATTTAATCTGGTAATAATATATTCTTTAAGAGTGCTCTTGGGGTGAAGAGGCTGGGAAGATGGCTCTATGGATAAAGGAGTTCAGACTCCCAGCACCCACAGAAAAGCTGAGCACAGTGTCATGTGTCTGTAACTCAGTGATGAGGAGAGGGTGGAAATAGGCTGAACCTCACACCCATTGACCAGCCAGTTTATTGGAAATGTTAAGTTTCAGGTCCAGTGAGAGACTTGTGAAGAAGGAAAACACCTCTAATCCTCTGGAAACCACGTGAACAGATATATGCATAAGCATCTGGCCTAAGCAATGGAATTAATGGGCACATACATAAACACATGCATACACTTCACATGCATGTGCATATGCACACAAATTAAAACAATTAATGATGATGACTATGATGATGATGGTGATGACAATAAAGTTCACTGGGTTAGCAAGAAGACCCAGCAGGTAACACATTTGTTGAAAAGCTAGACAACACTGCTTCAGTTTAGGACCCACATGATAGGAGAAAATAGACTTGCAAATTATCCTCTGGTGTCTACATGTGTGCTATGGCCCACCACCCTCAACACATACACAAAATACTTGAATGTAGATAATGGACTTGAGTTACAAAAAGGATATAATTGTTTTTCTAGTCCTAATTCTGTCACGGGTTATTTTATTTTCTTTTGGGTTGTGGATAAATGCTTGAAATGTATTCAATAATAAAAGTGTAAAATTTATTATAAAACCTCACAACTTTTGTTCCAGATGGATTCTATTCTAATTGTATAGAAGTTTGTGAAATGTATGGACTTTAGGTATGATTAATTTTTGTGTGTAATGAAAAAAATTAACTACAATAAGCTCTAAATTTCTCCAATGACCAGACTCACCTCTGCATTCACCAGCATAGTTTCCTACAAGTTGTCCATTTTTATCTTCTCTGATAGATCTTAACTGTTGTTTTAACCATTTTTTTCTACTGGCTGAAACATGGTATCATTCAAAGCTGATACCTCTTTTGTGGGCAAACCTAGGTCTAAGAATTTACAGAGGCTTATCTGGTTAGTTAAGAAGAAATATAGCTTCCATGTCCAAACATATCCAGGAACATTTAAGAAATGATATGACTATAGGAGTGAGCTCTTACATAGTCTGTCAAATCTGTAGTAATCATCCTTGTACATATATGTACATATAAGCAACATTAAACTGACTCAGTAGTTTACATTCACCTATATGTATATATATATATATATATATGTATATACAAGTGTGTGTGTGAGTGTGTGTGTGTGTGTGTGTGTGTGTATAAAACAATAAAAAATGTTTAAAATGTCATGAACTGATAAGGGAGAGGAAGAGATACAGGAGGAGTTAGAGGAGGGAGAAAAGGTAAGGAATGATGTCATTCAATGCTCATTTGTAAAAATCTGCAGGAAATAAAATAAAACAAACAGGAGAATGTGAAAAATCATGAGATGGGCTTGAGGAAAGTGAGAAGGCAACACAAAGTAGTAGGAACATTTCAATATCTAATGAAAGCTCTGCTGCTATGGTTTAAGCAGTAGTCACAAACTTCAGGGTTACTCTACTTCTTGTTGAACATTGTTCATCAGGGATTGTCAGTGAGGTGTGACTTCTATGCATACTGATGTTAGGAGTAAGTTAGTGTGTGATTATACCATCCATTTTCAAAATAAAATGGAAGGCTTCAAAAATGAAGTCTTCAAAAATAATCCTTTTAGGCTGGAATTTTTCATTGGGACCACTGGCTCCCCAATAACCATACAGAGACTTATTACTAATTATAAATGCTTGGCTGATAGCTTGTAACTAACTATCTCTTACAACGTGACCCATGTTTTTTTTAATCTACACTTTACCAAATGGCAGTACTATTTTTCAGCATAGCATATTCATCTCCTGCTTCCTCTGTGTCTGTGAGTGACTCCACCTTCCTTTCCAGCATTCTCTCAGTCTGGCTCTTCCACTTAACCAATTCCTGCCTAGCTATTGGCTCTTTATTAAACCAATGAGAGTAAAACATGGTCACAGTGTACAAAAGGGTTATTCCAAAGCAGATCCTTCCTCTGCTTTAAATTCTCATGGGTCTTCTAAAGAAGTAGTATATAAATTTAACATGGAACAAATAGGTATCTAATCTGTTACCTTTTTTTTTTTCCATCTGAGCCACAGCATTAGACCTTTACTGGCAAGGAATGAAGGAAAGTTTGGTCATCAAAAGCTGTTCACAAACTTTTATCTCTTTGGTGCCAGCCAAACAGACTTTTCTCTCTCCTCTTTTTTCAAATCAATGACTGTAGAAACCTTTCTCCTAATTTTTCAGTGTGGCTTCCAAAGCAGAGGCTGAGAGAAGAAACTACACAGGAAGGGCGCTTGGGGAAGCTGTGAGGGACACCACTTGTTTTAAAGCTAAGCCAGGGAAATAAACAACTGGCTCTATATTCAAGCCAGTTATATTGAGATTTTCCATGATGGGTCCAGTGATTCCAACATCTAGAGTCAAATTCCACACTAAGATGTTGATGAAGCTCTTACCATTCAAAATATTGAGGTGGTCAACTTCGTATGCAGAATTTTCAGTATATTTTTGACAAGTTTCCAAAATACAGGCTTTTTAAAAATCCATTAAATTAAACCATTTCAGAAGGCCAGCATTTCTTCTAACATTGCTGAGATTTTTTTTAAATTGGCCTCTCTTGGAGCCACAAACAATCAATGAAGCTTTAATTTGGAGGCCTTCCTTTCAGGCAGTGGACAGACTGAAAACTAATCTTTCGAAAGACGTCTGACTAATCAGGTCAGGGGAAAAATGAATAGTGTTCCTCATAGCTCAGCCAGGAAGCCTTGTTCTGCTTTGAGTTTTAATTTAAGGGCCGAGGGAAAGAAACTGAGCAGAGAAACAGCAGAAAGTGTCATTATTGCTCTTTCCAATGACACTTGGGTAAAACTTCCACATAATATAACATTATTCTTGGTTCCCAACATCTGGGAGTCTTTACAAGGTAGTATAAGCCCACTTTCCTTTTGTATTTTGCTTCTTTTATGTCTATGTGTGTGATGTTCTTACAGAGATAATGTTGATGTATTCCATTTTATATTTTTTAATATAAGTTTCATAGTCTTCAGTAGGAACTTAACTGCTTTGCTTGGTATCAAGTTGAATAATTGAGCTGGCAAGTTTTAAACTTTTTGGTTTTCATTCAGATTTACTGCATTCCAGAGTATTAACTTTTAGTCAGAGAATCCCCTTATATAAGGAATGCTTTGAAAATACTGTGGGTCTTTTTCTAAAAGAACTACGGCCTGCCATACCACCCAGTTCTGAGATACCCTTGCTGGCAATGGCCAGTGGTTAACAAAATGGAAAGGAATAGCAACAATGATATTTTATAGGATGCTAACCACATGTAATAAATTCTACAATAGACTTGAGAAGCCTAGAATGCATTTTCCCAATTTAAACAATATAACATTAATTAAAACCTTAGTCCACTTTTCTTCAGCATCAATAGAATTGCAATAACACCTCATCTTTTGTACTAAGGAAATGCCTAATGAGTCTTAATCAGTAACCTGTTAAATTAAATGTTTTCAGAAAATCAACTCTTTGAGCATTGCTCATGTCTTTTCAAAGTGCTTCTCTGAGGCATAAACAATTGCTGCATCAATTAAACAGGATTAATATCTCCTTTTCATCAAAAAATGAGATTGGGGGAAGGTGCTGAAATTGTTACAAAAAAATGAGATTGGGGGAAGGTGCTGAAATTGTTACAGTGTGTAGTATAATAGTTCATTGAAAGCTAGATCAACAACTTAAAAACATGATTTTAAGGACATTATTGAACCACTAGGATTTAAAATTACATTTAAAATTATAATTACATAAAAATTATCCTCTATTTTCTAGGGTTGAAATGTCATTAACACATAGGATTTATAGAGGAGAAGGGTGAGAGATAATTCTGACCATGGTTCAGCATTTCTATTCCAATTTTTCAGGGACGTGGCATGTCATGGTCCAGCTCTGAGCTCATGTATATAGCATGAGATTGAGTTGCTCACTGTCTTGGTGACTTCTTTGAGATACTCCAGTACAAGTTGAGAAGCTGTGGCAACTAGTCAGAACTCTATTGCTAGTTCTTGTAGATGTCATTTAGTAAGTCTTTTCAAAGCATTTCTCATGTGACATTTCTGTCAACTGGGGTGCTATTTTGTCATGTAACTTCATGAATGGTGAAGAAGACAAGAGCTCAATGACTTTCAGTGCAGAAGCCAGTAGGAGTAACTGGGGTCTTTCTGCTTCAGTGTCATGTAGAGTGCCCTTCAACTCCGCAAGATGTAATCAGACTTCCCAACAGACTCTGCCATTGGGGCATTGCCTGTTCTCTGTTTAGCTAGCACTAATGCATTTATAGAGCTTGGATTTTATCAGCTTGGCTACTGTTCAACACTAGGCACACAGGCTGGTCAGAATGAGTATCAATTTCAGGGGACACTGACTCCCATAAGTACCTGGGGGAGTCATATGATTTATCACTTATACTTGGGCATTTTTGAGACAGAATAGGAATAATGCCAAATGCTGCCCTGGGAGCTAACACACGTACTGACCCTTCTTATAATCTATGTGTGGGTTCTATATGTCATACATAACTCCATTAATCATTGTCTTGGCCAGCAGTAGGCTAGTTGCATAGAAAACTGGAGTTATTGGTCATATAACCTTTTGGAGAAAGGAACCTATGTAAGTAATTTACTTTGAAGAAGGTAACTTTCAAACTAGCTTAGAGGACATTGCCTGTTCAACCAAGTGTCTAATCTTGCTGGTTGTACCTCCCTCCTCTAACATTGCTCTAGCTCCACTGCCCTCAACCTGGTCACAGCAAATACCGTCATCCTGGCCCTCAGTCCTTGTGCCATCCTCCTCCATTCTAATTATGCTCCCTTACAATAAGTTACCTAGAGATCTGCTGGACAAAAGCTTGTGAAATGCAAACTCAATACTTCTACACTCAGGGAGCCTGGTGGTAAATGAGAAAGTCAGTATCATCACTCTTGGGTACTCACTTTCCAGCAGCAGCAGCAGCAGCAGCAGCAGCAGCAGTAGCAGTGATGGGCAATGCACAAGAAACCATATAACTTATTATTCCAGGCCACAATAGAAGCCGGGAATGTGAGTAACCAAGAGAGGTAATAGAGCAAGATGCTGCCAGAGAAATGGCAACTTCCCATAGGTACTCTGGGAAGGAGAGGTTGGGCTGAATTTGGGTGATGAGACAAGATAGCCATATTAATGATCAGAGGGTAGGCATCAGAGGCCATGGAAGAGAAGCATGATGCAACCTCAGAAAGGACACACTTGGATGCAGGAGACATGGAAGATTGCTACACAGCCATCAAACGGAGAGTACTTTGTGATCAGGTTGAAGGTCGGAAGGGCCCTGACCACTGGGTTCTTTTTGCTGTCTTTGGATCTTTATTGTAAAAACAATACATAACCACTAAGAAATATTAAGCAGAATAGGTGATTGAACAAGATGACTCTTTCAAGCTGACCCTTGCTTCTATTGGTAAAATAACCTACCGGTAAAGAATCCTGGTTAGAGGTCTCAAGTCCCCATTCAGTAGACAGAGTGGTGCCCACAGTAACAGAAATGGGCCTGTCTGTATTTTATCATGTTGGTGACATGATAAATAAACTCACAATTAAATAGACATCTTTCAAATATATCATTTTACTACTTTCTTGATTGCCACACATGGGCTAATTCTCTTTATTTATTTTTTATTAAAGCATTATCTTCAGAAAAAATGATTTTTTTATTTAGAGTTTTGTTCAAGTAAATTTATGTATGTGTATGTGTAGACATTTGGATATGCACGTGTGTGTGTGTGTGTGTGTGTGTGTGTGTGTGTGTGTGTGTGTGTGTGTGTGATATACATGCCCATGTGAGTGAACAGGCAGGTGGAGGCCAGATGTTGGCATCAAGGGTTTTCCTCCATAGCACCTCACCTCAGTTTTTGAGACAGGGTCCCTCACTGAACTTGGAGTTCATGGATTCAGCTAGACTGTCTGGTCAATGAACTCAGGTATCTCCCTACTTTGACCTCCTCAGCACTGTACAGGCACACACCACCATGCTTGGATTTTTGCAATGAGTACCAGAAACCTAAACTGAAGGTCCTATATTGGTACAGCAATCACTTTATTGACTGAGGCATCTCTCCAACTTCCTTTAATAATGTTTTATGAGTTAACCAATTGTGAGCTATTCAAGTACACAGGATGAACATTGTAATTCTATAAATGCCTAGAAAATGGCTAGAAAATCTGTTTCTCTGAGTCAAAAACTCAAATTCCCAGCACACACTTTAATCCAGCTTCGAGATTATGATGCTCACTTGTGGACATTTGAATGAGAATGACCCCCTCAGGCTCACACAATTGAATACTAGATCCCTGTTTAGGAAGAATTAAGAGCTGTGACCTTGCTGAGAGGGGTGTGTCACTGTGGTGGGTACAGTCAAAAGCCCCTGCCAGGACCCAATCAAGCGCCCTCTTTATCTCTACTTCCTATTTGCAGAGCAGAATGTAAGCTTCTTACCACCACTGCAGAATCACATTCTTAGCCATGATGACGAATCCTAACCCTCTGGGATTGTGAGACTCAATCAATATTTTCTTCTATAAGTTTCCATGATGCTGGCATGAAAAGTAATCAAGACAACATTTAAACTGATAGCTCTCAAAGTTTAACTCTGTCCATCCTGGCACTTCGGTGGCTTTCTGATTCCTAATACAAAGAATACCATATGGAATTTTACAACAAATAAAAAAGTATTTCAAAGCAAAGGAACTATAGTCTTCAAGCAGGAGAAATAACATAATGCTACCAGGTGGATGCGAATATGCACAGGACAAAGCTATGAATGTAGAAACACACACACACACAACACACACACACACACACACACACACACACACACACACAATCTCAGATATACAGTCTCATGCAATGAGGCAAGGGGTATTTCTTTTAGAGGTCGTGAAGCTACTTAGTTTTCTGCTTACCTCTCACTCTCCAAAAAAAAAAAAAAAAAAAAAAAAAAAAAATGCAGATGTGTGTTCTTGATATCTGTCCTTGCCCTCTCCCAGGAGCAGTGTTAGTGAATGATAGGATGACGGAATTCAACTTTGATCCCATACAGGAATCAAGTCACTTGTTCACAGAGCTACAGAAATACTTCTCAGCTCTGTCTTGTGATGCTGCCATGTGAATGACTGCACATGCCATGCAGATGTGTCTGGGACCATCTTCTGCATGCTGCCTGTTGGAAGTCTGGAGGAGGAAATACCTTCTTGATTAAATTCTCTGAGGCTGACATTTTTGCCTCTCAGCCTGCTGAGTGACTTCACATGTGCTTTTTGCAAAGTCAGAATTCTCTAATGATCCGCAGGACAGTTGTTTTCTGGCAAGATGCCGTTCTTTCAGCCACCAGGGTGGGGAAGTTATTTTAACTGTGTGAATAACAAGCACTTGCAGTTAGGAAGAGAGACATGTTACCACTCAGTTGTTTAAAATATATTTTAGGTCAAATAATTCTAACCCAAGGAAAAAATTACACCATCACTGAATGAATTTCAGATTTTCATGGGTGGTTTGTTCCAGCCCTCCTCTTCCTGAGGAACAGAACTGAAAACAGTTTTAAAAGATTTTTAAAGTCTCATATCCATCGGATTCAGTCCATCCCCCACTCTACCCCTAGAACGCTGCATTTCTATGGATTCATTATATACACATAACTTTCAGGTCATATCCTTGGACTGTTTTTACTGGATATGGCCCTGGGAAAAATATTGTTCAAAAATGTAGTCCTATTCTAGACCCACCCAGAATGACATAATATTAAGCATTTTCAATATTGGACAGGGAGGCTGTTTTGAGAGGCTCACAGCAGGTTTGAGTTTAGTTAAGTCCAATATTTCCTTTATTTCTTGGTTCTAATTTCCCAGAGGCCTACTACTTCTGTGCTTGGCTTGAAACACAGGGTCTTTTCATCAGCAAATGCTAGCTGGTGTATTTAACTCGTGAAAGGGCCCTGAAAGAGAGACTCAGTCACAGACAGAGATAACACATCACCTTTTCATTAGCTGGGAAATCTTGGGTGACAGTAAAGATCCTCTTTCCTGGGCTGGGTTCTGTGCTTGACATCTAGCAACACACATCAGTTATCCAAGCACTGTGTCAATGGATGCTGGATGGCTTACATCAACACAAACAGGGACATCCACTGGACAAATAAGAACAAGTTAGTCACCCGAGAAACCACCCTAAAAGTTGTCTGAAGTTTGGTCATTTCTCAGAGTTCTGTGAGAGAATAGAGTTCTCCTGTCCCCCTCGCCCTATGTTTGGAGGCTTAGCTAATGTGGTTTGAATGTAACTGGCCCCTCTTAAGTCCATAGGGAGTGTCACTATTAGGTGGTGTGGCTTTGTTGAAAGAAATGTGTCACTGTGAAAGTGGACTTTGAGGGAGGTCTTATATGCTCAAGCCATAACCAGTGTTCATCTCCTATTGCCTTCAGATCATAATGTAGAATTCTCAGCTACCTCTCCAGCACCATGTCTGCCTGCACACCACCATGTACCACCATGATGATAATTGACTGAACCTCTGAAACTGATAGCCACTCAATAAAATGTTTTCCTTTATGAGAGTTGGTATCCCCTCACAGAAAAAGAAACTCTAACTAAAACAGCTAGATGTGCTAAGATGGCCTGGGCATCAAAGAGACAGCTGGGTCACTCAATGCAGGAGGTATTTTATCTCAGTATTTTCTATACCATGGACCACAAGGGTAGTTGAAGCCATCAGGGCTCCCAAAATTATGCTCTGATGTCATGCAAAGCCACTTCTGCCATAAATGGTCAAGACATGGGGCCAGTCCAATGCAAGGCATGAGAAAATAGAACCCACCTTTCTGTAGAATGTTTCAGACCTATCAAACCAGTTAGTATTCTGAGAGTTAGCAAAATTATCTATCCCCTGCTCTAACCACATGACTCCTAAGTGGCAGATACCAGATTTGAACCTCGGTCTGTATGCCTGAAATGCTGGTGTTCTGAACAACCATGCTTTGATGCTTCCAGAAGATACAGAACTACATCATTATAGCATCACTGGACATGATGCACTGTCTTGAGGAAGGAAGATGAGAGGGGTACAGAAGCCATGACCTGTGATGTCTGGAAGGGCTTAAATCACAGCCATTTGTCCAGTTCCTTATGAAAACACAACTCATACTTTTACCAAGATTTTTTTGGGGGGTTCTACCAACCAGCTCCCAAATCATGACACAGAGACTGATTATTAGTTTTGAATGCTTGGCCTAGCGTAGGCACATTTCTGGCTAGCTCTTCTACTTTAAATTAACCTGTTTACCTTTTGCCCTAGGTGTGTCCCTTCTCTCCTCTGTCTTCTCTTGTTTCCTTTTCTCTTTCTTAGCCTAGATTTCTCCTTCTGTTTATTCCTTCTGCCTGGCAGCTCTGCCTATCCCTCTTCTGCCTAGCTCCTAGCCTGTCAGCTCTTTAGTAGACCAATCAGGTGCCTTGGGCTGGCAAGGTAAAACACCTGTTAACAATTAAACAAATCAACAGAAACAAAAGTAACACATCTTTACACAATTAAAGTAGTTTTCTGCAGCATAACACATCTTTGCCTAGTTAAAATAATATTCAACAACACATACTTATCCCATAAGATGTCTGGGCTCTGGCTGTCTTCCCTGCCCCTCCTTTAGTACAGTTTTATTATGCAAAGCAACTTCTCCCCAGTGCTATAGGCATGCATTATTCTTCACCTTGATGCTCCCATATTCTGGCTTTGTGTTTTTTCTGCATCAGCATTCAGGTCACTTGCCACAGTTTCGACGTTGAGAGATTATTGTTCTAAATCAGTTCAGGATATGAAAGTCACTGAGACCCTTCAGAGAGAGTCTTTGAGGCCAAGGCTGTGTTTATAATGCTGAGATCCTATTGGGTTTTCTTCACTATTCACTAACACTCTAACACGTAAGATGGAGATTTCCAGAAACTGGGTGATATATCTGGTTCCAACAGATTGTATCAGAAGCAAATATGAAAACTCCTCTATTTTCTACTAACACATGTATCAAAGGATAATTTGTAAAATCAATGCTGGGAATAGGATGGCTACTTAGCATGTACAGACCTCGAGTTCACTCTCTAGAAGCATTAAAAAAAAGCTTAAAAGTGTAATGCAATACCATTTTTTTATTATTTATGATTGTTCTTAGAAAAAGCATTTTTTTCTTAAAAATGCCACCTATATTGGCATGCTTGCTGTGATTTTTATACAAAGTTTTAAGTCTCAGTGAGCTTCTTATAACTAGCAAAAGATACAGATAAAAGCCCTTTGGGGTCCTCAATAATTTAAAATAGTGTTTGCATGCAGAGTTGACACAGTGCATCCCACTGCTGTCTTACCAGTGCATTTTCTAGGCTACTGCTGTGCCTGGGTCATTTGCCTTACTCTCTGGGTCCTCACTAAGGAGAAAACCTGCCTCTGGACCTCTGTTAATCCCCACCCACCAGGGATGTGGGCAGTGTTCAGTACTGTCAATCACTCAGGATGCTAGTAAGCTGGTGGGTCTCTCTCCAGACTTAAATATTGAGGATCAGCTTCCTGTGTTGTGGTTTAACTGTTGATTTTCTAAACAGAGAGAGGGAGTTGAAGATCAGTCTATACCTCTGACCCAGTGGACAGCATTTGTGGGATGATGTAGGCAACCAGAAACTATAGCTTTCTGCTAGTTTGACTTGTGAATAGTGTGCCAGTCATCTTAATTCATCTTTTCAAACACCCACTTCCTGAAAAAGGAGTTCCTTCAAATTGAATGGTATTCCAAATATTTCACAGGCTTTTGTTTTCCTTAGGTGAAGCATTTTCAGTAACTCCTTATGTAAACTCTACTGAATACTCCAAAGAAGAAATCTTCATCTGTCCAATTATCACATCTCAAACAATGGAAATAAATGCCTATGTCCTTAAACAGATTTCCCAGTTGCTCTACAGATAAGATTCTGTGATTCATTTGTGAATCATGGTAAAGCCACTTTACCATGGTGATCTCATGGTAAAGCCATGTTTGGCACCACTTGCTGTGCACTTAGATTCCAACAGTTGACAGACTTTAGGGAACATGCCACCATGCTCTCTCTGCACTCAGGATGTACAGACTCCTGTATGCCTACTCTGTTACCCCCTGTGCCTTAAAACATAAGGAGATGGGGCTCCCAGATGTCTGTTTCATCCAGCTAAGAAGCAGGTGTTAAAACAGGACGGAACCTGCGTTGTGCTCAACACCCTTTTCTTAGCCATTATCTGTGAGTCTCTCAAAGTCAAGGTCAACTTGGTTAAGGAAAGAAATCTCCAGAACAGACTTGAAGTCAAAGGGAGTTGGAAAGGGGAGGTATTCTAGCTTCAGAGATTTATTTTAAAAGAAAAACCAAGAAATGAAACCCATAATGCATGCAATGAGAGAACAGAAACAATTTTAACATTGTCCTGCATCCTTCACTCACACCTAGCAGTTAACAGTGTAAAGAGAGAGGCAAACATTTCCTAAGTAGCTGGTACACTCTAGGGATATTGTGAGATGTCTGACATCTCTGACTGAGTTTGGGGATTCATCAAAGCAGACACATCTTTCTCTTGCCTCCTATGGCTATTCTTCCTTTGGCTTTAAAATGTCATGACCACTCCCAGAGGGTGGGAGATGATGGGAAAGCTGGAGCTCCAGATGTGTCAACAGCAGGTGCAGCATCCTCTGGAACACTGGAAAAGGAGTGATAGGATTTCCCTCGGGGCTATGCTCTGGGAAGGGATGAGGCCATAAAGTGCTTGTCATTTATCAGGATGCCAAACTAGCCAGGTGTTCTCAGCAGGAGTTGCCATTGCAAATCTGCCATTTAGCAACCTTTTGATGATAAAAATTTGGCTACACACCACTGCCAGGTAGTTTGGGATCTTGGCATAGAACAGGCTTTTCGGTAGGCATGCTTCTTACCTAATTTGGACAGATTTGGTAAATTCTTTCCTAGCAATGACATGAAAGTATTCAATGCACTGTTAGGAAGTCTCTGACCAGAACAGCTTGTTTGTTGCTCGGGAAGCTAATATTAGAGACGGGAAACAGACTTTTTTATTCTAAAGCCATGTACTTAATTATCTCCAGACTAAATCAGTTCCAGAAATAATCACAAATGAAAGCAAACAAATGTAGCCAACGTTAGAGGATGACCAGAAGGTGGGGAGTTCCGTGGACTGCTATCTTCTCTTCCCAGCATCTCTTTCGTTCTCCCCCCTCCTGCTCTAGGAAGGCAATTCATCTACCAGAGTATATTGTATCATTGTATGCAAGAAGACTATTTTCCAAGTGTTTTTAAAACAGTGATACCTGTGATTGATTATATATATATATATATATATATATATATATATATATATATATATCTCCACATTAGACCTTGTAGCTCTTAAAATATTTAAAACCTCAATGGAAGACAGAGTGTGTACATCGTTCAGAGCTGGGTTCTTACCCATCACTTTAATGCCTTCATCCCAAGTATATTCAAAGTTAACAAGTGAGTGAGAATGTAAATAACAGTAGCTGGTGCTTTGTTTCCCACAGGTACAACAGTACAGCAAGCTGCCCTAAAGGACAAGTGCTTCTGAGATGTGTGTATTATCCTCATTTTATATGTGGTCCAAAATGCAGGGCCTCAGCCGGGTAGCAACAGCCCTCATTGTAACTGCACTGACTGAAATGGTACCACGTTCTTGTAGACTGAACAAACATCTTATTGTGTTCTGCCTCCTACCTACCTACTCCCTCTTACTGCCTCTCTTCCCTGCATCTGAGTTGTCTGCCTTTTCCTCTAAATTCACTAGCTGCCATGAAGGTACACACTGTAGTTGTCATTTACTGCAAGGTTTGGCAGTTGATGTAGGACCATTATTTTATAACCACCAATTCAATTGGCTTCTAAATACACGTCATTTCTCTACTAGCACCCATGTCCAAACCCATTATACTTGTGGACATTTCCGTCCTCTGTCTCCCTTTGTGGCTCTGTACACAAAACCCAGATGTAGTAGCTTTGTTTGTCTCTCTTCCTGGACCACTTTCCCAGCTAGGCTTCTTGTAAATTTTTAAATTTACTTTGAGTTTCATTTTGAAGTGATGAGTAGCATTTTTCAAATTATATTTACTAATTTCATATCTGTCCATAGTCTTATTTAATGACAAAACATTGCTTTGGCCCAGGAGACAGCTTTGGGAAGGAACTTGGGGGCCACTCAAGCCACTGGGGAGTGATAAGGCAATAAACCCAAAGAGTTCGCCAAAGATCAGGTAAAATGGTGAACACAATACTGTAATCAGACAGCCAGGGGCTGTTTGTGGATCTTCTCAAAATCAAAAACAAATAAAAAACAAAAAACAACAAAAATGAAATTTCTATCTGGATTTACATGTGTATGTGTGTCCCCTTATATATGAATGTGCAACTATAGCTCATGAGATATCTGACTCTTCTGAATTAGTTCTTTTTCTCAGTTTTGTGAATCAATATGTGACAAAAGCAACTGAAGGATGAGAAGCCTCTTTTGGCTTACTGCTTGAGGGTATCATAAAGGAGAGTCTGCTGGTGGAGAGTGTGAGGTAGGTGGTCACTTTGCCTACACTATTGGAAAACAGAAAGAGACAAATATTGAAACCTCAGCTCACTTTCTCCTTTTTACTCAATGGGATACCCCAGCCCATGGGATGTGAAATTCACATTCTGGATGGATCTCCTTTTTTTCAGGTAAACATAATAAGACACGCTCTCAAAACATACCCGAAGGTGAGTGTGTGTGTGTGTGTGTGTGTGTGTGTGTGTCTGTCTGTCTGTCTGTCTGTCTGTCTGTCTGTCCTAGGTGAATTCAAATCCCATGACGGGTAATCATCACAATGACAAACATCATTTGGGAAGAGTATGTGAAAAGTTTAACTGACCCTATTGATGGTGGCATCCATCCATTTCACTTGATCTGTCACTACTTACTCTACAAACCTTGGCTCTGTCACCTACAGAGAAGATACTGCTCTTACTTTAAAAGTCTCTTAAGGATAATGTCTTAAATGCATTACTATATAGGGATTTTCAGCATTAAGTAATGGAGGTTATCCAAAAGCAGAATGGTAGCTATCATATATTGAGTACACACTATGTCTCAGAAAAAAAAAAAAAGCCAAATGTTCTGTATTTCATTGTTTCATCTCAGCTAAGAGATACCAAATCACCACAGCATTCATGGCCACAACCTGTCACTACACTCTATGACCCTAGTAGGCTTTAAAGCAAGAGCATCAGAAGACAGACTCTTTGAAGAACCCCTATAAAGGCCTAGGGTCACTTGGTAAATGCAAAATAAAAGTTCAGCAGTTCAAGGGAACTCTTCACATCCACTTCCTGACAGCTTGTTCCACTTAAATTCCAAATGTGTCCCTTTCCCTCTCCCTCTCCCCCTCCCCCTCTCTCTCTTTCCTTCTCATGGCATTGTCATACACCACTGGTTCCCAGCACCAATGCTGATTCCAGGCAATTGATGATTGAGTTATACATTGGGCAGTGATTAGTGAAGCATGTTTATCAATGTAACTTATTAGGACTATATCTGCAGCAGCATCTGTATCCGTGGCATCTACTTGCAACTGTTTCTTTTTTTGTTTGTTTGTTTTTCTTGTGCTTTCATGACCTCATTAAACTCTCCACCCTCTCTTAAGGCTGCCTTTTAAGCATGTGCTCCAGCCTTGCCACTGGATAAGAGGAGGAGTTGGCTCTTCTGAGCCTCCTTCCTCCCATCAGTGGAACTTAAAGAGGCAGCAAGAACGAAGCTATGCCCTCTTGTGTCCTTTAGAATCCTGCTGTCTCAGTTTCCATGAATGGATTTTCCACCTAATATGAGGTAAGTCAAGGGCCCTTGAAGGCCATGAAATCATGAAAAAAAAAATGGTTTCTATAAAAACAATGTCTAACCAACTTGGGTGTCTTACAGTGTACAAAGTAACAGTCTCCCTACCTACCCTGAATGCAAATTATTTGACACGAGATTAAGTCATCTAGTTGTTCTTTATTCTAACATATAATTTAATATAGAGAAATACAAAAAAATGAGAGAGCACATTATCCCTACCTAAATAACTTCTGTTTTTTTCAATGTGTTTTTATTGAAGCAAGAATTTTATAAGTCAAGTTATGTTTCCTTGCCCAGTTATCAATTCTGCTGTTAGAACTGACATTGTGAGCTATTAAACTATAAAGAATTACAGAATTAAAGGGGTGCTTTAAATGTTTCCACTTTGCTGAAAAATGCTTTTCCTGGGGTCCACAAAGCATGGGCTTGCCGATTTTACTATTTATGGAAGGGGATGGTGCAGATTTTAAATCAGTCTAGACTTAACACTAGACCTGACACTTGCTCAGTACATAAAGTTCAAAGTTTCCTTTCCTTTTTTATTTATTTTATATTTTGCCATTTTTTTGTATATTTTTTTAATGTTTAGATATTTTTCTTCTGCGAAGAGTGGGTTTCTTTTGTGTGTGTGTGTGTGACCAACCAGTTTAAATAGTAGGGACACCAGAGTTACTGCTAAGGGTTTTCTGGACAGCCTCCTTAGCTTGGTGGGCTTGGAGTAAGGTCACAGCTTCATCATCCTTAGAGCGCAGAAACTCCGTAGACTCAAGCATACTAAGTGGTTCTAGGTTATCGATCTCCAGCAACATGCCTGTCATCTTACCAGCAAGAGTTGGGTGCATGGCTTGAATGAGAGGAAACACCCTTTCACCCACCATTTGCTTTTGCTCTTGAGGAGCAGTTACAAACATGGGTGCAGTCCATGGTTCCTGATCCTGCATCCGAACAGAGGGCTCTTGCACCAGCTGTGCGTTCAGATGTTGCTGGGGGTTTCGGACTCCGGTGGTGTATTTATACTGTGGAACTGAGCGAGTAGAAGAAGTAGCTGGTGCTGAAGCTGCTGCCGCAGGAGTTTGACCCGCTGTCTGTGCTGAAGTGTTAGGAATGCGGTGTACTGGCACGATTTGAGGAACATGTGAAGGACCTGGTCTTACAGTACTAAATGATGATCTAGGAGTAGCTGGGTGGATAGCACCAGGCACATTTGAAAACGGATGAGGCCTGGCACCCTGAGCAGTCCAGCGAGCACTTGGCCTTGACTGAGTCATCTGGCTAGGGCAGCATGGCACACAGTTCTGAGTCTGAGGGACAGCGGCCATGGAGTAACCTGAAGGTGCAGGTTGGTAGGGGTTCATCACAGGGTTGGGCACAGCTCGTACACTTGCCATTCTCTGCATATACTGGTTAGTGAGGTGAGCCTGGCGCTCTTCTTTGCGCTGGGCTAAAGCTACATACAGTGGCTTTGTGACCACAATTCTGCCATTCATTTCTGAAACTGCTTTGGTGGCTTCTTCAGGAGAGGAGAAACATACAAAACCGAACCCTTTGCTGCGACCACCCTCCATCATAACCTTTGTACTGGTGATTGTTCCAAATGGAGAAAATTCTTTCTGCAGACGCTCTTCGTCGATACCATCGTCAAGATTTTTCACGTAAAGGTTAATACCTTGGTACCTGATGCTCCTGTCTTGTGTCACCTGTTCAAATTTGCGCTTAAGTTCTGTGTGCCGGTCCACTTTTTTCTGAGCTCGACCGACATAAATGTGTTTTCCATTGAGTTCCTTTCCATTCATCTCATCCACCGCTTTCTGCGCATCTTCGTGCCTTTCAAAGCTGACAAACCCGAATCCTTTGGATCTCCCACCTTCATCAGTCATGACTTTCACACTCAAGACCTGTCCAAACCTGCCGAAGAGGTCATTGAGGGTCTCATCATCCATGCTGTCCCCAAAGTTCTTGATGTAAACGTTGGTGAACTCCTTGGCTCTCGCTCCAAGCTCTGTTTCTCTTTCTTTACGAGATTTAAACCGTCCAACAAACACTTTGCGATCATTCAGCAGCATCCCATTCATTTTCTCAATGGCTCTTTCTGCTGCCTCCTCTGTTTCAAAATGTACAAATCCATGGCCCTTGGAGCCGTTCTCATCGCAAACTACCTTGCAGGAAAGGATATTGCCGAAAGCAGAAAATGTATCATACAGCGCTTTGTTATCAATGGTTTTGTTCAAATTTTTAATGAACACGTTGCCTACTCCACTTCTGCGTAGTGACGGATCACGCTGAGACCACATGATGCGGACCGGCTTGCCCTTGATGACATCAAAATTCATGGTGTCCAAAGCGCGCTCTGCGTCCGCAGGCTGCTCGAAGTTCACAGAAGCATAGCCCAAGGAGCGGCGGGTGATCACATCCCTGTACACCCGGATGGAAAGGATGGGCCCGGCCGAGCTGAACTTCTCATAGAGCATTGCCTCAGTCACGTCGGGGTGCAGGTCCCCCACGTAGAGCGAGGCCATGGGGCAGCCTGGGACGCTGGGGTTCATCTGGGCACCGCTGCCCATTAGGCAGCAGGCTGCCACCTTCCTGCAAGAGAAGCAGAGCCAGTGCTGGGCTGGGGCGGAGGCAGGGGCGGAGCAGGCAAGCGCAAAAGGTCAAAAACCAAAGGGATGGAAATCTCCCCAACCGCCAGTCACAGAGCCCGGGAACCCCAGAGCCCACGCATGCGCAGAGCGTGGTGCGCGCTGCCCTGGGAGCGAGACTGGCTGGAGGGTTAGTTGGGTAGGCACAGAAATGGGCCAGCTAGATCTCTTCTGGTCTCTGCTAGGAGTGGGTGGACACGTGGGCCTCAAATGTCTCACCTCGTTATTTTATCAAAGAAGAAAATAACAAAATGTAAAACCAATGCCTCTGTTTGCTGTTTATTTTTTAAATCTTTGCAGAACCAAGAAAAATTATATCTTACTGTGTTTTACGTTTTTGTCTTTTGTGTGTTGAGGCTTTTTTCTTTTTTTTTCTTTTTTTGTTTTGTTTTTAGACAGGTCCTCGATCTGTAATCCAGAGTGTCCTGGAACTCACCGTATAGACTCGACTGTCCTTGGATGCATGGTGATCTGCCTGCCTTAGCCTCTAAATGCTGGGTATACTTATAGATAATACATGTGTGTTCCAAGGCCAGAGGGCACTCTACTCTTAACACTAAGCATCAGGGAGACAGGGAGACAGATTTGGTATTTTAAAAAGTTAAATGTTTACAGGATCATGTTTCCTTTCTCTCTCTCTTTCTCTCTCTCTCTCTCTCTCTCTCTCTCTCTCTCTCTCTCTCTCTCTCTCTCTCTCTCTCTCTCTCTCTCTCTCTCTCTCTCTCTCTCTCTCTCTCTCTCTCTCTCTCTCTCTCTCTCTCTCTCTCTCTCTCTCTCTCTCTCTCTCTCTCTCCCCCTCTCCAGCAATCTTTAGAACAATATATTTTGTATAAGGTAATACTTTGTTAGGAGAAGTCACAATTCATTTTAACTATTGCTCCTATGGACAGAGTAGAGAATGGGGAATAAACTGATGTCTTAAGTCTGAAGAGAACACTGGTAAATGTCCTGTGGACCAGTTCTGGATTCCCAAAAGGATAGCTAATCGCCACCAATCCTGCCGATAATGGCTCTTTCTTTCTCGCAAAGACAAATTATTTAATATCCAAAAACAGTCCATGTACATAAACTAGAATCCTGTGAGATAAGAGGTGAAAGCACTTGTCAGTGGAAGCCTAACAACCTGAGCTCAGCCCCCAGAACCTATGGTGGAAAGAGAAGCAACTCTCAAAGGTTATCCACTAATCCCCACATATGTGCTCTCCTCTCTCCCTCTCCCTCTCCCTCTCCCTCTCCCTCTCCCTCTCCCTCTCCCTCTCCCTCTCCCTCTCCCTCTCCCTCTCCCTCTCCCTCTCCCTCTCCCTCTCCCTCTCCCTCTCTCTCCCTCTCTCTCTCTCTCTCTCTCTCTCTCTCTCTCTCTCTCTCTCTCTCTCTCTCTCTCACACACACCATACATAGATATATTAGTGATAACTAAATGAACAACTTTATAGAATTATGAATTAGTTGATTGTCAAATGGTCCTTGTGGATCAGGGAAAGAGACTGGAAAGAGGGAAAGACAACCAATATGATGAGTGTTTATGGAGTTGCTGCCTAGGTTGGATTTCTGATGCTCCATACCTCCAGGCCACCTGAGCACGATGTGACATGCATTTCCAAAGGAGAAAGAGGAGAAGCCTATGTCTACAGCCATTTCTATTGGCCAATGGGGGCTGCGGCCATTCGTCCCCACACAGCACATGTAGAATGGGTTCCTATGCTTCATGTCATAGCACTAGGGAATCTTTGAGGCTTAGTTGGGTCCCCTACCAGCAAGATGTTTATCAGGGGTTGGGAGGTCTTGTCATACCTTCCATTAGGGCAGGATCTGGTTCCAAACTAATGAGGTTGTTGGCAGAATCAGCTCTTTGCCAGCCATCACATCAGTATGGCCTTAATTTCCTGCTGAATAGCGGCAAAAGGAGGCTTCCTCAGCACTCTGCCCTCTGTGCAGGCTAGCAAGCATGCATCTTCAAATCCAGGAAGTGGGAACTCCTTTACTAGACAGGCATTACAAGCACCAGTATTGTAATCAGAAATATTCTATAACCTTGCCATATTCCACTGATTAGAAGCAACCCACAGGTCCTATGCACATTCAGCAGGGGATTGCACAGGCTTGAACAAAAGGAGAGACAAGTCCTGGGTTCACCTTAGAGTGTGTCTGCCTTTGTGGCTATGAGGACACAGGTAAAGCAATTAATTTTTAAACAACTCATTTATTATCAATGTGCCAAATAATGTAATCCCTTCTTTTACCAAAGCTTCACTTTAATCTCATACACACACATGTACAAGCACACGTATGTACACACACACACACACACACACACACACACACACACACACACACATATATCACTAGTCATGCTACCTTGGACATCTACAGTCCCAAAGGATGGAAATTAAGCCACTTTTAATTGAGCTTCCTTCACATAAAATTGTTCCATAGCATCTTCCTTGGCACTGCTGTGTTTGGCTATTTGGTATAACTCTAATGAGGGTGATAGCAAACTGTATAGATATGCTAGTTAGGTCAAGTTATCAAAACAATAAGAGAAAAATCCCTGCCCCCCCCCCCCCGATGCTTTCCTTTTAATTAGAGCTAGGAGAGCTACTGTGCAACACACTTATTTTCAATAATGTTGCTTTCAGGGAGATGTTTATTCATTTTGTTAGCTTAATGGGGTACATTTTACAGATGTTACAAGGATGTTTCAGGATGCCTTTAAGGGATTATGGGAGGTTGTGGTTTGACAACAAAGCATCTCACAGCATTGTGGCCTGTGGATGGAAGATGGGTAGTGCTGTGTGTGTTTGCAGGCTTCTTCGGCATCCTTTATAGTCAGCTTTTCCA
Source organism: Cricetiscus sungorus (assembly GCA_030556225.1). NCBI lineage: Eukaryota > Metazoa > Chordata > Mammalia > Rodentia > Cricetidae > Cricetiscus > Cricetiscus sungorus. The sequence goes on from JANBXA010000651.1 coordinate 121,540,737, forward strand.
AAGGCTTGTTGTGCTCATTGCATCATTTGTTTGCATTTTCAATAGTGTTTTATAAGCTACAGAGTAGTTATAGAGCCATTACTGTTTCTAGCTGTAATGGTTATTACTGCCTGTGGAAATTGTATGGAAGGGTAACAAAAGAGTAAATAAAAATGTCTCTTGGTACCCCTTCTCTTCAACTGCACTTCTATCTGGTGCACTAAAGGACCCAGCTCTGGGGGACTGCTAGAGATCGAGAGCCACATCCCTGGCATCACTCATTGTGATTTACAACTGTGTCTTCCCAGGATTCTATAAGCTTTGGGGTATAGCTGAGCCACCTCCACTGAAAATTAAGGCAGGCTGGGATATTTATTTTGAAGGGCAGAGTCAAGTTAATGATCCTACAAATTTCCTGACACATTAATGTATTTTTCTCATCTTTCAAATGAAGTAACAACCCAAGTCAGTCCCAAGGAAGTCAAGATTTATCTAAAAGCTTCAACATGGCACCTGCCAGGAGACTGGAAAAACAATCTACATTAGGAAAATGGAATTAGTTCTAACTATATTATTAAGTACTACAAATCACTCTCTTGGGCTCAGTAGATAAAGCATCCAAATTATTTTTCAACCTGCTTATGTTTCCATTTCTAATATCATACACAATGTAAAAAAAAAAGAGGTCTTCTAATTTAAAAATCGTAGTTTTCATACTGTACAAAAACAAGACAAAACAGGCAGTAACTCCTCAAGTTCCCTGTAGTCAACTTCATATGTGTGGCATACAAATTGTTATTAATTAATTTTCCTTCTGCTCATATTTTATGGTGTTGACATTTACTGTTGATTTAGCATCTAATGCATGTGAAGTATTAAGCCAGATACCTTGGAGAAGAAAAGAAATTCCCTTTCCTTAAAAAGATTGCAATCTGGGTAATTCCATGACCTCACCATTCTTAAATCCTCTCCCAGGAGATTCTATTGCCCTTGGAATGAGATTAAACTTTTAACCAGAGGCCAGAAGCAATGAAGGCCAGTGCTGTGTGATCAGTTAGTTGACAGCTTCAGAAAAACCTGCCCCCATCCCAGAAACAAAAAATTACTCCAGCAGCAGCAATTCCAGGTCTTCTTTCGTTCGTTTTCCTGAACTGTGACCATTCAACCCACCAATTTGTGAAAACAAGGTATAGTCCCGCAAAAATACATGCTTTAGGAAAGTCACAAGCTTCGAAAGAGAAGGAGCTAAGCACTTGGTCTTGGCTGTGTTGTGAGCTGCATGGTCTTGGACAAGTTATCTCACCTCATCTTCTTCAGTGATGGGATGGGATGGGTGGGTGATGGGTGGGTGATGGGAACTGAATAACAACTTCAAGTCACTGTTTCCAGAAATTTATTGAAGCCAGGATATAAAGCCATACTGGAGCTTCAGAATGTATTTAAATTTATAATGATTAACCTCCATGGTCAGCTTGGTTTGACCTAGAATCACCTAGGAAACCAGCAGACTGTCAGGCCTTTATGGGTATGCCTGTCTAGGACTATCATGGTTAGACTGAAGCAAGAAGGAATTACCCACTATAGGTGAAACCATTCTCCAAGCTGGGAACCTGGAGAAATGGACCTGAGGGCAAGCGTTCATCATTGCTCCCTGACTATGGACAAGCTGTGAGCAGATTCCCCCAGCTCCTGCAGCCATTCCCTCCCCAGTGTGATGGCATTTTGTTCTTGTTAGAGTGTCTCATCATGGGAATATAAAAACAAGACAGAGGAACCAAAACAAGAAGCCCTGTGTGCGGAAACCCTTTAGAACCCTTTAGTGGAGCCATACTTTAAGTTGCCTGACCCTGGAGCCCTTCGTCATGTCCCACAGAGCTCCTGTTCTCTGGATACGACTCAGGAAATGATTTTCCAAATTCTCTTTTAGCTTTAAAACTCGGTAGTTGACATTTTCACTGATGAATGTTCTATACCTTCAATCCATGAGCTCCCTTTTAATTGTGACTTTCCACCCTCCTCAGGAACTAAGCGTGGTGGGTGGCAAGTAAATGCTATTGATGGATTTATTTGGCTCTTAAGGTTAATGTATTCTAAACAGGGCTTATTTAATGTGTTCGGCAAAATGTTGCCTAACTTATAACAGCTCTGGAGTGGGAAGCCATGTGCTCCAGGAACTAGGTGAAAACCACCAATTCTCCCCAGAGTCGGCCAGAAAGATGCCAGATGACATTTCGGCATCATTTGTGTATGAGAGTTTTGTTCTACTGAGGAAACAAAAGGCAGATTCTGTCTCTGGTTAGCAGACTTCTGATCTCGCCTCCTCCTCCTGGGTCTGCTGTGCAGAGTCAAAGCATTCAGTGCTGGGTGTCACTCTGATGTGACAGTCACTGCTTTTTCATCCTCTCCCTAGTAGTTCACAAGATAAGTTGCCTCTGTCAGATTCTCCCGAGGAAAATACCCTTCTTTTCATCAATAGAATGCCACTCTGTGTCTTCTTCAACAGTCAATTACCAAATGCCACCCTCGTGGCTTGAAAGAGCTTGGGAAAGCACCAGAGGGTTTCCCAGGAACCAGCTCAACTGTGTGACATCTCTTGTTTGTGTTCGCCCACAAAACAAAGTAATAGCCACCAGCAGCATAAACATACTGGTAAGCTGACAGTTGTTTTTAATAAAATACTTTAATATGGCATCGAGTCTGTCACCATTATGTATGTCTAGGTATTTTAATATTGTAATTAAAACTTCTACAATATGCTAAGAGGCATAAATGTATATGAAACCTAAGATTCATATAATTCTACTTAGCCCTTATATAGGTTATTTCCTTTTAAATTATTTTTTTAAGTTAACATACAAAATATTGAGTTTCATCATGGCATCTTCACAACATTTATCATTAGACTGTTTAACTCTTTTCTCTCTCTCTATCTCTCTCTCACTGCCCTTTCTTATCCCCACTCTTTCCTTCCAGCTAATCCCCTTTCTTGGCACAGTGTGTCTCCCTTCTTGCTTTCATGTATATTACATATATTCTCTATTCCTCACTTCCCTTACAGTATCTTCCATTATCCTTTTCATAATGCTCTTTCTTCTCTAAGATCTACATATGCACAGGCATGAGTGCACACGCACACACCATACATACTTATCTCACCATTATGAACCTTGCAGCTATAAACATGAACATTCAGGTATCTGGCATATGTTGATTTAGCGTCATTTCAGGTATATACCAAAGAGTGGTATAGCTGAGCTGTATGTCATTCTATTTATAGGGTTCCTTGAGGACCCTCCATACTCAGAACCATAGTGGATATACATGTTTACATTTCCCTCAAGTGTATAAGGGTTCCCTCTTCTCCACATCTTCACCAGATTTTGTTGTCAATGGTCTATTGATGATAGTCATTCTGAGGGGGAGGAGTTGTAATCTCAAAGCTGATCTAACTTCTATGTCCCTGATGGCTAAGAATGTTGAACACCTTTTCAAGTATTTTGTTTTTGTCCATTTGTGTTTCTTCTTTTGAATACTGTCTATTCAATTCATTAGTGCACATTTATCAACTTTGGGGGCTGGAAGTTTAAGTTTTGTGGTTCTTCATACATCTCAGATATTAATCAGGTTTTTTCCCATTGTGTAGGCTGACTTTTAATTTCATAGACTCATGTTTGTCATTCCTTGGGATTATTTCCTGTGCTATTGGAGTCAGGTTCAGAAAGTGCTTGCCTGTGTCTCCATCTAGAAAGGTTCTGCCAAAGTTTTCCTCTATCAGCTTCATGTTTTGCATTCAGGCCTTTGGTCCATTTTTTGAGTTGATTTTTGTGAAGAGTAAGAGATATGGATCTAGTTGTATTCTGTACATAAAAATCCAGTTTACTGAATGCCTTTTTTCAAAAAGGCTGACCTTTAACTACTGTATATTTTTGAAAGATTTATCAAGAAATTAGGTAGTCGTAGCATGTGAATATATTTCTGGATCTTCTGTACTATTTCTTTGCTCTACATGTCTGTTTTTATTCCAGTTCCCTTACTGTTTTATTACTATGATTCTGTAATATAATTAGAGATTCATAACCTCTGTGTATTGCGGTTTAATAAGGGTCAGGATAAACAAATAGGCCTAATAGATGTTTATTAAAGGAGAAACAACTTACAACACAGACAGATGAACACAGCAGTTAAAACTGGATGTTCCTCTCTCCTTGTCCCTCCAGAAAGGAGCGTTCTCCGCCTCCTTCCGAGACCAAGCCCCACAGGTCACTTCCGCCCCTGGCTCCATCCCTCAATGGGTGTGGTCAGTGCCATAGAAGCAGACAGAGTGAATATCCCACTACATCTGTGTTTTAAAAATCTCTTTCTTGCTGGACATGATAGTATACTTCTTTAATCCTAGCACTCAGGAAGCCAAGTTGGCCAAATCTCTGTCAATTTGAGGTTAGCCTGGTCTACATAGCAGGCTCCAGAACAGTAAAAGCCACATAGAGAAACCCTGTCTCCAAAATCAACCAAAGAAACTCTCTTCTTTTATCTTTGTGTTTAAAATAATACTACTAATCATCTTGTATTATTGTGTGATAAAAGAGATTCTATGACTCTATTACCAAGAACATCAAGAAAGTGGTTTTTTTGCTTCTTGCATTTCTTTTTCAAGTACAAAATTGCTGTCAGAAAAGACTTTTCTTCCTGGCTATGCTGAGTGTCCAGTGTAATGTGATGGTGACCTGTTTTTTGTTTTTTGCTATTGTTTTCATTTTGTTTTGATTTTTATATTAGTCCTCACTCTTATCACCTGTAAATAGGAAGTGCACCTTCACTGCATGTTTTTGCATATTTAATGATAAAACATGAAATGGCCCATTCAACTCAACCAATACATGTCATATAATAAACAGATAATAAGTAAGTATATTATGGAAACTCCATTCATTTGACAAGAGGATTTGAGTGAGTTTGCTCAATAACATTATTTCCTGTGAGCCTGTCAGATCCAATCCTGTTTTTGTTTGTTTGCTTGTTTTCTACGAAGCATTCTAAAGATCTCATTCAGGGACAATGATGTTCATCTGAATGGTATTATCTAGAAGCCTAAGAAAACACTTTCTATATGTGTCATCAGTCCAAATTAACACTATTTGATTTGAGTTTCATGGTTTTTGTTTTGTTTTGTTTCCTTATTCTATGGCAAGACTCTGCAAGTCAACTAAGGCCATGTATACAAATGAGATGAGTTTCTGGAGCCATGTGGACTTGTGTTATGGGAAGCATAGATGCTTGAAGAATATCAGTATTCAGCTATGAAGGAATCGTGGCCCGATTCTGGGAAGAGCTCTCACAAACTGAATATGTATCCAGATCATCTAGAGGCCTGTTCATAGGCAAAATCTGATTAAGAAACTCCAAGGCATAGACTAATATTATACATTGGTAACAAATACCCAAGGATTTATTCCAGTAGCAGGAATTCTAATTGTTCTTAATAATAAGAACTCAGTAGTCAGTCATCAGAGGATGAAAGCTGAAGGATCAGAGAAGCAGTGCGGCCAACCTCTACCAATGCTTGGACCAAAGGTGTGATCCTTTCCTCAGACTGCATCCTAAGACTGACTGCTCAGACTGACTGATCCCAAGTGCTAGGATCACCTTTGAGTGAGCTGTTTCTATTTTAGACTGGTTTCATGTAGCCCAAGGTGGCCTTGAACTAACAGAGATCCATCTGCCTCTGACTCCTGACTGCTGGGATTAAAGGTGTGTGCCATCATTGCCTAGCCTCTATTGTTAACTAGTATTGCTAGCTCTAACTCTGATCTTCAGGCAAGCTTTATTATCACCACAAGTAGCAAAATTCAACATCAAAACAATAGAAACAAGATATACTGACTCTAAAAGCTATTAATGCCAGAAAAGCTAAGACCCATAACTAAAGAACAAAGACAAAATAGTTAAGCAATATAGAGTCAAGCACACTGAATCTGACCCTAAAGAGCCCCTGCATGGTTTATGTTTTACTTAACTGGCAAAATCGGCCATATCCATTCCAGAGGAAATTAGGTGATAAACTGTTTACCACCACATAGTCAATAAAGAGCACTGTTGGTTATGCAAATCAATAAATATGAATTTCAACCTAATATCTGTTTCAGATGTTGTTCAAGACCTTGAAGATAAAATGGTGACCTAAGCAAGAAGTTTTGTGAACTTTTTGAAGAGCTAGCCAAGTCATGGATATTCATCGGAATTCATGTATCCACGGACAATTATTTTAAGTGTGAAACCAAAAACAAAAAATAAAATGTAAAAGCATCATTAACTTATACATAATACAAAAATAGGGCCTCAGTCCATAGAACATAGCTTGCCAATCCCCAGTATGCACAACCATGCCAATCACAGTATGTACAGCCATCATCCTTATCCAAATTATGACATTATGAGTTGGCCTTTTTAAATCAGGTACTCTCTCCCAACCCTCCTTGCAATTTGAATGAAGCTGGGCACATCAATAAAAATTGTTCAATTTTATCAGTCTGTCTATCCAGAGCTGAAGATCACTGGTCAGGAGGCACACACCAAAAAGACCAGACAACAGCATGAAAACACAATGGATCAAGATGCTTGAGAAGTCAGGACTGAGGGTAAAAAAAATAACCATGGAAACATCTCTTCAAACACTTTCTCATCACATATCCTTGCAAAGGATAGCTGGTCAGTACAATGCATCTGTGACCAAGTCATTATACATACACACAAACAAGCTCCTGACATACACAAGCAAACACAATGAGCTACAACTATTCCCAAGTAGGCCATGCAACTATAATTCTCAAGCCATATTGCACAGCTTGGCAACCACATTTTAACCTTCTTCAAGAGTTCCAGTTTCATATAAAAACAAAGCTATTCCTCAACAGAGGGTCTGGAAGAGAGAGAGGATCAGCAATATGATCATGTTTATACTGAGAAGGTATGTTTTACAGAACCCCACTTTGGAGTAATTACTCCGGGTCTGGAGTCTGCTTTGGGAGCAAATTTACCCACCTACTTTCTAGTGTTTTTGTAACTTTTCTTGTAGATTGCAAAACTGAGCCATGTGCTGTCTGTCTCGGTTCACCCCACTATTTATAGTCACAACTTTGTCCCACCGCCTTTAGATTTTTTGTACCTGTTGACATGAAATGATGTCACTTAAGAACAACAAAATATTATATTGCTATTATCCATAACTTCACAGCAAAAGGGGTTTTTTTGCTGTAACTAGGCTGTAAGTCAGATACAATGATCAGTTTTGCATCCTTTTTAAAGTTACTCATAATTATGAACTTAAAATTATCCCAAGAATGGCATGTCAAATACACAAGCCATTCTTATTTATCCTAAGCTGACTCGCCGAAGCCACACCCCTAGATCCTCATATTTATAGAAAGGAAGATGTGAACCCAGAACCCTGAACCTAGTAACTGCTTAATCTTATTTGAATCTCTCTCTTTTCTGATACTCAGCAGTCTTTGCAATCTTGAGTTCATAGGTTTTTAATTATCTCAGTGGACTCACTACCAGTTCTCTACATTTGCTTGTTTGTTATCTACAGTCAGTTATATAAGGAAGAAGAAGAAAGAAGAAGGAGAAGAGGAGGAGGAGAAGAAGAAGGAGAAGGAGGAAAAAGGAGGAAGAGGAGGAGGAGGAGGAGGAGGAGGAGGAGGAGAAGAAGAAGAAGAAGAAGAAGAAGAAGAAGAAGAAGAAGAAGAAGAAGAAGAAGAAGAAGAAGAAGAAGAAAAGACAGCACATCTATCTTCAGTTCACTTTCAGAGAAACTTTTTAGATAACCCAAACACATTCAGAACTCTCAAGTCCCCTAGCCACATACCCCATTAAGAAAATCCTATTTTCTAACATGATTAACAAATAGGGTTAAATAATGTACTATTCTGCAGTTTTCTAGAGTTGACATTAATATGATTTCTTAGTATTTGCCTAAAATGTGAATATTCCAAGACAATTAAGTTTCTTCTCTTATTGCTTTTGCCATTATTATGCAAAATAATAATTTGGATTACTGGGCAAGGGCTTTAGCATAAAGTCCTCCAACTCCAAAGACCCTAGTTGCTACCTTGAGCTTAGTTTCTCCTTAGACAAGATAAAAGTCACACCTGCCCTTGTAGTAGAAACCATTCATAAGAATGCATGTAATATGTGTGGAGTGCATGCCATGCATCAATGTCATGCATATGAAGGCATGTGATATGTGTGAAGTGCACATATATCAAGTTCAAAGTAACTACTTCACAGGGCTGCTGCAGATTTTATGCTGTGACGGCTCCTGCATTCCCCTACAGCAAAAAATAACTGAGCATTCATCTTTGGGGAGATAGCTGGGGATAAACACTACAGTATGCTGAAAGCAAACCTTAAGCCACTTTCTGTGCCCATCCCATTTTCTGAAAATCTGGTAGGTAATAGTTCAGTGTGATCTTAAGTTAAAAAAATTAAAGATAACTGTTGATTTTCAAAGGAACTCAGAATGTTCCCCCAAACAGTTTGTTCTTTGGGTACAAAGTTCCATGTATAGAGCACTTTCCAGGGACACTGTCTTGGGCTACCCAAGCAAGTCCCTTGATTACCTTGCTCTGTGGACTATCCCCAGGAGGGCTGCCATGGCTGTGCCTGGATTTATGGGGATAGCAATAGGCACACAAAGGCAAGTCTCTGGCTGGCAGGCAGGTCCAGATCTATAATTGGTAACAGAGTATTTGCTACTTCTGTACTTCTCTTATTTTCCAGTCCAGCTGCCAAAGAAGCTCCGGACAGTTCTCTAACTGTATTCTGCAAGCTTTGGTTTGCCAAGAAGCATCAACCAACTGGTAGATCAATACAGTATATCTTACTCATTTCTGGGTGTCTTCAATACTACCTCTGAGTACATTAAGATTCTGAAAGAAAAACAAATATAAACTCAAATGAATTCCTTGGTTCACATATAAAAAAGCCCAAGTTGTAGACTGTTTACAGGCTTTAAAAAATGTCACTGTACCTTGTCATTTCTCTCCTCTTCCTCCCATTGAGTCTGCCTCATTCTCAGAAAGTGCCCTGGTACTATCTGCAGGCCGGTGGACTTCCAAAATAAAACACAAAGGACCCAGTTCCCAAATATGACACTGATTGGTCCTCCCTCATACGGGCATTTGGACTACTGAAAGCAATTATCTAGCTGGCCAGATGTATTGTCTAGTAAGCAACTAGGGTTGGGTCAATTCTGCTGAATGTTTAATATGAGAGAGGATAAAGCATGTTCTCCTGTTCAGAAAAGGGGATTGCTATTTCATCATTGTATAGTCAGAAATGGAGTCAATACTTAAGTGCCAGTCTGACAAGTCCTGAGGTCTCAATGCAGAAGATCAGACTTTAATGTCATCCACTTCTTGGTCATTTGTACCCTTCAACCCATTCTGATGCACAGTGGGGTCTATGTAAAATTAGAGTATCATAGAGGATCATGACTTGAGGCATTTGGCTAGCTGTGGAATAAATTCTCCTACCAGGATTTCTGTAGTCCTTTTCTTTAACTTAAAAGAAAAAACATCCAAGAGAGCTTGGTCATTTAAGAGGGAGGAGATCAAGAGCCAGGGTGTGTCACACTCTGCACTGGCCAATCAAAACAAAGAGACAGTGACTTTCACATTTTCTGTAGTTTAATGTTCTATATAAACGACACAAAAAAGGTGCTGCAGACCCACTACCAAGAAACCAGCTGCTGGATTGTTGCCACAGTGACAACAGCTAACAGCTTTGACCCCTGCCCATGGAAACTAATGACACATGCTCATAAAGTGCTTTCTGGTTCCATGGATTATTGTCTTGTTGTGTTAGTAGTTGTGATAGTTATATTAATACAATTATTATTATTGAGCTGGTGTATGGTTGTCAAGCCAAGGGCTTTGCCTTTTATACAATTTGAGCATTATGCTAGCTCTGTGTGATGGTCATTATCTCAATTTTATACATTAGGATTCCGAAGGATGGGGAAGTTAGGTACCATGTCCAAAGTCGCAGAATCAGAACACAGTGATACCATCTGTTTGCCGCTTCTTTGCAGAACCACAATGCTGTTCTCTTTTTGTGGTACATAACAATAGTTAGTACTCACTGAAGACTAACATGCATTAATTATTACGCTAGAGTCATTGCTTCCCTCTGTACTCCCTGTAATTCTGTGCTAACTACTCTAAATAGTATCCCTACTTTACACATAAGTACAGTGAGACATAGATGCTTACTAACTGGCATGAAGTCATACACTATAAGCCCAATCTGGCATTTAGGGTCCTGTCTTTCCATAGACAATACTGTCTGTACCCTTTAAGACTCCTTTTACTCTTTCTGCTGCTTTTTTTGAGGTCAGTCAGCCTCACTAGACTGGATCCTAAGGACAAGGGCTGGACAAGGTGCATAATAAATGTCTTATTCATTTGTTCCCTAATGTGCTGTCACATTTCAACATGTGGAAGGTGTTCTCACAATGGAAAGAATAAAGGGATATGATGCTGCCTACAGACAGGAAAGAAGTCACGTATTTTCATAGACTCGGAATCATACAGTTCCTCAGGGAGCTAAAGCTTAGCTCTATGCTTAGCTTTATGACAGTCTTGAAATTGAAATGACCTTGCCTGGACTAGTTTTTCATTTTATTTTGTTTTGTTTTTACACACAATACAGAATGTCTATCACTTCCCTCTCATGATAAAAATTGCTGCTAAACAGAAAAGTAAATTCAAAGCTTGGGTATTGGTTAAGTTTATCTAGTATGGCAAGATTCAGTCCACCCTTTCTGACCCTTACTGAATTTCACTTACTTGGGTTTTTCTTTCACAGATGTCACAAAAAATGCCATTAATCCAACAACTGGCACAGCCTCCCACGATAAACCCTATCCAGGGCTAGGCTCTATACATATGGATGAGATATATACAAGATCAAAGAAACAAATACAATTTTTATCAATGGCGCATCCTTTGCAAAGCAAAATAATAGGTCCTGAAGGAGACCATCAGAAGAGATGGTGGTTTCCAGCTAGAAGGTAAAGAAGGAAAATAACTACAGATGCTTTGAGAGGAACCTGTTTGGGAGCCCCAGGTAACACAGAATCAAGCTCCTACTTGCAAAACTCAACTGAAACAAGTTCATGTTCAAACAGTTGTGGTTTCTTCGATCTCAGTAGACAGCTGTTTGAAAAGATGACTCACAAGAGAGGACAAATGTATTGTACATGTTGCCTTGAGAGCATTTATCAACATGTGGGAATGAATTACTCAACCTGCTGTAAGAGCAATAGAATAAAAGGACAGCCATGTCATCAACCATATCCTGCCATGGACAACCCACATGCCAGGAGACAGACTCACTCCAGTTCTGAATCTGCTGACTGCCTGCCACCTTTCATATTTATTCCCTGTGTGTCTTAAAACAAACTTGAAATCATTTCTACTACATGGGGATCTTGCCCCCTGATGAACACCTTGTCTTTCCTGACTGCTCTTGAGGGCAGAACACTGACTTCCATCAGACACTCAGTCTCCATAGATATGAGTTCTGGACCATAAGTGGTAGGTGTCAGTCTAAATCAAACACAGTTAATCCATTTTCCTTACCAGACACAGGTATGAATCCAGGACAATCTAACTAATGAAATGTAAGGAGTTAGAAGCTATGAACTACCCCTAACCAAGATGCTAAAGAGAGAAGTACCCAACATACTCAATTGCAGTTTGATTACATGAACATCTGTAATAATTGCAAACTTCCTGATACCATGAGAAGTAACTTCTGCACCATGAAGACAACAAAGCACAAGGATGGCAGTCCTGGCTCCTTAGTGGCCACGAAATAATTAAATTTGCTTATGGGCCTCATACTGTGTCATGTCACATGTAGATGTGATTAACCAATCTTTGGCCAAATGATTTTCTAATACAGATGAGCCTGATCCCTATTTTGAAGCAAACTTGTATTTCCACAGAAATTCTTATTCTTATAATTGTCTTTTGAGACAATAAAGCTAAAAGATAGACAATTCTGCCTAATTTAAATAAAACACTCCCAAATCCATGAAAACACAAATAATGTAGCATAAGGATTGACAAACACTTTCTTTAAAGGATCAAATAGTAACCATTTCAGTTTTATGGCTGTGCTGTATGGTCTGTATGAAATGCAAATTCAGCAAGCCACAATACATGAGTGAATGGGCATTACTTTCTTCCAATAAAACTTTATTTACAAAGAAGCAGAGGCTCGGATGTACTTTTCCAGTCCTAATCTAGAATCTTCTAAACCATCCATTTAATACTAAAACCCTTTGATGGTGTCTCTATATAACTTGTGCCCTGTCCACCTTTTATCCTTTAGCTTGTACCTCTTGATGTCAGCCACACTGGCCTTCTTTTTATTTGTAATCTGGGTTTCCCCCACCTCTATGTACACCCCAACTTCTATGCCCCAATGATTTCTCTTGGCATGTCATGACTGGCTCCCTATCAGGACTAATAATTAAATATGTCAATGTCAAATACTTTTGGTTGTAACCCTAGCCTTTAAAAGCTGAGCCATCTCTCCAGCCCTAAACATGTCATTATCTTAAGGAGGTTTTCCTCTACACTTTCGTCTGAGGACATTGGTCTCCCTCAGTCACTCCTCTTTCCATTCAAAGGCTGGCTTTATTTCCTTTATTGGGTTCCTCTGTCTGCATCTCTACTCCACTATCAGTCTTTGCCCCACTAGGAGGCAAGCCTCTTCAGGGCAAGGATCTCCACTATCCTGCTACACTACATTTCTCAAGTCTGGACATGAAGAAGAGTCAATCGTGGACTGTTGAATACAGGGAACACTTTTGGTTTATTATTGGTTTAAGAACGGTTTTTACCAGACTTTAAAATTTGTTCCTTAATGCATACTTTCTTTCTAACCTTGCTGCATCCTGCTATCCATAACTCGTAGCTTCCTTCAGAGATAACATATTTTGCTATTGTTGGGTTAAATGCATGCTTAAGTGTGTAACTAGATTAGCAACAGAAAATGTTACTTGCCACTCTCAATGAAACAAGTTCAGTATTTTTTTTAAAATGGGAGAAGGTATGTTCCTATCTGCTCTATTTCCCAAATAACTGAGCCCACATCTACTCAAAGCTTAAGCTGAGTGTTTGGAAGCCAAGCAGTTAGTGGCAACTTTGGTGGGAAGGGGAGGAGAATTCATGTCTTCCCATGGAGTCTTTGCTTTATGAACCCTCCCACATGGCGGTTTGTAACCTAGTATAAATAATGGGTTCCACTGTTTCTACTTTAGAAAGCCCCAAGTACAGCTTGCAAGTGCAATATAGTTTGGGACTAATTCTTATTACAGGTTAATACTAGTTTTCCAAATTTTTGGATTATCTTCTCCACAGCCTTCGATGTATGAGTCACTCCCACTCTTGACAACCGCCTGCTTTGTCCTGGCCACTTGCCCAGCCTTTTTCATACCAGGAAATGTAGTTAAAATATAATCTGGCACTTGACTAAAATATTTAGAAGAAAGAGAGGAAGAGAGAGGAGGGGAGGGTCTTCTCATTACAACCTTAGGCTCCTTCACAAAGCTCCTACTGAGATATTTCTTTAACCACCCCCACCCCAGGGACGCATTAGAAAACAACAACAACAAAATGTTCCTAATAAAGGGAGGAATCACACAGAAGGAAGGTGAATGGCGACCATCCTTAATGCTTCCTTCTCCTTGATCTGAAGCTTGTTCCCCCGCCATCAGGTCATTCTCCAGCATTTTCTAAATCTCTCCTCTCAGCTTTCATATGGAAGCAGAATGTCTTTTCTGCTCAGAAAGCAGCCATCAAATTGACGTACACATGAACTTCAGTCATTCCAGCTGGCCACAGCCAATGCTTCTCTGCTTATGTAACACACATTCTGAGCCAGTGTTAAAAGGGCTATTTTGGTCCAGCCCTAGCTCCAGCAGAGGGAGCAAACAAAAGTGCTTACAAAATAACATTAAATGAAGGCCAGGGCCAGGTGGGAGGTGCTTGCTATTGAGGACAGCCACTACTATTCTTGCCAAGCATGACCATATAACAGTGTAGGCCCAGAACTGCCAAATCTTTCAAAAAAAAAAATCAGAAGCTAGGACGACTCTTCCAGTCTTTCAATGTTGGAGCAATTAAAGGTAGGACAGGGAATAGGACATGCATGGTGTGCTCACCAGGCCAGACTGGGCCCATAGGTTACCCATCCAAGCCACTGTGTCACAGTCACAAAAGTCCACAGAGAAGCCACTGCAATAGGGTGTTCTCAGAGAGCATCATTAGCAGCCTCCACATTTGGAGCAGAGCCCTGGGTGCATGCAGTGGGGCTCCCGAATTCCTGCTCTTTCCTGAACTGCAGTAAAACGTGTTTTTCTACTCTGCTCCTAAGTTCTATGGCACACAGAACAGATAGAAGGATATGGCTTAACTATGAAAATTGCTGACCTTTATTTTCTATATAGGTAATGAATGCCCTGGCTGTAGAAGAGAAAACAAACAAAGACATAAACTTGATTGTTGTCAGTGAAGAATTGTTTTCACCTCTGTATTAATATGCAAAGACTTTTTGGTTTTAATCTAAATTTAGGCTTGCTCTCAAATCTCTTGCATTTTTTTCTCCTTAGGTCCATGTCAAACACGAACAGCAAATGGATGCAACCCCACTTCCCAGTATTAATCTCAGGGCACTTCTAGGATTAAATGCAAAATGTAAAATAAAAATGAAGGCAAAAAAAAAAAAAAAAAAACCTACCTATTGTTTGCGCATCACAAGCTTTTGTTAGTTGAAAAAGAATGTGTTTTCTTTCATTTTTGTTTTCTTTAAAGAGCTATGGTTTAAGTTAAACACAAGTGAGTTTTGTTAAACTAAAGATCCATGGTTAAAATATTTTAGCACATGTCATGAATCTTGAGTGTGCCCCTGCTCTGTCTGGAAGCCTATCCCTCCCACTTGCTTCTTTGTGAGTTACTGTTGTTCTTTCCTCCTCTCTATCCTGATGACAGAATTCCCTGCAAATGGGATCCATGAAAAAGCAGGGTCTTTCCCGGGGGCTTGCTGTCTGGGTGGCAATGCCTGCAAGTGTGAACATGGTCTACACTCAGCACCTAGATTCCCTGTGTCTGGGTAACCTGGTTGCCCTTACAGCAAGGCCTGGTTTCCAGCTGTTGTAGTATCTTGCTTTAGGACTAATCCTCCAATGCACTGTTGTTTACAGCACGTTAAATGTCATGTACAATGATGCAGCATTGCTTTTGCTGAGGTTTGCGTGCCCCCTCTGGTTATGTGTTGAATTCTTCTTTAACATTTTTTGTCATTTTCAAAAATAGGTACAAATGACCAATGGCAAATGGATTCCCAGGTGTTAGCCTGCACCCATTGGAACCACCTTGAGTTTATTTCCTTAAAACAACCAAATATGATTTTCTTTTCCTTGCGTCTATTGTAAAAACACAGCACTGACTAAATCTGTGTATCTGGCATTTCCCTGAACTCGAATGCTGCCACCTCAGAAAGACCTCCCTGCTCACCTTTCCAAAGTACCCAGCACCTACCCTTCAGCTGTTGTATTTTATCACATCCCTTTTTTCTGTTTTATTCTTGGAAATTTTCCTGTGTTTCTGTTTATCCATGTCTCTGTGTTAACTCAGTCCACCAGAGCATGAGCTCAGAGGAGCAAGAGAATCTGTATTTCCCATCACTGTATCTTCAGAGCCTTGAGCAGGGCCTGTCCTCTTTCCTGTGACTCTCCTAAAATGCTAGACCATGTCATTAGGCTGACAATTCTCCAGGGCAGGAAGGGGAGAGATGGACACTGAGGTGAAGATAAGAGTTATTGTTTGAAAAAGTCGTTGTTGTGTTTCTGTTTGGTACCTCTCTTTCCAGTCTGACAGGGTACTGACATGCACATGTGCCCACAAGCTGCACCCCAATTTTGACTTAGAACTCTTTTGCTAGGGTGATGCTGGTCATGGCTTTGTTCTCAGGACCATGAACCCAAAATTGTCATTCTGCCAGCGAGGAAATGAAAGCATCATCTTCTTCCCTCTGTTCCACTTGCTTCCACATCTCAACAGATTCCTAGTCTTCCTTCTTTACCTTTATTTTCAAACCATGATGATCACACTAATCTAAATAGATGTGGAAGTTGCTGAGAAAACAATAAAACAAACATCATTCTATAATTGTTCAGAAGTCATCTATGTGAACATGCTTAATAGAAAAGTCAGCTCAATCATTTTCAAAGAACTACTGAGGCCAAATGGAAAACTAGCAGAGAAAAGTTCCCATTTATTTTTATTTATTTCTATTTTTAATATTTCTTATCCTTTGTGTCTTCTTACAAATGACATTTATATTATTAAAAACAGGTTATTTCCTACTAGCCCATCTTCTGTTCTATATTTTTTTCATCTAAATGTATTACTTCTCAGATGGTGACACACAAGTTAGTGACTGTGGAAATGATTATAATGTCATTGATGAGTGTGGCTTTAGGGAGTAAATAACCAACAGGCATAGAACCTTGGGCTTAAAAGTTCCAGTGTTTCTCTTAAATCCAATTAAGAAGAAAAATAAAGGCAGGGGTAAGATTAGGCTATGTGAACTAATTTAAGTTTTCTTTCATATGTATTTCTCAAACTATAGGCTGACTCTCATGGGAAACAGAATTGGAAAAATTCAAACTACCACCCACCCTTGCTTTGAAGTGAGTCAGGGATAGCTTTAGGAAATAGACCCATAAACCCAGTCATTTGCTGTGAGCAAAGCCCTATCAAACTGAGTTGGGAAATTAAGAATAGAACAAGGCTTCTTTAAATGGCAACATTGCAGAGAAAACTATTAGATGGCATTCATAAAGAAAACAGCTCAGATTTGAGACAGTTCTCACGTACACTCTACTTCCTTCCAGTGATGAGTCTTGATGCTAGGCTGCAGCTTGCCAGAGTTATAATGTGTGGTGAAGCATTTTTCTGTTTCTGATGGTAAAGGAATAAGACCATAGCAGAGAGGGTGAGGGGACAGCTTAGTGGTAAGACCACTATGCTGCACAAGTATGGGGACTTGAGTCCAAACCCCCAGCACCCGATAGAAGGATGAGCATAGCAGTGCATATGCCTGGAACATCAGAATTGTGAGGGAGATGAAAGTTTGAAGAATTATTGGGGCTTGCTGCTAGCCTGACTCCAGGTTTAATGATAAACCCCGTCTAAAGGGAACAAGGCAGAAAGTGACAAAGCAGGTGCCTCCATCCTCTTCTGGCTTCCATGAAAACACACACACACACACACACACACACACACACACACACACACACACACACACCACTCATGCACACACACTCGTACAGAGGGAGACAGGCAGACAGAGACAGGCAGAGAGAAAGACAGAGAGGCAGAGTATTTTTTTAAGATACTGCTTTCCATGCCTTCAACAAATGGTGCTGGCATAACTGGATGTCAGCATGTAGAAAAATGCAAATTGAGCCATATATATTGCTTTGTACAAAACTCAAGTCTAAGCGGATCAAAGACTTCAACATAAATCCAGTTACAGTGATCCTGATAGAAGAGAAAGTGGGAAGTAGCCTTGAATGCATTGACTCAGGTTAACACTTCTGAACATAATACTAGTAGCACAGACACTGATATAGGCAATGCCAAGGACACAGCCAACAAGACAAAATGGCAGCCCACAGAATGGAAAAAGGTCTTCACCAACCCCACATCTGACAGAGAACCGTAGGCAGACTCAGAGAAAATGACCTGGAAACAAAGACCTTAATGAAGATTTCAGGCACTATTCAATAGGTAATTTGGAGGTAACTCTTCTGTAAGTGACAGCATCAGTGAAAGAAGCAGTTCTTACTAAAGAACAATAACAAAATGCAGATTTTCCATGGCCCGATGTATTGCTCTATGTTCATAATGTTAGGATACACTCCAAAATTCCTAAACATCAAAAGTCAACCAACCACCAAGAAATGGGACACGTTTCGAAGAGCAAAGAAAACCTATTTATTCTACTATGAGAAGAAACAAGTGCAGAAACTGAAAGACAAAGCCTTTTAAGTGTGGTTGTTATAATAGCCTGAAACACACATCAGGTGCAAATACTCTCACCCAACTAACACACACACACACACACACACACACACACACACACACACACACACACACAAAGCCAAGTGAAAATGTCAGTGCTAAACTAAACCAAATGCATGCAATTGCTGAGTAGAGATACAAAAGGAGGAGATAAGAACTTGAAGATAAGTAAAATAAATAAAATGTGAATAACAGGCCTACCCACCCCCACTAAAACTAAACAAAGACATAAAGCATCCCGGAGCTATTAGATAAGATGAAAGTTCCCACCGTGTGAGTGAATAGAGCCCCAAACTAAGACGGTAGTAAACAGGACAGAGAAAATATTTAAAGAATGATCAGTGTGTTATCAAATTTGAACATGCACAGACATGCAATGACCAATGAAAACCAAACCAGGTAACCCTAAGGAAGCCCTCCCCTCAGCAAGTTCTACCAGAGTCAGGCTGCTGAAATCTCAAGACGAAAAGCAAAACTTGAAAGCAGCAAAAGAGAAATGGTATTCTCCAGGAAGAAGCAGTTGTCTGAAGCTCTGAAGGCCAGCAGAGCATCACCTGCAAAGCACTGAGAAGGAGACTAAAAGCTGTTGAACTAGAACTCAACAGCCAGCAAATGGATCCTGAGAACTGAAGAGTAACTAGTGACATTTTCACATTCAGCTAAAATAAGTCGTCACCAAAAGACCTCAAATATACCATATGTGGAAGGAGGGTCTGGACTTTTCATGGAAATGATACCAGATAGGAATTAAGATCCTTCAGAAAGAATGGAAAGTAGCCCTAAAATGGAAAGAACCTTGTCCTAGTCAATTTTAGGGATTTTTTTGGGGGAGATATTATCAACTTGACACAGGGTAGAGATCAGAAAAGAGGCAACAAAACTTAAGAATCTGTGTCCATAGATTGGCTTGTATACAAGCATGTGGGGAATTTTCTTGATTAGTGATTAATGTTAGAGGGTCCAGACCATTGTGTATGGTGCCTACCCTTGGCAGATAGACCTAGGATGTATAGGAAAGCAGGGTGAGCAAGCCAGTAAGCAGAATTCTCCCATGGCCTCTGCTTCAGTTCCTGCCTCCACAGTTCCAGCCTTCAACTCCTGCACCAATTTCCTTTGATAATAGACGGTGATGTGTAAGCCAAATAAACCATTTTGTCATTGTGCTGTCTACTTTTATGTACACTTCATACAAACTAGAGTCATTTTGGAAATCCTCAATTGAGAAAACGTCCCCACTAGGTTGTCCTGTCAGTAAACCTGTGGTGCCTTTTCTTAATGTGGGAGGACTCAGTTCACTGTGATTGGTGCCATTCTTGGGCTGCTGGTTTTGAGTGCTATAAGAAAGCAGGCTGAACAAGGTATGAACAGCAAGCCAATAAGCAGGGCAGTTCTTTCTCCAGGTTCGTGTCCTGCTTAAGTTCTTGGTAGGTCTTCCTTTGATGACAGATGGAGATGGGGACTATAAACTCAAATAAGCCTTTTCCTCCCAAAGTTTTTTTTTTTTTGGTCATATTGTTTTATCACAGTAGTAATAACCCTAACTAGTACAAATCTAGGAAAATAAACTACTTAAAAGTCAGTACCTTCACCTTTAGTCAGTTTACAAATAATACAACAGATGAAAGCAAAAATCACAAATGTCGCATTGGACTTACAATGTTTCTACATGTAGTTCAAACAAGCACATTAGCATTAAAGTAAGGGTGAGGGTGTACGTATAAATACATCTACTGCTTATAAAAGATAGTGAAATATTAGCTGCAAATAGATGAGTTAAAGATGTATTTTGTGGTCCCTAACATACAAAAAATGATAAAAAGAAACAAAGTTAAAAATAAAAACAATGGATTTCTAAAAATAATTCAAAGAATTTTAAAATATGTGAATAAAAAGTGAATAGAAATAGAAGTAGAAAGCAAAGAAGATGGAAGATTCAAACCATCCAAATATAATTACATTAAGCATCAAAGCAACCAAAACTCCAGTTAAAAGTCAGAGCTCTTCAAAAGGGATAAATGAACCAACTTAATAACATTCTACCTATGAGGCATGCTTTACATAAGACAGGCATGGCCTGAAAGTCCATAGATATACAAAGATTCATTATACAAACATTATGCACAAGGAGGATGGGGAAGCTAGTTATAAAATGGCAAATGCTTAACACAAAGGATGACTAGAGGAAATCACCCAGAAATGACAAAGCCTCACTGATGAGAACAAGAGAGAGAAACTGGCCAGGGAGGGCAGGGGACCCTATAGCAGCAGTTCTGAGCATATCCTTACTGGAGGCAAGATGCCAGAAGAGAACTCTGCCCGCTGTGTCTTTGTCCTCCTATAATAACACTGCCTAAATGCTCCATGGGACTGTGTGGCTGGAACCTAAAGGAGAAATCTGGGTGGGCCAACTGACTGACCACCTCATGCTCTTCCTAGCCCTCATCAAAATCTCTGTCATTAATTCCTTACAAAGCCCCCAAACTAGTAGCTCCATGGCACCTCATTTCCTGAAACCCTATACAGGAGCTTTGGCTCCCCAGCCCAACCCTCTTTCCTACCTGTGAATCTATAATAACTTTCTCTCTAAAACTCACCTTCTGTGGTCTGAGAACTTCATTCTTCAAATTTGCAAGGTAAGAGCCCCAAAGTCACTGGTTCAGCATAGCTTTGGTGGTTATTAAGTTTCTGGGAACCTGCTTACCCAAGTGGTATATACTAGAGATATACCACTGTCCACATATCACTGGGTTTTCCTAAGGTAAGTATCATGGACTTTTCTATTCTATTACTATCGCCTGTACGATTTTATTACGTATACAGACTTGATAACAAGCACACATACCGTGACATTTCACTTGTCTTCAGTAACAGCAAACTGTGGGTTTACCCAATTTTTGGAAATAATATAGCTAGGTAAAAAACAATGAATTACTACCCAAAATACAGTAGGTCAAAAGTGCTTCATGAAGTGAAGTCTGTGGCCTTCAGCTGCACAGGGGCCTCTCACACTGTCTTTCCTCTTCTCGTTGAACATCTATTAATGACTGTACTCCTTAGGGAGGGTTCATTCGGGGACAGAGAAGATTGACCACAGGGAGAAGGCCATCAGAGGCAGAGCATATGAGACTCCTAGACCTAGATGCTCATGCTTTATTTTATTTCTTTGAGGCAAAACTCCACACATTTTAATCAAGGGAAACCGAAAGTAACATGTAGACAGGTATCAAGGTAATGTGACAGAAGATGCCTGTGCCCACATATTAAATACCAGCACCCATCTCTTATTAGTGGCCTTTCAGTGATCATAAAGGGATTGTTCTATAAATTATTTTGTGTGGGTAGCAAAGAATCAATTAATTTTTACTTTATTCTTTATCATTTTACACTCAGATACAAAGACTTAGGGGACATTCCATAGAGTAATATATCCCTTAACACAGTGAGCATTAGACTAATAAAAGGCAAATCCATGACATCAGGTATCAGTTGGGCTGGCCATCTATTAGCTTCAGGATTCACCCTTGTTTGCCTGTGTTAGGGAATGGAAATGGTTGCAGTAAGGAGGGGTTGATTATCATTTAAAAACAACCTTCAGGTGTTTTCTTGTTTTACTCTGGCTCTTAAGATGCTCAGCTCACCAAAACAATCACAAAACCAGCCCACACACTGATAAAGAGAGGAAAAAACACAAAACCAGTGTGGGCTTGAAGTTTTCTATTGGCCATGTACCAAGAACATACATGGTTCCAGCATCTGATAAGACCACAAACATAAAGCCCTCAGGAGGAGCCCAGCATACAAAAATTTAACTGGATGATTTCTAAAGTTATGTTCTTTTCTTGGGTCCTGGGACTCACCATTCATCAACTATATCCTGCTAAATGATGACTGGACAATGACAAGGAACATTTACAAAGTACAGGAGATAGAAGTGAGGGAGGCATTTGCCTTGGTCCCTTTTGGATATCCGATTTTCTACTCAGGAATTTCCGTTTATGATCTCAATAAATCTTTGAATCAGTCCAGGAAGGCAGGTGATTTTTATACCCATTTTACAGAGAACAAATCCAGTCTTCTCAAGAAGCAGACAGGCAATAAGTGGGAAAGCCAATGTGTGCCCAGATCTATTCACCTCAAAAGCCTATTTTCCTTAATCTCCTCCAAACTAATCTCTCTCTCTCTCTCTCCCTCCCTCCCTCTCTCTCTTTCTGATGTCTTCCTCTCTTTGCCACCAGACTGGTTAGGTAAACCCAGCATGGAATTACAATAACCCTGACAATGTTGAAAGCTTCTGGGACATTTCAGAACTTCAGTCTAATGAGACATTATTCCATGTGAGGGTGTCAGGTTGTGAATGTCAAGCTCGTGAAGCACCTGTCTTTATGCAGACTGCCCTCCAAGAGAGGGCAGTCTATACTTCTAGATGGTCCTAGTTATGTCTACCAAGTGAAGAATTGGGGATATGCTCAAGAAATACTGGAACAAATGAGAGTTATGCATACTCTGATTTGTTGATAGTTTGATTAAAGACCCATTAAACTGAACATCTCATACCAACATTCTGTATCATAACATTTGTTGAAAAATCTCATTATATCTGTTCTTACTAGTCCCACAAGAAATTCCTTCTCTTTTCATAAATAGAAAAAATATTTTTTGGCAGAATTTCAGTTAGATGTTTTCTCTAAGTATCCCTTATCTCCATAAAACTAACATCCATATATATATATATATATATATATATATATATATATATATAGTGATTATTACTGTCCTATATAGAAACTCATATATAATCCATTCAAAAATTTAAAAACAAATAAAATATCCTCTATATAATATGAAAAACAGACAAAAGTAACTCATAATAAAGTAATACATTTCATTAAGAACTTGAGCAAAATGCCCCTAAAAGTTATAGCATATCACCATGGATATTGCTTCGCCCTGATGGTGCTTAAATGAATGGCACAGCCCCAGTGTAGAGAGATGGGGCTATTGCAATGGTCACTCAATAATCACCATGGCCTTGCAAATCCTCACACATTGTAGTGATGCAGGGATGTTTCACAGAAAATTTTGATAGTCTCTTGATAAAGCTCCTAACACATTCAATGCAACTTCATTGGTTTATACAGTAGTTGAAAATGCTGGAAAACTCAAGTCTAAGTATATTCAGATAGATATGTATGGATATAAAAATCACTATTGGTCCTGTCTGGGAGTTGGGTTTTAGTCTCCAGAGTGTCAATTGAGACATTTCTTTGTTCTATGATACAATCTGACCTTGTCTCCCTAAGTGCCCCCTCACAAAATACCGATCACAGTGCCTCAATTAACATAATCAGTAAAAGTGCCACTCAAATTCCCACAACTCTGAAGAGGTGGGATCCACCTCTGAACAAAGTATTGGGTTCTTAAAACACTATATGCACTGTTTATATTCTCATCTGAATCTGAAAGTTCATATACTCCATGTTCTAAAAATGAGATCAAAGAAAAGACACAGCAGACTTTTAATCACACACACACACACACACACCCACCCACACACACACACACACACACACACACACACACACACACAAAGTGTCCCTGATATGCTCTAAATAATGCTCTTGAGGCACAGATGTGGGGACGTCAAACATTGAGTCAAATCATTAAGGCAACTCAAGGGTCATGTATAACGAAGCAGATAACCAAAGAGCAGTGTACCACAAGCATGATTTAGATGCACTGGAATGGACACAGGTGGCTGTGTATTCATCTGACTACAAGACCAGGTAAGGCTCCTGGCTATGTCCCAAGTGGATGACATCAACTCAGGGAAAAGGTGAGCTTGAAGAGAAGGGTAGGTGGCAACAGTCGTAGGAGCCTAGGAAATTTTGAGAGGAGCCAAGGATGTGAGTCAGGACTCATTGTGAATGTTCACATGTAAACAAAGGCTTGAGGGCAGTCCTAACATCAGCCCAGGTGAAGAAGGCACCAACGCTCTGAAAGCTTCCCACTCTACATGAATTATTTTCACATCTAGAGCTGGTGAAACATCTGGTAGGTGGCACAAAACAAGATTTTCCTTTCAATCGTAGAGTGGCAGCAATGCTTAGCTTGTGAGATTCTTTCCCCATGTTCCCAAGATCTCTTCCACTACATTCTATCCCTGGAAAGCCAGCTCGCTCTGTTAGGCTGCATGCTGTAAACATCTGTTCCCCCAATACTGTATGGTCTTGCCATTGCAAATGTTTGGTCTTCTGTCACTTTGGGAGAAGGAACAGTGGGAGTGAATTCACACAAAGATTCTGGAAAACCGTGAAGACCACCTTCAAAGCTTCCCCAAGTTCCTGCCCTCCCCCAAAGCCATGTACAACTCAGCCTCACTGCAACTTGCCTGTTCCTTATGAGTCCTTTGAATCTGGTGGCATTTATTAAGCCATTTGACAGTCATCATTTTTTTTAATGACATGATTGCCCAGGCTTACAAATGGTATCATAAAACATGCTTTCCTTCAGTCTTTAACAAGCATGGGTTTTTGTTGATGTTAGTGTTTTCTTCTTAAATTTTCCATTTTAGTTTGATAGAAACAGATGCTGTAGGGAAATATTCAAGAATTACTCTGTGAGGCCAGAGCATGCTTGGGGGAGGGGAGAATCTACAGTTGTCCCCATTCCTCCTGTCAAAGAATGCTTCATGACTGACAGTGGCTAGCATGGAAGAAGAAATAAGAGCTCATCCCCAGGGAAACTCTGAAATTCATCAGAAAAGCCACAGGGCAGAGGCCCACCCACACACTGCTTCGGGCCTCCTCCACCCGAAGGAGGTGACAAAAAGCTAGGGGGCCTCTTGCTATGTCCTGCAAGCATTCAGAACCCTGTGTCTATGCATCCAGTCTGTTATTAGAAACAGTCACCAGCCAGCACAGAGCAATGTGCTTGCTGCTTCACTATGGTTAGATCCAACTTCATGGGCTGCAATATGAGCTGCTTCACACTGAGGAAGGTGATGTCCTAAAACAGAAGGCTCCAAACTGACATTCAGAGAGACAGTTATATATCTTCACGAAGAGTCTTCACTGTGTTCAACTGTCAGAGAGCTTGTCTCTCACAAGGGAGTGTCCAAAGAAAACTGCAAGTGATGCCACAGCATGGTACCAACATCCCATCCAGATGTCGTGCACAATGGTTTACTAGGAGAAATAGCCACAGGACTCTGGAATACATAGCCTCACAAAAACAGAAAAGTTACCTATCTTCACAGCTATGGCTTGACACATCTGGTGCCGTCCTGGGAGGTAGCAGGAGTGAGTGAACACAGAAGGTATAGAGTGACTGGCTGACTGACCATCCTCCCATACCCTCCTCCTTCTCCCAGTGCCCCCAGCTGCTCTACCCCCACTAATTCCTCCAAAAGTCTGAGACAAAGTCAGTGTAAAGTTCGTCAAGCTCGCTTGACTGGAGGAGAGTGAAACAGTGTCCACTGTTCAAGAACATGAACTTGGGAATCAGAAAACAACCTGAAGGGTATTTGTTGAATGACTGATCAACATCTCTACGCCTGTATCCTCATCTAGACAGTTGCCTAGTGACAGCACCTGTCTCATGGTTTCACCAAATCTAGAGTTCATGCATGTGAAGCCCTAAGAACACTGCTCAGGATTTAGTAATTAAGAAATGTTGCCTACTTCTATTGTATTTCCATAGGCTCATTAACACTATGTGATAATGAGCCACGCAAAATGGCCATGACCAGACCTGTGCCTCTTTGATAAAAATCGCTACAGAGTCAGTCCATCTCTGAAGCAAGTCAGACCTCTAGAATTATTCTTGGTTCAGAATTAACTACTGGTTAGGCTGGTTGCCATGGTGACGTTACCTAACCCTTTGGACTTCAGTTTCTTAATAAACAAAGATGGATAGTCTGTTTCTGCTCAGAAGTGATCACATGTGGATATGATTGGCATAATTTCTGAGTCAGTATGTGCTCTTGGTTTATGCTTTCATCTGCCTGACACTATAGGCTCCATTAGGGAGTACAACAGGATATGAATGAACTTGGGGATGGTGTGGTGTGCATGTTCAGGTGTTTCTCCCAACCTCACTGACTCATATGCATTAGTGGACTGAAGAATTCATGATTCATAACCATTGTGACGAATGTTCTAGATGTGTACAAATCAGTAGACACAGCCTCTTCAGAAAGCTAAGGAAATTGCATGGCCTCAGTTTGCATTCCAATGATACTTCATGGCATTGTCTTCATGCTTACATAATTAAAAAAATAGAAGACTGCATTTTCACGGGGAAACAGTCCTGTCACTGTCCAAGATATAAAGCAAAAACCACCAAAACTGAAACAAAATGGCAAAGAAGTAAAAAGAAAAGTGGGTACACTCATCCTCCTGATACTATGAATGTTTTAGCACACTACACTATACACACTCTGTCCCATAATTGTAGCCTGTAAATAGGTACTAACATCTCTCTTTTACATGAGAAGAGGAAATCCATGCTTAGCTTAATTTGGACATTGTCATAGAGCTATGAATTGTAGAACAAACTCTCTTTCTTCCTCTCTCTCTCTCTCTCTCTCTCTCTCTCTCTCTCTCTCTGTGTGTGTGTGTGTGTGTGTGTGTGTGTGTGTGTGTGTGTGTGTGTGTATGCATGTGCATATGCGTGTGTATAGCTAAATATCAAATCCAGGAGTCTCATATGTGCTAGGGAAGTATTGTTATTACTGAGCTACAACCTTCGCAGGGCCTTCATATTTACTGTACATTTTCCTTTGTTTCCTCAGGACTGTTTGAGTAGAACTGGCCACCCCCTTCATGCTGACAGAGGACAAGGCAGAATAGCACTTAAAGGACTGGGTGACTCAGGATGCTGTCAACTTCCTCTTAAACTGGAGAAAAATAAAGCATGAGCTTGAGTCACAGATACAATTGAGTCTTGGATCCCTAACCCTCACCTCCATAGCTAGACCAGGACCATCCCACTCCTTACCTCACATCAGTCCTTAATACCTGGCAATATCTCTTGGGCATTTCATACATTCACCCATTGTTCATTCCCTCTGCACCCAAAGGACTACTACTCTTATGAAACGGACATGAAGAATTAATCAGGTGGGTAGAGTTACATGAGTGAATGAAGAAAAAGTAATGTATGCAAAACAAAGGCCAAAGCACTATACAGTAGGCAGAGGAGAGTGCCTGATTTTGGCCTAAGGCCGGGGATATGAAAGTCCTTCTAGAAGACATGGCATTGGATCTGGCTTTGAAAGATGAGGGGTGACTCTTAGAAAGGGCCATGCTCCCAAGCAGACAAAACTATCATCATTAGTACCATATTTTACCCAGTTCAGACATAGCATAAGCTTCTATCCCCATTCAGCATGTCCAGGATCACCAACAATTCACCATCACTGACTGACACAGGAAAGAATCTTCCTGGGAATTCTAACAAAGCCTTTTTTTAGTGATCCTAAGGTCAGCAATGTTAAGCCAGATAATAGAGGAATATGGGCAATTAGCTAGATGCAAATAGATGACAAATTTGGCTCAGAGGCTTCTTAAAAGTCAGTATGTGAAATACACACACACACACACAGACACAGACACACACACACACACACACACACACACACACACACACACACACACACACACACGGCCTATACAAAGCTACACCTATAGATATTTCCTGGAGCCTTTTATCTTATTTCAACTACAACTCTCCTGATCTAACAGGAGAGTTAACAGGAATTTAACAGGAATGTTTGTTTCTCACATTGTTTGTGTAAAGCAGAAATATATAGAGTAGCTTTTGTCCTCTGGAAACATCAGCTAAGTAACAAGGCCTGTGCTCAGGAATGTACAACATCCATATAATCAAAACTACTACTAAATCATATGTAATCAATGTGTGTCTCACTTGTGGCATTTTGAAGCACTCCACAATCCCATATACTATGAACTGGCTTGGGAAAAAAACAAAGTCTGAATTACCAATGTAGAGTATAGTCTCAAGAGGAAAAGGCTTCCCACAGAAAGGGGAAAAAGGGAATTTTATTCTTTAGCTCTCTCTACTTTCTTATCTGTAAGAACCCATATTTGAATTAGATGCATCTCCCATCTCCCCTTGGTTTGAGCAGTAGTCTGCACCTCACTCCAACTGGTGATTGCATCTCAATAATGAGCCTCTAAGGAAAATACATAACAAAATTCTCTCTCTCTCAGATGTCAGTGTTGGGAGTCAAGCAGAATAATGACTGTACAACTTGTCCTGCCCCTGTAGAAGAAAAATTCAGAATCTATACTTCCAAATCACTTAAATATAAGATTAAATTGAAACAGAAAAGCAGTGGCTGTCATATTGCAAATACACACACACACACACACGCATACATATATATACACACACACACACATACACACTGGTCAGTCTTCTTATAGTGGAAAAACTTCTGCTTCTAGTATCATTGCTTAAACTAACTATATAGCATATGCTGAGATGCCTTGGAGTTTGTTGGGGTCTCATTAGCACATTGCTAACATACACTTACTTTTTATTTGTTATCTCAGGTTTATGAGTGTTTTGCCTGGATGCATATGTATGCACCATCTGCATGTCTGGTACTCATGGAGGCCAAAAGAAGGTATCAGATCTCCTAGAACTGGAGTTACAGACAGCTGTGAGCGGCTATGAACCAAATTTAGTTTTTATACAAAAGCCACAAATGCTCTTCACCACTGGGCTATTCCCCCAGTCCCTAAGGTATGTTTCTAAAAGACCTTAAACAATGTCAAGTGTTTCAGTGTTGCTCTGTGCTAAAATGGTCTTAAACAACATTTACAATTCTACTATTTCAAAAGGAAACTTATTTGGTTTTAAAGGTATTTAAAAACAACTGTGAAATCACAGAGAACTGTACACAAGGTTATATGCAAATTGGAAAGTGAGGGAGGTAATAGTTATCTTTTGTATTCAAAAGACGAGTGACCTGACTGACAAGATCCTTGGTCAAGCACCAGCATTACTAAGCTAGATTACAATTAGAATTATCACATGTTACGTGCATATTTAAAAATGCCTTTCTTTCCATGTATTTTTACTGCATTTGCACATTTTATAAAATAACTTAGCAAGGTATACATTAAATGGAATGGCAAGCATAAAGGAAAACATCCCTGCAGGAGGAAATGTGTACTCAGCAATAGGAGCATGCATGAGGGTAAACACAGACACCAAGTGCCTGAATCCTTTCTGCTCAAATGGAATGTGCTCTCACAGCATTCCAGTCCCTTCCCAACCTATAATTAATGTGCATCTCATATTTGGCATGAAACTAAAAACCTTCTGAGAGCTGAGGTATAAGCACCTCAGAGTGGAGTGCAGACACAGGGACACAAGGCCACCAAGAGAAAGGGGGTGGCCTAACAGGGCCCCATCATTCCCTTCCTTGTTTTCACAGAGTTCCTCCCAGCAGGCAGACACTAGAGGACAGAGAGTTGCATTTTGCATAGAAAAGAGAGCCTTATGTATACAGATGTATGATCGATGTTTGGGTAGCATATGCTGCAGTCTATTTAATTTGTTTCAGTTTTTAGACATTTTACTGTAATTAATGTGTTCATTTTCTGTACTCCTGTTCAGGAACATATTGCATTAGGCACAATTTTAAAAATTGAAGAAACCCATTAAATAAATAATTAGTGTAAGGTGATAAAATACATTAATTTAAATGATTGAAAACATCTAGCTCTGGGTGAAATAATTCTTTAATAAAATATCACTCCAAAAGCTCCAGCTCCAGAATGCTACTCTTATTAGTCTAAAAATACAGGCTTGGCAACAAGCCCAGAAGATTGGCAAGTGGAGCTTTGATAGACCCAAGACATGCCAGGATTCCATAGCTGATGGCCCCATTAGGCATATCCTGTCTCCAGTTGCCCATGGTCTAAATTGGGGATCCATTAGCACAGACCCACATGAAATTCAGCTGCCACTATTTGTGTATACAAATGTTAGCTAAGAGAATGCCTTATTATCTCTGCAGTGCAAACAGGTAGAGATCTTAGATGAAGTTCAAGTTAAGAGGAGATATGAAGATATTTCATTGCACTAGAAGTCAGTAAAGAGCACATGAGTAAAATAAACATGCTATAGTTATTTTTCAAGAATCCCCAAAGCTTGAAAAGTTGGTTCCTCATAGACCTGAGTCATACATAGTATGGTGAATACATACTGTGTGTCTATGTACAATTAAGTAAGCTTAACTTTTACCAACTAGCTTAATCATATAATGCCTTCATTTGAAAGCTGTATCTTCATACTGCACAGCCATACCTGCCCTTACTAGGGTTTTCTGCATACGTTATAACCTAGGCTTCTCATAATCCTAGGTTGTTTTTTTAAGCTGTTCTGAAAAGTCTTTCTGGCAAGGCATTAACCAGCTCCCAAACAATGATATTCCAAAGAATAATAATGTAACACTATGTGTAATGAAAACAGCAATGTTTTGTGCAGACAAATGTCAACTTGTTGACAGTCCAAAACTGCATGCATACAGATTAGAACCAGGGGTTTCTGTTACTGGCTAAGTCAACTTTTGCATATTCAGAGTCTAATGCCCACAGTTAAAGCTAATTCAGTCCAAGTGAAACAGAAATATCTCTAGTCTCTTTCATTGGCTTGCTTCTTTCTCTACAATGAATGCAGGATAGTAGACTCATTTTGAAGGGGAAAAAAACTCTTTAGAAACCATTAAGCATTTCTAAAAATGAGCTTAATTGCCACAGAGTGTTAGTATTTAACTTGTCATGTGACCTTGGGCTGTTCCTTTATCCTTAAATTGAGATTTAAAAAAAATAGCACTCAGACTTTCTTTTCATGAACAACGTGGGACCTGGTCTTCTCTAGGTCATGGCTGCCTACAAGTGGGGAGACTACAGGCAGGGTAACACTGGCCAGTAGCAGGACCAGCTCCATGGTCCTGACCAAGAGGGCCTGGGTTCTCCCATGCTGCTAAGTTTGGAAAGGAAAACAGAAAGCAGATGTCTGCATTCCACACTATTAGGAATGACTGGTCTGAAGCATCGTGATTAACGGGGCTGAAAGCTGGCAGTCCTTCTAAGAGCACTACCTTCCTAATGAGGCCTCCTGCCAGAGCTGCTGTGCATCACAGGGCCAGCTTCAAGAGTGGCCCCAGTGAGAAATGGGCAGCTGTGGTGACAGAGCTTGCTGAGAGCTGGAGGCATTACAGGGATGTGGCTTCACAGCAGACACTTGTTTCTGCTTAGTCGCTAGAGTCTGTAAGGGATAGGAGGGCATTGTGATTTAGAGGCAGAAATTTGGCTGCCTTCTTTCTTTCCATGATGGAAGAATCAAGATCACCTGCTGAGTGGGAGCTCTTTATGTAGGAAGATATCTGCCTGGGCTCTATGTGTGGTGTGTGTGCCACTGCCCGCTACCCCAGGGGTCAGATCTCCAAATGAAAACCAAAAAGAGAGTTGAACTGTAAACCTAATGTAGGAGTGAGTATGCACTTGCTCTGCTCACTCGTTTGTTTAGCACATATAAGAAGAATCAAACAAAACCAGAGACAGATGAAGGAAAGGAAATGTATGTTCCCAGAGAAAAAGGAAACAACTGAAGCAAGCGTAAATTTGCTAATGTTTCACACCCAGGAGCTAAAGCAAACGGAAGTCCAGACTAGATCTCACCAGTCCCCAGATGTACCAAGTAACAGGATTTTAACCATGTGTGGTGTACCTGGAGATCCATGCTTTAGTTACAAAACCACAGCAATGCTTTGTACCACTACAGAAAGGGTTTCACCTGGGAGCACCTTCCTCCAA
Source organism: Cricetiscus sungorus (assembly GCA_030556225.1). Classification (NCBI taxonomy): domain Eukaryota; kingdom Metazoa; phylum Chordata; class Mammalia; order Rodentia; family Cricetidae; genus Cricetiscus; species Cricetiscus sungorus. The sequence continues at coordinate 121,572,730 of JANBXA010000651.1, forward strand.
TATAAGCCAGTCCTGCACATCTGCTACAAATGTGAACACTTGCCAGAAGTAGAATCTGGTCTAGGTGAAGGGCTAAACTTCAGAACTGGGGAAATTGCCTTGGTCTTTGTAAGTTTTACCCTTAGATCTTATGAAAGAAGAAAAGGCACATGTAGAGTGAGGAGAAGAGACATTCTTTCTTGATAAGAAGACAGAAATAACCTAAACTAATTATATTAACCTAAAAACATAAGTGAAAATTAACAAGAAATAAAAATTCTGAACTCTGCAAATGGCCTATCATCTGTGCTATTGAAACCCTACACCCTGGAGTGGAACAAGCTCAGGCCAGGAGCTAACCCGCCAAAGTGAAATTCTAGAAATAGAGAATGCTTCAGGCGTCTTGAATGCAGCTAAGTCTTGCAGAATTTTCCCAAACTTCTGGATTCAGTAAAAGATGATTCAGATTTTGCCTCGAGCCATTACTTTTAGAAAACCATATGTATTTTTGAACAAATTCAATTTGGATGTTTCTTATTTTCTTGCCCTTTAACTCATTAAAATGTTATTATGTGGGAGTCATTTGTTTGGGAAGCAATCTGAGTCTTTTGGAAAATCTTTGAAAGCCTTTGTTGTTGGGATCAGAAGCAAATTTCTGCTTATTCTTGAGTCTATACATTCAAAGCGAACTGGAAAATTATGGAAATGATCTGAACCAAAGGCATAGGCCTCAGGCTATCATACCTTCCTTGCATGCCTACAGGACCCTCACACCCAGAAGGAACTCATACTTTTAATGCTGTTGCCCTACTGAAATTCTTGATGATTTATCTCTGTAAGCAATATCAAAGAGATGCTGGGAAATTGATGGACTGAAAGCAAGCAAGAAGGTGAGCAGAGACCTCTGGTAATATGTATCAACAGCACTGCTGTGCCAATTGAAGTGAGCATAGACCTTCGAAGGACCTGCCTGTGGAATTTCAGTGAGATTCAAGAAGCAAGCATAATGTAAAAGTGTTACCCACAGAGGTAACACTCAACTCAAAAGCGGGGAGAAGCTGATGAGAGTGCCAATAGCCCAGAAAAGGCCACATTTTTAAACTGGACATCTGTGGCTCACTCCTTTAATTCCAGCACTCGGCAGGGGGGGGGGAGTGGAGATGGATTTCTGTGGGTTTGAGGCCAGCCTGGTCTAAAAGAGTGATTTCCAGGACAGGCTCCAAAACAATACAGAGAAACCCTGTGTCCAAACAAACAAAAGGCCACATTTTACATTTGCACAAAATTTTTCTTTGAATGCAGAATGCATTCCAAGGAATATAAACCAAGAAAGATTATCATTTTCCTTTTTTATTTGGATATTAGCCATCTGCTCACACTCAAAAAAAAAAAAAAAAAAAAAAAGGATAGCAAAGGGCACGTCATAGTTTAGTTTGTTGTTCTTTCAGGAACTCAACTCATCAATGGTAGAGAAATTTGTTACAATGTGTGCACAAGAAGTGAAATATCAGTTGATTATCTTTTGTGCATCAACTTCAGCTTTCAGGTAAGAATAGAGTACACACACACACACACACACACAACCATATGTTACTTAAAGGGATATATTCTGAGAGGTACATCGCTAGATGGTTCTGTTTATGTGACATCACCACACAGTTTTGTGCCAACATACCAAAGATCAATCCTTAGAGTTGATTCTTGATGCAGTCAAGAAACATATCAAACACAAGCAGAGAACTGCCGAAGGGAATGTGATACTTCGCAGTGAACTTGTTTTTATATGTACACAGCTGAGCACACACTAAAATAATGATGAAAACTAAAATGTAGTTTTAGTTAATATTAAACTTATATAACAAATTACTAACACTATCCAGTACTGTGTACAGAATGTAATTATGCATGCTGTGCTTTTATATTAACCTAATATCAAAATATCAAAAGTTGATTTATAAGAGCATAACTATGTACATGTGATAATACAGTGGTGGCAGAATGACGATTACAATGTCACAGACGGGAAAATTTTAGCTTCATCACAATTTTGTGGGACAGACATCATATGTGCAGCCTGTTGCCAACCAACACATCAGAGATGTCTCTGAATACATACAAGTTATAAGAAATGAATTGTGTAATTTCAGTGACTTGCCTCAAAGAAGTTAAATGCTCTTCAAAATTATCAGGGCCCAATCTATGTTGATAACATTCTTGTTGATTATTTGTTACATAATTGTTCTACACTTAGAATAGCAAATAGTAAACTTAAAGTACTACGACTAGTGAAAACAAACGGTTTTCTCTCAATGTCTTCTCTAATGGTGTCCTGCCCCTTCTTATTGACTAAGAAGTTCTGTGTTTTACTTCTCTCTGAGCTTCACCAATGACTTAGCCCTGGCCTTGGAACTTGTCTGAAATGCAATCATGGGCCCACTTGGAAGCCTGAGAACCTCAAATCTTAATCATTCCAGCTGGAGAACCACAAACGAGTCTACCCATTCAGAAGTTTCAGATCTGAATCCTTGTTTCTTAACTGCTCTAAAACAGTACTAAGAGGCTGTAAGAAGCATCACAGCCTGTAGGTTAGGTCTCCACGTGTGCTGGGGTGTCTCTGTTGTGTCACATGTCTGTGTGGCAACTTTAGGCAGAAACAAGACTCTCTAATCTTCCATTTTCATGGCCTAGAAATGGGATTGTTAATGCTGGTCTCACAGAAAGGACAGGAAACTTAAATGAGCTAGTATGTATACAATGTTTAGCATAGCTCATGGCATGTCATAGACATCCATGGAAAGGTTCCTTGCAAATAGCTTATCCATAAGTATCATCCTTTCTGGTCCTTCTGCCAGTACTCATTAACTTTATCCTAGACAAATCCCCAAGGTGCTATCTACACTTGGCTCTCTCTCTCTCTCTCTGGAAGTTCCCTCTGTCTTTGAGTAAGACAAAAGCAATAAGAAAAATGTGAAAGTGCTGAACTCTATCACTAGCAGTGGGAACAGGATGAGAAAATGAATAGGCTGATTATATGCTTGATTAGGCATTTTCTTATCTGAAAATGCTGTATTCTACCTTCTTAAATGACTTTTCTATATAATTCTAAAGCACAGAAAGTTGTACCCTCTTATTTGACTGGTTGTAGTATAGCAGGTAGAGATCTCATGACATAAAGAGTCTGGTCTAGCTAGATCTACCAAAGGCCTGGTTGTCATTTGTCAGCTAACTGTTTGCAGAGAGTGACTGATTGGTTCAAATACAAGGACTTTATTTGCAAGTTTGTGGGGAGATCTAAGCAAGGTTTGTATAGCCAGCTCTAGGGGCCCAGTGTGAGTATGTTCCTTCATTACTGTGATGACCATGAACCCAAGTCCAGACCAGAGTCTTACTCTCAAATCCTTAGGGAAATAATTTCCTAACTACTTCCTCACCTCTACTAATTTCTACTGTCCACCCCCCATATGAGCCCAAAGAATTTCATAAAGCTCTTTGTAAACCAAACAAGCTTTTGAGAAACTGAGACTGTTTTGTTGGTAACCCCATCTTCAACATAAAGGCAATTAAAAAACCTACAACCTGGAGAAGGGTATATTGTTAATGCACTTCCTTGCCTGACATGTTGTAGGAGCCAAGCAGTATATTTGTGTGTATTCGTTGCAACAGTAGAAAATGTGTGTTAGCCCAGATGTTGATGTCACAGGCCTTTAATCCCAGCACTCAGGAGGAAGAGGCAGGTAGATCCTTGTGAGTTCAAGGCCAGCCTGGTCTACAAAGCTAGTTCCAGGACAGGTTCCAAAGCAATACAGAGGAGAACCCCTGCCTCGAAAACAAACAAACAAACAAACAATGTGTGTTAGCATCAACCTGAAAAGTTGTCTATAAAACGGCCTATGATCTCTCTCACTGAGCTCTGAGAGGAGTGTCCCAGAGCTGTTACACAGGGGTCAGAATCAGATCTCACATTCAAGCCCAAGGCTGCCAGAGTTCCCTCCACACGACTATGGCACATCTACCATGGGCTTAGCTCTCAGATGGGTACCCAGAAAGAGTCATATCTTCTACTGCACCCATGCCTTGATTCTAACATGGATCCTGCAGTCCCTGAAGATAAGTCTTGCCTTAAGACAGCTTTGGTTCACAACAGCCATTCTCAAATTTGCATGTGCCTGGATGACCCTAGAAATACTAATACAGTAAAGATTGTGATTTGGTAGGTCTGTGTAGGGTTAGAAATTCTAATAAGCTCCTCAGGGATGCTGGTATTGTGGGTTCTTGACCTCAAAGGCTAAAACAGCAAGACTTGACTCTAGGCAGCATGGTGAGTTGGTAGACCCCACAGACAAGAATGTTACCTTTAAGATAACCATGAAGCAAGATGAAACCAGAGAATGGATGATGGTTGCCACCTGTGACCAGACAGGGAGTTGAGAGAGGCATTAGATGTGCCAGCTCAGACTCACAGTCTTCCAAGAACAAAGACTTAATTTCTAGGCAGATTTCCGTAGGCTGAAGATGAAAGACATTTCAGGTAAGGCTATTTCTGAGCAGTGTTTTACCTGGAAAAATATTCCAGCAACTAGAACTCTGTGAGACATCTTTAATGATGCCATGGCTGATGGGCATCTTCCCCCACATTCAGCATCTGGCCCCATCCTTCCTTCTTCTGCCTATGCAAGGCCAGATCTCTGTGTAACAACATAAAATAGCACATTTTAAGGTCCTGCAACTGAGTGAACGTCCTATCCTCCTTGCTCTTAGCTCTCCCTGACCACTGGCTTTCCTGCTACATTTTGCCGTTAAAGAAATCTCCACACTTTAAGGGTCACAGTAAATGCCCAAGGAGTGCCAGGGGACAGGGAAATGACACACAGCCCTCTTATGTAAGAAGCCCTCTATTTAAAAAAAGAAAGTTGTGTGAAAAATTGGTACAGTTTTAACAGCAGCTATCTTGTCATCTGAATTCATCACAAAATCTTAAAACATCAATCAACACCCATGGAAAAATTAGTCTAGAGTCTCAGAGGTGACAGATAAGTTCCTGAGATCTGTAATGCAGCAGGCTGTCCAGAGTTAACATCCCTGTATATGTCCAAAAATTCAGTTAAGAGCCAAATGTGGGGCCACATGCCTGCTACCCCTACCCCAGCTCCCAGGAGGCTGAGACAGGATGACTTATGTGTAAGATGCTAGCATCTAGAAAGCATAGTAAAACCACCCTACTTTAAAAAAAACATTTGATTTTTGTTAAGAGGGTAAATTTCAAGTTGTGTTCTTACAATAAAAATTTGGGGTTGAGGGTAGGAAGGAACCCTTAGAAGTGACAGATGTTTACTGTCTTCTTAATAGTGATGGTTCAATGAGTATGAGCATTGCTTAAAATCTATGAGATTCTATATATTAAACATGTGCACTCTTACAGAACAATTATACTTCAATAAAACTATTAAAATGAAATACAGGGGATATATAAACATACTGTGCATATATACGCACAAAAGTTTGGGGGGAGAGTAATTTTTCAAAAAGAAAGTTGAAACCCGAGAACACTTACAGAAATACAGTTCTTGGCAAACCTGCAAAGACCATGTAAGGATGAAGTGCAGCTATACTGTTGAAAAGATGTAGTAGCCAGGTGCCACAGCTATCAGGATATTAAAGAGTATCCCAGCCACCTGCTAAAAAGCAACTACATAAATAAAGCTTAAATGCCAAAAAGCAAGTAAGTGTGGACACAAATAAGAGAAAACTGAGAAACCTTTGACATGAAGGTAGCAGACAGACCACCTGAAACATCAAAACATCATATCTGTTACTCTGATGCTCCAGTAGATACTGACTCCTCAGGTCCAGAGATTACTATCTCGTTCCCTCCCTCCTCTCCTTCCCTTCCTTCTGCAATCCCCATCTCTTCTCTTCTACTCTCTCTCTCTCTCTCTCTCTCTCTCTCTCTCTCTCTCTCTCCTCTCTCTCTCTTGCTCGCTCTGTCTGTCTCTCTCCTCCATCACATCTCTTCCCTATTCAAATATTCATCATTCATCTGTTGAGTGTGGACTCTGCCCCTTCTCTGCTGTAGTCTCACCTAGGACCTGGCTCATGGAAGTTGCCCATCATGTGCCTTCTACCAGCCGTGGTCTATACTTAACCCAGCGAAATTAGCATGAGCCTCTGACTGAGTTATAATCATCAGGGGAATACAACGGAAGGCAATGAAGAAGAAAACCAACTACTTACTTTGAATCTTGCAGGCACTACTCCCATGGCCTGCTGTGACCATGCTGCAGGCTGACTGCACACCAGTTGGAGAAGCACCTAGATTTTGTATCACACATCTGTAAGCTGTGACTCCTGTAACTTTGCAAGCTTTCCAAGCTTCTGTACTTCAGTCAAGCAGGAAGCTCAGAGTTGTTGTGGGTTAAATACGATAATGTATATGAATTTCTTAACATAACACTCAGCATATGATAACAATAAATGTCAGCTGCATACCACAGCACAGTGATCCCTGTCCACACAGCAGATGTTAGCAATATTTTCTGTGAAAAGCTAGATAATAAATATCTTATACTCCATGAACTACATAATATCTCTGTCATAATAACTCAATTGCCATTGTTGCAAATGTGAAAATAATTGCAGATAATACAGTATCAAATCGTTTTTTAAATATATGCATTGTTTGTACCTTCTTTTCATTTATTTATTTTTAAAGATTTATTTACTTAAATATATATATATATATATATATATATATATATATATATATATATATACAGTGTTTTGCCTGCAGGCTGGAAGAGGGAACCAGATCTCATTATAGATGGTTATGAGCCACCATGTGGTTGCAGAGGATTGAACTCAGGACCTCCAGAAGATCAGTCATTGCTCTTAACCTTTGAACCATCTCTCCAGCCCCAGTATCAGATCTTACAACAGTTGAACATGTTGTTAAATCTTCTTCTTTTGGACTTTTTTATAAACATTTAAAAATATGAGCCTGGGGAGATGGCTCAGTGGTTAAGAACACATTCTGCTCTTGAAGGGAACCAGAGTCCAATTCCCAAGATTCACTTCAGTAGTTTACAACTGCTTGGAACTCTAGTCCAGGGAAGGGGGCACCATATTGTAGCCTCCCTAAGCACCCACACGAATGTATGTATACCCACCTACAGACATACACAGAGAAACACATAAATATTTTTAAAGAACAGAAAAAATTTTAAATTGAGTATGTAAAAACCACACTCTTAACAAATGAGTCATAACTGGCCAGTGGGCTATAGTTTACTGAATTACAGTGGGAAGTGAACTGATGCAGATGTTATAATACAATTTGTTCAAAGTACAGATGAAAGGGGAGTTCATTCTGCCTTCCAACAGAAAGGGGATTATGAATGGCTCTATTGAAGATGGGACATTTGGGTTGGGTTTTTGAGGAAGAGTAGAAGTTGACCAGGTGAGACTGACAAAGAAGCAATCATATAAAAAAAGAGAGGGAGCAAGAGGGGATAACATCTTTCCAAGATGCTGACTAATAGTAATTGCTGCACAAAAAGCTAAACTACAAAAAGGGTAAAGAGAACGGGTTTCTGAGGCTTCAGTTGTGAATGAAACATTCATTTGTTTAAGTTCTTTCAGAGGCCCTCATTTGGTTCCAGATAGTTACACAGAGCCCCAGGTTAGATCTTAGACATGTTTTCAGTTACCATGTTTCAGAATACTCAGCCTGAGTCTTCATCCCCTCTTTCTGAGAAATACTAAGCACTTCCAAAATGTTCTTCCTAAAATTCTCCAGGATGGCCTCTGTGGACAGACGATGTATGCCTTTCTTAACAAACCAGTTTGCTATTCAAGCTGAATGCAAGATGAAAAATCAGTCTTTCTGTTGTATTTGTCTCTGTGGTAGTCTGAAAGAGAATGGCCCTCAAAGGGAGTGGTACTATTAAGAGGTGTGGTTTTTCGGTTATGAGCCTAGCCTTTAGTGGCTGAGTCATCTCTCCAGCCCAGCCAGAATTTCTGCGTCTTCTTAGGATTCCCCCATGACAGCACCCCCTACCAGCAGGAAGCAGCTTGGAAAGAACAGCCCAAATTCCCAAATATTGTTTATAAATGTTTGTTTTCATTAAAAAAAGGCATGTATAATTATGTCCAGCATAAAATAAATAAATGTGTATGTATATGTATATGTATATATATATATATATATATATATATATATATATGGGGGGGGGCTTTGCTGGAGTAGGTGGCCTTTTTAGAGGAAATGTATCACAGCTGAGGCAGGCTTTGAGGTCTACTTTGCTCAAGCTATGCTCAGTGTGAGACACAGTTCTCTTCCTGCTGCCTAGATCAAGATGTAAAACTCTCAGCTCCTTCTCCAGAACCATGCCTGCCTGCAAGCCGTCATGTCCTACCATAATGATAATAGACTGAACCTCTGAAACTTTAAATAGGCCACCTTAATTAAATATTTTCCTTCATAAAAGTTGCCGTGGTCATGGTGTCTCTTCACAGCAATAGAAACACTAACTAAGATGTCTCCCTATCTTCTGAGGAAAGATATTTACCACAGGGCCTCACATATGCTCAGTAAGAGCTCTACCACATCCAGAGTCCTATTTCTATTTTTTGAGACAGAGTCTCATTGAGTTGATGGCCACAAGACTGTCCTTGAACTTGTCACTTTTGCACATCAGCCTTCCAACTAGCCAGTATTTCAGGCCTGCATTACTGGATCTGGATAAAATTTTCGTAATATTGCTCCACTACCATTCCTTTAGTAAGTTAATTAGTTGCTTTTCTTAAATGTTTACTATTTTTATATATTTTATATATTAAAAAAAATATTGTCTCTTGATATCTCTGGCAGCTCCCTCTGGAAAAAAAAATAGCCAAGTATTTTGTCAACAATAATTGTTTCTCTGATTGTTTTTTATTCAAATGCAGAAAGGCTTAGTTAAAGGAGATAGTTTGCAATTGTTTTAAACCTAACTTCCTAGAATTCAAAAATATATTCTTTTAAAAAGTATCTTAACAAAAGAAAAATAGAATTTGTCCAGTAATGATTCCATATTGAGTAGCTTTTAAAATATGCAAGCACCATTTTAGTCCTGTCAAAAGTTGTGATTTTGTTTCCAACCCCTTTAGTGTCTCAGAGTACAGAAAATAATTTGTACATGCCATATTTTTTAAATCACCAAACACATTGAACAACTATGCATCTGGCACTCTGCAGGACACTGAATATGTCCAAATTCTGAGGCATATTTTCTGTCCTTACAGTGCCTTAAAGAACATCTTACAGTATGTTGGAGCCAATGGCCATCTCGCCAAAGGGAAGATGTTTAAACTCCCCACCAGCTCTTATAGGGACCTGGTTTTCATCTAAAGATGTGTCTTTCCTCCTCTATTCCTCCTGCTGTGCCTTTTTCTGTGTCCTCTCTGCTAATGCAGTGGGGACAAATGCCCTCAGAGAAATAACCGCAAAAGGATACAAAGATCAGAGCAGGTTGGAAAGGCTGTGGTGACCTATCTAACATCAGTGCTTACCCTCTGATGCTGCTTCTGAATCCATTAGAAGGCAACTAGAGGGTCAAAAAGCAAGCAGTACTTGCCTTTTCGTAACATCTGCCATCGCCAGAAACTGGTTCCCACAGATTTCAATATCAGTCTAATACAACAAACAACTAACAGGGAGTTAGGAATCAACACTCTAAGGCAAAAAAAAAAAAAAAAAAAAAAAAAGGCAACTAGCAAAGTGGCAGAGTCTGTAAAGCCCAAAACAGAAGAGTCAAGGAAAGCCATGGCCAGCAGTAGAAACTGTTTGTACCTGTGCCTCTTGGTTTACTGGAAGCCAAGCCATTCTACCTCTGAATTAAAATATCCAGAGGACAATTCAGTGGCAATTCTTTCTGATCCAGTCATGTCAGAAGCAAGTGGAGGGTGTGGCTTTTCTGTGCCTCTTCCTTTCCCCAATCTAAGCCACCACGAGAAAGGGCAGAGAGGAGAGGTTGTGAGCTGAGGTGATACGCTCTGCAAAACACGTCCTGTCTTGTCCTGTCACCTTCAGTTTTCATGGCTGTCCTTACAAAACATTGAAGGATTGTCCTTATCCATGGTAGAGACACTGCAATAAAACAATTAATTTCCTTGACTTAATTCTTCTGCTTATGAGTCAACGAAGTGACTCTCCCATAAGGGAAGAAAAAAATAACACTTAATTTTGTTTGAAAATATTATCTCTGAGAATTTATATTACCATGACTGTGGATAAGAGATATGAAATGAAAACAATAATTAAATCCAAAGCAGACCCATTTGTCACAGAAACATATCTGATTTCAGGGCCTGGTCAGAAGGCAAACAGTGCATACAGATGAAGGCCAAGAGGATCCAAGATCCTCGGAACATGTGTTCTGTGTAAGAATGAACTTTTGCTTCCTTTATTTCCATTTGTACTTAGTGGAAAATGTTAAATAATGCAACTTTCTCTCCAAGGACATTTGAGCATGGCATGGTTCTTCTAAGATTCAAATGTATCTTCATTGCTGTTTCCCTGACCCAATCAGTCATTGTCTCTAGAGGCTACAATCTCTTCACTGTCCCTACTCACACATCCTTCCATGACAGCTCATGGCTCTTCCTTTAGGGGTCTGCTCTCAACCGTCAGGTCTCAGATTCAATGCCATTTCCTAAAGAAACCTTTGCTAATGGCTGTGCCTGCTGCTTACTGCTGGCTCATTCAATTTATTTCTTAGTTGCTTTTATGGCACATAATACAATCTCCTTAATCTGGCTTATTTGCTAGGACGCCATGCCTGATTTATTTACTGCTGTGCCCCAGACCTAGCACATAGTGTTTGGCTAATGAATAGATAAATGAATGAGACCAACCACTAGGCTTTATAGTTCCCATTTTTTTTTTCTAGACTTCTAAGAATTCTCTGACAAAAGAGCTGCTATCCTTACTTGGTGGACCCAGAAACAAATGTCCAGATAAAGTCAAACAAATTTAAAGTAGAGAGAAAGGGGTTCCACTGAGGTCTCTCTGACACCAAAACAATGTTTCTTTTTGTTTTGTTTTGTTTTGTTTTTACCAAAATCACATTGCCTTATTAGTAGGAAACATTTTAAAAAAACAGAAAAATTTATACTGTTTTTAATATCCAGAAACACTGAACCCTAACCTTACAGAACCTCATGATCTTAGATCAAAATTCTTAATTATGCTGTCTTATTGAATACCTTTTAGTTAAAGAGTAAGATTTCCATTACTTATCAATCCCAGTTTCCTCTCCCTCCCTCTCTTCCTCCCTCTTTGTCATGCCCCCACCACTCCACAGGGAGGGTGATACCTTCCAGGAGGGGTCAACAAAATCTGTCAAGTCACTTGGAGTAGGGACTAGGCCCTCCCTCCTGTCCCTAGGTTAAAGAAGTATCCCTCTATGGGGAAATGCTCACAAAGTCCTTTTGTGCACCAGAGATACATCCTGGTTCCACTGTCAGGGGTCCCTTAGACTGCCCAGGCCTTCTAACTAAGACCCATGTTCAGGGGGCCTGAGTTGGTCCAATGCTAGTTTCCCAGCTATCAGTCTGGGGGTCCATTAGCCCTCCTTGTTCAGGTCAGCTGTCTCTGTGGATTTCTGTAGCCTGGTCTTGTCCCCATTTTCTTATCACTCCTCTTTCTCTGCATCTGGATTCCAGTTTGGCTCAGTGTTTAGCTGTGAGTGCCTGCATCTGTTTCGATCAGCTACTAGATGAGGACTCTATGATGGGATATAAGTTAGTGATCAATTTCATTATCAGGGACGAACATTTAAGGTAGCCTTTCCACTGTTGCTCAGATTGTTAGTTGGGGTCATTCTTGTAGGTCTCTGGATATTTCTCTAGAGTCAGTTTTCTCTTGAAACCTATAATGGTTCCCTATTTTATGGCATCTCTCTCTCTCTCTCTCTCTGTCTCTCTCTCTCTCTCTCTCTCTCTCTCTCTCTCTCTCTCTCTCTCTCTCTCTCTCTCTCTCTCTCTCTCTCTCTCTCTCTCTCTCTCTCTCTCTCTCTCTCTCTTTCTCTTCTCTCATCTATTTCTCCCCTAACTCAATCTTCCTAGTCCCACATGCTTTCCTTTCCTTCCCTTCTCTTTCTCCTAGCTCCCTCTTCACTCACTGTTCCCCCCCCCACACTCACAATATTCTCAGGAGATCTTGTTCTTTTCCTCTTCTGTGAGGGACCTTGTATGAATCTCTTAGAATCCTACTTGTATCCTAGTTTCTGTGGTGGTGAGAATTAAAGGCTGGCGATCCTTTGCTCCATGTCTAAAATCCATATATGAGTGAGTACATATCATGTTCCTCTTTTTGAGACTGGGTTACCTCATATATAAAATAAGAAAAATAAATAAATTTAAAAAAAAGAAAGAAAAGTTACAATATGTCTTCTTCACTTACTGAGGGCTACTTACAATTAACATAGTCTCACTCTATATCAAATATAGGACCAGCATAGTGGTAAATTCTACTCACCCCTTTTCAATATTCATGCTCTTTGTTTAACAAAATTTCCATCTGTAAATATAATAAATTTCACAATACATTTTGTTAAAAAAAAAAAGGTTTGACATCCTTAACCACTCCACCCACATATATAACTCAAAATCATCAAGTGGAATCACTCATGATGGTTAATGAATGTACATTGTTTAGTCAGATAATGACTGTGGTTGACAGCTCATAATTGCTTATGAATTTTCTTCCTGTGTGTATAAATCAAGGTACCTGTATGCAAGCTTAATTTATAAGACTGTTTTAGTTTGGATATTCATAATCTTCAGGAGACAAATATACAACATAAACCCTCTAAGTATAAATGGAATGATATATATTTGTGGACATATACATATATACAGATAAATACACCTATGTCTATGTTCACATGCACAGATAAACTATATATTTTATATAGCCATATAAAATTTATATCTCATTGGAAAACTAAACATGCTAAAAATATATTGGCAAGAGATATACTGAGCCCATTTATTTGCTAAGTTCCTATTTGTTAGTCTGTTTTCTGATTTAGGTATTGAAGCCAAGATTCTTTTTAAAATTTTATGCCTTGTCTAACATACTTGTCAAAATCAGATTCATTTTACTCTACTTCTATTTCCCAGCAGAGTTCTATTTGTAACAGCTTTACCTATGTGTGCCTCACTAATGACATTAAATAGAGTACTCTCTGAAGTGTGAAACCATGGCCCTAACAGTACAGAGATGATTTACATGGGACCTTCCACCAGAGATGAAGTAGGAAACTGTTGTAGACTCTGTGAGTTGCCAGAGTGGAGCCAGGCTCAGACTATAGTGACCATGATACTAGCTTTCCATTTAGACAGTAGTAGTTTCCTTCTTGGATGAATATACTTAAAGAAAGCACATGTCCTATTAAAAAAATATTATGTAAAACCAATTTAACACTTAAAAATTCAAAACATATTTTTAAAAGTATATGCTGGGATATACAGAGTGGTAAAATAATGCAAATCATATGTAAATGACTAATGGAATATAACAGAAGTCTTAAAGTCAGAGGTTAGTTGTCGGAAACTGAGTGGCCTTGACTAAGTTACTCAATCTCACCTAAAAATAGCAGCAGTCACCTTAGGGTGCTTTTCTAAGTGGACCAACTTTTCAGCTAGAACATAGTACATGCCCAAAAAATTATCTGTGATTATAACCTTTATTACTGCAAATGAAGTACTTGGCACATAACCTGGCACACAGAAGATGTTTGGCACATCTGGATGAGCACTCGCTTATTGGGATAGCTTCTTTCACCATATTGTAGGATCTCTGAACAACAGGACTGTACTGTATATGATTGATGTTGCGTGAAGAACTGTATGTAAACAGTGCCCAGTCTCAAAAGCAGTGTCTCAGAGAAAGGTACATTGAAGACACAAAACATCCTATAGACAGAGAGTAGCTTTCTTCTGTGCAGAACACATATTAAGATATGTGTTCTACTGTGTTAACAAATATGTGTTAATCATCATTGGTCAGATTTGGCTTGTAAATGCAAAGGTTGGAACATAATGAATCTTGTGGCACTTTCTTAAGTCTTCTCCTAGAAAAAAAAAATTATGTGTCAGGAAATTCTATCCCAAATAGAACACAATTTAAAGGCGTGTCTCAAGAGGAAAATATATTAAGATGGACAACCAGCCATGATTTGGAAGACAGACTTGGAATGTTTTAGAGAAGCATGGAGAAATGGTTATTTACTGAAGCCTATCTGAGGATTTCAATGAGGCTAAGTGGAGATAAGCGGAATTAAAAAGTTATTGTTTAAACAAAAGCTTGTGAATCAAGAAAATGGAAACTTTCCTCCCATAGAGAGCAGAGTGAGAAAGAGAAATGAGTGTGGGCTTCTGAAGCTCCGCTGAATGTAGATAGGACAGCATGTCTTTCTCTGCAATTGATGGACATTCTGCCCATCTTATCCCTCTAGCCTCATACATGCTTTGGAGGGGAATAAAAGTCATGGATCTGGAAGGTAAATGCTTTGGTATACATTGTTAAGTAGTCAGCAAATGTTTTTCATAATTACAACCTATATCTTCTTCTAATTCAACTAATGGAAATTCCTAAATACCATCTAATACCTCATTTCGCAAGCTACTTCAAATGTATTTCTATGAAACTTGGTCTGATCATGATTACAACATGGTTGACAAAATGCACTCGATTGTGTTGTCCTCTCAGTCTCTCCAATGCAGTTGTCCATACAGATCTTTTTCATGGTTCAGTTGGTGGTAGCTCTAAGGCAACTGTCCTGCAGACTGTTAAGCCTTATGGTCTTGTGATCTGCTGCTACGTGAGGCTGGTCCCAGATAGTCAAGCTATTATTAGACGCTTGGGACATTCATCCCCACCCTATGAACATGATATGGATGCAGAGGGCCTGAAGACTGTGGGAAGAACTGGACATCCCCCATGTGCTAAACCTCCCTGAACAGTCTTCCAGCTGAAGAAAAACTCAGTAAGTAAAGTGCCGATGATACAAGCCTGAAGACCAGAGTTTAATGCCCAGATCGCGTGTTAAAAAAAATTCAACAAAACCCCAAACGACACCAGACAGGTATGGTAGCATGATTTTATAATCCTAGTGCTGAGGAGACATAGAAGAGCAGATACCTGAGATCTGCTGGCCAGTCAGCCAAGCCTATTTACTACATTCTGGGATCATGGAAAAACTCATCTCAGAAAGCAAGGCAGACAATGCTAAAGACTAATATCTGAGGTTGACTTGACTCCTGACATTTCCCTGAAGATCCACATGTGCATATGTGCCCCCCACATGCACCAGCACATATGCAAACACACACACATGCATGAACGCACACACACAGGCGTGTGTAACACACACACACACACACACACACACACACACACACACACAAACACCTTTGCTATAGAGTTCAGAAAGCTGCTTGGTTGTTGAGTTGGTGGAGGTGCCTAGAGGATGAGGAAGCTGGGGACACTTTCCCCTGTATATCACTTCCCTCTAGCTGTTCATCTTTGTCCTTTATAACAAACTAAATATAAAAGAATGTTAAAAAAAAAGTCTGGATCTGACCTATTGCTTTGCTGTGATGACCTTGAAGCTACTGCTCTTACGTTCATATTTGTTGTAAATAGAGATTAGATGTAGAACTCAAACATTTGTTCACATTTTTTTAATGAAAGAATGCATCATGTATGGGTAGCACTTTACTCACTCTGCATATCATATGCTGAAACATGGAGCATCATTTTCAGGGTCTAATCATTGTGTCCCTATGCTGTAAGCCCAGTTGAGCCTTCTCTGAAATCATTCCCTATTAACTTCTCCATGTCTTAGCATATCCATAGACTGCCAAGAAGTGACTGTCCCAGTCTTGGCTTCCTTCTCTGTTAGAATTCATCCATGTTGAACTTTCTCTCATCAGCTGGGAGGTAACCCTGAAATAATAATATGTACAAGAAAGGAGAGATTAGCACATGTCTATAATCCCTCCCTACATTCAAGAAGCAGAGACAGCTGGATTGCTGTAAATTCAAGTCCTGCCTTGAGCATGCAGACAATTCATTATTTTCATCATCAGTTTTCTGAAAAGTATGTAGACCCCCCACATTCCTGTTATTTATAGAAATGTGTTCTCTTGGTACCATGGGGTTCACAGCATCCTCTCTGGACTGGTGCAGATAGAACTATTTTTCATCTCTAATTTCAACTTGCATTAAAAAATAAAAATCTAATATTGCTAGAAACAGTAATAAATCACTGCTTTGTGCAACCCAGGAAACATCAGTGAATTAGAAAACAATTTGAGGAATACTTACAGACTTCATATTTGATTGAATTCCTGACTTCAGAAAAAATTGGGGCTTGTATACTATTCTTTATTCATGATTACCAATTTTCCTCTGACTTTAAAGCCTAATAGATAGAGGACTGGCTGTTCTTCCTCCCCTCTCATTAGATCCAACATGAAACATCTGATCATTAAGAGGCCTTGTAGGCATGATGGCCCTGTAGCCAATATCTATCAGAAAGGTCACAAAATCCACGATACTGAGATTTTGACCAACATGGAGAGTGGACTTTAGTAATGCATCTACTTTGTACTTGAAGGTTTAAGTGACTCACTACAACTCTAAACACAGAAACCTTAGGTGATGAGAGAGGTCCATCTCTATGCTATGAATTTATGTTTCTCTTATTGGTTGATGAACAAATGGGTATTGGCCAGTAGCCAGGGAGGAAGTATAGGTGGGGCTAACAGACTAGGAGAATGCTGGGAAGGGAAACACAGAGAGTGGCCAGGGAAACGTTATGTAGCTGCTGAAGGAATACTATACTGAAGCATTTACAGATAAGCCACAGATTCATGGCAATACATAATTTAATTGAAGTGGATTAATAATTGAGAGAGATAGCCAATAAGAAGCCTTAACTGTTGGCCAAACAGTTATTTGGGTCCAAAGGGTTGCAGCACCAGGCGGAGCAGAAACTCGGTACTTACGTCACTTTTACCAAGCTTCTCGGGCAGTGATTCTCAACCTTCCTAATGCTGTGATCCCTTACGACAGTTGCTCATGTTGCAGTGACCTCCCCCAACCATAAAACGATTTCCGTTGCTACTTCATAACAGTAATTTTGCTACTGTTATGAATTGTAATGTAAATATCTGTGTTTTTTATGGTATTAGCAACCCCTGTGAAAGGGTCATTTGATCCCCAAAGGGTCACAACCCACAGTCTGAGGACCATTGCTCTAGAATAAGTATGTACTAATCAGGTGAGATTATTATTGGAATAATAAGTGGACCGCCAGGTGTGTGAGGACTATTTTAGAAGTTACAGTCTACCTGTTCACACCTTACTCACATATGCCTTTTAAATTTCATCTCCCTGTAAAATCTCAACATCTTTGGTAACAGATTTTGATGGGAACATCATCTTCTCAAACCATACTGCAACCTACCCCTACATTGCATGGCTTTACAGACGTGTTTTTAAAAGATGATAATTATCATCATTACACACACACACACACACACACACACACACACACACACACACACACACTTGGATATATAATTTTTAGTGATATTGATAGAATATTGTCATTTCTCTTAAGCCATAATTTGAAATTTGTCCAGTTTTATGTGTTTGAAGGAATCTTTTCCTCTAAGTTATTAGAGACCAGCTCACCACTTAAATACATTTCCCAGAGTGGGACTTTGCGTTTTACAGGAAAGTGAGGGCCGAGAGGGTAAATCTGAGATTTTTAGTAGAGAATCATTTGCTAAAAACAAACACACTAGCACATGTGTGTGATCCTTAGTAGGAAGCTGGGAAAGAAGGACCATTCCCTTCATCAGATAAGCAGTAAGTGTGTGGGACATGATGTTAAATGATAGCAAAAGATACACAATAAATGCAAGTACTTTCCTTTTCTACCTCACCACACACTCCACAACCATTTCTCAGAAAAAAAATACTGTTGTTAAAACCTTTTAAATATACCCACAGAAATTCCATGTTTATAACATTCATTTATTTTTGCATATTTATTAAGCTTACTACTATTTTGGGTCTTGAACTGAAGTTTAATGAAATAGATATGCTGTCTGTTCACTTTGCATAAACAAATGAGCTTATCAATAGACAAATTTCTAAATTTATAACTGCCAAGTTAAGAAATATGTGCATCTAAAATTTAACACACATGTCCCAGATTTTCTTTGAACAGTTTGCATCAGTTTATAGTCTAACATGTATATAAGACACTTAAGAATCTTTTTCTAGAAACTGAAAATTCCTATTTCCCCATCTCACTTTTCTCTGTGGGATTAGTTTTGACCTTTGGGTTTTACACAAATTCTTTGAATATTAGCTAAGGATGTTCTGTTTTTGTATTTATGCTGAACATATTCTTAACATTCTGTATGCATTACTGATATACAAAAGTTTTAAGTTTTGTGGTTCAAAATGTAAAATTTTTTTCTATCTTACCTTCAGTTTCTGCTTGGGAAGATTGTTCCCCAAGATTTTGTGATCATCACTCTTTACATATATCTAAACCTTTAGAGCATATAAGGAAAAATATGATAAAGTCTTACTTTTTTTTTCAAAATTGGTTAGTTTTTCAAAACCATTTATTTGAGTAGCTACATTTGAATTTTTTGTTGTTTGCTAAAATCCATATGCATCTATTTGAATATGCAAACTCATTTCTGGACTTTGAGCCATTTTGTCTTCCATCAATCTCTGCCACAACAGAACTATCCAGTTACTTAGTCTTAATATTTTCCAGCAAGTAATCCCCTCTATAGGAAAATTAATGTTTCAGAATTATCAGAGTTTTACCTTTATAAATTATTTGGTATTTTATTTTACATAGATTTCTATCTGTACTTTTCTAACAAGCTCAAGTTCTGCGAACAGTGATTGAAGTCTGGGGTTAGTAAGAACCTTATTATTCTGAGGTCAATTGAATTTATCCATCAATATAGAGTACAGTAATGTTTCTATGATATAACTATTTCTACCCATGATGCTTGATTTGTTTAAGTTTCCTTGTTAGACATAGTTTTAATATTTTCTATATAAATCTTGTACTTTTTTTCACTAAGCCCATTTAAGATATGTTATACTTTTCTTATGCTTATACATTACAAGCAAATTGCTTGGAAAACTATTTTATTAATAATTCTGTTGGCCAATAAAGTCTATTAAATGCCTTTTGGCATATGTTAAAGGAAAAGGTTATCTACTCTTTTGCCATGGAGTATTCATGGAAGAAGACCAATGAAACATGGGTTCAAGCCAATAGAAAGTCTTTATCAGCCAGCTGATGAATAGACTGATTGTTTGGGACCTGATTGCAGTCCTGAGTCTTTTACAGGGTGAGCTTTTAAGCACACAAACCACATCCTGGGTTAACACACCTCAGTTAGCAAAAACAGTTAACCAGAAGCAGAACCACAGAAGCCAAAAGCAAGCTTAGTACACATAGGGACTTTCCCAAAAGTATGGACTCTGATGGATGTTCTCATTATGGAACTTGGTGTCACCTATGTCTTTGGTTTCAAGGCCTGAATGGTATTTCCATCATGGTGTCAGTGGTGCTGAGGACTGAGGGCCTCTTATAGTCTTTGATGTATTACTGGGCTTAAATATATTCGGATTTTCTCTAGTTGAACCATCCTTGCATTCATTGGATTAAAAATAACTTTTCTAGGACAAACTATGTTGTAAATGGCCCGCTAAGTTCTATTTGCTAATGTCTTAGTTAAATGCAATTCCAAGTTTTCATAATAAGAGTCATGTCTGTTTTGTTCACTTTACACCAAGCACATACAATCTAACACTATGCCTGAAGCAGAACCTGAAATTCTCAAAATAAATAAATCAATAATGGTGAACATCTGAGTGGTTCTGAGTCACTTCTCTGGGTTTTCTCTAAACTCTCCTGGTCTGTGTTAGAAAGAGAAGCCATGACTAAGAGCAGTATAAAGATCAAAAAATCGGTCATGTAAGGATGCATCCAGGTCCTCTGAATGCTTGTTTTGCATGCCATTTTAGATTACTCACAACCTCTTAGGATCTTTCTTCCCCTGTTTTGACTAGACATCCTTTTTTTTTTTTTTTCTTGAGCAGTCTTCTCACACAGACATCTCTGACATGAGCATGCCTAAGTTTGGGGAACAAGTTGAGGGATGGCTAGATTGTGTGGCAGAACCAAGTCCGTCCAGAGCTTAGAGAAAAGCTAAGCTGAACTAGCAGATGCCAGAAGTTGACTCAATGATCACAACTTAATTGGCACAGGCTAAATTACCTAACCAGGATTCTAGGAAACCATGTAGAAGCCCCCCAACAAATTTCCTTTAGAGCCCTTTCCTTTACTCTCTTACTTACCTTCCAGACAGTGATAAATTAAATCCTACCTTTTGGTATCTCCACAAACAGCTGTAGGGACAGCCTTGAAGAACCCTAAACAGGTAATTCTCACCAGTTTCCTAGTTCAGCATGTGGGAACTAACAGCTAAAAGAAACAAGCAGATTTTGCATCAAACAGCTAGGATGATGATCTACATAAAAGCACTGACTAAGTTTGACTGCTCTGCTCACATGTAGTTATTACAATACTCTGTAATTCCTTTTATGTAGTAGTGTTTCTTTCCATTATCTCTACCTGTGTTCCTGTACTGTGGTCACCCAATCGATAGTTAAAAAATTGGACCTACTATTTATTTAGGAAATATCCTTGGGTATCTTGTACTCAAGCAGGTAATATTTCAAGTACACTAATGCTCTGATTGAAAATTTTATTGCCAATAAAGCTTTTGTTCATTATTCCTCATTTAAAAGTTAGGGGCCAAAACATTAGGGTTGTGGTTTATGTAATCAACTTTCCTTTAGCCTAGCAAAAGGGCAATTGGTACTGCTGATTAATTGAATGATTTGATACCCTATTTGATACCCTATTTGATACAGTGCTATTTCATTCATAGGTGAAGAACCCCATAAATTCTAGTGCAAATAGATTTATAATCTAAAATCAACTGTGTTGGCATCTGTTTAAGGCTACACGAATTAAACTTTTCTCTGCATGGTGAGAGTCAAATCCATCTTTGAATTGGATTTTAGGATAGTTTAAACTTCAAGTGATTGTTCCATGGGACACTGACAAATGGCTAACTTCACAGGCATACAGTAATTAGTTCTTATAAATTATGAACTTGGAAAAGAATCATTTACTTACTTGTGAGAGGGAGTCATGTTAACTGAATCCCCCCTTTTTCCCCTTCAACTTATGGTCAGAGACCTGGCCTGGGACCACTTAAGATGGTTGCACCAACATCTAAAGGAAGCAGAAACCACAATGAACAGATGATCTTGCACACTGAATCACTCCTACTTCAAAGATGATGCCTTGCAGTACTGTGCCAACTCTCACTTTTTCCACATTACATAATCTTCTTCTCTTATCCAGCATTTCCATGCAGCCATCACGTAAGTGGAACCAGGAGTGTGGTTTCGTTAATGCTCCATGTTGATATTGATGGGCTTCAGAATTGCAGGTCCCTTGTTGCCTAGCAACCAAGCAAAGTGCCTCAGCCCACTGACCTCAGTATGGGTACCACTTGCACAAATGCAGCTCATAATTGAATGGATTGTTGCCTGGTTCCCAATGATTCCCAGACATATGTAGTGCCTTCAGCCACCCCAATGAGGCTTCTGATTAAATACAGTGATTGAATTATTTTTCCCTTGTGGTCTGAAGTTTAATCATAAAACAAGTATCAGACGTTAATCCAAATGACAAGATTTAACAATGTTATGGTCACTGACCCTGAAAACAGGGCATTTGGTTGATGGAGAATCAGGGCCCTTTTGCCCATTGTCCTAAATAGAGGAATTAAAATGTACTTGGTATTGTTTTCCTTTTTTTGTTACAAATTTTCATCTAACCTAAACAGCTGTCTTGCTCATTGCTAGAAAGTAGCATATATTATGTATTATAAAACCACTGCATATTAATAAACATTATTCAAATTTTAGAAAAATAATAATTGAATATTGTTTTATATTTTTATTTGTGTGTGTGTGAGAGAGAGAGAGAGAGAAGAGAGAGAGAGAGAGAGAGAGAGAGAGAGAGAGAGAGATGATACTTGTACAGATCAGAGGAAAACTTATAAGTCATTTCTTTCTTTCAACCTTTTGTGTCCTATGGATGAAACTTGGGGCCTCGGGCTTGGTACAAGTACATTTTACCCACAGAATCATCTTACTACCCCCCATATCATTTCTTTCAATTATCACAACACTACAAGGAAATAGTACAGGATTCCTGTGTTTCACATAGAAGAACTGAAGTTGAGGGAAATGTGACAAGACCACAGACCTAGTTAGGTAGCCAAGCCATGGCTCATAACCACATCTATCTTGGTAAATTACAGTCCAATGAGAAGTAAAGTTCATCCTGTACCCCAATTCAAATTGTCAATGCTACCCATTTTCAAAATTCTCAAAGCAATGACAACTCACAGCCACAAACATTGGAGCAAATGAGCTCTCTAACTAAACTTGAGGCATGTGACTAAGATTTTACTAACACATCATTCATCTCAAAAGTCAAAGAAAAGTAGGTATGTGGCGTATTCACCAGTAACTTTTACTGAGTAGCTATCAAGTACTTACTCATCAGTATGAGCCTCCTACAGGAGCCTTTTATTATTTTCACTTATGTGGACTAATGGAGTCTTTCCTTTAGGAGAGCTAAAGGTCAGAGAGCCACTCCTCCTGAGCAAACTGTCAATAAGCAATAGAGTCAGTCCTGAAGTCCAGGATTATCAAACTCCAAAGCTCATCAGAAAAACAAACAAAACCTCTGGCTGAACACTTTTGTTTTGAGAGAACATTCTTCCTGTTCTTCAGTTACCTGGGCATCTGTGAGGCATTTCCAGAAATCATACCAATTATGATGATGACTGGAAGAGCTGACTGCTGTAGAGTGCCTCTCTGTCTGGACCCCGGCTCTGTTGCTAAGCACTGGGTACATTTCCTTTCTCTTGAGCTTTACAGCAACCCGGAGTCCTGGTAATACTCCCATTTCAAAGCTGAGGCAACCTGGTGTAGTCCTGGAAGTTTGTCCATTTTTTCCTCATCAGCCCTGCTAAATACTAGCTTCCAACTTAGCTATCCCCTGACCACAGTCTCCTGGTGAAGTAGAATATTTTTTGGCCCTTTCTGCCACTCAGGAACTACTGCTGTCTCAATATCCATGTGTATCCACTATGGATACTGGAAGACAGAACATGCCTCCTGGTCGGACACTCTCAGAAACAGACAGCCCAAATACATTTGCATTATTAACCTAGGAGAATTAAAATTCATGCTGGAATAGTGAATCTTCCACAGAAGTACAACGATGAACAAGATTGAAAGAGAGACAGAGGGGCACACAGAAAGAGACAGATAAAGAGATTACAAATGAGAGAGAGAGAGAGGAGAGAGATGGGAGAGAGAGGGGAGAGAGAGGAGAGAGAGGAGAGAGAGGAGAGAGGGGAGAGGAGAGAGAGAGGAGAGAAAGAGAGGGGGAGAGGAGAGAGAGGAGGAGGAGAGAGAGGAGAGAGGGGAGAGGAGAGAGAGAGGAGAGAAAGAGAGGGGGAGAGGAGAGGAGAGAGAGGAGGAGGAGGAGAGAGAGGAGAGAGGGGAGAGGAGAGAGAGAGGAGAGAGAGGAGAGAGAGAGGAGAGAGAGAGAGAGAGAGAGAGAGAGAGAGAGAGAGAGAGAGAGAGAGAGAGAGAGAGAGAGAGATATTTCCATGTATAAACTTCTACTTTTTTCCAGGATTACTTTGAGCAGCTGACTTTTGCTTGGCACTTTGCACATTTGCCAAATTCCACTTCCTCCTTTGACAGTGTACAGTCTACAGGACCAACCAATCTGTAAAATCTAGATTAGTACGCTCCCCCAGTCCAGCCGAGTAGCGCCAAATATAATATTGAGCCTTGCATCATTACCGAGCACACTTAGAGCTCTCACAAACCATTATGGTCTGAAATGGAATGAAAATCACCCTGGGAACACTGTTGCTGTGAGGGGAAATCATTAACGCTTGACTCACCAAGAGACACTTCAAGGTCTCACAGCTACAGGAAGAAGATTTACATTCCAGTCTTTCCATCCCAGTGGACTGGAAAGTGAGAGAAGAGAGAGGAACCGTGACATCATATCCCAGGGCACAGAGGATACCCTTGGTTTACTTAGTTGGCTTGAGATGGGGTAACCAGATAACCAAGCCTATTAAAACTATTTGAAACAGAACCAAGAATAGTTTCTGGGTGAGATGGGAGACACTCCCTTATGAAGTTTTTGAGGTCTAGAGCTTGTCCTAGGTAATATCTGTTTTGTTGCTCAAGGGATTTCTGTGTTTATCCCTGAATCCTTCCCCTCAGTTCAAGGTGAGTGGTTTCAGGTTATTCCTTGCTCCATTGGCATTCCAGAGGTTATCTAAGAACTATACTGGGAGCAAGGGTGACTCAAATGAGGCTCCAGAGCATCTCCTGTTTGTCTCTGGGATACACCTATTGTTTCATTATCATTGTTTTGATATCACTTCTGTTTTCTCCTAGAAACCCATCTCTCCCTGCCCATGTTGCAGGCTATATAAACTCTTCTGCCAGGTGCAAATGTGGGTAGAAGAATCAAGTCTTACCAAGCAGAGAGTCTCTGTTCCTTTCCAATCCCAGAGGCAGTTCAGGAAAGTTAGACCTCCCTGGGTGAGTGAATGCCAGACTTGCTCACATCTCTATCTAATCCCCATCCTTTCTATGTCTGTGATGTAACAAGAACTTTGCTTTCCTTTTCAATGAGCTATGGATTATATTACTTATTCTGAGAATAATGCCTAGTAGGTGTCATGCCTTTTACAAAATAGTAACTATTATTTATGAACCTGCAAAGGTCAGTCCATTACTAACCTTTTAGGTTCTTCCTGACTTTTTCCATTTCACAATTTCCAAAGTACCCTTTATAACATTCCCTCTCGTAATACCTCTTCATCTTCAAGTCAATCAAATTCCTACCAAACATGATTTTATTTTTCTTCTGTTCCTTCTCATCCCTTATCCTTGCTTTTATATCCACAAGGAACTTGGCTAAACATTGCTGTCTTCTGGGCACTCAGTTGGCATGGAGCTACAACACCCAAACAAATGTGTGTGTGTGTGTGTGTGTGTGTGTGTGTGTGTGTGTGTGTGTATGTATATACATACATACATGCATATATGCTATGCATCTGTTTTTTTTATGCCTCACCACCTGAGGACACACTTTTGCATCTTGTGCACAGCAGTTTTCCACATATAAACTTCTTTTTTTTTCATAATTACTTTTAATCCACTTCAGTTTACCTTTTCTTGGCACCTTACACATTTCCCAGACTTGACTCCCTCCTTTTCATTCCACGCAGCTTGATGGGCCTTAGTTTCCCTGGCCTGAGTAGTGCACAGCAACAAAGAGAAGATGTGTGGAGGTGAGGCATCCCCGGACTTGTACATGCTCTGTGAGGAGAGCATGAGGCTAGACATTGAGGCAGTCAGAGCATGATTCTGAGAATGGGGCAAGACATTGAAGACATGGCAGGACCTTAGGAGTATGGTAGTCAGCTGGCTGCAGAAGAGTCAGAACTCCATGTCCCTTGTGGGCTCTACCCTAAGGCAGTATGGGAAGATATTTTGTGAGGTTCTGAGTGAATGTGTGTGGCTGACATAACATAGCCCTATACAGGCCCTAGTGTCTTAGACCCATGGGAATGGCAAAGCTTTGTGAGGCTCACAGTGAGAGCAAAGCTTTCTTCGAGTGCAATGATGGCAAAACTTTCCTCTCATCCAAGTGTGAATGTGTGCACAGAGTTACCAAACACAGCTTCTTCCTCTTGCTCCTCCTACTGAGATTAGCTAAGGTCCAGCTGCATCCCATAAACCACCCTCTTAGATTCAGATATATAAAATAAATATGTTAAATTTCCTTGGGGCAACAACAGCGCACCAATCCCAGCTTTTCTGTAATATGTCTGCATGTCTGTCTTTTCTTCTCTTTCTCATTATGCAAGACAGGTCTCTAGGGCCAAAGGAAAGCATTGTAAGACAGGAGTCAGAATCAATATCCCATAGCATGGGCATAGCATAAAAATGGAGAAACTGTATGGTTGTAAGAGCACCCAATGCCTGGATAACACGGGTAGCAGCTGCTGCCACTCTACCTTGGTGGCTGGGCATGATTTCAATTTCCCATGTTTCCTATAGAGGGAAAATACCCCACCTCACAGATCACTGGGATTCACCTTCTGTGGTGTGAGCACTGAGAACGTGCATTTTATCAAACTAAAACATAGGCAAATGCTGACACTTGCAAGGTGCAGGGTATGCCGGGAGTGCCTCCCCATAGGTGAGAGGCCACAGCTTGCTAGAAAGCTCAGGTAGTCAAGGAATGCACCAGCAAATGGGTCCACTTCACTCTGTAAATATCTTCCAAGGTCTCAGGCAGAGCTATCAATGTGTCTAGGAGTGTCAATAGCCAACAGATGTGTGTGTATGGGGTGGGGGATTACTGCCTTAACCCTAGGACTGTCACCCAAGCTCATCCATCTGGAATTTTCTGAAGCTCAACTCACCCATAAACATCAAAGCCAACATGAGAGGAAACTTTTTGAAGAAACACATTTCCATCCTTCTGTGTCATGGGTAAAAAAAAATGGCTGGTTCTGTTTTTCTTTCTGACGAGAAAACAGCTCACAGCAAATCAGGGTGCTTAGTTTCAATATCCTCATCCTGAGAATCCTTTACAGTCCCCAAGTTGTTCCATGAGGCAGAGTTACAAGCCCATGAAAATGCCACATTCAATATTTTTAAAATCTAATCCCCTAAAACTCCAAGCCCTGGCTGTCAGCGGACAGTAAGAAACCTCTCCCATCCAAAGGATTTCTTTCAGATTCATCTTGGCCAGGGACAGGCAGGAGAAATAAGGACAAGAGGAGAGAGCCAGATAGAACACAAGTGGCTGGCAGTAGGAGATCTTGAGCCTCATTAATTCAGGCCTTCTCTTCCATAACCCTTAGGGTCACTGGTATTACAGGCAGGCAGGTGGATGGATCCTGGTGGAGTGGCATTTAGGAGGAGAGATGTGACCAGACTTAAGGAGTACCCATTAACTACTGAGTGACAGAAATGAGACTTGCTGGCCATTCCCTGGCTCATTGCCCAGGAGAGGGAGAACAAACGTGGCTCTGGTGACTCAACTCAGACAAGCTTACCCAAAGACAATTACAGAATGCAAATATTTGTAAACTGCATGGCTGTTTAGCTTTCTTCGGAGTACTAACCACATGTATTATATTCTCAAGCCAAGAGTGATGCGTTCTGCTTCTGCAATTCCCAGACCTGCAAGGGTCAAAGGCAGGAATTTGTCCAATGAAGGTCCTGTTCCTGTTCCATGAGTGTAAATCTGATTGGAACGTGCACTGTCACCCAGCCATAGGTGTCCTATTGCTGAGGTGGATGACTCAGCCATGGTGCATAAGGCAGAGCATGGCTTCCCTTGGATAGGAATTGGATAAAGAGGAAAAAGGATTTGAGATTTTTCCCCACCCAATGGCCTATGGTCTCCTACTATCTTAGAATAGTACACGGCACCCTGCCTTATCTATGGGAGCTGACCAGGCAGCTATGGCAAAGTGCACGTGGCAGGATTAGGATGGGGACCAGGTGGCAGCACTCTGTGGGAGAACGCAGGTGTCCTCTGAAGGACACTGATTATTCTCCAAGTACAATCACCACTTTTTAAAAAGGAAATACAGACTATAAAGGCTCTAAATAATGAAAGATTACTGAAAAGATGGGTCAACTTCTAACACATGGCCTGAGAATTTTAAGAAACAATGTAGACAGCTAATTAATACCCTAGAATTGTGGGGGGCGGGGCGGGGTGTCTTTTCAGGTCAAAGTGGAGTTAAAAACTCAACCAGGAACCTCATAGAAATGTTGAACATGCTCCATGCCATGTTCCTAGCTAGGAGCTCAATTCAAATCAGGAACAAACTAAGGAAAAGTGGGAGGAAGGGGTTGCTTAAAACCCCTGGCTACACAAACCTGGAACACGTGCCAGACTTGTGGCTATTTCCAAATGGTGCAAATAGTAAAATCTTAAGTGAAGAAGTGAAATCTGTTTCTGAGTTCTGGACTCAGAATGGGTAACTGTCCAAAGTTTATGGTCACTACAGTGATTGTATGTGACCTTTGCCCCACCCCATCTTCTCTGCCAGTCATGGTTTCCTTCCAGTTATAGCAATAATATGGGATGCCCAAAATGCACTTGAGACCCAGGCTGTTCTGTGAACCGTGTTATCATCCCATGTAGAAAATAAAGATAACAGACCATTAAGGGTGCAGTACAAGAGAGAATGTAGCTGTGTCGCACTTTTAGAAATAATCAGCATTGACAACCAAGATGTCTATGTAGAAGAACTCTGTCTCAAATAAACAAGCCCCTCGTCAGAAACTCCAGAGGCACTTCATTCCTTAAGCAGACCTCTTTCCTTTGAGAAACTAGCTTCAGGCAACAGGAACAGTGATCATTTGTTGATTTGTCTCTTCATTAAGTTGGATCTCCCCCACACCACACCCACTGCTCAAAGAAAGAAAGAAAGAAAGAAAGAGAGAGAGAGAGAGAGAGAGAGAGAGAGAGAGAGAGAGAAATAAAGAAAGCAGCTGGAGGCCTGGCTCCATCTCCAAATGACTTCTATCAGGCTTCCCAGGCTCGCCAACACAGACTGGCCCTCAGAGGAACATGGAAGAATGAGTTCAGGGCACTTGTCTAGAGACATGCTTGCTGTGACTTGTGGCATCTGCTGGCCTGTCTCCTCTCAGTATTTGTTAGGTACATAGCATCTGAAAACGCCCGAGAAAGTGGCTCTTCTAGGTGGGAACGAGACACAACTGTGAAATAACAAAGGAGAAACTGATATATTCCAGGAGGAACCAGGTTGTGGGTCAGAGGCCAGATGGCACCTAGAAAATGGATGCATAAAGCTCCCAAGACTGTTCTTCACATGGTTTGGATTCCAAGAGTAGTCTTGACAGTGATGGACCACAAAGCAGCTGCCAGACTCTGAGAGAAGTCTAGCTGTGCAGCTAGGCACAATGCCACATAGAGTTGATGAAGTAGTTTGGGGAGCTAACACCACAAAACTCTACTCAGTTCATTCTTGACATCAACTCCCAGTCAGGAAGCAGTGTTTCCCACAGAAATGGAGCTTGTGTGTAACTTGGTTTTGGAGGCTGTAACCACAAAAGGCATCCTTGTGCTTTGAGTCAGACAAGGCTGGAGATTTAAATAGTCACCAAAGAAACTCCTAATGTTTTAAGTAAACTTTTATGTTGGGTTGTATCCTGGGATGGACATGAGTTGGGCATGCCTAGTAGAAATTCCATGGGGCTTCCCTCTCCTGTTTCCATGGCAGCCAAGATACCAAGAACATAAGAGGAAGAGGTTTCTTCTCTGAATATTGACCAGCGCCTTTGACCAATTTTTTAATAATCCAAAATGTGTAACCTTCACCAAACCTTCAGCTAAATTTTTGGGAAAGCAACATGTTATTTAAATTCTGTATGCCTGGTGGCCAAACTTTTTATTGGTAAAATATTAAGGGTGAATGTTATTCCAAAACAAGTATTAAGGAACTGGAATATAAATATCTCTAACCTAAGGATCCTTAGGAAGTAAGTTGAAGTTTGCTTTGCCCATTTGAATGATTAGCTAGTGTATTGGTTGAATACATTCAGCTTGCTTAAGAGCAACAGACAGGCAATAACTCAAGTATTCAGAGATTATATTTGTCTTATATAAGAGGGTATACAGAAGCAGCCTGAAATCAGAGCTCCAAATCTCCCTTTTGGGAGTCTACTTCCCTTGGTTTGTACTTTTTGGTTTCACCATGGCAGGAGCTGAGCCCCTTCCACACACATATGCAAAAGAGAAGGAAGAGAAAGAATCATGGCCAGTTCCTGCTTACAAGTTTGCTGCTACAGGGCTCACAGGTTGTGTGAACTTCAGGAAAACTAGGAAGTCAGAGTTTGGGTGTGAAATGACTAAGAAAAGGAGTTAATTAATGTAAAGTGTATGCTTACAGGTATTGGGTAAACAGCAGATTCTGCTTCGGATCATTCTATGATATAAGGTGATAGAGACTAAAGCAACACCAAGTGTGTGAGCAGAGCGTTTTGTTGTTGTTGTTGTTGTTGTTGTTGTTTTGTTTTGTTTTGTTTTTCATTTTGCTGGAAGTGTGGAAGGGTTTGACAGAGTAGCAGATTAGGCCAGGATCTGTCAAGCTTTCAGAATGCCTTGGCATTTTTTTAATGTAGAGTCTGGTCACTGGGTCTGTAGTTGAGCCTGAAGCTCTGGGCCAAGCTCCAAGAAAATTCTACTGCTGCTAGTCCAAAAATACTCAGGGTTTAGGTAACATTATACAGCAAGGTCCAAACCATATTTATATGGATAAGTAGGTAGATCACTAGGTAACTGCATACATACAGTAAGGAGATATTATGTAGGAACCAACTGCCCTGTGTACTCATGGTTACTGTGTTTAAGTGAATTCTCACTAGTGAGGTCCCTATTACACTCTTCTAATATAATATATTGACCTGAGTCCTTTTTTAATACTACATGCAGAGGAATAGGAGTTACCTATATTGATTGAAGAAAGACTTGACCTTAATGTAGAGATTATTCCAGAAACAGGAAATAAAGCCCATGGTAGATATGGTATGCATCAATCTCCCCAACAGAACCAAAGAAGCTCTGTCCAGAGGGATTTGACATTAGAAGATCTGGGAATGGGGTTTCCAAAGAGCTCTGCCCATGGATGAAGCTGGGGCTACCACAATAAAGTAACAATACAGATATTAACTGAAGTAGCATCTCCCTTTCTCCAACTCCTCCCCATACTCAGTAGAGACATTACAGCCTGTTGTGTAGTCTTGAGGTCCAACAATATGCAACAAGAGAGAGAGAGAGAGAGAGAGAGAGAGAGAGAGAGAGAGAGAGAGAGAGAGAGAGAGAGTTAATATCATAGAACGAGACAACAGAAGTAGTCTGATGTAGTCAGGCTGAGGTCCACCCTTAGCCCGTGTGGGGGAGCGGGGGAGACTTTCTCAGTTCACCTCCAAGGGTGTGCCACATTTCTGTCAGGCTTTGACTCTAAGGATGACTCTTTTGGCAATACAAGGTAGCAAAGAAAAAAAAATGGGACAAGTAAACTAAAGATAGAGGGGCCAGCTAGGAAGAAAGAGAAGATAAAACCCCAAATTAAAGCAGTGGCAATGTGAAGAGAGAAGGGGATCAAGATTCAATGGCTGAATTAGAGATAGATTCAGTTTAGCAGAGTAATCTAAGGTTTACAGCTGAGGGACAAAAGAAAACGTGAGAATGAGTTCAAATCCAAGGTGCCAGTTTGGATTAGGAGAGAAAAAGGAATGGATTTTAGGTTAATGATTGAAAGTCTCCAGTTGCTCAAGGGCCTTTCTGCATCATTTGCCTTATTCTTGGCTGTTTCATGTGTTTGTGACACTTGTCAGGGTCCAAGGCTCCTGAGAGTGAACACATGAATTCTGGCTTGGCAACATGATGAATGGCAGTGCCTCTGAGTGGGAAAACAGGGAGGGCCCAGTCTGCAAGAGGAGTCTAATCCAGGAGAATGCTTTACCAACAAAGATGACACTGGCTTCATACTCATTGGTCAAAGGCCAGTCAGGGCTTTGACTCACTGTTTCTGTGGCCTTCATCCAGTTTCCTTGGCATTCCAGCAGCTACAAAGCCTAAGAAAACACCCACCATCCTGTGAATAACTCCCCAAAGCAATTGGCTTCATAGTACTGATCCCAGCCCAGGATACATTCATCAGTGTCATCTCTTTCTCCTTAGACATCTTTATGAGTCTTCGTTTCCCTGAACACCCAGCCACCAGATTCAGAAGATATCTGCTGATAACTCACACTCCTAATACTTACCCAGAGCTGTGCTGGCCTGTGAAATCAAAACGGAGCTGTGGGGACAAACATGTCTAGATGTGTCACGTTTCCCTAGGACCCACCATCCAATTCTCAGAAAGCAAGAATTTTTAGAGGCAGTGTTTATTTTCATGCTTGCTCTAAAGACCTCTGGAAATACCATAGATAACCAGGCCAGCAATAACCGCTTAATCTATTGCTTTTCCACATGTGGATGGAAAGGGGACAGGGAGGGAAAACAAATGCAAATTACAAATCAGATCATCAGCTGGCAATTGAAGGAGAAAATTCTGAAACTCTACCTAAAGTCTTCCCATTCTCATGCAGCTGTAAGTTACCAAATCCTTTCATTTTTGTTCCTGCTGTCTGACATCCCTCTTCACCAAGTGAGACTTTTTCTTTCTTTTCTCCCTGTATTCAATTAAAGAACTTGTGTTCTAGAGCGTGAGGAATACAAAGACTAAATAAGACCCAGCTCTAGTCAAATCATGGCTCCAAACTGGTCCTTAAGTTTAGAAAGCTTTTTGTTATTTATATTGATATTTTGTTGTTATTTTTATTGATTCTAGGCTAACCCTAGAACTTGATGCACAGCCCAGGCTGTCCTGGAACTCATGGCAATCCTCTGCCAGCTAAGACTGAGACACCACCCCAGTTCTTTGATTTTTAAGACAAGCTCTTACCCTGTATCCCAGGCTGATCTGAAACTTAGTATATATATCCCAGGCTAGTCTCAATTTGTTGCAATTCATATTCCACCATATGGGTCCTGAGGATTGAACTCAGGCCATCAAGTGTGACAGCAAAAACCTTTACCCACTGAGCCATCTTGCCATCCAACTGCAATTCTTTTAGCTTCCTAAGTGCTAAGATTACATGTGCAAGCTACCTTGTCCTGCTTTTAAAAAAAACTTTTCAATGAATAGCTAAGTAAATGAGTGCCAACTATTCAGTATCCTTAAACATTTTGTAAAGGAATGTGATTAAACTACAGCTGAAAGTAGAGAGAAATAGAGTTCTTTATGTATGCCCCCTGCTTATCACTAATAGCCATGTATTTCATCAGGCCAAAGCATTTCAATGAGGTCAGATGAGCTGGGTGTGGTACATTTCTTCCAGTAGGCACTGCTTGTTGCCTTCAGCTACTGACAAGTGGTCCCCCAAAATGTGGCTCAACACACAGACTTCCACTTGGACTCAGAGGAGGGAAATGAGTTCATTTGTACATCCCCAAGCACCCACTCATCCAGCAAAAATAAAAAAGCTGCTATTCACTCCTACCTACTCTTATACTCTTATTTGGTTCAATGAAAGGCCATTCAACATGTATCCTCACATTGCCCATCAGTCCTGTCCCTCTTTCTCCACACTGTACAGTTGTCTTTTGAAAGCACAATCTAATTATATGAAATCAGTGCTTGAAACTCTCAAAGGATCTTAGGATAGGTGTAAATCCTTAACAGACCCATAGAGACCCACCTGCCCCTGGGATCCCTCCAGCTTATCCATGGCTCTGCATCCTCCCTGCCCTGTGCTCACAGTACATTTGAAACACTGTGATTGTGATCTTACTCGAGCTTCTTGATCCTTATTTGATAATAAGGCAAAATAAAAAAGCAGAAAGAGAACATGAGCATAGACAATATCCATTTTTGTCTCAGCTATGTCCCAGATTTCTTACTTAAAGCCTTGCACACACTGAATATTATTCCCAGGATGAAAACACTGCTCATTTTGTTTAATTCTACAGTAATTACTACTTCAAGTTACATTAAGACTTTGATGGTTGTCAGAGTGAACAGAGTTTTGTTTTTCCAGAAGAAATGGAGGAGAGGCGAAATGTAGCTATGGCATACTTTCTCTGAAGTTCTGTCCATTGACATTTGCCAAGCATTGAATGGAGCCCATCCCCCTAGAAAAGCACTGTGTGTCATGGCCCCAGAATGTATATATTTCATTTTTTTAAAATCCATTCATATTATAAAGGATTGCTTACCTTCCTGTTTGTGATAATTTCACTCACTTATGTACTGACCCAAGGATTCTGGCACTAAACATTGGGCCAAGGAGCTGAATCAGATCCATCTGACTGACAGTCTTGACTGGGGCTGGCTGACTGGCTTTGAAACATGTGACAATAAGAACTATATAGAAATATACAGAAGTCCTAGATGAGCAGTAATTGATGTAGTAGAAGAGTCTAGGAAGTTCAGATTTACATATAACTCTAAGAAAATTACAGTACTCTATATTCAGGATACTAAATGAAAAAGAGCATAGGAGTTTTATTGTTGTTTTGCTGTTGTTGTTGTTGTTTTATGTAACAGTACGACTTGTTTCTAGTTAAAAATCTTTTCCCAAATGAAGAAACAGTTAGGCTTTCATAACTAACTCTTCCTATGTAGCTACTATTATGGTGAATGATTTTCATCATCTCAGATCCTGTTGCTAGCAGCTCTGTTTACATGCTCTCCCAATGGTCCTGATGACACAAATAACTTTTGTTTCCTGGAACATAGACAGAACTGGTAGTTAGGCTCCTCATCAGTCTTAGGATCTACTCATGCCTCCAATTCAGCATAACATATGCAGGCGTATCATGTAGAGAAACCAATTTTAACATGAATAAAACACAATGCCGGTTAACGAAGGTCAAAAAAACCATGTATCATTGTTCTTGAGGGAACACATTTTGAAATAAGAGCAGTGCAGTAAAGTTTTGGTTCCATGTTTGCCTTTCTGGATTTGAGTTACCTCACTCAAAATGATTTCTTTTGAATTCCATCCATTTGCCTGCAAATTTCATGATGTCATTGTTTTCTGCAGCTGAGTAATACTCCATTGTGTATATGTAACACATTTTCTTCATGCATTCTTTGGTGTATGAGCATCTAGGTTATTTCATAGTTCTGGCTATTACAAATATTGTTCCTATGAACGCAGTTGAGCAAGTGTCCTTGTGATATGATTGAGTATCCTAACCCTAACCCTAACCCTAACCCTAACCCTAACCCTAACCCTAACCCTATCCAACAGTGGCAATATTGGGTCTTGAAGTAGAGTATTCCCAATTTTCTCAAACCCAGAAAGACAAACATGATATGTACTCAATCATAAGTGAATACTAGATATAAAACAAAGGATAACTAGACCACAATCCACAGCTCAAGAGAAGCTAGGTAAAAAGGAGAAGTCTAAGAAGGACACATAGATCACACTGGGAAGGGGAAATTGATGAGATCTCTTGAATAAACTAGGGGCAGGGAGCAGTAAATGGGAGGGGATGGGGAATAAGAATGAGGGTATGTGATGGTTGAATTGGGGTGGGTGATTCTCCTTAAAAGGAAATTGACATTCGTGGTTATTGGCCATGGTGATACATACCATGATCCCACTATGTAGGAGACTGAGATAGGGGGTCATAAGTTCAAGGCTTCACTGGGCTATGTAAAAAGGCCAAGTCTCACAAATTAAAAGAAGAAGAAAAAGGAAAGAAATAGGATGAACTTGAGGACATGAATAAGAGGAGAATGGACATGAGGAGGAGGAGAAGATATTTCATCTACATTTTGAAGAGTACAGGAAACCCTATAGGAAGACTGAGAAAGCAGCACTTCACAGAAAGCAAACAGACTTAAAATAAAAGGCAGATTTGAGGCTTAGGCACCTACAGTAAAATAAATGATTAATTTACTTTGAAACAGACTCTTAGCTCCTATAACGGTAGAAGAATCTGGGCTAAATCTTGAAAATATTTCCCAGCATGGGTTTTGAAGTGATGACACAATCATATTAAAGTATTTTAAGTGTAAAGTACATGCAGTTAACAGCTTTGGCTTCACAGTATGGGGCTATAATTAAAGGTTCACCCTCTTCCCTTTAGACACTCATGTGCAATCCCTAAGTATTTACTACCATGTTTCACACCTACTCCTCTTGTGGAAAACCCTTCACACCATTACACCACCCAAAGTGCACATTTTCAGGGTCAAACTGCACATTCAAAGGCAGGATATAATTTTTCCCTCTATTCAGGTGTTAAGTTATTCATTGTGGGCTAGAGAGACTGTCCAAACTCTTCTAACTTGTATGTTAGTCTGAATTCTATCACTATAATGTGATAGCTGAGCTAATTAACGTGTGGGGGGGAGGGGAAGTTGACTTACAGTTTTGGAGAGACATGCACAAGATTGGACCAAACCTTGTGTTTGGTCCCCAGGTAGACATGCCAGATGGCGATGGCAGGGAGCACATGGTGAAACAAAATGGTAGTCTTGTAGCCAAGAAGCAAACAAGAAAAAGATGGGGGATCCCACAATCTACTTTTATGGCATGGTCTCAGTGTCCTAAGGACTTCTTTCTTAGCCCCATCTCCTAAAGGTTCTGCCACTTCCCAGTAAAGCCAAATATTTACCATATGGACCTGTGAGGGGCAAGTGATACCAAACTATGATGATATTGATGATATTCCAATATATACTTAACTTACTGTTTCCTCAAATGTATTTCTTCTGTTTCATGACCGAAACCCATGTGAGACTTTGAACAAAACAGTATTTTTCTTCTGTTTGCTTTTAGCCTTACATTCTCTGTAAATCACCCAGTAAGTTCTACTCTATCACTATGCGGTGGTATAGTTGAGAACCTATTTCTTTTTCTTCATTCTGTTCTCCCCTTATTCATCCAACTCCTCCAAATGGATTTCTTTTTTCATACACGAACTCACTTCTAAAAATACACTCACTTGAAGGTTCTGCCAAAATGCCTAGTGAATGAATCATTCAACTAGTCCCACACCAGAAGAGTGGGGGCCTTGGAGATGAAGGAGCCAATGTGTCTGGAACCTGACTTCATTAAGACATTTTAAGCATGTGACTTATGGGATACGGAGTCACCCCCAGTGTAACTTTCAGTGAGACCTCATGTCAGCTTTCAGGAATTGACATTCTTCTCCAGATACCCAGGTTCAGCCAGTGTTCTCATTCACGGTACAAGTGAAGATTTTCACAGCTTGGACATTGTTGTTTGAGTCTTCATCACTCTAATCTTTAGGAGCACCATGTTCACATGTTTACTTTCTTATCACTACATCTTTGTAGAATGCAATTCTGTGAAAGGAGATAGAATTTCCCCATATTGTTCCCAGTGCATTCATATGTGGAGGGAACTTTCTGTCCCACCCAATTCTGAAGCTGTTTAGCCACAAATAAGCATACATAGGCTTGTATTAATTATAAACTGTTTAACTGATGGCTCTGGCTTTTTATTTGCTAGCTCTTTCTTAATTATTAACCCATTTCTATTAATCTATGTATCTCCACAAGGTCTTGGCTTGCCAGTGATACCCAGGTTTCTTGCTTCCTCAGCAGCTACATGGCATCCCTTGACTCCACCTACTACTTTCTCTATCCCTGTCTGGATATCCTGACTGGCTAAATCCTACCTGTCCATTGGTCAAAACAGTTTTATTCATCAACCAATAAGAGAAACATATATTCACATCATACAGAAGGATATCCCCCATCTTTAATATATATTGAATCAGATGTTGACCATAAAGTCCAGTTAACACCAAACTAGTAACTCATTTTATAACCTCCATTATTTTTAGCAATAAGATAATCATGATGGCTATAATTAATGAGCCCCATCACATGGGTAGGACTGTCCTCACTAAACAACTAGAGTGAGTCATAGAATTTCCAGAATTTCCCTATATAATCTACATTCTTGTATCTTTTGCAGATGAGACTGATAACTCAGAAGTTAGGTGACTATTTTACAGTCTTACCACCCAGAAGGACTAGGGCTTAAACTAGGAACTGCTTCCCCAGACTTTCCCAGCTTCATAATCACTACTTGTTGCTACAACCATGATATGTCAAGTGATCATATTCCAAACCACCTTTCTCTTGGTTGTAGGTTGGCGATGAGAAAAGGGGATGTCTGCAAGAATGACTTACCATCTTGTTTCTCATGGGCCATGAAGAGTTGCTTCTTATATCTTAAATTACACCTGACTCTATAGGCCTCTTTTAAAAATGCTGCAACTTCACTATCACATGGATGAATTGTTACTTGCCTACTGTCCTCCTCTAGTAAACTTGGAAAGTACTGTGGTCAGGGATTAGATTACATTCATCTTCACAGTCTACCAACCAACTGCTGCTAGAATATCCTCAATTAGAGTTGGGGTGATTCTGTATACATGTGTCATTATCTGTTAGAACATTTGTGTTGCCTGAATTTTCCTGAGGAGACATGAACACATGTCTCTTCACCCCAGATAGGGCAAGAGTGACTATGCAAATAAATGATTCCACCCTAGTCTAACTTGTTGAACCAATGAGTTTATTGGGGCTAGTTACAGAAAGTTGGGTGACTGAAACAGCTACATCATTAAAAACTACCCACTGCATGGTGATGACTTATGAAAACTGCATCCTTAGACCTTCATGTGAAACTTTCAGGAAACTCCACTAAAGTCCATCTGTTCTTCCCAGCAATTATTTATCACTTATAACCTTGTGGTGCTGGTTAGTTTTTATCAACTTGATACAAACCAGAGTCACATGAAAAGAGGGTATCTTAACTGAGTAACATCTTCTATCAGATTGGCCTGTGATTGTGTCTGTACAATATTTTCTTGATTAAAAATTG
The DNA here is from genome assembly GCA_030556225.1 of Cricetiscus sungorus. Lineage (NCBI taxonomy): Eukaryota > Metazoa > Chordata > Mammalia > Rodentia > Cricetidae > Cricetiscus > Cricetiscus sungorus. Next base: position 121,611,479 of record JANBXA010000651.1, read on the forward strand.
ATGTTTGTGGATGCCAGTCCACTATGGCAGTGCCACCCCTGTGCAGGTGATCTTGAGCTGTATAAGAAAGCAGGCTGAGCAAGCAATGGGGAGCAAGCAACTCAATGGGGTTCCTTGGCAGTCTCTGCTTCAGTTTCTGCCTCCAGGTTCTACCTTAAGTCCCTACCCTGACTTCTCCTGATGATGAACTATAATCTGTAAAGGTGAAATACACCCTTTCCTCCCCTGTTTCTTTTTGTTTGTTTGTTTGGTTGGTTGGTTGGTTTTTTGTTATGGTGTTTGTCATAACAATAGAAGAGCAAACTAGGATGCTTGGGAAGGATCAATCTTCCTTTCAAACCTCCTAGATATCAGTAGTTACCCCAGTCTTATAGCCTCCCTCTTCTTGCCTTCCTCTTCTCCCCAGGAGGGATTGTTTAAATTCATAAGAAATAGCTACACAACTTTTAATGACAGACCACTGTGTCAAGATCCAGTCTCTCTGCTGTAATGCAGATGTAATCTCAGTTAGGCCAAACTTCAGCCTGAAGTAAGTGTCTCTGAAATTTGCTCTTTTGATACTGCTTTGGCACCCTGGATTTGCAAAAATGTGCCCTACCTGAACATTCTCTTCCACAAGCCAGCTACTTGCAAAACTGTCTCTTCCTAGTTCATCTTCCAAATATGGCCTCTAAGTGTCAGCACTTCTCAGGGACACATACAGAGAGAGAGCACAATGCCATGTCTCACACCCAGACACAGAAATGGCACTGTACTATAGAGTTGGATAATATTTTATCTACAAATCATCTTTAAAACATGACTTCTTAAATACATTCTGTCAGCAACATCTTAGTAGAAGTGGGATTTCTAATTAATACTACCACTATTAATTTTATAACCTTGAAAATAAAACTTTACATATGTTAGGGTTAAAAGAAATCTCAATTAGGATTTTAGGGCTGTTGGCTCTAGAAGACTGAAGTCTGAGTGTAGAGCTTTATAATTAACCCTCCTTATGTAGTGAGCCTAAGGCTACATATGCCACAGGAATCCAGATCCTTTTACCTCTTTAATTCCTTCCCCACATGCTCCCTGGCTGCTTCTCCTTTCTCATGGTCACAGGCAATGGTAGCAATTCAGGCTAGGTTGTCATATCCGGTGGCAAGGTCAATTCTTCTGCAGAAAACCCCCTTGCCCCCACCAAAAAAAAAAAGGTTTCTAAAGGGATCTTTTCCATAATCTCCCAGAAGATTCCCTCTCTGGTCTCTGTGGCCCAAGTTGTATCATAGGCTCATAACCTAACTGCTTATATTTGGCTTAGAACAATCAGATCCATTTCCAAGCTGGGAATGGGATCACAGTCCATGAATACTTGACTATTAAGAGGAAGAGAATATTGGATGCAGCTGGGATTTGTTAAGGAGGAACAAAGAAAGAGTGGGTGTTGGGTAATACGCACCCAAGCCTGCTACAATGCCCCAATCTCTCCTAATGCTGGCTCTTTCTAACCATCATGACTTTGATCCCTTCAGCTTCCTAGATCTGTGGACGGGTTCTGAGTTTGTCCTAGTCAAGATCACCACTGCTTCTACTGTCATCAAGCAATTCAGATTAATTTAATTAATCATGATTTTATTGTCACTGCATTGTTTGACTTTCCAAGGGCCAGATTCATTCATTATGGAAAAATTTGGCATTAGGTACATAAAGTAAGATGTTTGACATTTATAAGGCATAAGTCAAATATGCGTTCACACTTCAAACATTAAACATCCTTGTCTATGAGCATTTATATTACCTCAGCCTGCATCTGAACAGTGGTGTGATAAAGGGCATTAGAGAAAATAAATAGCATCAATTCACCTGTGCTGAGATGATGGTGTAGTCAAGCATCTAAGACTGTTCTTGGATTAACCATAGGTCTTCCTAGAACCTACTCATCTCCTTATCCTTACTTTTTCACTTAACCATTCTGACTCCTGCTTACTTTTGGGGTCACCATCTAAATCGAGGCAGCCTCTGTGGGTGAAACCAAGTACAGAGCTTTGTGCTTTCAGAGGCAACTCTATCATGGGGCTTATCAAATTAAAATACCCCTGAGACTGTGAGAAGAGGTTATGGAGCTAGCTCTATTCCCAAATTACTCACCATGCAAACACAAACATCAAAGCTCAATACTGAGAAAGCATGTTAAAAGGCCACTATGGTGGCATGCTTGTGAACCTAGCCCAGGGGAAATTGAGACAGTGGGTCCTTGGACCAACTTAGTCAAATTGTGAGTTTCAGGCCAATGAGAGAACTTGTCTCAAAAAAAGGTGGGTGACTCCAGAGAAATAACACCTGTGGTTATCGTCTGGGCTTCACATGGGTTGGGTGTACACGTATGTATACCCACACATATGTACAAATGACCACAAATAATTTAATGAAAACAGGTCTCTCATCTTTTGACTCACCATCTTACCCACAGGTCCATTTAACAAACAACAGATAGATATTTGTTGTAAGCAACAAGTGACTGAATAGCCCCTGTCATTGTCACACTACATCTTTTATTATCTGTCCAGTTACATAGCTTCTCGTTGTGATGTTATGGTTCATTGTGACTGGAAAGGGTTGATTACAATTGACTCTTTTCTTGACAAAGCTCGAGGTACTCTGTCACTTCCCCATTCTGCTCTTGCCTGTCCACCGTGGTCTGCTCAAACTGAAGCTGAGGATGAAAATGATGCCTCTCAATCTGTGTAGGAACAGGTTTTCTAAAGTATGGCTTACATGCTAGAGTCCAACCCTCCTTGTTTGTTTGTTTGTTTGTTTATTTTCAGTAGGAACTCATTTGTTCTTTTTCTGTTTTAAAAAAATAAATAAATCAGAACAATTGCCCAAACACTAGAACCAACTCAATTGTCTATCAAAAGACAGACAAATGGATACTGCACTGTAGTATGTTTGTTCCCTATGGTGTTCACCAGTTCATTAACGCTTAGTAAGATTGTGGAAACTGCTCCTACATGCAACATCATGGATGGGTTTCAAAACTGTGCTGAGTCCAAGGAGGAAGGCAAACTAACAGATAGCCACAGCAAGAAAATCTATGGTTGCTTGAGATGGGAATGAAGTGGGGCAGAGATTGAAAGAGACATATGGGATGGAGATGAACTCAGTGATGGGGTGTTTGCCATGCTTGCCAGGCATGTACAAGGCCCTGGGTTTATCAAAATCAAAGATAAACAAAACAGATAGGAGAAAATAAATATAGCATGAAAAAATTTAAAGAATATTAGATTATTTTACTCTCTTGATTTTGGTAATGATTTCCTGGCTACAAATACCTGTCAAAGTTTTCAGGGGAATGCTTTAATTATTTAAAGGTTGTTGCGTTTCACCACTTCCCCATGAGGCAGTCAAGGTAGAGTCCTGGGCATCATTGGTATAATGTTTTCAGGAAGGTCTGATCATGAGAAACTACTGATGGCTTCTAAACGAGGGGAAGACTCGAATGCAGTTAAGAATTTGGTAAACAGAAGCATTTAAAACTTTTTTTAAAAAATGTTTAATGCAGTCTTTAAATATCTCCCTAAGAAAAGCCATATTCACTTTCTATTGTCCTACACTATTAGTACTTAGGCTTATTCAAGGTAATGCAAAGCAGGCTGAGTAAATAAGCAAATGTTGACTTGAACAACCCTCTCCCTGCAGTAGACTGAGGAAGAAATGGTCACCACAGGGGCAGAACTTATCAATTATGTACTTCCACAGAAAGCTCTGATAGTGTCTGCTTTGACAGTTCTTTGAAAAGTATTCAAGTGCCCAGGAGACTCTACCATTCATTCTGGAAGAGTATAAGAAAATATCAGGAAATATCAGTTTAATTTTGATAGTGAGCAAAGATCACAGGAGAGGACTAGGAGGTGAAGATCCTACGCCACATAATCAAGGCTCGGCAGTATCACTAGAGGAAGCAAGGCCTACACGAGAGCCTCCCTGCCTATTTCTTAACAGATGGAATTCAGAAAAAATATGATCTACTACATAACCAAAGACCTGGGTTTTCAAAACCGACAAAGTCTACAATCACTCTCTTAAAACCAATGGCTTATTTGGAGAGGATTTTAACAGTGACTAGTAAAGGGTTACAGAGGGAACCAGTCTCTATCAACCTGGACTTGTTTCTAAGGAATTACAAACCCTTAAAGATGACTTATGAGCTATCTGAAAATTACTTGCATTGTCGTTGACAGAGCCTTTTCCCAACTCCTTAGAGCTAGTGGTGCTCACTGAGGTAGAAAGCATGAGTATTGAGTTACCACTGGCTTTCTCAAGTCCTCATATAAACACTCCAGCAAAAGCAATGCTGCCCATGCTGGGAAATGCCTCCCTCCCCTGCTCTAGCAGGAAGCTGCTGCTATTGGTTTAGCTAGGAGAGTTTTGATGACTCCTTTGACAAAGGTTTGGAAGTTGAACTTTGTTCTCTGTTTCTTGAGACTTGAGACTTTTTAGTATTATTAACAGCTATACTCAACAAATGTTTATTTAGGAAACACTCCACCGCATGCATGTTGGGTCAGAGGTCCTTCAGCAGCAGTGAGTTTTTTTCTGGATTGAGGAGCCAGGCATTCCCAACAGCTAGAACACTGCTTGTGCTCAGTGTCTGAGGCCCAGCTGAACCACAGGAACTTCATTTTCTAACCATGGCTGAATTACTAAAAGTAGTAAAGTTACTTCTAATTCTATCCCAACTTAAAAAAATAAATAAAAGCCTAGTTGAAAAATAGATTTATTAGTTTTAAGGACTACTTTAAGCTGCTGGAATAAAAATTAAAACATGGATGATCAGAACTTTCCAGTCCAGAAGTTGTATCATGTATTCATATTATCTCCCCATGACTGAGTTTTGAAAGATGGTGGGGCTGACAGGGTCTCTTGTTCAATGCACAAACTGAAATAAAGGCTTAGACACGGCTAGGGGGGTGAAGGACTGCCCAGCCTGGTAACCTCAAGTTCTTCCCAGCTCTGCTTGTTTTCTCATGGAGAGATTTAGAAAAAGGACATTTGATAAAATATATTTTCTCTAGCTTCTATAGAAGCACAGTCAAGAACTAGAAAAGCAACCTGTAGAGCTCAAGGCATTCTCTAGCTTCAAAATTTTCAGTAAATACAAATGCAACAGCCTTATGTAGTGATATACTCCAGTAGCCCCCAAACTCAGTTGAGGCTGGAGGATATTGAGTTTGAAGCCAACTTCGGCTACATGGTAAGAAGAAATATGTTTGCAGCATGAGAACCCTCAGGGTATCATGACTCAAATTGAGTCACTTTACTTTCCCACCATAGCATAACTGAAAGAACCAACCAGAATGTCAGCTATATTAGTACTGTACTCCACTTCCATGCCAAGGTAAATTCCACATGGGTCAAAGATTTAAATATGAAAATAAAGCCATTAAAATAGCTAAAGGGGAGAAGACAGGCTATAAAGCCAAAAATATCATAAAGAAAAGCAATAATACATTTGGCTACAATTGCACATTAACATACATTTCTGATCTAGAATTATAGGTAATCCTGTTTATACAACAGGCATTCTCTCTTTCTCTTTCTCTGTCTCTGTCTCTGTCTCTGTCTCTCTCTCTCTCTCTCTCTCTCACACACACACACACACACACACACACACACACACACACACACACACCACATTCCACCCACACACGGTCTTTTTCACACTTCAGTATAGCATTATACTGGATGCTATATTTTTCAAAAAATCTAAAATAAATGAATCAGTTCCTTAATATTTGAGTAGTTCTTACAAATCAATAAGAAATAGATTCAAAATTGAAATGAGCAGAATATCTGATAAGGCATAAATCACTTTTGAACATAAAGGGTAGGCTTTAATATATCATCATTAAAGAAATGCAAAGTGAAAATAACTTTGTAACCTGGCAAGGAAATATAGAATTTTAAACTACAATCTGCATTGCTAGTAAGAATGTGTGAAATAGATACTACACATAAATAGGATGATGGTGAGCATCATCCTATTATACATGCTTGGAGGGACACATCTTTGAAGGTTTCCCAAATAAACCTTTGATTTGACAATATCATCCCTGGGAACCTACCCTGTAGATATACCCTCATAAAGCTCATCCATATAAACAAAGCTTATCCATATATCTTCAGGTACAAAGGATATCTAATTTTATCTAGAGCAGCAAAATCTTGCAATTTAACTCTATCATAAAGAACAATCTTTTACAAGCTTGAAGAGTTTTTTATGTGTGTGCCTACATTTCTGTGAGTGTATGTCATACATGTGCAGCTGCCATGTGAAATATCAGATATCCTGGAGGTGGAGTTATAGGCAGTTGTGAGCCACCTGGTATGGGTGTTAGGAACCTAAGTAAGGTCCTCTGGCAAAGCAGCAAGTGGTCCTGACGACTAAGCCATCTCTCCAGCGCCAAGGATTGCTTTGAAAAGTAAGTTACATTTGCAACATGGATTACCATACAGTTGAAGAAATGTAAATCTAGATGAACTGCTAGAGGATTCCCTGGATAAAGAATATTTCAATCACATGTGAAGTCTCAGGTAGATCATGTCTATGTTGCCTGCAAATCTTCCTGATGCCCTGCAGTTCTTCAGAGCAAAGTGCTTCTCATCTTAGGTCCTTTGCACTGAATCTAGAACATTCTCCTTCCTTGCCCATTCCTTTCAGTCTTAAGCATTAGTGCCAATGTCTTCTGTTTTGGAAGGGCCTGTCTTATTTAAAAATCTCTATCTCTAAGCCCGCTCCCTCTTTTCTGCCTCTCCCTGGCACTCATCCCAGGGTTATTCGTTCATTTCTTTCTTGGTCACCTTTTCTGCAGGAGTTTGAATTCCATGACCACAGAGACTTTTGACTAATTTCTTCAACTGTCCCCCAGTAGCTTTCATTTAGTAGATTAATTTGAACGAACACAAAAAATACACATGTGTTCTTACCCTTGTGAGAGTGAATGAAGCTATGCATGGAGAACTTCAGATAGATGGGCAAACTTCTTTGGAAAAACTGTAACAACAGAAAAGGACTTTATTTTGTTTCATTTTTTTATGATTATATTTCTTGCCATGAATTTGAATCACTTTCATAATTAGTGTGGTTAAAGGTGAATAACTTCCTGGGTCCACTTGGAGAAATGGTTCTAGCAGAAATCTAAAACACCTTTGGTTTGAAAGGTAGTCATGGAATGACTCAGATGTGTCATACCTTAGGGTTTCAGATTGCAGACCAAGCAGTAAAAGAGAGCCTTAAACTCAGAGTTGTGTAAATCTATTTGTTAAAGAAACAAAAGGAAAGGAACTATGTTTGCCACACGGATTAAGACCAGAGCACTGGAAGGCAGACTGCCTGAATATGGGCCTTGCCTCTGCACCTGCTGGCTGGGTGATTAATCTTGCTGTGCCTCAGTTTTCTTGTCTGTCAAGACAATTGACAGCAATAGTTTTCTACTGTGGCTGCTAGGATAAATAACTCAGTACTTGAAGACACCAACTGTGACAGTTGGCACACTCGGTGTGGATCAACATTTATTCATATAGAGGCTTAGGAAAATTAAGTTTAAAAAAAATCACAACCTGAGGCTGAAGAGATGGCTCAGGGGTTCAGAGCACTGACTGCTCTTGCAGAGTACAGTTCTCAGCAATTATGTGGTGGCTTACAGCCTATGTAATTCTGGTTTAGGCTATTAGAAGCCCTTTTCTGGCCTACAGTGACATCGTGCACACAGCTGGTGTACACACACATGCAGGCAAACACTCATGCACATAAAATAAAATACATATTTTTAAAATTACAATACATATTGGTGTGACTTCATATGCAGTAACCTACCAGAATCTCTTGTCTATTCCCTTGGTACATAGCTATCTGTTCTTAATTTTGACCCAGATATAATGTCCCTTTTCAACCCACAGGTGTAAGAGCAGGCCAAACAACAAAATGAAAGACTCAGTGATGAAATGTATCTTTCCATGCAGCAATCACTAAAATACATCTTTGCTTACTTCCTAACAGGTGCCTTTAAGAAGAGAGGCAGAAAAACAGCATCCAAACACAGTAAGATGATTAGCCACATAGCATACATGACTTGACCTGTGCTCTGTGGACACTCCTATTTGTTCACTAAAGACAGATATTAATACACATTTCCAAAGAAATGGCAGGACTTACTCTGAAAGTGGGTGGATATGTTGATTCCACAGCACTAAGTTCCTGTTGCTATTATCTGCCTTCTTAGAAAAATGTCCGCCATGGTCTCCCTGGAAGGGAGCCTCTTGCTCAACCCTCAGCCATCAAGCTGGTTGGCATGCATTCCCAGAAGGTCTTCTTTGTTTCTATCTAGTTAAATGTATTTCTTCTGCTTGCCAACCCCCCAACACATATGCCCACACACGACCTGCTCCCACCCCCCCACACACAACCTGCTCCCACACCCCCCACCACAAAACCTGCTTTCATACCCCACACATATGCACACACACACACAATCTGTTTCCACACCCCACACATATACACACACACAACCTGCTCCCACACCCACACACACACACACACACACACACACACACACACACACACAATCTGCTCCCACACCCCCCACCACAAAACCTGCTCCCATACCCCACACATATGAACATACACACACACTCACACACACACACAAAACCTGCTCCCACACCCCACACATATGCACACACACAACCTGCTCCCACACCCCATACACATACACACACACACACACACAACCTGCTCCCACACATATGCACATACACAACCTGCTCCTACACACCCCACACATATGCACATACACAACCTGCTGCTGACACATCTTCCACTCATCTCTCTACTCACCTCCTAATTAACAAGATGAATCAGCTTCTCCATCCTGAGGAAAGTAGAGATTGTACTGAGACCAGCGGGGTAGCCCTTTGATACACATTGATTTTTGGCTTTAAGCCCTAGCTGTCTCCAGGGTGTTAATGAGAATCGTCTGTATTGTCCTAGAGGGAAATGCTCAGTCCTGTTTGGCCTCTGTATACTATCCATAATGGATTCTCTTTTTCTTTTTTCATAAGTTTTCTCTTATACCTTCCATTTAGTGATGTATTCTGTCCCATGATACCTGACACATGGGATAATTTGTCAGTGACCTCATCTTCCAGTCACTTTCCCTCCCTGTTCCATGTTCATTCATAGCCACAGATTTGTGATCCTCTAAAGACAAATGGGTTTATTTTTCCCCTTGAACCTCCCTCCTGTTGCCCCATTGATTACCATCCAACACCCATGTAACAGCTACACCAAAGAGGAGAGAAATGGGGCACCAGGGTGCTGTGCCAACTAGTCACAGAGGCACATCACCTGCACCCAGCTTGAGAAGGCCACTGGTCTCTAATTAAGGCTTTCTGTTTGGGTCAGACTGTTAACACCTCATGAAACCATTAGTCTAAACATCCCTGATGCCTGAACTTTTAGATCATGGGACTTCAGATGATATCCCCTGCCTCATGAGTACTCTACTTGAGCCAGGTACTTAAAACCTAGGTTTCTTAAACCTACTCCACTCAAAGTTCCTTTCACCCAAGAAATGTTTATACTACCTTAGTATATTGTATAAATTTGATGTATAAATCAAAATATATGCTAACAGTAAATTATAAAGAAGTGTATTTGAAAACAATTACTTGATATGTATATTATTTTGCCATTTATGAAACATGAAAGCAAATTGGCATACTAGTATGACAGGTGTATTTCCATTTTTTTGCATGAAGAATTTAATCGTGGAGCAGAGAGTTGATTCGGTCCTTAGGAGCACTTGTTGCTCTTGCAGAGGACCTGGGTTTGATTCTCAGCACCTACATGGCATCTTACTAATATCTGAACGTCATGTATGTATACAATATACATACATATATAGAGGAAACACACACAAAAATAAAAATAAAATTTGAAAAGGAAAAGAATCCAATATTGACTGAGTGATTGGTATTGCAGGTGATAGAATATCTTCAGTGTATTTCAGAGTTCATGGATATGTTGATTTTATAGTCATCACAGATGAGAACACCTCTTTACATAAATATGTAGTATGAAATGTCAAGTGTATATTTATGGCCATTTTTTAAAATTGTCATAAATTCTGTCCTAATAATAAAGAAGATGTTTAGTAAGCTGGCAGTTCGGGAAATTTAAAGGCAAGGCAAGTATTGGCTCAGCTCTGTTGAGACAATCACTGTCATGAAATTATAATAGTGGGATCATTCCTGAAAGGAGAGATTGCATCCCCAAACAGTATTCAGGAATTAGAATTGTGCTAGTAATAACCTGCTCTCAAGAGAATATAAGAATATTTCTTTTAGACATTTCTTTTAAATTTTAAAACAATAATTTTGCTGACCTATGGCTGCCAGACTCTTCCTGCCACGTAATCCCCCAGAGGACCTGGAGGCAGAACGAAGCACCCAGCATCAACAGCCATTCATGCCTTGCCTCTTCACCCTTCTTGAGAGAGGAGAGGATAGAGCCTTGAACCCATACCCCCAAGGAGAGGGAGAGACCTGTACACACTGGGAGAAGAGATGGGAAGATGACAGTTTAAGAACACATCCAAAACCAGAAAGACTTATATAACACCACCAGAGTCTAGGGATTCTTCACCACCAAGACCTGAACATCTCAACACAGATGAAGCTGAAAAGAAAGACCTTAGAAACAACTCCATGAAAATGATAGAGACCTTCAAAGAGGATATGAGAGATGGAAGAATATCAGGTGCTGAAGATAAACTAGAGGAAATAGACTTATTGACCAAATAAAATTTTAAACCCAACAAATCCTTAATACAAAACATCTAGGAAATATGGTACACTGTGAAAAGACCAAACCTAAGAATAATATGTATAGAACAAGGCAAAGAAGCCCAGCTCAAAGGTGCAGAAAATATATTCAACAAAACCATAGAGGAAAACTTTCCCAACTTGAAGAAGGATATGCCTATGAAAGTACAAGAAGCTTACCAAACAACAAACAAACTGGACCAAAAAACAAAGTCCCTTCACCACATAATAATCAAAACACCAAACATACAGAATAAACAAAGAATATTAAGAGCAGTGAAGGGAAAAGGCGAAGTAACATTTAAAGACAGACCTATCAGAATTACACCTAACTTCTCCATGGAAACTCTGAAGGCCAGAAGGTCTTGGATATATGTTCTATAAACACTAACATATCACGAATGCCATCCCAAACTATTATACTCAACAAAACTCTCAAGCACTATAGATGGAGAAAACTAGATATTCCATGATATAACCAGATATACATAATACATATCCATAAATCCAGCCTTACAGAAAATTCTGGAAAGAAAACTACAATATAATGAAATTAGCTACACTCAGAAAAACGTAGGCAATAGATAATCCCACTTTACCAGAAGCCAAAAAAGGCAGGGTAAATGTACTCACAATACTTCCACCAATGACAAATCAAAAGCAAAGAAGAATTAACAATGAATGGTCCTTAATTTCCTTCAATATTAATGGTCACCTATAAAAAGACATAAGCTAACAGAATGGCTATGAAGATAGAATCCATCCTTCTGCTGCATATAAGAAACACACCTCAAATTCAAAGACAGACATTACCTCAGAGAAAAGGGTTGGGAAAAGATTTTCCAATCAAATGAACCCAAGAAACAAGCTGGTACAGCTGTCCTAATATCTAACAAATTAAACTTCAAACTAAGATCAATCAAAAGACATGAAGAAGGTCGTTTTGTATTCCTCACAGGAAAAAATCCATCAGGACAAAGTGTTAATTCTGAACATCTATGCACCAAATAAAAAGGCACCCATGTTTGTAAAAGAAACATCACTAAAACTCAAATCTCACATAAAACTTCACACATTTATAGACGGAGACTTCAACATCCCACTCTCACCACTAGACAGGACCACCAGACAAAAGAGTTAACAAAGAAACAAAAGAACTAATAGAAGTTATGACCCAATCCAAATACACACAAAAAAATATACCTTCTTCTCAGCTACACATGGAACCTTCTCTAAAATTGACCACATACTTGGCAACATAGCAAACCTCAACATAAAAAAAATTAGAATAACAGACCACCATGCTTTAAAGTTAGAATTCAACAATACAAATTGCAGAAACCCTACAAACTCATGGAAACTGAACAATGTGCAATGCACCATTTCTGAGTCAAGGAAGTAATATAGAAAGAAATTAAAGCCTTCCTAGAATTCATTGAGAATGAAGACACGACATATCCAACCTTATGGGACACTTTGAAAGTAGTACTAAGAGGAAAGTTCACAGTAGTAATTGCCCACATGAATAAGCTGGAGGATAGTCACATTAGAATATTAACTCCACAACTGAAAGCTCTAGAACAAAAGGAAACAAACTCACCCCAGAGGAGTAGATGCCAGGACATAATCAAATTGAGGACAGAAATCAATAAAGTAGAAACAAAGAAAGCAATACAAAGAATCAATGTAACAAAGAGTTGGTTCTTTGAGAAAATCAACAAGATAGACAAAACTTTATCCAAACTAACCAAAAAGCAGAGAGAGAATATGCAAATTAACAAACTCAGAAATGAAAAGGGGGACATAACAACAGACACTGAGGAAATCCAGAGAATCTTCAGAACATACTTTGTAAACCTGTACTCCACAAAATTAAAAAAAAATAAAGGAAATGGACAACTTTCTGGATAGATATCACTTACCAAAATTAAATCAAGAACAGATAAGCAATTTAAATAGACCTATAGCCCCTAATGAAATAGATGCAGTCATCAAAAGTCTACCATTCAAAAACTAATGAAATTGATGACTACTTTATATGTTATCCTAGAGCCTTCATCCAAAAGCTGATGGATACAGAAACAGACACTCACAGCTAAACACTGGGCCGAACTCCTGGAATCTAGTTGCAGAGAGGGAGAAATGATAAGTAAAGGGGTCAAGACTAGGCTGCAGAAACCCACAGAGACAGCAGACCTAAACAAAGAGGAGCTCATGAACCCCAGACTGATAGCTGAAAACCAGCATAGGACTGGCCCAGACCCCCTGAATGTGAGTCTCAGTTAAGAGGCCTGGGCAGTCTATGGGACCTCTGATAGTAGAACAATGTTGCATACCTGGTGCATGAAAGGATTGGGGGAGCACATTCCCCATGGAGGGATACTCCCTTAGGCTAGAGACAGGAGGGTGGGCCTAGGCCCTACCCCAAATGACTTGACAGATTTTGATGATCCCTCCTAGAAGACTTCGCCCTCCCTGGGGAGTAGATGGGGGACGGCATGGGGCTCATGGGTATGGAAGTATAGGAGAGAGTGGGAACTGGGATTGATATGTAAAATAAGAATATATATATATATATATATATATATATATATATATTTTTAAACAATCTTTTCTCATTTTACATACCAATCCCACTCCTTCCCCTCCTCCCACTCTCTCCAACTTTTCCCCATCCCATCCATTAATCAGAGAGGTTAAGTCTTCCTATGGGGAGTCAATGAAGTCTGGCACATCTCTTCAATACAGGACCAAGGTCCTCCTCCACATATCTAGACTGAGAAAGGTATCCATCCAAAGAGAATAGGTTCCAAATAGCCAATTCAAACACTAGGGATAATTCCTGGTTTCACTGCCAGTGGCCTCACAGACTGCCCAAGCTACATATGATACATATGACCCCAAAAATTCTACAAGGGAATTCATACAGCTGGATACAAGACCAATTCAAAAAAATCAGTAGCCCTCCTATATACAAATGATGAAAGGAGTGAGAAAGAAATTAGAGAAACATCACCCTTTACAACAGCCACAAAAAGCAAAATATCTTGGGCTAATGTTAACCCAAGAAGTAAAAGACTTGTACAAGAACTTTAAGGGTTTAAATTGAAGATACCAGAAAATAGAAAGATCTCGCATGCTCTCGGATAGGGAAGATCAACAAAATAAAAATGGCAGTCTTACCCAAAGCAATCTATAGAGTCAATGCAATTCCAATTAAAATCAACACAATTCTTCACCTTGAAGAAACAATATTCAACCTCATATGGAAAAACAATTGCCAAAACAATCCTGTACAATAAAGAAATGTCCAGAGTTATCACCATCCCTGACTTCAAGCTCTACTATAGAGCTATAGTAATAAAAACATCTTGGTATTGACATAAAAACAGATAAGTGGACTAACAGAATCTAATTAATAAAAGATCCTGATATTAAACCACACACCTATGAACACCTGTTTTTTTTTTCAAAGAAACTAAAATTTACAATGGAAAAAAAAGGATTTTCAATAAATGGTGCTGACATAACTGGATGTCAACATGTAGAAGAATGCAAATCGATCCATATCTGTTCCCATGCACAAAACTCAAGTCCAAACAGATCAAAGACCTCAACATAAATATAGCCACACTGAACCTCATAGAAGAGAAAGTGGGAAGTACCCTTGAACGAATGGGCACAGGACACCACTTCCTAAATGTAATGCCAGTAGCATAGACACTGAGAAAATATGAGAATCTTATGAGGCACTCCCTCCTTCTTTCTAAGGGCCCTGCCCTCAGAGATCTATAGCCACTCACCTCCAACAGCCCCATCTAAAGGTTCACATCACATCTTAATATTACCACACTAAGGACTAACCTTCTTATTTATAAATCCTGAAGAGACAAAACACATCCAAACCATAGCAAGGATGCTTCAAGGGAACTCTCTTCAAGCACTGGATGGGTGGGATGGCGAGGCTGATGAGAGCCACAGTAAAAGGCTATGGAAGCAGCAAAGACATGAGCACCTTTGGAATTTATCCTAAAGAGAAAGTCTTATGGGTTTCTCAAAAGCTTGTAGTTGTTCTATGCTTTCCCTTTGTATCTGTTGCTTTGTGTGAATGTTTTAAAGTGTTTAAACATGATCTTTACCATGAGCTGGAAGGTCTAGTTATATATCTACTGAACACAAATATGTGGGAAGAAGGGTTGTGATGAAGTTGAGAATGGGTCTAAGCTACTGATCTTGTCAGTCATGTCTGTGGGAGACCAACCACTAAGATAGAAGTTTCTGTTTTAAAAAAATGTAATAATTAAATTTCACAAACCCATTTCTCCTTCTTGTCATTGCACTATTATCTTTTATATGCTCAATATGAAAAAAAATCTGTTTTGCATTCCTTTTCTGGTCACTATTCTTCATATCATCTCCTGCCTACTACTGAAAACAATGCCATCAACTCATTGAGACAAGTGGTGGAAAATGCTGTGTTGGCCATCTGTAGTGTCATGAATAGCTGCTTACCAGGCTGAGGCAGGAAGTTCACAAGTTCAAAGCCTTCCTGTTCTGGGAATGATAGATGTCCTACATATTTCAGTCACCCCCTGGAGGTGCAGTGACCCCTCTTGGAGAGCTTAGTTCATAGACGGTGTCTACTTAAGGGTACAAAGGAGATGAAAGGTAGCCATAGTGAAAACTCCAGCTTGTTCATCTTCCAAGGGCAAGGGCTGGGTGGGAAATTTCAAAGGGCTTTATTAGGGTATTGGGAACTGAATGTGGGAGTTTGGGCACATCCTGGGTATATGTCTGGAAAGCAGATGAAAAAATTAACATTCCATGTCTTTTCTGGAAAAAAGAATGAAAGACAGTGTGGCCCTGTTGAAATGGAGAACATTTTATTCCACTTACTAGTTAAAAGCCTTGGACCAGTTATGCAAGACAATATACATAAAGCAGAAAGAATAGGTAAAGTATCACATTATGTAAAATATAGCAAGGACATTGGCACCTACCTTCTTAGACTATTGTGAGAGTTTTAAAAAGATGGTACTCAAATAGTGTCAGACCCCAAAGGTCTGCTGAGATAATAGTTTCAAGGAAAGCTTGGAGTAGTTTCCATGGTGCCAATCTAAACAGGAAGGGAAAGAATATGTAGTGAGGATTCAGGCTCCATGGATCCAAGCCACACTTCCTGGAAGTTTGACCCACATGGAAGATAGGGGACAGAACTCCAGACTGGACTGGAGTGGTTGCCCATACTTCATCAATCACTGCTAATTTCATCACCCCTTTTATTTTCTAGAAAATGTTTGACACTGAATATACTGTCTTTTTCATTCATCTGTTATTGGTCCCCTGCTCCTACCCCCATCCCACATCAGCCTCCTTCTCCTGTAAGTCCCCTGAGAACAGTTGTTTGGGCTGTATTATTCACCCTTTAGCTAAAAAGCCTAGGCCCTAACTTCTGCTTAATAGTGATTTGTTACATTAATTATTGAATTAAGGCCTTGTTTTCTTGATCCCAGTGAAGAGGTATTTGAGCTCACTGATCAGCAGAGGGGAAGAATTCCAGAGCATGAAAAGCTGACAACATTGGAAAGCAAGACGGATCAGGAGCCTGGATGGAAAGCGCAGGTGGAAAGACAAGAGTGGAAAGAGGAGCGCGTGTGTCTTGTCCTAGCTATCAGATTCCATCAGAGCCTGACTAATATCGCTCTAGCTCTCATTCCCAGACAGCTGGCTCTGATACTCATGTGATTAAGCACATGCTACAATTAATCATCTTTATAAAATAGCTCAAAGAAGATTACATCTAGCAAGAAGCTATCTGGCCTTCTTATGGTCCTCACAACCTTTATTATGTTGGTTCCTCCCTAAAGCAAGCCATACTTTGTCTCAACCCTAAAAGATGCAGGAAGGCTTTACATGAGCACAAGTGGGAGTGACCTGTGTCTGAGATGATGTCACTCATCTGAATGTAGTGAGCAGGTGGAGACTCATGTTCCAGTTAGCATTTAATAGACCATAGTCCCCATTAGTGGGTAAGAAGTGGTCACCTTGAAGATTCTAGCAGAGGAGAGGCATTCCTGTGACTTCTAAAGTTACTACAAATAAATCACCTGCAAGTTCAGCACTGCACTTACATAAAGACTACACAGTTTTCTCGGTATATACACATACACGATTGCCATCTTTCTGTAGACACCTAACTACACTCAGTCATCTTTGGGAGAAAAATCTCATAGGAACATTTGGCTGTGAAAATAGATACACAGATACCCTACTGGGAGCATTACTGGATGATATTAATTCAAGAAGGTCTAGCCTCAGAATCCCCATGTTTTTTCATTGTAATATGTCAAACTGGTGTGACTATTTTTGTGAAACACAATAAAAAATGTTTACTTTCTTCCTTTTTTCTAATAAATTTTTTTGTTGGGTTGATTTTTTTATTTATTACCATATGTCCCGTCTCAAAACTCATTTGTCATCAGAGAGAAGAAATCCAAGGCTGAGGAAAGATGAGGACTGGGGACAGCAGAAATCATTTGGAGTCTTCATTCCCAGAATTCAATAATTCATTCAGCCAGCTCTTCCTAAGTTTTTTTCTACCATTAGTCATTTTATATAGACACCAGAGACAGAGAGAGACTGAAAAGCTTTCAGGAGAGACAGATAACACACACAAACCTAACTAAAAGACTAGAGGGATGGCTCATTTGGTAACACGGTTGCTGTGCAAGCATGGGGACATGAGTCAGGATCTCCAATACCCACATAAAAAGCCAAGCATGGCAGCGTGTGCCTGAGTCTCAGAATGGGGAGGGGAGAGAAACAAGAAACCACTGTGCTTACTGTCTAGCTAGTCTAGCCATCCATTAAACTCTGGGTTCAGTGAGAGACTCTGCCTCAAAATATAAAATGTGAAGACAGACTGAGGAAAACTCTGGCCTCCACATGCATGTACATTCATGCACACCTGCACACACATGTGCACACATGAACAGACACACAGAAAGGGGAGAACAAACTATGGACAGGCAAAGGCTAAATGATTTGCAAGCAACCATGATACTTGACAAACTATGATCAGCAAAGGCCTCTTGGGGAAAGTACTGCTTAAGCTTACTTTTAGATTTCATGTTACTTTGCTCAATACTATCATAAAATAATTGATAAAAGCAACTTGAGGAAAGAAAAGTTTGCTTTGCCATTTAGTTTCAGGATATAACTCGCCAGAATGGTGAAAGGGTATTGGCAAGTGTGGCTTCCACTGTGACAACAGTAGAAGGAGGCAGCTGCTCATATTTCATCTATACTCAGTCAGGAAGCAAGGGGAGATGAATTCTGGGGCTTGGCTGCCTTCTTCCTTTTTTCATATTTATTTATTCTATGACTCCACCCTGTGGGAGAGTGCCACCAATAGTCAGGGTGGATCTTCCATCCTCAGCTAACCCTCTCTGGAAACATCCCCACAGACACACCCATATCTTCTAGATAACTGTAGATCTGTACTACTCACACCACAATGAAGAGTAGCTATCTACACAGATATTAATGAAGTTCTAGCTATATAGGCATCTGGAGAAAGATGTTCAGGCAGAGAGAACAGATATGTAGGTCTTGAAGAAGAAACATGTTTATACACTCCCAGAAACAGGTAGAAGGCTTGTGTGGTCAGTGTGTGTGTCAGCAAGGAGGGTGAGGATGGCCATTGTGAGCATGCAGCCACCCACTCACATAGAGCATAGGGTGCTTGGCTCCAGGTTAGGGCCTTTGGATACTGCTATAGCCCAGCCCCAATTTCATGTGGAAACCTAATAAACACAACTGTACAACTTTAAGAAGTGGGAATTTTAGGAGGTGTTTGGGTCATAAGGTACCCTTGTGAATGGATTTATTGCCTTTTAAAAGGAGCCTAAAAAGCCCATTCATCCCTTCTGTAATATTGAGAACCAGACAGAATCTCCACCAGCAAAGCAGAAATCAAGGCTCCACAGACACTTCAATAGATACTTACCTCTCAGAACTGTGACTGATGTCTCCTTCTTAAAAGTTATCCAGTTAGAGGTGTTCTGTTTCAGCAACCCAAGTGGACTAAGATAAATGCAAGATGTAATGACCAGCCAGTAAAAAGGCTTTTTCCCTCTTGATCTGATATGCATTTTTAAAAGTCTTCTGGCAGCTACATGGAAAATAAATCACTGCAAAGAAGGAGAGGAAGTAGAAGAAATTTGAAAGGCAAGCAAGAGCATTCAGTCATTAAGACAAGAGCAGAGGCAGGGGCAGTGGTGAGAGGCATTGGAGGTAAAACCAGAAGGCTGTAGACTGGATTGGACAAAAGCTTAAGATAAAAACTAGACAAAGATGCTTCTAGGTTTTGCACCAAGCACAGGTAGGTTTGATTCCCTTTCCTAAAATGGAAAAAAGGGAGGGGCAGGTTTTGATGCTCTTGTTAAGGGTCCATTTTGGGACAGGCTGACTTAAGATGCCTACAGACATGCACAGAATGGTTGTAATATGCAAGTGATGCATACAGAACTTGAGGACCCATAAATATTCCCCATCTGCAGGGCATCCTGAAACCAGACCCAATAGGCACTAGGGCTTGACGAGACTATACCAACAGAGTAAGTGCAGCAATGGCAGAAAACTGCCAAATCTTTGGGATGATTTTAGGCAGCAAAGGCTTGGAAAAGGCTCAGAACAAAAGCAAGAGGCAAGAAAGTGGGAACACTTTGTTTAAACAACTTGTTTAAGGGATTTTGATATAGAGAGAACTTTGAAACAGTGTGGCAGCCAAGCTGAGATTAAGTAAGTCTAGTACATGGAGAGGAAGCTGGTGTGCTCTGGCCCACCTCAGCTACGGCCTATCACAGCTGCACAGACATTGAAGCCTTGTGTGTCAGATTTCCAACTTCTCAAACGCAGAAGGTTACACTCTCATTTAAAAGACTCCCGGTTTCACATGTTGAGTCAATTTCGTTCTTCTAAAGGAGCCATTGTGCCAATCAAACCAATGTATCTGTAAGCCAGATGGTTCCAAAGTGAGGCCCTGGCTTCACAGCAGCAAGGAGGCCTCTGTTCTCAGTCCCACATGGCTTCTCACAGTGTCCCCACCCCGCAGTCAGGCCATCTTGGTCATGTTCTATGCTAGAGTTGAAATATCGTAAAGATGTTTATTTTTGTCTGGTAGATATCAAATCACTAGTTTTACCATGTTTCAACTTAATTGACTTGTTCTTTTCATTCATTCAATTAACTATATCAGTAACAAGTAGAAAAGAAAACTTTTAAAACAAAAGCACTTTTCATAGCAAAATCTCAAACAACAGTCACTGAAGTATAATTCTGATCCAAAACATAGACAAAAATTTTATATGAAAAGCCCATAAAGCAACATTAGGAGAAAGTAAAACTGCTGATAAATAAATGGCAAGCTGTGATGTACTGGATGACAGGAAGAATCTAACATGTAACAAATGTCAGTTCCCTCCAAAACCCTGTATTTATACAATAGCCTGGAGGGAGGCAAGATCAGACAGAAAGCTTCTCCTGAGAGCAGATAAAGACATCTAAAATTTTACTCTTTAAAAATCTCTTGCTAATTCAATGGTGTGTGTGTGTGTGTGTGTGTGTGTGTGTGTGTGTCTGTGTATGTGTGTGTGAGTTTGAGTGTGTGTGTGTGTGAGTTTGAGTGTGTGTGAGTGTGTGTATGTGAGTGTGGTGTGAGTGTGTGTGAATATGAGTGTCTGTGTGAGTATGTGTATGTGAGTGTGTGTGAGTTTCAGTGTGTGTGTGAGAGAGTGTATGTCTGTGTGAGTGTGTGTGAGAGAGTGTGAATGTGTGTGTGAGAGAGTGTGTGTTTCTGTGTGAGTGTGTGTGAGTGTGGTGTGAGTGCGTATGATTTGAGTGTGTGAGCATGTGTGAGAGAATGTGAGTGTATGTGAGTTTGAGTGTGTGAGTGTGTTTGTGTGTGGTGTGTGTGAGTGTGTGTATGTGAGTGTGTGTGTGTGTGTGTGAGTGTGTTTGTGTGTGGTGTGTGTGAGTGTGTGTTTGTGTGTGTGAGTGTGTTTGTGTGTGGTGTGTGTGAGTGTGTGTATGTGAGTGTGTTTGTGTGTGGTGTGTGTGAGTGTGTGTATGTGAGTGTGTGTGTGTGTGTGAGTGTGTGAGTGTGTTTGTGTGTGGTGTGTGTGAGTGTGTGAGTGTGTTTGTGTGTGGTGTGTGTGAGTGTGTGTGTGTGTGTTTGTGTGTGGTGTATGTGAGTGTGTGTATGTGAGTGTGTGTGTGTGTGTGTGTGTGTGTGTGTGTGTGTATTCATACAACACATGTGGCACTCACAGGACAACTTCATGGACCCATCATTTCTGTCCTACCTCCACATAGGCTCTGGGCATCAAAGTAGGTCAGTCAAACTTGCACGGTCTGAAATTTTACCCTGTGAACAATCTTGCTAGCTCTATCATCTCACTGAAGTTCTAAAATTTAAACAAAAATCCAAGAGGCCTGTCCCAGTTTTCTTTCTGTCATTGTGGTGAAATACTTTGGTCAAAAGTGCCTTTGGAACCAAAGGGTTTATTTGGCTCTTAGTTCCACATCATAGTCCATCATCAAGGGAAGGCAGGACAGAAACTCAAGCAGAAACAAGGAGGAACGCTGCATGCTGGTTCACTCATATACGCTGACTTTGCTAACTCCCTTCTATAACCCAAGACTACCCTCCTAAGGATGACACCACCCATATTGGTATGGGCCCTTCTATATTAAAGTGATGTCCCACAGACATGCTGATAGGACAATCTAATCTAGAAATTCTTCAGTCTATGCCTTCCTCTCAGACAACTTTAGCTGATACTTAAAGCTAACTAGGTCAGAGAATAAAGCAGTTGAAAAAAAGTGGTATGGACTACCAAAATGTATGAAATGAAACAGGAATAGTAATAGATGCCTATAATACCAGCACTTGGGAGGCTGAGGACAGAGAATCATGACTTCAAAGCCAGTCTGAGCTACAGAGCAGGGCTTTGTTTTAAAAATAATTATTATAAATCTACAGTCTAGTTGATGTTTTAATTACCTATGTAGTTTATTGTGTTAGTACTTGACTGGACTAATTGAACAAAGATAGAATTGAGAATACAGGAACATATCCACATATAAATAATGGAATTGTGACCAAGGGTAGCCTTTCGGTTTGTTTGTTTGTTAATTTATTTATTCATCTTATTTTACATATCAATTACAGTTTCTTCTCCCTCCCTTCCTCTCTCCCTCCCTCCCATGTCCCTCAACCACCCTCCTATCCCATTCCCCCTCAAGGGGAGGGTGGTGCCTTCCAGGAGGGGTCAACAAAATTTGTCAAGTCATTTGGAGTAGGGACTAGGCCCTCCTTCCTGCCTCTAGGTTAAGGGAGAATCCCTCTATGGGGAATGTGCTCCCAAGTCCTTTTGTGCACCAGGGATACATCCTGGTTCCACTGTCAGTGGTCCCTTAGATTGCTCAGGCCTTCTAACTGAGACGCATGTTCAGGGTTTCTGAGTATGTACAATGCTGGTTTCCCAGCTATCAGTCTGGGGGCCCATTAGCTCCTCCTTGTTCAGGTCATCTGTCTCTGTGGGTTTCTATAGCCTGGTCTTGTCCTCCCTCTCTGCATCTGGATTCCAGTTTGACTCAGTGTTTAGCTGTGGGTGTCTGCTTCTGTTTCCAACAGCTACTAGATGAGGGCTCTATGATGGTGGCTAAGTTAGTCATCAATCTCATTATCATGGAGAGAAAGACTTTTATGGTAACCTTTCCACTGTTGCTCAAATTGTTAGTCGGGGTCAGTCTTGTAGGTCAGGATAAATGGATAACCATTTAGCAACAAAAGATCTATTTTAACTATATGATATACCCAAGTAAAGGCTAATAAGCTAAGATGTTAAATAATAAGTTATGTCTAAGTTATGTCTAAAAAATTAATACATATCCCAGATGTCATGAGTGATTAAATGAAAATTCCAATGCTGAGTTGCCTATGAGTTGTTGGCAAGGAAGGGTACAGGCTCCTTCAAATTAGAATAGGTTATTGCTCATAACTGCCCCTCAGAACTAGTTGGTAGAGCCCTTTTGCTGAAGATACTGTGCATTTTGGGTGTAGGATATAGAGAAGCTGGAATGAGCTAGAGGCTTCTTCTCAGTGAGCTATCTTTCATTTATGGTGGAGGTTGCAACGTAGGCATGGAGTAGAAAAGTAATGAACAGCCTTACCCAGCTACTGGCTTTGAGTGTTACAATACCAACCCCCCCCCCCCCAGGCCAGATACTTCCACTGGTGTAATATTGGCAGAAATAACTATTATGGAGTAGTCAACTGATACTGGTTGGATCAGAGGGCCACTCTGTAGGAGGGAGTGCTTGCTTGTTGCTATGGGCCTGGTCAAAGGCCCTAAGGATGAACCTACTTCTGTTTTGCCAAATGTTTATGTTGTCAAATTGCCTCTTAACTATTCATGTTTATACCTGTGGATTAATGCTGCCCTCTTCTTTGGTCAAAAAAGTTTGTTTGTAAAAACAGCAGTTAACACAGAGATTCAAGGCTGGCCAGAGTACTCAGAATAAGTGACTATTAAGTGTTCACCTCTTAAAATGGTATCCATGTCATCCCTCTAAGGCTCAGGGAACATCAAAGAAGAGAGGATAGGAAAAATCTAAGAGCCAAATAATAATTAGGAGGAGGGTTGTGAAATGTTGTTTCTTGGGGGTGACATGTCCACTGAGAGCTCACAGTAGCTACAGTTATCTGGATAGGCCTTGTATATTGGTGTGCTGGTCAACATTTAGCCATGGATTTGAAGAGGGAGGGAGGAACTCATGGGAAATGACCCCTTCCAAGGGACCTACTGGCAGTTGATGGCTGGGGGAATTGAAAGAATGGGTCACTGTCTTCAGTAGTGTAGCCCTACTTGATCAAGTGAATACCTCTACACCCAGGTGCACGTGGATTGCCCTGATTAATCTCAGCAGGTTACAAAACAAGAGACTTATGATAGTGGGAAGAGACTTTATTTGAAGGTGGTGAGGGGATAGTGGGAGGGAGAGGTGATAAGAAAGGATGAAGTTGAATGTAACCAGAACATGTATACGTGTATGAAATTGTCAAAGAGTGAATTAATCGAGAAAAGGAAACAGCAACAGCGGCATCTTCACAATCTTGAGACAATGAAAGTTTTTTTTCTTTTAAAAAACAAGACACAGAAAGTGGTTACACCATAAAAGGCTGACCACTCAAGTGGATTACATTAAATTAAGAAAGAGCGTTGAAACCAGGCATAGTTGTGCACACCTATAATCCCATCACACAGGAGATGGTGGCAGGAGGACCAGAAGTTCAAGGTCAGACTTGGTTACATAAAGAGTCCAAGGCCAAATTGAGCCACATGAGACCCTGTCAACAAAAACCAAGAGCACTGGAAATGAAGCCACATATCAGGAGAATGTATTCGTAACACCAACATATGACATTGAAAATATTTGTGAACACCTGTTGATAAAAAAGAAAAGAACTGATATCTAAAATTTTTTTTTAAAAAAAATGGGTTGAAGATGTTAAGGGCACTTCACAGAAGAGGATATCCACATCACCATGAAAATACAAAGAGGTGCTTGGCATCATTAGTCCACAAAGAGATGTAAATTAAAGCCACAATGAGATACACCGACAAAACACCAAAATGGCTATAATAAAAGACTGATAATCTCTAGTTTCTGGCAAGCAGAAGGAAGATCTGAAACTCTTATATACTGCTGAAAGGAATGCAAATTGCAATAACCACTCTGGAAAATTGGCAGTTCCTACTAATGTGGAACACATGTTTTGGGAATTGACTCATGACCCAACTATTCCATTTCCAGGTATAGTCTCAACAGAAATTTGGACATGTGTGCACAAAAATATAGACCCAAGGGTGCTCACAGCAGCATCACTTTTCAGACCCTTGAATCCAATGCACATTCACAGAACAGACAAAAAGCTGCTAGTTTTAGAGTAAAGAAATGTTAACTGGGAAGTGAAATAAATTAATGCAAGGATGTGTGTGTGTGTGTGTGTGTGTGTGTGTCTAAAACATATGGTTGATCAAAAGTAGCCCACTGAAAGTCATAGCACTGAGTATTTACACTTCTGTGATGTCCCAAATCCTGCCAAACTAACCTGTGGTTTCAGAATGAAGGACGATGGTTTATTACCTTCCCAGGAATAGTACCCTGGCAAGAACATAAGTGTTTTCCGTGGGGGTAGCAAGAGAATTTTCCATGATCTTGATAGCCATGTTTGCATCATGAGAATCATCATTTATCATCTTCTCCTCTGTAAGTTTCCTTAAAACATTTACTAGCACTTGTAATGTACCAAATTCAGTATAGACCTAGCAGGGTAAGGAACAGAGGAATATGGCTCCTGTCCTTAGGAAGCCTAATCTGAGGGATTTAATAGACAGCTGTTCTAGTTTTATCTCTCTTGCTGTGATAAAAACAAACCCTGACCAAAGCTACCTAGGGAAGATAGAGTTTATGTGGTTCACAGGTCCAGGTTATGATCCATTATTGTCAACGTAAAAATTAAAAACATCACATCCCTAGTCAGGAGCAAAAAGAGATAAAGGCAAGGATCCTTCCCCACTTGCTTACTTTCTCTCAGCTCTGTTAGGATTCTTCAGGCCCTGGGAATGGAGTTGCCCAGTAGGCTGGATCTTTCAGCATCAATCACTAATCAAGACAATTCCCCACATACTAACCTAATATAGATAGTTCCTCCTTAAGATTCTCTTCTCAGGTGATTCTAAGTTGGATCAAGTTTACATTTGAAATTAGCTATCACAGCAACTATTTTCTTTCTTGATCTAGGAATGAGAGTCCATCTTGAATCTTAGGTTCAGGAATGAGAGTCCATGTTATATCTCAGGGGCAGATGCATAGAAAATCAATTATACTGACTCTTTCTTTATTTTCCTAAAAGTGCATTCACAATTTCTTCTCAGTCACAGACACAGAAGCAAAGGTTTCCTCTCACACCTGTACTCTGAGCTCTGCCTTCCCAGTTGTATCTATTCTATATCTTTCTACTACTTTGCCATCAGTTCTCCGATATGCTCTTTCAGATCGTTAGATTGATCAAATGAAGACTTGACAATGAAAAGCAGCACAATCCATAACCTACTGATACCTCTTATATCCTATCCACATAACTTTTCTTTTCAATGAACTCATGACAGTCATTTGCTACTGTAGGATTCTGCTCCACTAGACATGCCTGACTGGACAGGTCTGGACACTAGCCAGAAGCTAAACTAATCACACTCTTTCCAAGAATTTGACATCAAAAAGGTGAAAGGTATGTTTCCCACATGACAAGACTTCTATGTGTAGATGTGAGAGCCATGGGATACTTTGTTTCCCCATGAGGTCTGGGAAATTACAAAGATTAGACCTAAAGAGTAAGAATGAGGCAGAGCTATGGAGAGGAGTGGGGAGGAAAGACGGAGGGAATGCTGGAATGACCATGCTCCCACTTCTGGGTCTGGGTGTGCTCTGACCAAATCTTTTATGGGTTGTATTATAAGCCTCCCATGAGGAAATGTAGTTTTGACTAACTTTGACTAGAATATGTATAAAATAACATCTGAACAGGGGATAAGTAAATGAAGTAAAAAGTAAAAGCTTCCTCTATTCCAAGTCCACAGTAATTATCCTTGCTAGTAAATATACATTAGACATATCTAAATTTATATCCCTCTTTCCATCAGTTGCACACAATACAGGGGATATTATTTATAAGGGAGTCTTATAAATATGCATGTACATATATGTGTATATTATTTATGGTTGTGAGCCTAGCCTTTAACGGCTGAGTTATCCCTCCAGCCCAATATATGTATATTATTATACCTAAGTGGAACCATAATGTTCTACTTGATTGTTCATAGTAGCATACCTATAAGGTATTCCCATGTCAGAACACACATATCTCCTTCCTCTTTATACTTGCTAATGATACCCCATTGTATACAAATGCTGTAATCATAAATCCTTAAGACATAAACTGTCCCAGGTTCTTCAATACTGCAATGTATATGTTTTATCACATACCACAGTGTTTTTGTGAATCTGTACAGTTAAAATTCTTAAATTTCAGCTTTGGGAACCCATGATTTGTACATTTAAAACATTAAATTCAACAATTATTATTCAATTGGCCCTTTTATTGACATAAATGTAAAGAAAGGGGCATTAAAGTGTCCTGTAAGTAGGACCAAAGGATTGTGGAACAGTAAGTGAGATAAAGCACAGAACACAGAAACATGAAAGGGAATGTGGTTTTGTGTCACACAGGCCAAAAGACGTTCGAGTCTTCCTCGATCTGATGTAACCAAGGCCAGCAAGTTCTTAATGAGACATCTTGAGTCAGAGTGATAAGATGTATATCCACCCACATCCTGCTGTAAAGCAAGACGTGATGAGTGTAACTATTCCCACTATGGTTGAGAACTCACGAACTCAGGAGCTCTATAGACATGGCAGGACTTTCGCTAGCCCTCTTTGGTCTTCCAAAAGTCCTCATGAACAAACCAAGAAGATAGTAAGGATTTCCCCACCATCTAAACATTTATTTGACACTTGGAAGTTTAGAGAAAGAACAACATTTTACTCCTTGTAGAGCTCTGGGGTAACTATAACAATGATATTATGCCAGTATGTATCACATTACTGTAACAAAATATTCGAGATAATTAACTCATAAAGACATAAATTTATGCAGGCTATTAGGGTTCAAGATGAAGGGCCCTGTTGTCTTGAGTCTCCAATAAGGAATCACACCATGGCAGAGACACATGAGGAAGCAAATGGTTCACCTATGAAACCAGGAAGCAAAGAACAGACAGAAAGAGATCAGGGTCCTACAAAGACCTCTGAGGGCAAGGCATGAACACCCTGAACACCCTAAGGACCTCCCACTAGGCCCAACCTCTTAAAGGGTCCACCACCTCCCTAGAAGAGCATCATCTTAGAGAACCTTTAAGTCATGGACTTTGTGGGGGAGGGGCACTTAACAAACCATAGCAAGTACTCACTTTGTAGATGGGGAAACTAAAGGTTACAAGTGCTCCCATATGTTCTTTACATCAGCAGAGTCCCAAGCTTTAGCCAGTAGCCTCTGCCTTTGAAGCAGACCTTCTAAGCAATGCCACTGACCTCAAACTGCCAATTCCAACCCATTTCGTAGACCAGTTATTTATAGCTAATATAAAGCATTAATAAGGTAATAATTAGTTCTCCAATTTAGTATCTCTGAGTGAGGCTTGGGGGTGTTGGCAAGGGACTATCAGTGTTTGAATCCTCAGAGTTTCTATTTTGGTTGAACCACCACCACCACCACATGTTAAGAAAGAACATGCCACCCAGCAGTTTACTGAACATAGGCTCTTAGGAAAGAGATGAGTAAATAGTTCTGATAGTAAGTCAAGAAGTCCTAAGTTAGCAAAGCTTTCTTGGAAATTCTGGTGTGTTAGGAAATCCTCAGAGCTATACAGCTGTTTTCTGTAGCCACACACTGCCCCCTCAGCCCCACCTCCATGCTATCACTATCCAAGGTAATTCTTAAGTCTCTGTGAGGTTTGAGTTATGTTGCCCAATCAGCACGGTAAATGTTGGCACACAGGCCACTGGCCTTGGGTCTCTGTTGGGAAACAGTTTCCCCAAGAGGCAAGAGCCTCGCCTTGCAATCCTGTTAAAAATAGATGTGTGCATTCGGGGGGGGGGGGGGGGGGCAGCCACGGGAAGTGGTTTTGGCATTTCCTGTGGTCAAATGTACATCTGTTATCCGCCAACTGATTTCTAGAATGTGATCACAGAGCACTTACAGTAACAATTTGTATACCAAATAGCTAATAAGAATGTGTGCCTCTTCAGAAGTACAAATGCAAAGTGTGCAGGGAAATTAAAACGACCAGTGTGATTTACATCCTAAAATAAAGCAGCAGCATCTTATACTTGACTATTCTTTTCACCTTCTTGACCTACATACTTACTGTCACTGACCTTGTGGAGAACCATGGAGTTCAGGCCCCAAGGCTCACATCCCTGAATAGAGCTTGAAACATGTATAGACATCCCTAAATGATTTCTTAGTAAGTGTCCCAAGCTTAGCCTGAACAATACAGAACTTTGAGGAGATGAAACCATTTCTTTCCTGGTCTACCCCAGAGAAGCTAGAGATGCCATCTTTCACCCAGTTGTGCAAGCCCACCTCCAGGGGCCTTTGATGACTCTTCTGCCATACCCAGTCCCTTGTGGGTCACCCACACCTTTCTATCCAGACCTGATCTTCTAGCAAAGCTTCCAACATCCCTCACATGGTTGACTGAAATAAGCCTTCTGCAATTCTTGACTCCTGACAATACACTGTCCCCTACTGAAAACCCCCTACATCTTACCTCCAATGCTTAAATTAAAAGCCTTGTCTTACAGAGTGCATGAAATATACCTCCTGCCCACCTGTCTGACTTCCTTCTGTAAATGCTCTGTATGCCCCAGTCACCTTGTTTCTGAGCCTGACATCCTCAGAATACCCAGGGAATCTACCTGTTCTCCCCAGGTCCCTATAGGGTCAGATGTCTCTGTGACCCAGGTGTCTGCATTCTGCTGCCATCCCCCCTGGTCTTTCAATGTGACCTGCAATCATGTGAAGCTGCTATCACAGGCCAGTGGAGAAGCAGAACCTTGCTTGCCCAACTCCTCACTGGTTCCTACAGACTGCCCTGTGGTTTGTTGAATGAATCTCTGACTCAGCAAATATGAGTGAAACCTGTGTCTCACACTTGACTCAGGTAGATGAAGATGAAATTAACCTAGATGGAAAGTGTCACTGTGAATTTTTCTCTAACTTGTTTGAGAACTTTCCATGAAGAACATTGCCAAGACTGCCAGGGCAGTGACAGATCTCCTAAGTAGGGGCAGTTTTAGAACAAATGTGATCCAATCAATTCCATCATGTTCCTGGATGTATAAAGGAATAAAAAGGCTATGACAGATACATGTCTTCATTCTGCATACATTTATTGATGTCTTAGTGTATATAGTGGCCGTGGCAGCTGGGAAGGATTCAGAAGTGACGAAGGAGTCTGAGCTCTAGTGGAATTCAGTTTGGGGGACAAGTAGTTATACAAATACGTATTTGCTTATTTGGTGATGGGAGCCAGGAGGGCATAGGATGTTGTGAAAAAGAACCATTACATGCAGACACAAAGGGACTTTCAAGGATGCAGGCTGAGTCAGCACTGAGGCAGACTCACCCAGACCTTTCCTTGTACTCCAGTCCCCTTCTTCCCCCAGCACAGCTGGAGGCCGCACTGCATCCTACAGCTGAGCCATCTGAATCTGCGTCCTGTGACACCCTCACCATTTGAAGTTCCTCCACATCCACACTGAAACCCCCATGTCACTGAGAGCCTCTGCAGCCAGGAGCAAAGCCACCATGACCAGATCCTGCCGATTCATCATGGTCCAATGCTCAGCTTGGGCTGAAACTTCATGAAGACCAGCCAGCATCCTAAGCATGTCCCTGCACAACTATAGCCCCTTTGCAGATGAGAAAACAGATACACAGAGAATCTCAACCAGTTGCCCCAAGTCACAAGAGAAAGTGACAAACCCGCATCTGTCAATCCTCCTCCCATGCCTCAGGCAACGGTAGAAAAGAGTGACTGGAATGTCTAGGTAGTGGTGTTCCCACAGGAGGCTGTGTTAGGTGTGTCTGTGGGTCTGAGATGACTGACATGGTCCTGACTGAAAGGAGCTTGCATTCAAGGCAGCATTGAGTTGCTGGATTTTGCAGGATGTGAACCCTGCAGCCCGGCCTGTTTACTAAGTCACACTGTGTACTTTCGAGGCACAGTGTGCTTTGAAGATAAGACCTCACTCATTCTCAGAACATTTCTTTGAGTCAGAAATCATTGTGGCCACTTTGCAGATAAATCAACTGAGGCACAGGCCTACAAACCAGCATGGGCCAGTGTCATTCGTCATATCAGAAGACAAAGGGCAACTCAGCTCTCTAGCCACAAAGTCTGGTTCTGTGCATCTCCGAGCTGCCGCTTCCTCATCCAGAGCCTGCATGGCCTAAGCCAGAACATCTCGAGAACCTTCTTTCTCCCCCAGGGCAAGTCATCAGTGTTAGGTGAAGAGGACACCGGTTAGCTGTGTGCCAGCAAACACAGTCTTTATTTCTGGTGTCTCTCATTGATTTACCTGTGCAGAATCACAACCTCCCTCCCTTCACAACCCCAAATAGGAAGCTTGGGGGCTTATGGAAGGGTACCTGCCCCTCCTTTACCCAAAAGGGGGCAGTAGTTTCCCAGAGGGAAAAATCAAGGTGATATCATTCACTGAATCAAGGGGCAACCTTGCTCAGTGTGGGAAACCCATCACGCCCACCACAGAGAGTTACTCTACAGGGTGCTGCAACGTTTAAGCTTTCTCCAGCCCTGTGTGCAAGAGGTCCTAGGCCAGTGTGCAGTGAGGCATGAGACTCTGGAAGCAGGGAGATGAGGAGGAAACACATACCAGAGGAACAAGGGGAAGTGTGGAGTTTAAGGACTCCTTCTGAGACCTTAGGAGCTGCAAGGAGGGATCAGGCCAGATTACCTTCAACTGCTGTGTCTTTGTTCCAGAATCTTCCCTGTAGCTATGAGCTCCCACTATAAAAGGATGGTTTACCATTATCTTCCTTCCTTTCTTCCTTCCTTTTTCCCTTCCTCCCTTCTTCCTCCCTCCCTTTTCCATCCCTCCTTTTTCCCTCCCTCCCTTTCTTCTCTTTCTCTCCTTTTTTTCTTCTCCTATCCCCCATTACACATTGTCTTAATTTTTCCAAGTAAGCCATTAAAAAGGAGTCTCTTTATTCAATATGTTCTCTTTCATTAGGAAATGAAGGAACAAATACTAATTTAAGGCCATTTAGATGTGCAGGATGAAAGTAAGAAATGAATATGACAAAGTATACAGGAGTGGGCTGTGGCAGAAAATCACAGGTACTCACTGCAGAGCAGTGGCCCCAAAGGCTACTCATGGGCCACAGCAAGGAGGCATATTTTTAGCTGAATTGATACCCAGCTTTTAAAACAATTTCACATGAAAATAGCCCTGTCTATGTTCTCTGGTTGCTAAAGCCTTCTGCCCTCCATTTTTCATGTGGCCTTTCTTCATTAATGACTAGGCCCCATGGTCCCTAGTTACGGCTTGAATAGTCTGTCCACCAAAGGTTCATGTGACAGCATATTAGAAAACGAAGAAAACCTGCCAGAAAGTGACCAGGTCACAGGACCCTATCCTCGTGAAGGGTCAGTGTTGTCTTGTGGAACTGGACAGGTTAGTGTGTGTGAAAGTCCCAAAAATGTGGGTGTTATAAAAAGTGAACTCCCTAATTTCTTTCTTCTTGTCTTTCCACGTAACCTAGTCCTCCCCGTGCATGAGGGTGGCTCCCTTTACACCCCTTTCACCCCACTGTGGAGCTCCTGGGGCCTTTTGCCAGGTGTCTGACACCCATGCTATCTAGAGCTTCTCACCACAAGAGCCATAGCTGACTACGCCTCTTTATTTCATAAGTTATCTAGTGTCCATCATCGTATAATAATAATACAAGACAGACTGAGAAAAGATCTAAATTTTACAGCCTTTAATCTGGACTATCTCTGGCCCTAGAGACTTAACTTCATCTAAGAATGTTCTGGAAACCTGTGCTATAGTTTTGTCTTTCTATGTTATTCCTGGCGTTGAAGGGGAAATTCTTAGGCCAGTCTACTTGGATAAAGTAGGATATTAACTGACAGGGTTGATTTATATTTCATTTAGGACTCTGCTGTCCCTACTAGGAGACTTAAATGAACCGATTGAGAGATCTGAAAGGGCTATTCCAGTGCTGAAGGCTTGCCAGGCAGGGGACCAGAGATGTCAATGGCCAGAGAAGGCAGAATAGACAAAGGGTGCAGGTGAAAATAGTGACTCTCAACAGAAACCAGAGAAGATGCGAGAATAACAAAAGAAGATGCCTGAAATGTCTATGCTTAGTTGAGTGCAATTGTGGTCATGTGTACTAGCCACACTTTCCCATGGTTAGTAGTCGAGCTGGAGAACACAGAGTTAATCCTTTTTATGATACAAGTCCTTCCTTCCACCATTTATTCACTTAAAGAATACATTGAAAACTTCCTCTGTCATGCAGCGCTATCCTGGGCTTAGAAAAGGCTGAATACAAGAGACAAGCAGATTTTAATTTTGACATACCTATTTGTTTGTTCTAATTTACAGGTATAAATTCTGAGTGGTCCCTAAATGGGACTGTGATGTGGACATGTAAGTCAAGGAACTCTTTCCTTGATAAGTTGCTTTTGAAATGCTAAACAAGATATTACCACACTTTTTTGAGGTTTGTTCATTTTAAGTGCAAAATTGTTTTGCCTACATGTATATTTTGTACTACCTCCATGTCTGGTGCCCTCTAAGGTCAGAAGGGGGCATCAAATGCTCTAGAGGTGGAGTCATAGATGTTGAGAACCATTTTATTGACGCTTAGAATGGAACCCTGGTCCCTGACAAGAGCAATGAGTGCTCTTAACTGTCGAGTCTTCCCTCTAACCCCTACTGCAGTTTGTTACCTTAGCACATGGCATTCATTTATCAGGTTTTAAAATGAAACTTCTGATATCTCTATTTCCCTGAAAGGAATCCTTCTGTGTACTTCCTGCAGTGTAACTTCATGGTGACCATTGGGTTGGACCACCAGCTCTTGAGGTCACTGTGGTGCTCTGTGGTGACAGTGGTGATGCTCGAAGGAATGGTCTCCATCTATACATTTAGGCAGATGAGTTCCTGGATCAGGACTTGTCCAAGGCTGAAAAGTTCTCAGGAGGTATTCCAGGCTACTTTATTCAAGGGGGTCGAGTGATCTTTCCAACCAGATTATATGACTTGGAAGCTTTTAGAGGCTTTTTTCTTTTACCCCTCCTCCCTCCTCCTTCTGTTGTTATTGTTGTTGTCCTTCTTCTTTTTTCCTTCTCCTCCTCCTCCCCCTTCATTTGATCCCACATACCCATAGGAATAGAGCCTTGAAAGTACCCTCCCAGATCTAGACACTGGTGTCTTTCCAATCACACCCCCTATCCCCATTCACTGGCTGCTCCTGAATTCCTTCAGGGGCGGTGGATGAGCAAGGTCCTTCTTTAGGTACCGCCCCCTTGGGTTCACTTGGTTGGACTCTCTTCCTATCCCTGCATTCTAAATTAAATCGCCCATTAATAGTCTCTCCCATCACTTTCCCTGTTCTGTTACAGCACTTACTGGCATTTAGAAGCACAACTCTATGCTTTCTGCTATAAAGTTTATCTCCTGAGTGGACTCTAACGTCTGTGAAGAGAATGTTCTTGGGAACTGGCTGCTATTGCATCCCTTGGCTTCTACTAAACAACAGTTAGTAAATGCTAAATAACCATTTATTAGATTAGTAGACCTGGTGATGTGCACCTCTAATTTCAACATTTAAGAATCCAAGGCAGGAAGACAGTTTCAAATTTGAGGCCAGCCTGCTACATGGTGAGTTGAAAGCCAGCCTGGAACATATAGCAAAGTTTTGCCTCATAAACAAAACAATAATAACAATGAAGATTCGTTGGAAAGACAACACATGAAAGAATGTTCCTACATAGGACTATAGAAAAATTGGTTCCTATATAGGGATAATTGGTTCCTATATAGAGATAAATATTTATTTATTTTCAGAGTACTAAGGGAGAAGAAAAGATACTCTAGGAAATAGATTATAGCAAAAACATTGACAAGGGTCTCAAAGAATGCTTGCAAATAAGACAAACCATTTAATGCTTTTGTACATAAGTGTACACATTCACCAATTGACATGGCTATCATTTTTTAATATTCAGAAGAAACAATCAAAGCCTTACCTTCTTCTTTCATTGCAAATAATCAAAATATCTATCAGAGGACTGCATGAATGAAATAATTTTTA
The DNA here is from genome assembly GCA_030556225.1 of Cricetiscus sungorus. NCBI lineage: Eukaryota > Metazoa > Chordata > Mammalia > Rodentia > Cricetidae > Cricetiscus > Cricetiscus sungorus. Next base: position 121,646,385 of record JANBXA010000651.1, read on the forward strand.
AATAAAGGGAGAGGTCAGAAAATGTGAGTCACAGAAGGCCAAGGGAAGCAAATACAGCATTAAGCAAAAGAAGCCAACGTGGACAGTATGCACACTGGGATTCCAACCACATGGCATTCTAGAAAAGTCAAAACTCTGGAGGCAGGAAATATCAGTGTTTTCCAGGGGGAGGAGGGGAGGATAAATAGGCAGAGCAAAGATTTAGGTGGTGAAACTGCCTAAATTTCTGGGAGTGCCATAGCCTTCCACCTCTGCCCAGACTGCACAGTTAACAGCAAGAGTGGGCCCTGCTGTGCACAAGCCTCCCCTCAAGATGCTGATGAGTCAGTGTAGAGTCTCCAGTAGTAACCAATGGACCAGATGATCAGGGCCAAGGGTGTTGATAATGGGGAAAGCAAGACATGAATGGGAGAAGGGACCATACCTCATCCTTACCTTCCTCTCTATTTTACTGTGAACCTGGAACTTCTTAAGAACTAAATCTGCAAAATAAAAGAGTGAACAGAAAGAATGTTCAGTGATGCTAAAGTAGCTGAACAAGAATAGGAAGAGTATAGAGGTGGCACCACTCAATAGTGACATATTAGAAACAGAGTGCTACTGCTGTTTCTACAGCAGCTGCTTTCTGCTAGGTACAACCTCAGAAGCTTCACATATATCGATTCATTTAATTCTCACATCCCTTATAAGACAAGTTTTATTATTAGCCCCATTTTACAGGTAAGAGTCACACTGAATTCTCCACATGTCCTATGTGTCCCAGGTGGTTAATGAGTCTCAGAACTCCAGCCCAAAGTACCTGGATGGAGCTTCTGAAGTCTTCCACACTGCATGGTCCTACCTTACTGAATAAAATAAAATGAAGTTATGCGCACTGCTCCAAAGAGCAAATTTATTCCCCCTCATAATCCATAATGAGCTCTGTTCCAAAGATGGCTTGTATGTTATTAGTAAATGACTGCAATCTGTGAGGTTGAGGAGGTGTTTTGAAAGGATATGTGGATATAAATCTTCATGGTGAGATTCATTTACTGGTGTGTGAGGATGTAGTTGATAGAGTGCTTGCCTACCACGCATGAAGGCCTGGGTTCAGTCTCCAGCATCACACAGATTTGGTGATGATGTATGTGTAGAACTCTGAAGGTGGAGGCAAGAGAACCATAAAGCAAAGATCATCGTTAGCTACATGGGGAGTTAGACACCAGCCTGGGATAACTGAGATTCTATCAAAGAAAAAAGATAAAAAGGGTTCATTTACTCAATAATTTTTTAATTTTATCTCTACCAACTATGAGCCACTGCTAGAGCCTGAGGATTCAGCAATGGCATGAATAACCACAGTCCCTGCCCCCAAAACAGTTTATATTTGGGTGGAGGAGAAAGAAAACAGACAACTCCCTATTAATGACTGTGATGTGAGCACTTAGAGAAGCAGGGTGCTGTGAGCAAAGTTGGAAGATCCCCTATCCTCTGCTGGGAAATAGCTTTGGCCCTCAGCATGGGCTTGCCCCATTTACTAGAAACCATACTTGAGCTGATCAAATCCTTTCAGCTGACACCCACTATGCACGCTTGTGCAGGATATGGTGTCTCCCAGTGCCTCCGTGATCACATCTTCAGAGTGTGGCTAGTATTAGTGCCTGTATCCTGAGTGCATTGCAAAGAGAAAGAGACAGAGATCAAAAAGACAGAGACCTTAGAACCGAGCTTAGCAGAGAGTGGTTCTGTGTTAACAGCTGTTGTTATTAGAGTATCTAGTGGTGATTGTTGAACACTGGAGATGAAAATCCCAATAAAAGCAGGATGATACTAACAGGGGTATCAGCACAGTGAAGTGTTCTAAGGAAATGACCATGATTAATTCTCTCACCAAGTTACTAGGACATTTGCTTAACCACATTCAAGATCTGCTCAAATGGCCCTTCTACAATGGTTCCCTATCTCTTCATGTTTCTCTTACATGGGAATTCCCAGAGTTACAGGCAGAAGGATGTAACCTCAATATTTCACCCAAGCCTGACACCTGTGGGTAGCCAATATCTTCAACCACCACATCCTGGTGGTTTTTGAGCTTAATTGAATTAATTGGGGTTTTTAGGAATAGCTTGTGTCACTTTAAGTCATAGAATAACCCTCTCCAAACATGTCCATGTTATTTCATTTTCATTGTGACTTGGTAATATGTTACCTTGAATTTTATCTTTAACTGGACATGTTTCTTGGTAACTACTATCAGAAAATTAATTAAGAACACATATTTTCTATACAAAAAGAAATAGACATGCAGCTGGATGGGAAAGACAGGGAAATACCTTGTGTGGTATGTACAAGCAGGAAAGGACGACAGAGAAAAGGGAGTTTGTTGCCGGACAGGAACAAAGGGAGAGAAGTATTTACACCTCTGGTGAGTCACCCAGCAAAGTCTCCAGCATGCTCAGGGGCCCCCTGAACTTTGAAACTTGGCTTCCATCCAGTCACGAAATATGGGAAGGCAAAGCTTTCATCACCACCACCGTTTCGCTTCTCTTTCATCTCGGTGAAGAGATACAAGACAGGTTCTTGTAACCCCTCCCTGGGATTGCCATGCTAACCTAAGTGTTTACATGGAAATTAGGATGGTTTCGGGATCACAGGGCATGTAGATGGTGTAATCAAGAAAATATCTTTATCCACATGTCTGTGCCCATATGGTAATGATTCTGTCTAAATGCTAGTTTTAATTTCATTATTTCCTGGTATGTTTGATGGTGCCCAGTGTTACTGTTTAGTGAGCAGCAAGACTAGATCTGTTTGTAAAAGGTCACAGTGTCATTCCAGTGAGTGACCAGAAAGATCTATGGTAGGGATTACAGAGCAAACACACCCTGTACACACAAGCAGGTATGCATGTACATTCCTAGTAAAGGCTGCTAGCTCTGAACCAACAACCTCACATCCCATGTGGACAGCAGTTGCCTTAGCAGCTAGGCTCAAATATCTCCCTTTCTTGGAAAAGAGCTAAAACCCCATAGAAGGCAGAAGACTTAGCCTGGAAATTACTGCCTGTCCTCTCAAGGTTTTTTCCTCCACACTCAAAAGAAAAAAAAATAAAAAAAGAAAGAAAGAAAGAAAAGAAAAACCAGGTGTTTATTTGTATTTTCAGTTAGGTTGACCATTTATCCACATTTCCTGCCGATGAGTCACTTATTCAGTTTACTGAAAAAGAAAATAAATGGAGGACTAAAAACACTACAAAATTAAGGATCAAAGACGCAAAACTGACGTAAGCCACAAATAGATATGGTAAAGAATTTAGTAAGCAACAGACAAATCTCCACAGCAGCACTGTGTTGTCAAGGTATAAGGAAATTTCCCAGTCCCCGGGGATCAGCACAGCTATCTTCTCTGGATCACATCTCATGGTTTGGCTCACCAGATACTTGTAAACAAGCAAACACTAGTAGTCCTTGTAAAGAAGCATCGTGGGGCTACTGCATGGGATCCTGAGTAGAAGGTCTGTTCCTGAAGGTAAAGGGCCTGGATGGATAGAAAGATCATCAAACAACAGAAAAAAAAAAAACTTACCATGTTTACAATATGCAAAGATAGAGGCATCCAGCCACATCATGAGATTGTTGGCCATACAGTTGTTGGGGGAGCAAGTGGGTGCCCCCAACTCTTAGTAAGAACCTACATGCAGAGCTGGAGATTAAATGGTCTTATCATTTCTTCTAGATTCCTTTTTATTTTCAAAAATCAGGCATGGCTGGAGAAAGGGCTAAGGTGGCAACGGCACTTACTGCACACATATGACAGCCTGAGTTTGGATCCCTAAAACCTATATAAAAGCTGGACTTAGCCACTCATGCCTGTCAACTCAGTACCCTTAGGAATGGGGGTAGGAGGATCACTGAGGCCAGGAGCCCAGCTCAGCTTCAGGTTCAGTGAGAGGCCCTGTCTCAAAAGAATAAGGAGGGAGTGACAGCGCCATATACCAATGCCCTTCTCGGGTAAACACTGGTACATGCATACACACATACATGTACATATGTCCTACATATCCATGCACCACTCATATGCAAATACACATAGATAGCAAATAAATAAGGAAACCAATTAGAGAAGTGGCTACCCATATGTCACAAAATAGCTCTATTGAAATATCTGTAATAATTGAAAAATCTCACCAAGGAGCTTAGAATTGGATGCTAAAAAAAGATGTATTTTGAAAGCATGTCATATTTGCCCATCATAATGCTCATAACGGCCCCCAGGAAAAGGTCACCATGGTTATTCTGACTTCGCAGATGAAAAGAATGATAAACGAGTTTGCCGATGGCCATGATAAGCACGGAAGGGCCCATCTCTAAGTTCTCAGGTCCTACTGAGCTGTCTTCTTCAGTGAATGAATTGTGTACATCTTCGTGAAATGCAACTAATTGTATTATGCAAAGAACCAGTCTCCCAATTATCAGTCTCCCACTGCTGTCCTATATCTGCCTTGCTGTATATTTTTTATCGCACGGAACAAGAAGAAAACTTATTTTTATTTTGTTCAGCCCATTAAAGCACCAAGATCCACTGTTGCCTGCCTGAGCAGACAGCACATTATATCCCCAATTATTTGTCTGTTATTTAAGCCTCCAGTGGTTAAATGGCTGGCCCAATAAAAGTTCACAAAGTTTTCTGCAGCTCAACTGGTCCCATGATGCCATGCTCTGCCCATGTTTGCTGGGCATATGCTCACCTGTCTCAGGTGTGTAGGCATCTTCATTTCCCTGGAGGAAAGAAATATTTCTGCATCATTCTCTTTATCCTTTTTACAAAACAACAACAACAACAAAAAGTGATTTCAAATGTCTTTACTCATCTGTGCTTACAGCTGCCTTTCTTCTCAGGTTTACATGACTCAACAAGTAAAATACCATGGAACTGAAGTGAAAATTCCAGTTTTCCCAGGTCATATATAATGTTTATGATTTCATCTAGGCCTGGAAAAATAAACAATCCTATTTTCAAGACTCTTCCTTTTTGTGTCTGCTTGGGCATCCCCTGCTTCCCACTGTCTAACGATGACTAGTCTTGAAAGTAGAACAACCCACATAGGCCCCTGTTTTGTGAAGCTCGGCTTAGAAGATCTGGTACAGAATCCATTAAATGTGAGTTGCTGGTTTGCAATCCTATGGCCTGCGCTTCTGAAATATCTACTCATCCCAGAGCGCCCTCTCCTTCCCAAAGCAGTTTCTGAATCATTCATAGGATCACATTCTTCTGCTCGCTGGGATTCAGCCTCTGCTCTCTTTATGCATAGAAATGCAGTGTGTCCTTTCCTAAGGCATGTTCAACCCCCCACAGTTCTTTGATTCATATCTAGGTTTCCATTTTCCTCCATCCATGCATCTATTGCGTTGTTCACAGAGAAAAGTTATGTATGGAGTGCTTACTATGTGCCAAATGTTGTTCTAGGTCAGTTCTTCTCAACCTGTGGGTTGCAAACACCTTTGAGGTCAAATGATCCTTTCACGGAAGTCACCTCAGACCATCAGAAAACATGGATATTTACATTACAATTCATAAAAGTGGCAAAATTACAGTCATGAAGTGGCAACTAAAATAATTTTATGGTTGGGGAGTCACTAGAACATGAGGAGGTGTATTAAAGTGTCATAGTATTAGGAAGAATGAGAACCACTGGTCTAGGTAGAGATAATTGGTAACAAATAGGATGGGTACACTTTCTGCCTCCACTTTGCTTCCTTCTCCCTCAATTTAAAAGTGGAATAAAAGCTCATTGTACTTAGCACTATGTCCCCAAATGAAATAAAATGTGAATTCAAACCTGTTGAACTATATGTATGCCCTTATCTTTTATCTGGTTTTAAATTTTTAAATGTATCCTTTTCTCATATGTTATACATCCATCACAGTCCCCCACTTCCCCTCCCAGCTTTGCCTCCTCCCTCCCTCCACTCCTTTTCTGTTTCTCTTCAGAAAAAGGCAGGCCTCCCAGGGATATCAACCAAACATGGTATATCAAGTTGCAATAAGACCAGGTACCTCCTCTCATGTTAAAGATAGACAAGGCACCCCAGAATGAGGAAAAGGGTCCAAAAAAAGTCAGAGATAGGTACCATTCCCACTGTTAGGTGTCCTACACCAAACTACATAACTATAATACATATGCAGAGGGCTTAGGTCAGTCCCAAGCAGGCTCCCTGATTGTCAGTTCAGCCTCTGTGAGCCCCTACGAGCCCAGGTTAGTTTATTCTGTGAGTATTCTTGTAGTATTCTTGACCCCTCCGGGTTTTATAATTCTCCCCCTCCCCCTTCAGGATTTCCTGTTCTTTCTAATGTTTGGCTATGGGTCTCTGCATCTATTTCCATCGGCTGCTTGATTAAGCCTCTCTATTGATTTTTCTAGGGCCCTATCTATAAGTAGAGTACCATTAGAAATCAAATTTGTTAATATTTTTTCTTCAGTCATGTCTGGTTCTATCATAGGTCTCTGGGTTATCCAGCCTCTGTTCCTGGCCCTCCAGGCTATGTTTGGGTTGGGGCCCCTCTCATGGGTCTCAAGCTGGACCAGTCATTGGTTAACCACTCCCAGAATTTCTGGGCCACTTTACCCCAGCACATCTTGTAGGCAGGACAAATGATAGGTCAAAGGTTTTGAGGCTGGGTTGGAGTCCCAATCCTTCTACTGGATGTCTTGGTCACAGGAGATAGCTCTGTATCCTATTACTAGAAATACTAAATAGGGTCACCCTCATAGATTCCTGGAAGTTTCCATTGCACTAGGTTTCTAGTTATCACCAAGATGCCTCCAAATTCCAGTTGTCTCTTCCAGTACTCTCTCCCTCCATCCTCCCCTCTATCCCTACCAACCCCCTAGTCCACCATTGATACCCATTCTACTTTCTTCCCTGGAAGATTCATGCATTCTATCCTTGAGCCCACCTTGTTACTTAGCCTCTCTGGAGATGTAGATTGTAGCATAGTTATCCTTTACTTTATAGCTAATGTCCACTTATAAATGAGTACATACCATGTTTGTCTTTTTGGCTCAGAGTTGCCTTACTACGAAGGATTTCTTTCTAGTTCTATCTATTTACCTGAAGATTTCATGATGTAATGTGTCATATTTTCTTTATCCATTTTTCAATTAGGGGACATCTAGATTGTTTCCAGTTTCTGGCGATTATGAACAAAGCCACAATGAACATAGTTGAGCAAGAGTTCTTATGGTAAGGTGGAACATCCTTTAGGTAAATGCCCAAGAGTGGTACAATTGTTAGCTTTTAGGACCTTCCTTTATCTAGAAAAATGGGATCAAAATCTTCTTCATATAGGTGTCATGAGATTTGTGATTCATAGAAAGTGCTCTGCCACAGTAACAGTCACAGATGGCATCATTGTCATGAGGAGTAACAAGTATTAATACACCTAATATATTCCCTTCAGACCACTGTCCTTAGTTAAGTGTTGATATTTTGTCACAAAATGTCTCTATCCTAATTTGATCCATACTTTTCTGATTTAGCACTCCTGAATAGGTGGGCTGACAATATGACATGATACCCAGTAAGCTGTTCTATTGTCACAGTTTTCTATGGCCACTATAACAAATTTGCACAGAGTGATTAAACATAGACAGTTCTATTAAACATAGAAGGACCAAAGTCTGAGATGTATATCATTGGGTAAGCTCATGTTTCTAATGGAAGCTCCATAGGAAAATCCAATGTGTGGTCCTTTTAGCTTCCAAAGGCCCCCTCCATGCCTTGGCTCAAGGACCCTTACTCCATCTTCAAAGTCAGTGGTTCCACATCTCTTCCCATCTCTTCTGAGATGCTTTTTCTTCCTCCACTTTGATGGGCCTTTGTGCTTTCATTGTCCTATTGGATAATATAGGGTTTATCTCCATGTTTCAAAGTCATCTTATTCATTATCTTAACTCCAACCATAGATTTGAATTTCCTCTGCTGTATAACCTAGCACATTCAAAGATTCTGGAAATCTAGCTCCAATTACTCCCTTTAGGTCCCTCTCTCCCTCCATATTTGAATACCTGTTATCAACCTCTAACTTTGTCTCTAGTCCTCACCTGGAAACAGCACGGATCAGGGGGCCTGAGAGAATTTTTCCCAGGGACACACCAGATTCCCAGACCATGGACCAACAGGCACAAGCCCCAATCAGTCTGTCCTGGTCTGCCCCTCCCCACCCCGTTGTCCTTTCCCATGGTCCTTTCCTGTTTTTCACCAGAACATGAAGAACTCATCCTGCCTGTCTCCAGTTGGCCACTTGGGCACCTTGCCTATAACACTTGTCATTATTGTAGTAACAGGCTCAAATGGCTACTATCCTTTAAAAAAAAAAAGAAAGAAAGAAAAAAGAAAACTACTACAAAAGTCCTTAAAGGCCATGTCTTTAATGCCAACAGCATGAATCGAGTCTCATTTCTACAACCTATTAATAATATGATCTCAGAAATGTTTCTGAACCATGAATCTCTATGGTGCATCTATAAAACGAGGTTAATATTTTGTCAACTAGCTGTCACGGGGATTAAGCAGCTTAGTGAACAGCTCTAGTCTAATAATTAACATAGGTGTTTAATTAGTGGAATCTATAAAGCAGATTCCAGCAAACATTTTCTATGAAAAGCTAGACAGTGAATGTTTTACTCTTTGTGTTCTACACAGTTTTAGTTGTAAAGATTCAGCTTTGTCATGTGTTTTGAGTCTGCATTGGAACACAGGGGTTTGTCTGACCAAGAAATGCTAGTACAAGTATCACTTAGGAACTTCTGAGGATAGGTCACAAAACCCTCCAAACTTCCTAAAAGCTTCTCACAATGCCCATTCTGAATATGAGCAAACCAGCCCCCAGCCAGCATCAGCTGATCCTGCCTGAGCCTGTGAGAGAAGAAACCAGCTGGAGAGGACTCCATCCAGCCCAGCTGCCTTACACGATGCTGTCCAAAGAGAAGATAAACTAGCCACCAAGGCTCTTCCTGACTCAGACCAAAACATTAAAATGTTTTTAAGTCCATGAGTGTTGAGACCAGCTGGCCACACAGCCACCCACCCACAAACAAAGGCTAAGAATTGTGAATTTAACAGTGAAAGTAGAGACATTGTCTTTACGTATCCACGAGTGCTTCTGGAACATTGTCCAACACTAAGAGATAATCCACAATTACTTGTTGAGTATATGAATGGATAGTACACAGACACAGATAAATGAAGGCAAATGCCTGTGCTTCTAGCCCCTCTCTCTGTGCCTGGCCAATCTTCCTTGTAGATGTCAGTCCTCGGCTTGAGCCTTGCTTTTTCCAGAAAGATTTTATCAGCCCACCAAATTAGATCAGATTCTTCCATTTTGACCTTTCCTTTTCATTATACTAACTCTTTGCATTAATCATACAATTATTATCCTAAAATATTATTTCATGCCTCACTGCCCCCTGAGAACATGAGCTTCCTATGGGGAAAGTGTGTGCGTGTAGGGGTGCCATTGTTCCCAGCTCTACAGAACACCCTGAAAGTACATTACTTAGGCCCTTGGTAAACAACATTGGAGAATTAAGAGAGCCTGCCTGACAACAAAGATCAAATCTAGAAATTTTGATGGACTTAGGCAAACCCAGACCAGAGACCACATGTCATCATCATTTATAAAATTCCAAAATGCCCTAAAGTGTCTTACACAGCCCTTCCTGCCCCGCTGTCTTTTTCCCCCTTGTTGGACTGCCTGACAGAACTTCCTGTTGGCTCATGCCCCAAGTGTCCACACAGCTGCAGGCTGCAGGCTGAGCACTGACTTATTCAGAGAGGCAGCTTCCTGTCACGTGGGAGACTGGGGAATTAATTTTCTTTTTTTTTTCTTTTTTTTTTCTTTTTCTTTTTTTTTTTTTTTTTTTTTTTGCCACAGCAGAATAGACTCAAAGGGGCCTGCCGCCCAGCTCTGCTGATGTGGGGGTGGGTCTCACGCTCCCCACTCTCTCCAGATACAGCTCTATGGTCCAGCTGGCCTCTTCCACTGTGGAAAAGGTTCTGACTGAAGGAGTGCTTTCCTGCTCCTAGGGGTGTGACAAAGAAGAGAAAGCTGGAGGGGAACTAAAGCTTTCTACTTGGGAGCCTTGGGAAAAGCTCACTGAGGGCTGGTTGGAAGCCCAAGAAACCACTTATATAGCACACCCTTAGGTTAGAATAAAGGAACACTTTTATTTCCATTTAAATTACCAGTGACTAATTGCTTATCTTCTGCCCTCCACCAAGGGATGGATCAGCTGTATCATTGGTATTTAGGACCTAATCTAATCACCTCAGGATGGAGGGCCCTAGATCTGCTGCTCATTTCCACTCACCTAGTCCCCCAGCATACCTGAGCCTGTTTCCTCACTGTGGGATGGCAATAACGCATACCTATTGGTGCAGTTTCAGGGATCCAGAGGACACCAGGGATGGTAACATATAGAACCCTGAAGTTTACTATGCATAGTGTCCTCCATCTCATAATCACAGGAATAGATTTTTAAGACCCACAATAAGTCCTTGAAACAGAAAGTACTGAACTCTGTATAAGGTGTGATTTATCCACATGTATAACAGGGTTCTAATGAGTCCCAGAGTTGACTTGCTCCTCTGCATTCCATGCCCTGGAATAGCTCCTCACATCTTCTGGAGCTATTATGAAGGGGCAAAAGAGTTTACTTCAACACAAGCACTGCCATACCACACAGAACAGATAGTCCGAGACTCCAAATACACACTGACTAGACGGAGGGCAGATACGGTTTTGATACATTAGACAAAAAGACAATCAGTTTCTATATTGGGCAGGTCGACTCAGTATCCCACCCAGGACACTGTGGATCCTTAAAAGAGTTTTGTCACATTTCCCAAAGTGGTTCACAAGTTAGAGCTTATGACTGTTTGTTTCTGGAATTCCATCTTTAACATTGTCAGACCTCCGTTGACAGGAAGGGTTAAAACCTCAAAACTCAAAGTAAAGGATATAAGGAAACAGGTATATTTAATTCTCACAATTTGTTTCTGAGACTTATCTGTCCTATTCTTTTTTTTTAATCAGTGAGCAAACCAAGGCAGCAGACAGGCTGCACCACCATGGTCCCCTCACTGGCACACTAGGACAGAGTTCACAGGATTGTCTATTCCCTTAGAGCAGTGGTTCTCAACCTTCTTAATGCTGTGACCCTTTAATACACTTCCTCATATTGTGCTGACCTTCAACATAAAATTATTTTTGTTGCTACTTCTGAGCTGTAATTTTGGTATTGTCATAAATTGTCATGCAAATATCTGATGTTTAGGATACCTGATATGTGACCCCTGTGAAAGAGTGGTTCGACCCCCCAAAGGATCTGTGATCCACATGTTGAGAATCACTGCCTCAGAGGTTCAGGGCTCAGATTCTGGGGTCCAGCTTCTAGCTGGACAGCTTTACTTTAGACACTCATTTGTTGACCTAGCAGGCAGCTCTGTGAAAAATCACCATACAGGAAGCATTTTGTTCGTGTGATCATTGTCTTAGCTAAGAGACTGGAGCCAAGTCCACAGGATAGCACTCATACAAAGATGACTCCAAGAAGCTTAGCAGACCTTCACTCCTGCCTGTGAGTCTGTCCATCTGAGGAGGACCAAGAGGCGTTTGGGTGGACCTTGCTGCAGCCCACAGATGGTGCATGTGTGTTCCAAAGAGTCTTCCTGTGATGGGCAAATTGGAAAGTCTATGAAGTGAAACTGTCCCTAAAAGTCAGAAGAAATAGTGCCTGCCCATGCCCAAGGCAGGTGGTCCCGGTCTGTGTAAGAAAGCTAGTTAACATGAGCCTATATGTAAGCCACCAAGCAACATTCCTATGGTTTCTGCTCCGGGTTGTTGCTTGTGCTCTTGTTCTGACTTCACTCGATGACAGAATGTAAGCTATAAGCTGAAATGGGCCCTTTCTAACCCTAAGTTGCTTCTGGTCAGAGTGTTTGATCACAGTAACAGGGAGGAAAGTAGAACACAGGCTTTTCCTACGCATCAAGGCAGGCAATTATATATGTGTTTAATCTTTAAATCATAATCGATATTGATAGCAGCTACATAAATCACTTGCAACACTCTTTTCTCAACAACTAAGTTTATAAATCTATATATTATCCTTTTAATTGCTGCAAAGTGTTCCATCACATACTATAATTTACTCAGCCAACCCCTATAATTAGACTCTTACATAATTCATAAGTCTTTACTATTACAGATAATGTTACAATGTGCTTCCTTTTACACATTCATTTATTATATGTTCTTGATATGTAAAAGAAAATTCTAGAATTAGAATGACTGAAGAACTGAGGGGTTTTTTTTAAATATGGTTTTTATAGGTTTAAATATGGTTTTAAATAGGGATTTTTTTATGTTTTAATTTAGAAAGAAAATCTTCCCATTTACCAGTCTTTAAAAAAATGGTAATTTCCTCCCCAACAGCATATGAAAGAAAGAAACCATAGAAACTTTACCACCACAGGTCCTCAAGCCACATCATGACAGTGACCTCCTATGTGTGAGATACAGTTTCTAGGATGAGACACCCCTGAGTGTCTCCTGGCTCTGATGGGGCTTTTGGCAAGCACTCTACCTCATTGTAACTGGAAGACAAGGCCACCAAAGAACGTGCAGCTGGGTCCCTGCACCCAGGACCCCAGTTCCCTTGTGCCAAATCTGACTGTCCCATGTGATGGCTACCTTGTCAGTCACCTCTGCATTCTGACTGCCTACTGTATATCTTGGTGCTTGTTAGTGTTTCTTAGACAACTCTTGAATGACATAGGAGGGAAGAGGGAGAGAAGGAAGGAGAATAGACTGGTTCATTCAAGGTGTGCAGCTTCTAGGAGGTTCCTGGGAACCAGAAAGAGAGTGGCTAGGTTTGTAAGGTTTAACCACCCACATACCTGATAAGTATGTATGCTGCATATGACTGCCCATTTCCAGTCCAAGACCAGAAAGATAGAACACAGGACCTGGAGACAGAAATTGCCTCACTTGGAGTTTTGCAAACACACTTCACCCCTTTCTGTTTCTACAGCGGGCTTAGAAACTACCAAAAGGTGTGTTTGGAAAAACAAGAATTTGAAGTGTTTCTGGTTTGTGTGCATCCTTAACTCCATGCCAGGCTTCATCTCTGAGGCTCTCAGAGACAGTCCATCACACTGTCTTCTCCCCCACTCTCCCACACAGCAGGCAGGAGTCCTGCCCATCCATCCTATTGAAACTGACTTCCGTATGCAGAGGAACCCCTGGAAAGGGATTATTTGAATAGTTTTGTCTTCTCTCTGCCTGCATGTCCACAGAATGTGTTTTATTGGAGACTCCTGAGCTGATTCAGACTGTTTTCAGAAAAAAATTATATATATATATAATATATATCTGTATATATATTATATATATATTCATGAACATAGTTATATTTGAGGAGTTGCCCAGAACTGCTTAGACGGAGTTTTCATTGATGGTAACTAAAGTCCACAAGCACTAACAATGTCAGTCTGCTAGGAAAATTGTACAGAAAAGCCAGCATCACATACAGGGACCAGGGTAGGGAGAAAAGGTCAGAAAGGATGGGAGGAGGGAAAGGAACCTTAAAGGGGAGACTCAGATGTTGCTGTTGAGAGACATAGTGTTCCAATGGGATGAGATGGATGAACATGTGAGCCTTCGCCACAGGTGCCTCTAACAAGCTGATTCAGATAAACTTGAGTTGGGGGAGATGGGTCAATGGATATGTGTGCCATGCCAACACCAGGACCTGAGTTTGAATCCCCAGGCCAGTGTAAAAGCTAGATATGGCTTGGTTTCCCTGTCCTTGAGGTGTCTCTTAAAAAAAAAAAAAAAAAAAAAAGACAAGCCTAGCACACATTATCCACCCATTTTCTGGATAATATAATTGGGGGGGGCATAAATACCTAAACATGTGATCAAGTAAAATAACCTCAGTGAGTGAGTCAGAGAGTGATGTTTCCTGTGTAAAGCCCCATCCACAGACTCTGATGTCATTTTTCTTGCCACTGCATTGCACAGAGCTTTGGTATCATTTTATTTCACACACACACACACACACACACACACACACACACACACACACACACAGGCATTATTCAGGGATTAGAGAAATGGTTCAGTACCACCTAAGAACATTTGCTGCTCTTGTAAAGGATCTAGTTTCAGTTCCCAGCACCCATATCTGATAGCTCACAACCACCTCTAAATACAGTTCCAGAGGGTATAGGAGCCTCTTATGGCTTCTACAGTTACTTCCTCCGCACACATGGTACAAATAAACTCACCAAGGCACACATACATGCACATAAAATAAATAACCTTCTTTTCTCAAAGTGGTGTTTAGACTGCACACACCCTCTTTGTTACATGGAGGGATGGTGTACTGCCTGGACATAGTTGGAATATGCGTGTTTCCTGTTTTATTCAGACATAAGGCTGAGCTGCATGGTTTCCTTCTCAGGCCCTGGGAACAGAACCTTGGTGGAGATCTGTTTGGGGGGATTTTAGGGGGTTGGTTCTTTTTGGTTTCTGTTTGTTTGTTTTTGTCTGGGATTAATCTGTGGCCATGGAGCAGGGGTTCTGTCTGTCAAAGGAAACAGGTTTGAACAAGGCTGGTGTGTAGTGTGTAGAAGACACAAGCATTGGCAGGTTACCACACAGATCTTCTGAAATAAAAAACGGAGTTCTCCACTGGAACATCCAAAAGACATTCCTGAAGAAATCAGAATGATTTCACCTGTCTTTACACGTGGTAAAAACTCCAAGACAGTCAGCTCATCTGAGTTTTTTCTCCTCTCCCTAACATGCTGGGTGAACTTTTTATGGCTCCGTGTGTGTGTGTGTGTGTGTGTGTGTGTGTGTGTGTGTGTGTGTGTGTGTATCTGTGTTTCTGTGTGGGGGGGGGATTAGAAGCTATAGTTTGAACAATAGCTATGATGAGGTCAAGGAAGAATCTAACCTTCTACATACTAAGGGTTCCAGTCAGTGCATTGACCAAAGAGAGAAATGGCTTCTAGTTGACCAGGAAATGAGGAAATGACAGAACTACTCATGGGTTCCCTTTCCATGTCCCCACTGAAGGATGACACTCCTAGTCCCTAGTCTCAAGGCTTTTACATTTGCACTGCCTTCAACTCCCCCAATCTTACTGAAAACAATTCTTCAGCAATTCTGGCTCACATAGTTAGAACATCTCAGTCTTGCTACACCACTCCCTGCAGCCAGAATGACATGCTGTTTCTTCTGTTTCTTCTCTCTGTAATAATGACTACATCCACAGATCCCCCAGGACTATAGCCCATTTCCCAGTTGTCATTCCCAGTACTCAGAATTGAACTCAGAGCCCCCCATTCCTGCCCATCCCCAAGGTCTTAAGTCCACCATAGCCCTGCTATCCCCCTACTTCATCAAAAGGAAGCTCTCATCAAGGTCACCACTGAACCCCACATGACCAAGCCCAGTCATTCTGTCTTGACTTCAGCTCCAACTTACAGGATAGCACTGTGTCCCGTGTTTAGTTCTTATCTTTCTCCAAAGTTGGAACACAATAGGGATGTTGGTTTCATCTTCACTCTCTCCTGTGATTACATCAATCTTCCCACAGCTTTAATCTCATATTGACAGCTCTAAGAATCTTATTTCCAGTCCAGAGCCCTCTCTTGAACCCCAAACTCTTACATAATGGAAAGCCCTCATCTCCACTTCAATGTGATATCAGGTAGATATTTTCTTTTTACTCAGTAGTCCAGCGAATTCTTGCTTTTCCCACCACTCATTCTGTCTCTATCTAACCTGTTAAATTCTTTTACTTCCCTATTTCAGTTAACAGGACCCCAAATTTCTCTTGTACATGATTCAAACAAATGAATCAGCAAAAACAGAGCCAGAGTGCAGCCTCTCAAGTATCTTGTCCTGGGTCAGACCTTGCCAGGACTGCCAGCAACTCTGTTCTCCATGTACTCTCTGTTAGATCTGTTCTCAACACAACAGCAAAACCAAAGTGCATAAACACCAGATCCTGGAACTGCTGTGTCCCAGGGTAAAAAGTGAGATCCCATGTAACTCAACTCTCCATCATTCACTGGATCCTCTCCCACCGTGCTCCCCTTTCATTCCACTGCAGGGTTCTAGTCCTCTTGCCATGCCTCAATGGCAGTAGATATACTTCCACCTCAAGGCTTTGCAATATGTTCTTGATGCCTGGGAGACACCACAGCCATCCACAGGTATTGCTCCTACAGGTATTCACTTCAGCATCTAGTCTTTGACGGACCCCACCAGAGAATCCCACTTCGAGTTGAAACCAACTTTGGAGGTTCCTTACTTCGCGGTGTCATGTCAGGACTTTTTATTTTACTTTACTTTTGGGTTTTTCAAGACAGGTTTCATTTTGTGTGTTGTGACCACTTTCTACATTGACCATTTTAAATTCTAGCTTGAGTACATCCTCCCTACAGGTGTGCATGACACACATCAGGCTCAGGACTGTATCAGTGTTTGATGTTTCTGTGGATGGACCGCAAGAGCCAGGGCTCTGTTGCTCTATGTGACTGAGAAAATCTGTCCTTTGTTTTCATAGGGTGCATTGGTCATGATGTCTCCTCACAATAGAAAAGTAAGACAGAAGTCTAAGCAGGTGAGAAAGAAGAGGAGAGACAGAGAAAAGCAAACCATGAATGGGCATCTGCCCACACCTTCTTGCTCTGGAGGTGAAGGGGGCAGTGAGTCATGGAGTGGAGAAGGCCCTGGAGGCTATGAACAGCCCTGATTATAAAACCTGAAGGGAAGTAGTACCATTTCCCCACACATACTGGCAACCGAACTACACCGATGCCTGGAGAAAGTTGGGAGGAGATGCTCCTCTAGACAAAATCAATACTTTTATTTAGATTTTATGCAATGGACAGCAGAGAAATTTATCCTGGACTGGGCTCTTCTAATCTGCAGAGATGTGGGATAAGTTTGTGTGTTGATGACTAGGAACACACAGAGCTACCAACTACCTAGCTAGCATTCATGCATTCATATCAGCTTATGAAAGACTTCAAGTATGAGTAGACATGAAATCCTTCAGGTATGACATGAGTAGAAACATACATGCTGATCTCATGTTTGACCCCCATGATGGATCCTTTAACATGTTCCCTCTCATTTTAAACATATGTCTTCTCAGTGTCCTAGGCAACATGCAGTAGCCCTTTATAACAAAGGGGAAAGATCAAGAAATACACAGAGAGCTGGGGCTGTATCTTGGTTGGCAGAATGCTTGCCCAACAATCATGAAGCCCTGGATTGATACTGACACTGAAGAAACCAGGGTATTCTACACCCGTTACCACACATCTCTTCTCTCCCTCCTCTTGCTCATGAGAACCACTGTCCTGCCTGCATGGCAGAATTTTTTCTATCAGCTTTCTTCACATTGACTCCAAGGGAAGCAGGAAGCTAGCATATTTTCTGTGTCATCTGCACACTGTGTATTACACTAACCCTTTCATTTTGCAAATTATTCTTTCCATTCCATGTTTTCCAGTATTCATTCATATTGTAATATGTAGATCTGACTTGTCTCACTGGATAACTGAGTGCACAAGCCATGAAAAATTGGTAACTTAGCATGATGACACTTATTTGTGTGTGTGTGTGCTAGAAACCTAATGACAAGCCAGGAAAACTATGCCGAGAGTTGGGTCTTTGAAAAGAAAAGTAGGATTATGAAGGCTCCACCTTGAGCGGATTAATGTCACCAACACAGGGATGGGTTCTTAATTATGAGATTTGATTTGTTGTAAAATAAATTCAGTTCCCTCTTACCCTCTTGCCTGTCCAGCTCCTGTAAATAATGCACTGAGTAAATAATGCAGGAAAATATCCTTTGCAAACATGGGCCCATCAACTTTGACTTCCAAGCCTTTAGAACTGTGAGAAATTTGTCTTTTATTCATCTACTATCCAGTCTGAGGTATTGTATTATAGTAGCACAAATGAACAATAACAATGTGTTTCCAATGTTTTTGCTATTACAAACACTGCTATCCGGAGCTCTCTTAAATATGCGTCTTCTCTAGGAGAATAGTGTGTGTGGGTGCGCACACACACACACACACACACACACACACACACACACACACACATGCAAAAATGTTTGTGTATTTTGTAATATATGCATATGAATTACATTTATACTAATATATTCATGTGCAGGTATGTATAGCATACAGGGAAAGCTTCTGCCACAAGGCTGAGCACGCCAGTGTTCTGGTGACACTGCTAGTGGCTCTTCAGGGTGCTCTATTCACACAGACACCAGGAGCATGGAAGAGTTACCCCAAAATCTCTGGAGCAATATTATTTGCTAGAACTTTAAAAAATTTCCCTATCTGTTGTGTCTGAATTTACTCTTTTAATTATAATTTTCTAACTCTCAATTATGCTAGACATCTTTCCATAACTTCACTGCCCCATCAAGTTTCCCTCATCCAGAAATTAATTTTGTTAATTTCTGTCTTTTTCTATTTCATTTGCAATGAATTATTCCAAAAACAGGTTCTTTTCTTATAATAAGAGTTTAAAATATCTTCTCTCATAGATGATTTACTGGTTTGATTCCATTCAGGGTGTCTTTTTAAAATTACAGAAATGAATGTAATAGTCACTTTTATCAATCTTTCCTGGACCTTGAGAAATCTTCCTTTGCCTAAGATCACAAAGGAAAACAGGAGCCATGTTTACAGACACATTGCCCTCTTCTCTACTCTGGATAGAACCCCACATAGCTATTTGTATAGTGAATTTCTGCTTCAGCTTTGCATTCAGTAAATTTTGCAAAATAAATAAACAAAAACACTAGAAATGAAAATTAAAACTTTTCACATTTTATCACATCCTAGTCAAAATATCTATTATAGAGAAAACAAAAGACAAGAAATTTTGGTAAGGATGTGGGAAAGAAGAATTCATATTCACTGTTGGAAAAGGGGTGTAAAAGTGCCTCCACCATGGGAATTAGTACACAGATACCTCATAAAAGCCTGGAACTAGAGCTACTGAATCATCCAACTATTCCATTCTGGTTATATTCCTGGTATACTCTAAGCAAACACACCACAGAGATATTTCAACATTCACACTTATTGCTGGATACTCAAGAAACAGAAGTGACCTGGATATCCAAAAACAGATGATTGGATGAAGACATAAGAGTTATATGCACAGCAAAACCTTATGAGGCTATAATGACACCATGTTATTTGAAGGAAACTGGAAGGCACTAAAAAGTATTCTGTTAAGTGAAATAAACGATTCCAGAAAGAAACATTATGTTTCTTCTCATGTGCCCAACTTAGATTTAAAATTACATGTCATTTTATACATGTGTACACACACACACACACACACACATATATATATATATATGCATATATATATAGTAAGACATACAATGAGAAAGTTGACCATGAATGAGAATAGATCTTATAGGAGGGGGAAAAAGAGAGAGGTTACATGATGGGAGATGTTATTCTGTAAATATGTTTTTCATACTGGTTAATTAATAAAGCCCTGTTGGCCAATAGAAAAAGAAGATAGGAGGGACTAAGAAACTAGGAGGAAGGAGGAAGTAGTAGAGAAGAGTCAGGATGTAGAGCATGGAGAAAGAAGATGCTGCCGGCGGCTCCCCGATAAGATGATCACGTGGAAATAATTAGATAAGTAGAAATGGGTTTATAATTAAGACAGAGCTAGTCCATAAATGATAATGGTAACTGGTCAACAGGATTGTATCATATACAGAGTCTCTGAGTGTTATTTGGGGCCAGCACACCAGACCGGCGGTGGGCGGGTTGGGGGAAAACAACATGCTACAGGTACATGCAATAAAACAAAAGAAGTAGAGGTCACCGAGGAAAGGAAGGAAAAGAGCTGGAAGGGAAGCCACTAGGGGAAGTCAAAGTTGATGGGCCCATGTTTGCAAAGGATATTTTCCTGCATTATTTACTCAGTGAATTATTTACAGGAGCTGGACAGGCAAGAGGGTAAGAGGGAACTGAATTTGTTTTACAACAAATCAAATCTCATAATTAAGAACCCATCCCTGTGGTGGTGATATTAATCCACTCAAAGCAGAGCCTTCATAATCCTACAAACATACTGACACACATATGAAGATACCATGGTGAAACACAACGCTTCACATGCTGATCTTAAAAACTAATTAAAAGGTTTACCATTTAAAACTAGAACATGAAGAAATGTTAATGATGCCTAGCATAGCACCGGCAATGATATTGTATGTATAAATGGAATATAATTTGAGGATATGACCAAAAGCAACAAATAGTATTGAATTTTCTCTGAGATTCCTATGTACCATTAGATAAGTATAATAAATTGCAGTAGCTCCTAAAAGGAAAAGCAAGAATAAGCAAAATGTGACCCACAGCTTTTGTGTGCTGATAAAAATCTACCACTTGAAGGATGATATGTACTAACTTCTCCCATGGTCTCTCTCAGAAGCCAAGGGTAGAATGGAAATTACAGAAGCTGGAATAGAGGGGTGGGTGGGAGTGGAGAGCTTGGTCGGTTGGTTCTGAGTTACAGAAGAGAGCAACTTGTGCTCTGGTGTTATGGATGCTCTGATCAATGATATATATTGTACATTTCCAAAGACAAGAAAACAGGAGGCTGATGTCTTCATTATTGAGTATATGAGGAGGCAGATGTGTGTATCCCTATAATGCACAATACCTATGTCTGTAATAGCATTACCTGGTACTCCTTAGTATATACAATCTTTTTTTTTTTATGTGAGTAGAGACATTTATTTTAAAAGGAACTATTAGCAGTCTCCTTGAAGAGGGGAGGCCCTTGGTGCTAAGTTGAAGCCACAAGGACTCTCAGGGACAGAAAAACAAGGTAGATCGTGCAACATGCTCAGTTTTACAGAGATTCACGCATGTCTACTAAAACAAAAGCATTGATATCCTGGCTCTGTCTCAAGCCACAGACACCTGAGCTGCCTGTGAGAGTTCTGAGTGGTGACTCAGCATCTGGTGGAGCACTTTTCCTGTCAAGACTTTATTCTCAAAGTCATCAGGGTTCCTGTTCTTTACTCTCCCTCCTAGGAACAAGAGACCTCAACTCACGCCCTGTATTGTTTGTAACACAGATTCAGCATCCCATGTGGGTGAAATGAAGATGCAGAATCCCAGGAATCCTTTCCACTCTCAGCTCCTCATCTGAGATTTGAGTTCCTTTGATAACCATGAAGGAAACTAACTTATTCTCTGTTGTGACAGCTAGATAGCCCAGATTCTCTGGAGTGTTTTATTTTGAAAGACACATATTCTCAGAGACAGGTTCCTGTCACTAGCAAAAGTACAAGAAGAAAGGAGTGAAATAGCTCTTTATTAATACAGCTTTCCCCCCCCCAAGCTCCTTCGCCCCTACCCTCACGTTTCCTCCCTCCTTCTTTAAAAATCTTTTGTTGTTGTTGTTGGTATTACAGTCCCCATCTACAATGCCTCTATGAAGGTTCCTGGGCTATACTTTACTCCATTTTTAAATTTAACTTGCTCAAGATTAGAAGGATCTGGTTTCTTGGTTTGCCTGCGTGATAACATGTTTCCAGGCCCACTGCCACCGGCCACCACCCTGGTTTTCTGGACTTAAGGCTCATTTCTTCAAGAATGTGCAGAACTATTTTGAGCACAGACAAGGAATTCAAAATCTCCTAAGAAAGGCATGCAGAGAGCTTTTCATACCTGCTCAGAGCAGGACAGGAGTGGAACGTTTCCTCTAAACAGCAAGAACATGAAAACTAAACACCCAGCTCGCCCAGCTCCACTCTGGAGTACGCATTGGAATAGTCTCCACTGCAGGTCAGTCTGTGGAAGTTTCCCCAGGAAGTCTTTGTTTCACGGGAAGTGAACTGTGTAAAAAGAACTCACTGATTTATATCCTCAGACTGTGAAAGGCCTCCATGCTCAGCGCCAAAAAAGCGAATGGGCATTGTAGAGTTGCAAGTCTGTACTCAGAGAAACAAGTACTGTGCCTCTCACCAGCTCCCTTCAAGTACAGAGGAAATGGGCTTGTTACTCTCAAGGTCCTGGCAAGCAGGCTGTAATGAAGGAGAAATTACTTCCAGAGTGATCAGAGCCAGTGAGGGAGGCTGAAGCTTAAGGACTGGCAGCCTCAGCACTGCAGAGATCAGTGCTGTGGGAGCCTGTAGGGGTAGGGTGTGGGGTTGGAGGGTGCTCGGAAGATGGAGAAAGCTGGCACAAAACATAACAGTTCCCCTTTCTATCCTCCTCTCATCTCCTCCGACTACTGACCAAACCCAGAAAGCAAGCAGAGCTAGGAAACCAGAGAGCCGGAAGGAGCAGCCCCCAGGACAGCGGGCAGAAGGGAAATAACTCACAGTGGGCTGCTAGGGAGCAGGTTTGAATGCTGCTTCAGACTGTTTTCAAAGATGGTCTGAGCTGATTCAGTTCATCGGACTGTGGGTGTCAGCAGGCAGGGAGTGGCGCGTGGTTTGATGTACTGGGAAGAGGAATCTGGATTTCAGAAGGTTCTGGACCTGCTATGACACACAGCTGCTATCAGTGAGTGAGAAAACTTCTGGCCTGGTAGATAGAGAGACATAAAATATTTGTGCTGGGGGAGATAGAAAAAATGAGCCTCGTGGTGGATCCCTCCCTTGCCTTGTCTGTTCCTCCTCCCTCCATCCCTCTCCTTCCACAACAAGATGGTATTTATTAGATGAAATACAGAACAAAACCCTGCCCTCCTGGAGCTTCTTTAGGTATCAATGGGCAAATGACAACAGCAAAAACATAGGATTGAGAATGGAGCCTAAGTCATGAAGAAACCCAAGGCAATACAATGTGTGGGAGGGTAAAGAGGGTGGGGGCTTAACCTTTAGCTTGAGACATGGAAAATCTCTCTGACTGATTATGTTTGGTTTCAATATAAATGCCATATTCAAGCACAGACTCGAGTTGGGAGGTTCACGGGAGGCTGTAGCTAGCCAGAAGAAGTAGGTCATTGAGTTGGTCCTTGGATATTTTCTCTCTCTCTAATCTCTCTCTGTCTCTCCGTCTCTCTCTCTCTCTCTCTCTCTCTCTCTCTCTCTCTCTCTCTCTCTCTCTCTCTCTCTCTCTGTCTCTCCTATCTACCAGGAAGTGATGAACACCCTTTTCTGCATGCTGTCACCTCCATGACACTCTGCCTACACTAAGCATGTAGGCTGAGCAATCATGGATAGAAACTCTGAAACCTTCCCTCTCCAAGTTATTGTGTCACACATTTAGTCAGAGGGGTGAGGAAAGCAAGTAATACAGGTAGCATGTGGCTTGGATGTGAGGAGTTAATAACATAGCCTCAACTAATGGTAGCCATCCTTGGTGGGCTGCCTGGCTGACCTGTTGTATATCCAGTAAAAAGAACCCGGGAGGAACAGGAAGTGGAGAGCCCAGAAGTGGTACCTACACAATGTAGCACTCAATGACAGAGGGCTACAATGCTGAAAAATAGGCTGATAGCATCTGTGGTGCAGGCAAGGAGACTTGTAAGTTTTGGGAAACTTTGTGCTTTGTTCTCAGGGTGATGGGAAGCCTTTGGAGGCTGCCAAGCAGAGCAGAGTCCTGATGCAACCCCAATTTTAACAAGATCCTTTTGGCTCAGCGAGAGATCAAACTGAAGGGGAGTGTATTAGTCAGGCTTTTACTTGTCATGGCCTAAGACCAAGGAGACAACTCAAGAAAGGAAGGATTTATTTCAAGAAAGGAAGGTTCACACTTTCAAAGGTGTTTATCAAACATGACAGAATAGAGCAGCTCCTATCACAATGGCCAGGAAACAGAGAAGGAAGGGCAATCTAGAAAAGGTCAAAGTAGGAGCAAGACACGTCCCCAACTAGACCACACTCCCTACTTTTCACCATCCTACAACAACATCATATCACAAAGCATCTTTTGAGGGATTGATCCATTTATTTTATTGGAACCTTCATGATTGAATTATTTCTAGAAATGCTGTCACAGGCACCCTCAGAAGTGTGTTTCACTGATTTCAAAAGCATTTCTCAGACTAATCAAGTCAGGAAGATTAACCAACAAGCACAATGACAGGAATAATGTTGAGGAGGCCTTTGTGTCATCATTTAGAAGGAGGTGATGACTGGGGTTCAGGTGATAGGTTTCAGGAGAAATGCTTGGATTTTGGATGTCTTTGAGCATAGAGGCAGAGCTAACTTGAGGATGAGACAGGGAACAGTGAAAAGGTGTTAAAGATGATGCCAAGCCAAGCTTTTCAGCTTCAGTATTGGGGAATACAAAACTGCTATCCCTGGGCTTAAAAAGAAAGCTTGGTGGAATAAGGAATAAATAGGTGTGAGGTGAAGGACTTGTAGAGTTTTAAAGGCATATTAAATGTCTGTGTGAAATACAAATAGATGTGTGTAGACTGTGGTTTCTGTCCTGCCCGGTCCCAAAGCTAGCTCTCTCTTAATTACTAACCCATTTCTGTTAATCTGCATATTTCCATGTGGTTCTGGCTTACCAGAGACTATCCTGGTGTCCTACCTTCCAGGTGGTAACATGGCATCTCTCTCTCTCTCTCTCTCTCTCTCTCTCTCTCTCTCTCTCTCTCTCTCTCTCCTCTCTCCCCCTCTCTCCTCCCTGTGTTTCTCTCCCTGACCTATACTTCCTGCCTGGCCAAACTAGCTTTATTCATCAACTAATGAGAAAAACATATATTCACAGCATACAGAATTATGTCCCCCATCAGATGTGTACTGTGCTCTCTCTCTCTCTCTCTCTCTCTCTCTCGTGTGTGTGTGTGTGTGTGTGTGTGTGTGTGTGTGTGTGTGTGTGTGTGCATGCACATACTTATGTATGTGAGGAGTATGAAGTTCACGAGAAGAGTGAAGACTTTGAGGTACAACTATGGAGATGGTACTTGGAGTCATGGAAGGAAGCAATCATCCCCAGAGTAAATGCAGCATTTTAAAAAAAAAATAATGGTACATAGATTTGACCCCTAGAACAAACTAATAAAGTTATTAATATCAGCTAATTGTATTGTTTGTTTAACTTTATGTTTTTCTTTATTGTTTGGAATAGATTCCTGTTATGTACCCTAGTTAGAATCAAGCTTATGATTGCCCAGCCTTAGCCTGCAATTGAGTGCCAACATATTTTGCCCAGTGACATAGCTAACATTTTTCAGTACCACCTGCCAGGGTTAAGTACTTTACATAGCTTGTTTAACTCTGGAAGAGGGTTAGTACTTTCCCAGTTTTGCACATAATAAAAGTGAAGTCAGAGGAATTATCCTTTCTGCTCAAGCCATACAGCTAGTGAGTGGCAAAGCTGGAGGACAAACCTATCTGAAGTGGAAGGCCAAGGCCCACAGAGGCTATGGCAGATTGGGCTAGTCTGTTCCCCAAACCACACTGCCTCTGCTGAAAGAGTGCTTTTGTTGCTATGCAGAGGCACCCAGGAGCTTGGGATCACATGGGGACATGGTTTCCAGGTATTAAGCACTCAACCAGTTGCCAAATTATCTCATCTCTCCCTCTAACATTGAAGTACTTGGTCTTATTCAACAGCCAGGATTCAATTCCTCCTTTGTTAATGTGTATCTAATGTTGGCATACAACAGTATTTGTTCTATCTAAGTGGGCTGCCTGGCTGAAAGGCCACTATAGCTTAAGGAGACTGTTTTGGTGTGTCAGAGTGTGATAAGTAGGGTCATATCCTTGCTGTAGCGATTGTAAACTAAGTTTACTTTTGGAAGACATCCAAGGCAGACAACTACCTGGTTATATCTGTGACACATTGAATTGTCTAGGGGGAATTAATTACAGCTAAGAACATGAGTTTGAAAAGTAACCCTTGTCTGTCCACTCTGGAGGTCATGGTTAGAACTGACCTCTCTAACAGCATGGCTGTCTCTTCCCTGGAAAGAGCAACAGTTTGCTGTGTTTGTGCCTAATTGAGCAACACATGGAGCATGGCTTTGGCTTTCTACCACTAGCCTTCAGAGATGCAGCAGAACCACAGATCAAAAGAGCTAACTGGATAAATACACTGTCAGTTTTCAGTTATAAATGAACTACCATCAGCAGTCTAAAAGAGGTAAAAGGATAGCCACATACCAAAATGCAAAAGGACACACACCTCAGAATTCCCAGCTAGCCAAGACCAGTTACATAATCTGTAACTTCCACCACATATTTCCCAAGTTAATAGAGTATGATGTATGAAAAATGATGAGTCAGAGTCTGAATCCTACCTCTGATGCTCCTTTCTGTGGGTTTTGGGAAAGATGTTTAATTCCTTAAAGCATCATTATTCACATTTATAAAGTGGTTCCTAGTTCACAAGTCTTCTACAAGAATGAAAACAGAATAGAATATGGAGTCAAGATAGGAGCTGGGATGCAATGGTACCCAATACATGATGGCTCTAATGTTGATGATAATGATGGAAAACAAGCATGGAGGTGATGATAGTGATGCTGATGGTAATGATGGTGGTGATGGGTATCATAATTCTGCATTTGAGGACCCATGCTGAGCCCAGAACTCTGGGAGATATAAACTAGAAGTCTGAGAGAAAGAGTTGCTCTTTTAAAGAACAAAGTTTGGCAAGCATAAACTAAAGTGTTTGCATAACAACTCAACTGTTGTTATATTAACAATGATAGTGTTTAGTTTTCAATGTTTGCTGTGTGCCAGGAATAGTCACAATAGTTTATATATATATTTCATTTAACCCTCACAGCATTTCTTTGAAGAGCAGAATGTAATTAGCTCCATGTCAGATTAGAAACTTGGGGCTCAGAAAATTTAAGTATCAAATGTAAGGTCATCCAGCTAGAAAAACAAATGCAGAGATCTGGACCCAGCGCCCTCCCACTGTGAACCTAAGCTCATCAGCATCACTCTGCATCACTGGACTTTCAGCAGAGGTATAGTACGCAGCTATTCCAATAGAGAGGCTGTCAGGGTGCTCTGAGGGTGCTTTGAAGCCTCAAAAGGCTTGGCTTATAATTCTTGTGACAAGTTCACACCAGTTCTTCAGAGCAGATTTGAGATGTGTGTTAGGGCATAAGCCAGATATGGAAAACAAGCAAATATCAGATATTTTGTACTTCCCCCATCACTTTTCTACATTTGAGATTTGAGGTTTGACTATAAAATCTAGAGTGCTAGGCACTCAGTGGGGAATGCTCACCTAAAGTTTATTAGGTCCCATTTTCAATCCTTAGTACCACAAACAAATCCAGACATCCTACTTTTTCAACAAGCTGATGATCTAGGGATACTGAATTGTTTTCCAGCTGATATCAATTGGCTGTAACGGCTGCTGTTTCTAGCTCAGGTGTGAGTTCTTAAGCTTTTCCAGTTTCCACAACTCCCAGTTTCTTTTCCCTGTAAACACATTTAGCAGACATCTTGTTTGACTCCAATATATACATGAAAAGTGACCTTCTTTTGATGCTCATGTATGGGACAAGGGCTCAGTTCTGCTCAGACTGTAATGCAAAAAGCAGAAGATGTTGCCTAACAAGCGCCATAGCAAAGGAAGCAGTACTCAGACCTCTTATAGGATAGATATACTTCATCCAGGGAGATCACTGTGCTCCTATTTTAACAGTAATCTGCTCTTCCATCATTCACCTCTACCTCTACCACCAACCATGACCTTCACCATCAACCACAGCCCACGCCATCGGCCATAACCTCTGTCATCAACACAACCATTATCATCAACATCATCCATGGCCTCTACTATCAGCCATGGCTTCTGCCATCAGCCATAGCCTCCTCCATCACCAGTCGTGGGCTCCATAACCAACCACGGCTTCCACCATTAACTACAGTGTCCAACCCCAGCCACAGCTTTTAACAACCACAGCTTCCATCATTAAACGTGGCCTTCATTAGCAACCACAGCTGTCACCATCAAGCGTGGTCTCTACCACCACCCATAGGCTTCTACTGTTCTCTTCTCTGCCATACTCACTTGCTATTGATATTTAGTTCCATTGTCTTTGTTTCCCAACAATGTTCTCACCAACTCTTTCACCATTTTTACTGTGTCTAGGACACTTATTTTTTGTTCTGAAATGACTTTCTTTCACCTTTCCCATGTGGTCCCCATGTTAACAAGGGTTAACCAGCAAAATTAACAGGCTTTATCCCTTAAGCCTCTTATTGAAAAGGGGTAGATGAGTGGGCACAAAATGGAAAAAGTAAAGCATCTTGTCTATGTCATATATTACAATTTGTATGGCACAGTCCCATCTGTATTGTTTCATACTTGTAACACAGCTCATTGAAGTAGGCAGAAGAGAAGTAAAATGTCCATCTTTGGAGGGAACTTCAGGTCAGAAATGAAGGGCTTTTTCAATGCTCAGCAGTTGGTGGTCAAGAGAATATGGGTTTTTTTCCCAGCCTGATCCAAGATGAATTAGCAAATCTTACCATTGGCCCATGATAACTTTCATGCTTTATCTCTTTGTCATGGAATTTTGCTCCAGAAGAGCTGAAAACAAATCATAGGTTCCAAAGACATTTTCATTAGACTGTCTCTCCTCACTGCTTTCCAGCCTTTTCTTCCACAAACAGCTATTAAGTTAGCACTATGCTAACCTGGCCAGAGGATAATCTGCTGATAATGACAATGGGAGGTGACTCAAATACTATGATGCCACCTTATATTTGTACAAGTCCTGATTTTCAAGTCCCTTTGCAGCAATTCTGTGTACTGAATGCATACCATTTACATGTGGAAATTAATCTCTAGACAGTGAAATGGCATAAAGCTAGGAAACAGTGATACTGAGACTTAAATCTGGGTCTTAATACTTGGGGTGGAATGTTCTTTTCACACTAGTTCCTAGCTGTGTCTTAGAGTTAGTGTTCCATAAAAGTTTACTAGATATAAATCAGCACCATGCCAACTCTCTGAATGACTAAACGCATCAACCAGAATTTCTCCATCAGGGTCAGAAACCAGGCTTCTTGGGGGTCGCTCACTGAAATCCAGTAATGCCTGATTCATCACATTATTTTCACCTAAAGCAACATATGATGGTAGAGAGATAAACAAACACCACTGACACTGACGAGGCAGATAACTGCAAAGCTTTTATTATTAGACTTGTTGACATTGTTCTTTGCCTAAAGGAGAATCTGTTAGGAGGAAAATGTTTTTCCTCATTAATTTCAAACTAAATTCCAGGCCTGGAGTCTCATATTTAATAGCAGATAGGAAATGGTACAATCTTCTCTGGTCCCTTTTCTCCAGGTGAGATTACAACTCTACCAATGAGTTTTTTGCAGTTTTTCTTCTGTTTTGCAATTTGTTATGTCATGAGGGTATGATCCATGGGAAGAGGTTATAGGAAGAGGGTAGAAATGAGTATAAAGTACAGAGAAAGGAGTCTGTGCATTTAAGATTTTGTTAGTATTCATTCAAAACTAAACTATTCAACATAAAGTAACAAGTACCTTATGAATTGAACCCAATAATTCTGACCTCTGAGAAGCAGCAAAAGAATTTAAAAGATTTTCAATAGTCTAGACTGAGGCTTCTTAATTTTTTTCCACTCTTGACTTCTTTTTTCCTGAGAAATTTTTATATAATCCCAGGTTTATAAAAATAGGTATACACATCAAACATTCACTGGTAGTCACTCAGAATTATTAGTTAAGAAAGAAAATTTGTACGCCAATGAGATCTATTTTTAAGTAAAGAACTAAGTCTGGGGTGAGCACTTGGCACAGGCATCATCTACATTTTTTAGGGTTTATCTATATTTTGACTTTATATTCACCAATTCACCACCTCTTCTTATGAACATGTATTACAAAATGGCAAAGAATGTTGGGGCCATTTTGGGAATTGTTGGGAATTTTATCTTAATTCCAAGTCCAAATTCATAGTTATTTATGGAATTCAATCAACAACTTAAGCAGCATTGTGTTTGTGTGTATGTGTGGAAGAGATATAGATTCAGGTAGGAAAGACAGACAGACAGACAGACAGACAGACAGACAGACAGACAGACAGACAGGAGGCCAGAAGTTGACATTGATTGCCTTTCTTTATTGTAGGGTCTCTCGTTGTACCTGTCGCACACCATTTCAGATCCACTCATCTCTGCCTATAGTACTAAGGTTATAGACATGAATTGCCATGCCCAGATTTTACATAGGTGCTGGAGGTATAAACTCTCACACTTGCAGACCAAGCACTTTGCCCACTGACATCCACATCCCTGGCACTTCAAGGAGCATTTTTAACACAATATAATTCTATACTAATGTATTAATTGGATATTTAAAAACCAAAGAATGAGAATGATGGTAGGAAAATATCAAAAGTCCTTTTCCATAATTAAGCTATTATACTCCTACAAAAACAGAAAACCTAGTATGGACAATAAAAGTATGACAATTCCTAACCTACAATAGTCTCA
The DNA here is from genome assembly GCA_030556225.1 of Cricetiscus sungorus. NCBI lineage: Eukaryota > Metazoa > Chordata > Mammalia > Rodentia > Cricetidae > Cricetiscus > Cricetiscus sungorus. The sequence continues at coordinate 121,676,925 of JANBXA010000651.1, forward strand.
CATCTTATCTAAGGCATTTCAGACAGCATGGTGGCATACAGAGAGTACAGTGTTCATGGTCTATGCTTAGAGTCAAGGCTGCAGTGAAGTCACAGGGTACACTGCCAGAAACACCTCAGACTTACTGCACGTTTGACTTGGAAAACTATTTTATCTTTGCTGGTTGCCATTTTTGAAATTCTCATATTAGTTTAAGAAATTGAGGCCTAAACAAAGCAGTCTTTTTAAAATGTACTATCCCAGTCTATGGCAGGAATTTAATATTTTTGATGCCTTACAGGCCCTGTTCCAGGTTTGTAAATGGTGTGTTTGAATACTGAGAGGAATTTCTATTCTCTTCTCTCTCAGTGTGAAGATGATGTTCTGAGGCTCAGAACGCATGGAAACTTTGATCTGTGCCCAGAGCCACCAAACCTCCCATGTCTACTTGAGTTCCTAAGGAGAAAATCTCTGAGATAGCAGAAAGAAGAGCATCTAAGCCTTTGCAGTCTTATGCCCTCACCCCCACAATAAATCAATCGATGACCTATTCAGTCTCAGTTCAGTGACAATTCAGAAGTAGAGGAGTAAGATGATTATGTTGTAAAGAGGGAATTTTAGCAGTTCCAAGTATATTGTGGAGATAAATACAGACAGAAATTCTAAGGATAGAAGTAGGTTCCTATTCATATCATAAATCTAACCAGTTAATAGTGAGATTCTGAGTTTCACAATGAATAATGCCATAATTGATTAGTCATGTCTGTCCTGATGACACGAGGTAGCCATGAGATCCATATGTCAAGCATTCATCATCTCTCCTCTAAATAATGGGATCTCAGGTGATATTTGTCATTCTACTGAACATAGCATCTAACAACACTTTAGAAAACAGTTACCAGTCAGAATTACAAGAAATTACTGCTGTATGAGAGAATTCCTGCCTATTCCTGTGCAAATTTATAACTATATTTTCAGTCCTTCTGTCCTTGAAGATAAGTTCCTTCCATGGATTGATTAAAAAAAAAAAAGAATGGAAAAAAAGAGAAAAAAATTTAAATCTTCTAGTGTAAGAAATTGGAGTGTATATTTGGAAAGTGAATTTTCTTGTCATCTTGTCAACAAAATTTGGTGTTGTGCTGGGCAGTGGTGGTGCACTCCCTTAATCCCAGCACTCAGGAGGCAGATGCAGGAGTGTCTCTGTGAGTTTGAGGCCAGCCTGGTCTACAAGAGCTAGTTCCAAGACAGCCAAGGCTACATGGAGAAACCTTGTCTCTAAATTTTTTTTTTTAAAAAAAGTTGGTGTTTCTTGGGGGAGCCATAAATCTTTTTAGACAACATAATCACAAAATCATAAAGAAAAAAAGATTTTAAAAAAGAATTTGTTTCTTTATCTAAGTTTTGGAATATAAGCATGTCTATTTTTCATCACTATATAACACTAGATGTCCTGGAACTCATATACAGCAGACTGACTTTGAACTCACAGAGATTCACCTCCACTTCCTCCCAAGTGCTAGGATTACATCTGGTTTATGCCTATTCTTGAAATTTGAAATGAACTTTAACTTAACTTAGCAATATTCATAGATTTAGAAAATGGAAATTTTCTAAATACCACATGTGGTAGTCTAAAATAAACATGGTGTATACAAAGATAATACTAGTGAACAATGTCTATGGCATCTGCACTGAAATGCCCACGTTAATGAAAGAATTTAAGATAGTTGGAAATAAATGAAGAACTCTGATGGGAGATGTCAATCTGTAAATATGTTTCTTGTATTGGTTAATGAATAAAGCACTGTTGGTCAATAGGAAAGCAAGCTAGACGAGACTAGGAGACAAGGAGGAGAGAGGAAGTAGTAGGGAGGAGCTTGAACATGAAGGATGGAGAGAGAAAACACCAGTCCCTCTGTCCGGTAACATAAGACCACATGGAAGTACTTAGATTAATAGAAATGGTTTAATATTTAAGACAGCGCTAGCCAATAAAAAAACACTAGCAACTGGCCAACAGCATTATATATCCATCTCAGTGTATTATTTGGGGCTGGCGAGGCAGTGGGACCAGACTGGCAAGGAAAAATCACTCATAACAGGACTCTACCATTTTGTTTAAAAACATTTCTCTTCCCAAATCAAGCCACAATCTGAATAAAATCTCAGTAGGGATTGGGTGAGTGGTCTAAAATTGACAAGTGAGTAGTAAATATAACCTTGAACAAAATAAAAGCAGGAAGATTCACATTGCCAAATCCTATGATGCATCGTGAAGTTACAGGAATTAAGAGATAATAATGATGCCATTCTACCAGACAAATAAACCAAATGGACTAAAATCCAGGTGAAACCAGATACATGGCTACCAGATGTTCTTCCAGTGGTGTCCTTATTCTGCAATGGAGAAAAGATGGCCTTTGCAACTAATGGTGTTGAACCCATCAGATAATCACGTGGTCAAAGAGACTCATTACCTGGTGCCACTCTTAAAAATCAAATTCTAACATGAAAAGGAAAACTAACCTTTTAGGAGATAACCTAGGCAAATACTGTTACCACACGGGGTTAATAATAATTCCTTAAACAAAGCATTTAAAATATTAGCCATAATAAAAACTTTTAGAAAGTGACTATTAAAATGTAAAACTTCTGAGCTTCAAAAGATTTCATTAGAAAATAGGAAGAAAATCTGTGTAGTAGAAGTGTGTGCATACCTTTATGTAGCATAGGGTGTGTGTGCATACCTGTATGTAATATAGGGTGTGTGTACATACCTATATGTAACATGAGGTATGTGTTCTTACCTATATGTAACCTAGGGTATGTGTATTTACCTATATGCAACAAAGGGTGTGTTTCCACAATATAGCTTCTAAAGTTCACATAGATCAATAAAAAAGACAGGTAATAGAGTAGAAAAACAGGCCAAGTGACAAGCAGACATTTGCCTAAAGAAGATGTGGGAGAGATTCCAGTCAGAGACAACATCTTCACTGTAAGAAATGCAAGGCAAAGCTACAGTGGGAAAGACTACACACCACCACATGGCTGCCTTAAAGAAACACTGTAATCGTTTGTTTTGGTGAGAATGTAGAACATTCAGGGCTCTCCTAAACTGCTGTCATGGGAAAAATTCATATAATACTGAAATTGTGGCATCATTTACTAAAATTAATTGTGTATGATCCCAGGGATATAGCCCATTTCATCTTAAAAATATAAAATCATAACTAGGTGCATGTGCTACACCCAAAGCTGTGTAAAAGAATGTTCCTGTATATTATTTACAACAGAGAAACACTGAAGTTACATACCTGCTTATGAGCAGGAGTCATGCATGTATCATAGAACATTCAAACAGCCAGTAGCACATGGCAATGAGAAAAAGGAATGGACATCTGCTACACATGGTACCATGGTGGAATCTCCCAAGACTGGGGCTGAATAAAACAATCCAGATAGAGTCATGCACACTGTATGATCTATACAATTCCACTTACAAAACACAAAACCTTGGTTTATTACAATAGATTGAAAGAGCTGTTACCTTTGGGTGTATTGGGGATTGATCAGGGTTGCTGGGAATAGCCTCTAGCTTTATCAGGGTGATGGTTAAACAATGATTTCCCTTAGAACTTGACCTGTAGAGTTAGGGTCTCTGAATTGTGGGGACAGTGACTAGAAGAGCTTAAGCCTATAGAGTAAAAGTCTCTGAATTGTGGGAGTCAGGATTAGAAGAGCTTGGGCTATAGAGTGAGGGCCTCTGAATTGTGAGAGCAGTGATTGGAAAAGACACAAAGAGGTTTCAGGGAGTTGCCTACTCCACAACACAGACACATTCACGGGGGGGCTCATTCATTACTCCATTTTTTCAGTGTAGGTTTTTTTTTGTCTCAAATAATTTTTGCTTCTTTATTTGGGAATAAAAACAGTATTTAAGGGAAAGATTGCAGGCCATCCATAATGACTTGCCATCAAGAGTACTTTCTCCTAATTCTCCCCTTTCCCATTAAAATCAATTCTGTCACAGTCACACTTCACGAATGAAGGGTCTGGGGAATCTGCAGTTTTTCTGATCTCTGTCAGGTAACAGGTAAGGAATAGAAGAGCTGAAACTGCAGCCCTGTGGTCTGTTTAATGGGAAAATGGGGTTCAGTTATCTAAAAAAGAGGAAGAAAGATACAGAGAGGGAGAGAGAGAGAAAGAGGGACTCCTGATACCTGCCCATCTATAAACTTGGGTTGGCTCTGTACTCTCAGGCCTGGTGGACGGATGCTGAGAATTGCCTTTTCCTTCACAGGTTGTCATTCTTAAGGATGGAAAGAGGTGGGTTTGTTTGACTTGGATCTCAGGGAATACTGTTGCTGGCACACTCTAGATTTCCTGTAACTGGAAGAGTGATGTAATGGTTTGTGACGAGGCTGGAAAACAGACCTCACTGAGAGCTGTGTGTGAGATCTCACTGTGTTGTGCTGGCTTCAGACAGGCCCTTGGGAATTCTGCCACAGCCTGTCACACTGCCCTTCACACCTCCTCTTTGAGCCCCTTGAGACTACACTCTTTTAGAATCCCAAGAGTAAAAACACCAGTGTTTGCTTTGGTTCCCCATCAAGAACATGGCATGGTTTTCATTCTCAGATGTTTCCTTGCTTAAGGCTGGAAATGGGATGGGATGATCTTCCAGATCTCTTGGAGGAGATCTGCCAGAAAATTTTTAGGTGCTTGATACTGAGTGACAGATTTCTATCATTTCATCAAGATTGTCTATAAGCCTACAGAAACAAGAGCAAACAGGGGAGCATCACTGTGTTCCCAAATCGAAGGCCTCTATCCACGCAGTTGAAGAAGCAGAGATCAGATTCAGGAACAGCCTTCAGTGCCTTCAGAAATGTGTTGATGGAATCACAAGAAGCAAGGCAGAGCTAGGGCACCAGTTACTTTCCAGGCTGGATATCTGGTCCCATCATTCCTTGTGTCCCAGACTGAGACTGTGGTCCTGTTCTTCCCACCAAGAATGCATCAAGAGCCCAGTACAAATCTTATCAGTACCCCTAGAAAGCACTGAGAGCCAAAGATTTAAAAACATGGCTCACTGCATAAGGCATCTACACAGTGGAAGGAAAGAGCAGATTCTTGCAAGCCATACTCTGACCTCCATATGATGGGAGATGTTATTCTGTAAATATGTTTCTCATGCTGGTTAATGAATAAAGCACTGTTGGCCAATAGGAAAGCAAGATAGGCGGGGCTAGGGGACTAGGAGGAAAGAGGAAGTAGTTAGGAGGAATCAAGATGGAGAGCCTAAAGAGAACAGCATGCCAGGACGCTGCTCTCCAGTAAGATGAGCCACGTGGTAATACTTAGATTAATAGAAATGGGTTAATCACTAAGACAGGGCTAGCCAATAAGAAATTAGTACCTGGCCAACAGCATTATATCAAATACAGAGTCTCGATGTGTTATTTGGGGCTGGCTGGCATGGCAGCGGGACCAGACCGGCAGCAGGGAAAAACATACTAGTTACATCCACAAATGTGTCATGTACACAGGCCCACACACATACACTAAATATATATATGATAAATGTTTTAAATGTTTAAAAATTAAGTACATAGCTGAGCAATGATGGTGCACACCTTTAATACCAACACTCTAGAGATAGGCAGGCAGATATCTGTGAGTGCAAAGCCAGCCTGGTCTACAGATGGAGTTCCAGGACAGCCATGCCTACACAGTGAAACCATGTCTCAAAAAAACCAAAACCAAATAAATAAATAAATAAATAAATAAATAAATAAATAAATAAATAAAAGTAAATAAATGGTTCTCTGCATTTAAATCGCAAAGATCTACACTCATCATTTCTCCATTCATTTACTGAGATTCTACTATATGCTCTGCGAACCAGCTGTGAGCAAGAGACACCTTGTCTTTCCCAAGTCATAGACTATGTGTTTGCTTTTCAACTTATATATAATAATACATCTTTCCTTGATTCATTTCTAGTGCTTCATAAAATATCAAGGACAAATTGGCAAGGATGGGGTTTATTTGGCTTAGTGTCTCACTCACAGTCCATCATGAAGGAAATCCAAGGCAGAAACTTAAGTCAGATACCTGAAGGCAGGAACTGAAACAGAGACCATTGAGGTCTCTGCTTATCGACTTGCTCTGAATGGCTTACTCAGTTTGCTTTCTTGTACAACTCAGAACCACCTGCTCAGGAGTGGCACCACCCACAGTGGGCTGGGCCTTCTCACATCATCATTAATCAACAGAAAACCCACAGAGACCTGTCTACAGCCCATTCTGTTGGGGTATTTTCTTAATTGAGGTTTCTTTTTCCCAGATGACTCTAGCTTGTGCCAAGTTGACAAATAGCCAATCAGCACATCTGAGTAGCATTCATTGGGTCTCTACTATTACCAGAACATATTCTAGCCATTTTACACATATTACCTTGCTAACCTGTGTGAGTCTCCAGGATGATTTCTACTTTTTCTAGGCAAAGAAACTGAGGCAAACAAGCCAAAAGTAATTTCCCTTTCAGTTCCATAGCTAATAGTCAGTGTAACTAGAATGTAAGTCAGAAAATACTAATCCATAATCTATGTTCGTAACTGATGAATATGTCTACATAAAGCAATAAAAAAAGATCTCAAAGGCCAGAATCCAGTGTCAAATAAATGTTGTTATTTGGACATAGGAAGACAGGGGACTGCCTGGTGATATTCATTATTCACACTTGCTAGAAATTCTTCTCTCCCTGCCTTACTTCTTTCCCTCCCCCCTTCCCTCCCTGAATGTCTTGATTCTATGTCACATGGGTATTCAGGGGATATTGACCAAATAACTGAAGCCCCTACAGAACAGGTATGCTGGAGTGCATCACCTCTGCGGAGACTGAAGGACGGAGTCCAATAGTCTCTGCCTCCCGAAACAGGACAAAAAAATGGAGGTGAACCCTCACCTCTGGCATTTGTCAGCTCCTCAGCCAGGAAGGCCTTTCTATGACATTGCCTGGCACTTATGAATAGGAAGGTTGTGGAGTAGAATTTTTAGTGATGGTACTGGCTCTATGGGAACAATGTGTACTTAGGGAACAAACATGTTGCATAATCACCAGTCCAGTGAAGGTTAAATGCACAAAAATACCTGCTAAAGAGAAGGCTTGGTGTCAGCTCAGATGCTGTGACAGGTTACCAGTCTCCCAAGCTACAGAAATTTCTTGCCTCAGCTATTATCTTGTGAACTAAACAACCATGTTCTCATTTCAGTGACTTCTTTTATTCACTGAACTTATTCAGTAAGTTCATCTCCAATCAAGGATGAAAGGTGTTTATTTGCTTAAAGGGAAGAAGAAGTCAAATGTTTAATTGGGAGTAGGGCATTGTGTCCTTTGTGTCAGATGGAGGAGGGAAATATGGTCATTCCCATTTTGTAGATGAGAACACTGAAGGCTGGGGAAGTCAAACAGTTTGTCAATTTCAGTTTTCCAGGGAAAAGTCTGGCAGTCAATGGGAAACTGGCCTTTTAAAAAAATGGAGTACAGCTGAAAAAAAATGCTGGTACAAAGGAAAATGGAGATGGAGAAAGAGGGATTAGGGAAGGTCCTCGTTCATTGAAGAATTCCCTTGCTTTCCATGAAGTAGGTCTTATGCCTTGAATGGGTCAGTGTGGTTAGGTCATGTTTGTGAGTTGTATTTTACTCTGCTTTCAACAGGAAGCCATTGAGAGGTTTTTGACAGAAACTGACGTGGTTTAATTTGTGTGATGCCAGTTCAGGGCACTGGGGAGGGGATAATGGATTGAGTGTCTGTCTTCCAAACGAGACAGTAGACACTGTTCTTGTTTGTTATTTATTTATTCACTTGTAACTGTCTGTGTCCATTCAAATGTCAGCTCCATGGCAGTAAAGACCTGTAGTTTTTCAATACTGTATCCCCAGTAGCAGCTGGAACAGTATCTGGGCCAGACAGGCTCCCAGTAAATATTTATTGAATGAAAATGTAAATGAGTTAATAAAAGAAGGAAGGAAGGACACAAATGAACATGAAGCAAGGTTAGTGCTTAGAAAAACATATAAAATGCCATGAAAATGTGTTGAGAGGAACTTTTGGAGATAGAATGTGATAGCTTAGACGTATACATTATAAGAAGTATACTAGGGCTTGCTGAGAGTGGAACTAGAGAAATGCATCAGATTCACAGCATCCCCTCAGCCTGCCAATCTAAACAATTCAGTTCTCTAAGATAGGTGTCTCACTATTTTATGAACCACTAGTTAGTTTTCATCATAGAAAAGCTGCAGATTTGTAAGCATGGTTTTCTAAACAATACTCTTGTCTGTCCATGACAATTTCTTCAACACTTCTCCTTTCATAGCCTGATATTTCTATCGGGTTTCCATGGCTAGGTTTCCATGACACCACCACAGTCAGTTTCATCTACTCTTGTCAAAAACATGGCTGATCAAGAGTAAGGGATAGTCTTTTCCTGCACCTGGATCAATGCATTCCCTCTACACATGCAAACATATATACGTACACACACACACACACACACACACACACACACACACACACACACACACACACACTCACACACCTGCACATACACAAGCACATGTCCACACATGTTGCTTCTAGCACAGTATGCATAAATTTACAACCACAAACTGACTTGCCCACTTGAGTTATTATTGCTTTGCTATTAAATAGGCCTTTGTGTACCATTCAATTTATATTTGTAAAGAATAAATTTAAAGCTTATTATTCAAGTATAATATATATATTATCTTGAAACTGGCTGTTAAATAGATAGAGTGTATTATTTACACATTATAAATAAAATTCCTTTCATCTTATTGTGCTCAAAGACTTGCTCTCATGTCAAAAGCTGCACCAGAGGAGACTAAATCCATGCATATGTGTGATGCATCTTTTCCTCTTTTCTTCAACTTCCCTCTTCTGAATTTGTTGACAAACAAGCCATCTTGAGTTTTCCCTGTGATGTATGTTCTTTGGGATTTCTACATCTATGACATGAATAGTTCAGCTGAGTTCACAGAGCATCCATTTATGTATTTTGGGAAGTCTGTACTCTCTAGGTCTGGGATATATATTTCTCTGTCACGGGAAGCTATTGGCTCCCACCCATGATGCCTCATGGATTTATGTCATTGTTAAGATGCTCAAATCACAAAACTATGGTGAATGAATAATAGCCCATTGTCTCAGTCACACTAGGTATCCTACCCTGGCTATAACATCCTGGTTTACTGTGGATGAGTTTGCCTATAGATAGTAGGTGAGTTCTGTGAAACAATTGAGAAGCTGTGGTCTTCTCAAGCTTTCTGGAGGAATTCCACATAAAACACATCTTACTCATCAAAAATCTTCGCAATTCAAATAAAGATGTGAGCATGAAATTAGATTTCTTATACCAGAAAGGGGGTCCATAGAGATCCTCATGAATTGGCATTATTCCTACGCATTGTCTATATACTAGCTTCTACTTAGTTTCATCATTTTTCTTCATAGGTGTGAAGTTATTGTAGTTATCAAAGAACAACAAAACCCAAACATAGCACATCTGAGTTAAAACATATCTGGGACCCCAGAGGTTCTGCTGAGAACAGTTCAGTCCACAGAACCCACATGGTAGAAGGACAGAGTTGACTCCTAAAGGTTACCTTCTGACCTCCATGTGTACACTGTGTACACTGTGGCACACACACACACACACACACACACACACACACACACACACACACACACAGGGGCCATGCAAGTATCTTTTAATGTATGTGTATGATTGATGAGAAAAAGACTATATCTGACCATGCTTAGAATTCTTCATCATGGTCCCTTTCCAAGTATTTCTTATCATGGTTTCCAGAGCCCTGATACTTTGGTCTTCTTTTTTCTAGTCTCAAACTCAAGCATTTGACCTTGTTCCTCTGTAGTCCAGCTGCCTGCCTGTCATATTCTTTGACATTTCATTTTTTCTCCTACCTAGTGCATGACAATTCACACATATACACATGTGCCACGCCTTCATACTCACCAGCACTTATAACTCATCATCACACACCCACTCCTTCTTCTCAGTTAAGCCCTAGACACTCACATCTCAGGACAGCCTTCCTTGACTTTCCCTAGTTAGCCCTAACCTGCAGATTAAGTCTGATCCTCCCCTATATTACTTGGTACATTCTCATGGATCATACTCTTTTTTTTCTGAGCTCTTGACTTCATTGGCAATCAAATAATCACTTGGGTAATTTGCTAATAATGGTAGTCTCCACCCTAGCTTTTATAAGCCCTCTGAAAACAGAGACCAGATCTATTTTTGTTCTCATTCTATCCTCAGCTTCACACAGAAGCCTGGATAGTTGGATTGAATAAATGTTGGCTGGCTGGATGAATTTATGCACACATGAATGAATGACCAGTTGGGTACACCTGAGTGTATGTGTCTATACATGCCCGTGGATACTTTCAGGGAAATAGCAATGTTACTGGCCAGCATGCACACTGGTTGTTTTTTTGTTTTTGTTTTTGTTTTTGTTTTTGTTTTTAATTCAGGCTGCCCTGAAAACAGAGAGTTGAATAGTATTCTTCAGATGAATCAGTGCCTTTGCTAATTCTGCTTAAGAATTCATTCAGTGACATAAACACTATGAATGATTCATGGGCCTCTGGCTAGCCTTCAAGGTAGAAATTTCTATTTATGCAACTTACAGATATCATGTAAATACTGTGTCTTGATATCTGTGTGCCTTTGTTCCTTACATCTTAATCACAGAAACGGTAATTAATCCTAACACCATTAACAAGTTTCTCATGTACCAAAGATAAATTGTTCACTGAACAAACATTTAAACACATTAGCAGTGACCAACTGAGTGTTACATTACACACCCTGGTTGCCCAGCAGCAGCCTTGCTCCATCTTCCCCTTCCCACTTTTCTCCCACCATGGAACAGCCTATAGTATTTGGGACTGCCCCAGATAAATAGAGTGAAGCATAAACATACATACACGTTGACTCTTGAAGAGACACAATACTGAAAGCACCATCACCCTCTACTGACTAGTACATACAGCTGGCAATGTGTTTTTAATAATGTTCCAGAAAATTCAAATAGGAAGGTTGATTTAAAAAAAAAAAAAACATGAGGAGTCTAAGAGCTTAAAATAGTTAAGACCGCATACCAGGCCAGATTTGACTTCTAACAACTCCTGGTACATGTCTACCCAAAATCTGGCTTAGGGGGAGATGACTACAGCATAGTCCTGATAATAATATTGTAATTTAATACAAGAACTGAATTAAGAACTACATTTAAGAATTAGCTTATCTTTTGGTATTTGGGTGTATACTGCTGGTCTTGCCTACAGGGCCAAATCTATGGAATTTTATAACATATGCTCTGTGATTCCAGAACAATGCTGTTGTACAGAGATAAATTTGTGAGTTCTAGGGGAATTGGCATCAATTGTGGATTGTATTCATTGTTTTATAAAATCCATGTGACTTAAAATAACTCATTTTCTAAAGCCTGAGCTAATTTACATGGACTTTCTATCATATGAATAGTTCTCTAAATTTACTATTTGAGTTTTTAACTATTTTATATCCTCTTTGGGGTACATATCTATATACGTATATGGATAGGTCAATATAGAGGTTACTGCATTACATAAGAGAGAGTTAATAAATTTAAAAGTTCAAGTTCCCCATCCTCTCCTCATATATATATATTCATCCAAGGACATACAGTGCTCACAATTTAATTAATTTAATGTATTTATTTTTAATTTAACATTAATAGAATTTTACTATGTATGCCAGTCTTCAGACTATTTCATTTGCTTTTAAGACGTTTTTAACAGTGTCTTTAGAGAAGGCTGCATGAAATGTATACAAAATTTACCAGTCTTTTTCTCAATGTCAAGTGGATACTTAAAATATAATATTTTATAAGCAATCACTGGAAAATATACCTTTGTTCATAGTGTGACTTATAAACACTACATTTGCCCCCATTCTGGTAGATTTTATCATTAGGATAAATGGTAATTCCTCTAACCTATCCCCTGCCTAGGGATGTTCCATCTTTTTTCCTGCTTTCTAATATTACAGGGGACAGCTTTCTACATTGCCTCCAGCTGGGATCCAGGTTGGCAGGGTGAATTTCTCAGCTGCTACTCTTCTCAAGTGTGACACATGTATTTGAACTTTGCAGTGTGCAGCAACTATGTCAGGAAAGCTTTACACAAAATTAGATTTGTGTTTTTGTAAGACCTTTTTCTATCAGAAGGAACATCAGAAAATTACTCAGGGTCTGTGTCTGCTCCTCTGCTTTTCAGCTACCCTCTGCCCCAGAGAAGGCATGTGCTTACCAGACCTGTATGTTCTAAAGAGTCCTTCATAGCCTTGCATGGCAAAATGTTCTTCCACCTGAACATGAGCAAATAAAACCATATGCAAAATTCAACATAGAAAAAACTAGGGTTTCCCCCCAAGTTGGTTAAAAACAAAAGCAAAGATATAATTAACTGCTAAAAAAAAAATTATTGCTTAAAATGTGCAATAGCCAAGCCTTTTTATTGGCACCCCTTCCTCTTTGACAACCTGTGACTTGATCAGAATTCAATGTCCCATCCTTAAGATGAAGCTATGCTTGTCTAGAATATTAATATTTGTCACCTTACTACACATACACTTTGATACTTAATGTAATACATTTAGGAATATTTACAATATGGTGGGCAATATGCCATCCATTCATATTCAGATACCAAGACAAATAAAACCTTTTGTGCCCCCAAAATATTCTGCCTATACCAACAATTCTTACCTCATTTTGTAGTTTTTATTACTTTTCTTGCTGTTGTAAAATATCCAACAAGAAGCAACTTAAGTGAGGAAGGACTTCTCTTGGCTTACAGTTTAGGAAGCTACAGTTCAGCATACCAGGGAAGATATGGCCTTTTGTGGCAGCAGAAACATGCAGACAGGATTCCTCATATGTAAGAAGATCAAGAACTAGATAACAGGCTATACTTGCACTCTTTTCTTTTTTTTAAATTCAACTTTGGAACTTAGCCTATGGGACAGCATTGTCCTTTCTCAGGGTAGGTCTTTTTCTTCAGTTAAAGCTCTCTAGAAATGCCCTTACAGACAAGCCTAGAAATTTATCTCCTAGGTGATCTCAAAACCATTCAAGTTAACAGTAAAAATGAATTCTCACAAACCCTTTTAGAACATGATGAAAGCTGAAGGACTAAAAATGTATGCATGTGAATAGAATACACACATACAACTCTGAGTAGCTTAGCTAGTAACTGAACTTGGAAGCCAAGCATTCATTCATCTGGGTTTAGATTCTTGATAGAGAGAATAGCCAGTGGAGGAATTAGCAATCTCACAAACTAGAGTCACACTTACACAACTACGGTCCTTCTCATCTGATGAAGTGCTTTCCATATAGACATCCTCCTATCTACTATATCATATGGGTCATTAGTATATCATATGGGGTCTCATAACTAGTACAAGGTCACTCAGCTGGAAGCTGGCACGATTCTGACAAGAATCCAGGTCTCTGACATGTGCTCTGCATTACCAAAAGGAATAGAAAGCTAACATGAAGTGCTATGAGCAGGTTTTAAAAAATACTAATGTCCATCACATAAAGATGAAAATTTCAGTTAAACTAAACATTTACTTGCTTCCAGATGTTGTTCAGTTTTGGAATCTCCTCCCTCTCTCTCTCTCTCTCTCTCTCTCTCTCTCTCTCTCTTAAACCACATACTGCTGGAAGATAGAGACTAGAGGACTCTGGCTGCTGTATTTCCATTTGCTCAACGCTTAGCAAATGGCCTGGCACACAGTCAGCATTTATTGTCTGTTGTGTGAATGAATGTTCTCTATACAAAGAAAGGGATTAGAGAGATTGGCTTCCACTAAGTGTATTCCTCTGATCTTGCTCTGCCTCCAGAAGTGAGCTCCAGGGAAGGAAAAAGTGTCATTGGTTTACTGACACATCAGTCATTGTTTTCCCAGCATTTATGTGTTCTCCCTTCCACTCCCCATTTTAACTATGATATTTGATAAGTGGAACCAAGCTGGACTGAGTCTAGTTTAAACATCTAACACTAAGCAGTCTTTCACTTCTCATAATGAAAAAAGTTTCCATCTTCTATGCCAAACTAGAAGAAATCTTAAGCAATAATTTAATTATTTAAATTAGTTGCAGAGTTTGGATTTTTTTTAAGCTTAAAGCTTATTTGAAAAAAAAAGAAGAAGAAGAAAAAAGAGAGAAAGAAAAAGGCCAAACTGTAACTTACTGCCCAACCCAAGCCAAATAACAACTTTGGAAAGCAATGTGGTTGCTAAAGCAATAAATGAATGGTTTAGCCCCTCCTGGGTCTTGGAAACTGTACCCACCCTTGCCAGGAAGGAATAAAAAAAGTATGTCTGTATTTCATTTTACTGTATTGAACTCCCTAAGGGCAGAGACTATTCCTGATCCATCTTTGTATTGTAGAAGGTTCTCTGGCATGTGGTGAATGCTTAGTAAATTATTATTGAATTAAATTGGGGTTTTGCAAAATTTATACATATATGTTTATTTATGCATGTACATATTATGTGAATATTCCAAGTATATGGACAAGCTATGCTTCATATCTTCCTATATACAAACTGTAAAGACAACATAATATTAATTTGTGTGTCACCACAGCTAGAATTGTGTTACAGATTTCTATCTAGTATGTGTCTAAATTGAGTAAAGTCACCCTGTGTGCTGTAATACCAGTTCTTTACATTTCTGCCTCTGAAGTCCTTTCCTATATAAATAGGTAAAATCCTCCTCTACTGTGCAATGTGACTAGTGTATACATTATCCTTAAGCAAGGACTGGAAATTGTTACTTACCCTTGGCTAATAATTTTCACTGTACTGATGCCTTGGGCTGACTGTAGTTCTACATTGTAAAACTACCCCACATGTATGCTTCTTCCTGCATACCTCTAAACCAGGCAGACAATTCACATCCACAATGGCTGGCACAGGTAGACACAGACTTACATGAAGATGTAAAAGGAAGTCAGAACAGGATGCTAACCCGCAAGTTTGATGAAGTCCTAATGGGTTTTTTAAGGAAATGGTTGACAAAGCAGAGGACAAAGATCTGCGGGTACTTGGGGATTTGTGAAAGTCACATGAAAACAGGAAATGTCCCTGTGGCCTGGGAGAGTGGCTCATGGTTGGAAGCAGGGACTGAAGTAGGGATGGACTCAGGAGAATTAAGGAAGCAGCAGGACAATTAATGATGTCACACCCTGGAATACACTTTAAGCCTCTTTACTGTGCCAATTCAGTTAAAATATCACACTCAGGACTGTACTGATCACTTATAAGATACTACATTCTCTGCATTTGAAATCATCTTGACATTTCAGGAGTAACTCAGAAGCTCAGAATTTCCTGTCTCCTAATCGAAATTACCTGTGTAACAAAGACGGTTGAAGTGAGGGGATATGGGCCATTTAATTCTCAACTTATAATGACACCACTTTCTCCATAATCCCCACTCCACATCTGGAAACAGAATCCCAAGTGCTCTCAAAAAGGAAACCAGGTCTCCTCCACATCTCTCTAGACCCACACTGGCTGGACTAAAATACAGTTCCTCTCTAACAACACCTAGTATAGCACTCTGATACTCAATGAATATTTAGCACTTTATATAAAAAGGGCTTTTTTAGGAAAGCTTGGAAGTGAGCTGCCTCATTTTTGAGCAGCTGCTAGAGAACTGTTCATGTTGCAAAAGCTGAATGGACTTCCTAATAAACTATTCCATGTGTTACATGTTATTCTTTCTGGGTTAGTTCCAAAGACTTGGGCCTCAGAAAATAGGTCCCTTAAAAAGAGAGACCAGGGTGGTGCAGAGACTACTCAGCAGCAAAAGCTCACAACCACCAACTCCTGAGGACCAGATGCCCTCTTCTGGCCTCTGCTGTCAACACACACACACACACACACACACACACACACACACACACACACACACACACACACACACACGAATAAAATAAATATTTTTAAATAAAAGAATAACTCATTTGTAACTGAAAAAAATGAGAAAAGTCCATCTGTGTGTTCAACAAGTGTCTGAGTATATACCATATACCTCATTTTATCAGAAGCAAGTAGAGTGTAATTGAGGTAGGCAAACTTCAATGGTGACTACATACTGAGAAGTGTACCCAGTCATATGATGTAGAATATGTCATCTGCTATACAGAAAGAGAAAGTGAGACAGGGAGATAGTGGTGGGAAATGCTACTTTACAGAGGATAATTGACATATCGGAAGAGATGACATTCAAGGAACTGCCCCAAATGAATGTTAGTGCATGCCTAGGAACAGCTATGGAGAGTGGCTGGTGGGTGAATAGTAAATGCAAGGGCCCTGAGGCCGGAGCAGTCATAGAACACCAGCAAAGAAGTCAGTATGTTTTGATGAGCAGAGAGGAAAGTCTGAGAAGCTGAGGTCAGAAGGCAGCAGGAAGTCAGATTCACCAGGCTTTGCAGACCATCTGATGGTGGAAAGTTACTGGGAGCTTCTGAGGAAGGCATGACTAGGTGAAGCTTTGAAAGAGACACACACACCCCAAACCACATGAGAGCCATCCAAGTATAGGCTTCTGTTTCGAGTCCAAGTGAACTAGATATTTAGACTCTCTTGTCTTCATACACCCAAAGATGCTGGACACACACATGTGTGCATGTGGAGCTGGCAGAAATGCAAAGAAATTGCTTAGAGGCTGAAAACACAACTGCAGAGTCATGCGTGTGTTAGAGTTTTGTTATGAGGGGATTCATGGACAATTCCTACTAACTGAGACTCTGTGGTGTAAAGGAGCTTTCTTCTCACAGATAGGAAGAAAATCCTGAGATCTAAGCAGATGTCACACAGGACACTCCTTGCAATGTTGTGACATTGCTCATAGTCATGGTAAGACCTCATTGATAAGGAGGAGGAGAAAGAGGAAGAGGAAAACAGGAAGAGAAGGAGGGTCTCTCCTATAGATGGACATTATGTAAACAAGTGCTGGGTTGGGTGAGGTCCTAGATGACAACATAATGACAAATTCTAACAGCCATTTCATAGAGTTATAGAAAGGTCAGAGAAAATGGCAGTGGAAATCTTTAAAGAGCAAAGGTGATTAGAATTTTCCAGAGCTCATGAAAACTGACTTTCAAATCAAGAACCCCCATGTATTATTTAGGAAGAAGAATAGGAGAAGAAGAGGCAAGATGAGAAAAACCAAGTAAGAACTAAAAAGATGACTCAGCAAAGGTACCTGCCACCAAGCCTGACAACCTCAATTCAGTCCCATGAACCTACATGATAGAGGAGAATTAGCTTCTGCAAGTTGTCCTCTAATCCCCACTCACCATGGCACATTTGGGGAGACACACACACACACACACACACACACACACACACACACACACAAATAAAAAAAACTTTAAAATGTTAAAAAGTAAAAAGAAGGAATAGATTAAAAGAAATAAGACAGACACAGACATACAGGGATACCAAAGAGAAGACAACAGAGAGAAAATGTCTAATTTTAATCATTTTAAGCATCAAAAGACAGAGCTCAATTCTTTGTTGGTAATCCATATACCACTGCTGCTGATCAGAATGGAAATGCAACACCTAAAGAACTAGAAAAAGCTCTGAATCACCCAGCTACATCTCTATCTGAGCAGCTGGAGTAATAAAGTAAAATAGAATAAAAGA
The DNA here is from genome assembly GCA_030556225.1 of Cricetiscus sungorus. Classification (NCBI taxonomy): domain Eukaryota; kingdom Metazoa; phylum Chordata; class Mammalia; order Rodentia; family Cricetidae; genus Cricetiscus; species Cricetiscus sungorus. The sequence goes on from JANBXA010000651.1 coordinate 121,694,739, forward strand.
TAATAGACACAAGACAGCCCCCCATAAAAGGCTACACATTTGGGGAAGTACTAACTAAAATCACAAAGGACTCTAAGATGAACTCCACCCATGTTGTTTTAAACAATACAGACCCCCCCACACACACACACCTTGCCTTTGTCTAAAATCCCTGGGTGAGATGGGGTGAATTATTTACTTCTTCACTACATTTCTACTGGTTAAAATATTAATTTGCTATCAGCACCACAGAGAAAGCTCATCTAGGCACATGCAGAAGTCATTTCTAATAGTTCCTGATGCTGTACCTCTGTCTACATCAATAAAATGTAGTGCTGGTTCACTACAAGTTTTAAGGAAATGTGTGGTAACCTGAAGAGCACTGAAGAGGGCGTTCTCAGGAAGACACTGCTGTGAAGTTGGGTAAATCTCCTACACCCTCAGAGCCTCATTTTCCTTGTCTCCAAGGAGGTGATTGTTATCACAAAGTCAAGCAAGGCTCTCCTCTCAAAGACAACAAAAATAGTTTATTCTTGAGCCAAGTGTGAATGACGTAGCCTGGAAACACAGATCCAGGTTACCTCACAGACCAGTTCCCACATGGGCACAGTTTCATGAAGCATTCTAAGAAACAGGGCAAAGAAAATAATAATTCAAGATACTTCTTAAACCATTGGTGGAAACATCAGATAGACAAAGTATGGCAAAGAGGGGATATGTTTGTTACAGGATTTAGATGCTATCTCATGACACTCTTAGCCTTTAGGTTGGTACTAACCAAGGCTGTTTGTGCATTCCAAAAGGATTTACCTCACAGTCACAAGGGCGTTAGGTCACACACACAGAGGTGTACAATAACTGGTTATTGCAGGGGGAGGTAGCTAAAGAGATCCCAAGATAACTTGACTCCCAACCTGTAACACTGCAATTCTATACAACTCAGGTCAATCAGCCTTGTAGAATATTTAAAATGTGTGGCTTACCGCCCCACTAGACTTCAATCCACTCGATAATGTCACTCACTCTGCCAGCGTCATTGGCTAAACCTTGGTGGGGGTGGTGAAAGAACTCTGTTCCAAGGTCATGTTTATTACTGAGTAACTATCACAAGCTGGCTAAGCATGCCCCATCTCACATGCTTGAATCATTTGAACATCTTGTTGTTTACCCAAGGGAAGCCAACACTTGCAAGGCATGCTGTCTTTGAGGACAGCACTGGTTTTAAAGTCTAAGAATAATCCATGCATGCAATTTATCATCTTCCTTCAGCATCTTTCAATAGTGCTCCAAAGTCTATTTCTTGAAATAAACAAAATAAACAAACAAAAAAGAAGTCAGTGCCCTTCAATACAAAATTGCATTGCATTTGCCCTGGTAACATTATGTGCTGGCACTGTTTTACACAAGCTAATTGCTTACGCTCATCCATTGCATAAACAGTGTTCAAATATACCGAAAGAGCATGTAGTACATTGGCTCATCAAAGTTATTAACAATCCATCTTTAATAATCTCGAGTCTGAGAAAGGCAGTCTTTTCTCCATAGTCTCTGTGGAAGACAGAGATGATTCCCCCATCTCTGTGACAGTTTTTCATCATTCAGTTTGTGAACTAAAATGAAACTACAAGACTGAGAATGTACATGGATTAACATGAAGAGATTCATTATATGGTTAAATGAAAAATAATCTGCTATGAAGCAGTGGTGTGGTATGATCTCATGACTGGAACAGGAGATATGAGTTCTAATTTTCACAGAGCTTTAGGACTGGATAAAAGCAACCAAGGGTTGTGCTTACCTCATAGATATTGGTATCAGTAACATGAATTCAAACCTGTACTCTGCCTGGCTAGATTATTTTGGGCAAATTGTTTAATCTTTAAGTCTTGTTTTCATTTTTTGTTTTATTTATTTAATTTTCATACATAATAATAGGTCACATTATGACATTTTCATACATATCTATCATGTATTTTATTCACCCACACACTACCCTTTCTTGTCTCCTCCTTCCCACTTGCTGTTTTAAAGATTGGAGTGTGTGTGTGTGTGTATGTGTGTGTGTGTGTGTGTGTGTGTGTGTGGTGTGCCTGTGTGAGTATGTGAGTATGTATGTGTTTGCAAATGTATATGAGTGTGTGCATGTGTGAGTGTGTATGCATGCATGTATTTAATCATAATTCTGCTTATGATAGAAAAAGTTCTTTTTTCTACTATAAATCTGTTTTTTTTATTGGACATGATCTCTAGTTTCATATATATGTATATATATATATATATACATATATATACATATATATATATGAGAATGGTAAGGCTGAAACAAACAGTAGCCCTAGTCTTAGTGTTTTAGAACCTTCTGTATTTACTTCCATAGTGGCTTGAATAATATATATTTTCATGAGCAGCAATAAAGGTTACTATTTCCCCACATCCTCATTGGCTGGATAATTGCTGAGATAAGATGAAATTTCAATGTGGTTTTAATTTGAATTTCCCTGATGGTTAAGGACGTTGAACATTTTAAATTTATTTACTGGCTACATATTGTATTTCTCCTTTTGAGAACTGTTGAATTTGTTTGTTCATTTATTGGTCAGATTCTCTGGGGTGTTTGATTGTTTTGAGTTTTATATACATTCTAGATTGTAACCTTATATTAAGTATATAGCTATCAAATGTTTGCTCCCATTTGGTAGGCTGTATCTTCACTGTTCCATCATCTTCTTGTGTTACTGAAGTTCACTTCCTGAGGTTATCAGGGTTTAAGTGAATGATGTATGTTAGGTATTTTGAACATCTCCAAACCCACAGAAAGCTATCTAGAACTGATAACCATTATTACTGTCAAATAGAGCTACCATATAGATGCAAAATGCCCACTACTATCATACCTGGGTATTGATATGGTCTTCAGAATGACTTCCTGTACTTCTTTCTTTGGATTCCACTCCACCTTAGTCAGTCATCCCAGGGCAGGGGATGGTGATGATGGAGAGATAAAGAGAGGGAAAAACACAGGTATTATTTTGTAATGTGTTTTTAAAATTACGTGATACTGTCATTTATCATCACTGAACTTCCTTGTGCTGATGAGTTGTGTGTCAACTTGACACAAGCTGTAGTCACTGAGAAGAGAACTTTGAGAAAGTGCTTGCATGGGATGGGCTGTAGGCAAGCCTGTAAGACATTTTCTTAATTAGTGATTGATGGGGGAGGGGCCAGCCAATTGTGGGTGGGTCCATCCATGGCCTGGTGGTCCTATGTTCTATAAGGAAGCAGAATAAGTCTGCCAGTAGGTAGACTCATCCATGGCCTCTGAATCAGATAACTACCTCCATGTTCTGGCCCTGTCTGAGTTCCTGTCCTGACTTCCTTCAGTGATGAATTACCATGTGAAAGTTTAAGTCATAGCAACCCTTTCCTCTCCTTCTTGCTTTCGGTAATGATGACTCATCATAGCAATAGCAACCCTAAGGAAGGCATTCCTTCCTTCATGAGATACTATGTTTTGAGGTTCACAATTTGCCCTATGTTTCTATGTATGCATCTAATTCATTTCTTCTCAATACTACTTCTGAACCTCATGTGTGTGCCCTCAACATATCTGTTGCCTCCCTCCAGTACTGGACTTATGGGTTCCTTCCAATACTCCACAACTCTAAGAAAAATTACAATACACATCCCAGTGTATTCTCTTTAATTACCCAAGCAAGAGGATATTTGAAATACATATCTGTATTATCTGTATATCTGTAGTAGATTTGCTGAATTATATACCACACATATGCATAGCCTTAATTTTGTTAGGTAGTACCAGATGCTTTCCAGAAAGGTCACAGTAACCCACCCAGAATGATGAGGCTCCTGTTCCCTGCATCTCCACCAGCATTTGAAATGTGGACCTCTTCCATCTTTTGTCAGTCCAATAAGGATGGTGGGAGAACTCATTATTGTTTTAACATATGTTATTCAGGTTGCATAGGATGTGAGGCAGCACATCTCTGTATGTAGTAGTAATTTGAGTTTCCTTCTCAGTCCTCTTTGTTTTCTTCTATTGGGTTTCTACCTTTCTCTATTCATTTACAGGGGTTGTGTCATCCATGCAACTTTTATGGATTTTAAGCATTTATAATTTTTTTCCATATTGTTATCAGTGTAACAAATTAGTCTGCAGTATCTTCTTTAAACGGGAAACCTAAATTTTCATGGACTCAAAGCTTTATGGTTTATGCATTTTCAAACTTGGAAAAGCTTTCCCTTGTCTTTGGATCACCTTTCCCTATCTTTACATCACCAAGACATCCTCCTACCACAGGAACCATTCATTGACTGTGAGGTTGTGCCTTGGTCCCATGGGTAGTCTACATTCATATGTGAAGCAATGATGTGATTTAGTGTCCTGACAGTGAGACAATTTTTTCAATGTGAGCTTCTGGATGATGGTGTGTGTTGCATTCTTTGTCATACTTATGATTCTACCTATACAGAAGAGTTGGAGTTTTTTGTCCTGTCTTATTTTTCCCAGGTGTCTTCAGTTTTTGTGGACACTTTGTTTTCATGGCTATACCACTAATTTTGTTGTTATCCCTTTGATGGGTATTTTAATATCTAATAAGATAAGATTTCCTTCTATTTGTGCTTGACAGACATTCATAGACTATTTTGACTCCCATAAAATTTAAGTATGTTTTTTTTAATCATATTTTCTTTAAAATCTGAGCAGAATGCTTGGGACATAGCCTGGTATGCCCCATGAACGTGGGTAAGGTCCTGGGCTCATTCCCAACATTATACACAAAAGAATCTGAGTAGAATTTTTTTAGTGTATCCTAATATACTATTATCACATCTAAAAGTAAATCACTGTTTTCTGCCGTGGATATCTTTTATTATTGTTTTAAAGGTTTTTTTTCTTTCACTGTGTTGTCTTTAGTAATAAAATCAATTTCTATATATTTAGTAGAGTTTATGCTAGTAGGAGTAATAATTTTTATCTTCTTTCTGACTGGCTATTATTAGTGCTTTGAAAAAGGCATTGACCTCATATGTAATAATTTTACTTAGTGTGCTTGCTGGTTCCAATATATGGTTAGGTATGCTGGATGGATGATCAAATATACAGGGAAGATACTTATATCTTCCTGTATTAGCTAGGTCCCTCTAACTTACTGTGATAACAAACAGTTCCCTGCACTCATTGATGTACAACAAAACGCATCTTCCTCTTGCTCCTGTAACATGTTGAGTAGACACTAGCTGCAGTTCTGCCCTTGTTTCTGTGTTTTTTCCTTACCCTGGCAGAGAACCTAAAGGAACAGCCCCAATCAAGAGCACACCATTCCCACATCAGGGGGAAGTCCTGGGAGCCTGCAAATCCACACCATAGCTGCTGAGGCTTTTGCTTGCAACTGGCACACGGCCACTTCTCTACCCACCCATTGCTCCAAACAAGGCTGTGATTAAGTCTAGAGAAAATTGGGTTAAAAGTGGCCTCTCCCCACAGGACAACTCTACAAGTCGCAAGACAATGGGCAGACAAGTGGGAGCTTGCAAAGAAGCTGGATGAATAGATGGGAGGAAAGCATGCCCACTTTAACCTTTAACCTGATTATCTTCTCTTAGCCAAGACCTCTTGTGGCTGCAGCAAGCGTGCCTTTCCTCTCAAAGAAAACTGTACTAAAGGAGTAAGCTCAAACATTTACTTACTGCAAATAAACTTTAACAAGTAAAAGAACATAATCTATAGCTCTAGTTTCCTAAGAATGTTGGACATGCTTCTGTTGAGACTAATAAGTTTTTGGTTTTAGATGATAAAAATCTTACTATTTTTTCTTTCCTTCAGTTAGTTAATGCACTGATATACTCAGAAGTCTTGTTAACATTTGTCTTATCTCTTCCAGGTGAAGTAGGGTTTATCTTCCTAATATTTGATTTACGGTTTTTGAATGCGTAATCTGTTATTAAGTGAAACTGACCTATTATTGTCCTTCACGTGTTATCCTTTAATTTTAGAATACTTATTGTGCACAAAATGTGTGTGTGTGGATTTTCCCCTTTTCATAATTTCCAAAACAAGTTATATTGGATAGGAATTAAGGGAGCTGGAATGTTGGCTCAGAGGTTAAGGGACTTGCTGCTCTTACACAGGACTCAGGTTAGGTTCCCAGCACCCATATGGCAGCTCACAACTTTCCATAGCTCCAGTTCCAGGGAAACCATGCCCCTTTCTTATCTCTAGACACCAGGCATGCATGTGGTACACAGACATACATACAGGCAGAGCACTCATACACATAAGATAAATTTGTAGAATATATATTAAAAGTTAAGAATTAATGTCTCTGGACAGTTTAGAAGTTTCTAGATCATATGGACTTAGAGTCCTTTGAGAAAGGCACCATGTCATTGTGGTTTCAGGTTATTTAATATACACTGATGTATTCAATTTGTCTATGTAATTGTGCCAGTTTGACATTTAATCTTTTGTCCTGAGAGTTTATCCAATTTAACAGTATCCTTGAACTTGTTTGTCTGTTAGAGTGCTACAATTAAACCTTTCAAGGGCAAACCACAGCAGCATAGGGCGCGTGGTACGTGGTCCTCAAGTTCTCTGTGTACTGTCAATATTTCATAAATTGTAATAATTACCAGCACTACCTGACAGAAATCCACCGATAGTAGGATTGAGAGCAGTTACTAAACCAGATATTGTCTCTGTCCTTTCTGTCTGACGACAATGACAATATTATGTTGCATTGACAGAATCAAGAACAACCTAACTCCTGCCCTGTATCAAAATTAACCTATAAAAGTTACCTGGCCTCAGACATTATTTTTAAACACCTGTGCCCTGCTGTGATCTGCACTGTGGTAAACTGGCAGGCAGATTAGCTTTCCTGCCTAGGAAGGCATGTGGAAACAAGCAGAGACCTCCAGGCACACTCACTCATGGTCTGGACATGGCCCTGAAGCTCCCTGTGCACTTTCAACGTTTTATAAATAATAACAATTAATAGGCACTCTCTGGCCCTCTGGGATTTATACGCATTTATTGTCTACAAAAGGGCATTTTAAGCTAGCCATCTCTAGGACATTGTTTTTATTTGCAAACAAATCCTCGGAACATAGGTTGTTTGTTCTGTTTGCTATTTCGCTGCCTTTCCTCCTCTTGAGTATGGGTTCCGTTAAGCTTGTACATGTCACTAAAGGCCTTGGAAATGTACTTTTGTGAAAAAAGGTTTTTCTCGGTATTTTGTGGTGCCTTATTTCTGCCTGGTCTCCAGTGCCTGTGGTGTGTGGGCCCTGAGGATTCAGCTAAGCTGTTTTCTTTTGAGAAAGCTGTCAGACAACACAAATTAAATCCAGTAATTGAATAGACACAGGCAAACAAGTTCGGTTAGTTCACATACATTTTCAAACAAATGGGACAGAAACATGGGAGGGGATGTGTAGGGCCAGCTTTTTAGCCTTCTCTCGATTTCTTGCTGAATGCCTTTAGTTCTCCAGGGAAATACCAAACCCGTGCTTCAGGTTACTGTGAGATTCAAATCAGTTAGCACATTAGTTGGAGGACCTTTACACAGCCCTGGGAACAGTAGTCACCATAAACCAGCTATGTTTGTACACAGAGATCATGACATAGCTTCTGTACATCCTGTTCCCTTTACAGCATCATCATTCCTCTGGGAAGAGAGATTCGATGTGATATCGTTGAGTCTCATTCCTGTGTGTAGATTCCAGCCTTTTACTACCTCATGCTGCAGCATCCTCATGCCCCTTAAGAACTTCAACGCAATCACCTCTGCTCCTCCCCTTTAGACCATGCCTCAATCAGGGCTTCCTTTGCAGACTACCTCCATTTCACACTCTCTTTCTCAGTCTCTTCCCTGCCAGGCTGACCAAGCCAGAGCAAATGCCACCCAAGCTGTAAGAACTGGCTGGCAGCCGCGACGCCAAAGCCAAAGGCATTGAAACATCGTCATCCTGAAGGCATGCTGCCCTCATGATTCTTGGTTGGGAGTGAAGGTGACAGGGAAGCGTGCCAGGAAACTGTGTGGACTACGCTGAGGAGACAGACAATACCCAGTCAGTTGCGTCCCCACTGTTCAGCAAAGGACCGATAACAGTGAGGCCTTGATTAGCAGACAGGCCTGTATGTTCTCACAGGCTTCCTTTGGCTCTGGTAACACTGCTGTGGGGTTTTCTGCTGAGCTAAATGACACTGTAGCCAGATCAGCTGAGCTGTGAGGTAGCCAGGTTGTTGGGATTAGCTGAATTCCTAGAGCCAGCCACTTCTAGCCAGGTGTTTTACATTGTAAAGGCAGATTAAAATTTTCCTTTGACGTTCCCTTGAGCTTGCCCAGCTCCCACTAAGTATAGGGACTGATAGCAACTAAGCATCCACATGCCTGATACTGTTGACATATGACACTTAATCCTCCTTGAAGCCTAAGAATCGTTGTTACCCCCATTTTGTAGACTAAACTACTGAGAGACATTCAAACTCCCTAAAGTCATTTAACCAGTCCGAAGCCAAGTTGAAATTCGAACCTGTGTCCTTTCTCCTTCTACCCCTCCCTACATCTACATACAACAAGCCACCAAAGCTCAGTTGTCCCCATCTAGCCTGACAGTTCTATCAAACCAAAGCCAACTACTCTTCGGCATCTGACTGAGCAGCTGGTTGTAGACATGAGTATAAGGAGTGGTGCTGGGGATGGTGAAGAGACCAGCACTCTGTGCTTTCTGGGTGCTCTGGATGTAGTTCAGTTGGTATATTGCTCATTTAATATGTGCAGGGTCCGCCCCGAGTTCAATCCCCAGGATGGTATAAACCAGCTTTGATAGCACAAGCCTGTAATCCCAATATTCTGGTAGTAGAAAGGAGGATGATCACAAGCTTAAAGCTATCCTTGACAACATAGCAAATCTGGGGCTACTTATGTGCTACACAGGACCCTGTCTCAAAATTAAAAAGAAAAAAATTGAAATACTGTCCAAGTGTCCAATTGTTCACAGCTCAACTGAACTGTGGCCTCAGGGCTGTGACCCAAAATTCTATACTATCAAAATATCAAACTCCTGCCCAGCCATGGCCTCTTGAATAGCTAGCTTCATCTACTAGGGACTGACATTAGGAATTCTCAGATACATACTTTTGTCATGTGAAGCTCTGACGTACTGAGATACTTTAAGTTAATCGTTACCTGTCACAGTTCATATGGGCTTTTTCTCGTCAGCAAGCACATGTCGATGCTGGGACACAACTGCTCTCTGCCTTACATCATATTATTATTATTATTATCATCATCATCATCATCATCATCATCATCATCATCATTATCATTATCACTATGCAGCCATAACTAACAAGCATGCTCCATTGCTAGGAGACAGCCATTTTTGCAGAATTGAAGGTTATATAGATGGTTGATCCACATCATCTGGATAATTTCCTGTCTTTTCAGTAATGTTATCTTCCCAGAGTCCCATGCAGTTCACCCAGATGATAGCGAGGCTCTGACAGACTGAGAAGAGCAAGGCAGAGCTGACCTCTGCACAAGGTCCATGAACTCCCTGAACTTGAATGTTATCATTAGCCCTGGATTTCCTTGGTGACTGGAACAGAGCTGCCTACTTCTCCTCACTATCAAAGGTCATTGTCCCAAAGATGTGGGCCTGCTGTGTGCCAGTGTCCATGAGAGCCAAGCTGGCAGCAATGGTGCATAACAGTGCCATCATGTTTCTGCTGCAATTGACGGCAGGCTTTCTGTAAGAAAGATGGCAGAACCTTCTTAGCAAAGCCAAAGAGCATCTCAATTTCTTTCTTCCTACAGTCACTGTGAGAGCCTATTATTGATCCAGGAAGAATCACTTTTCATTTGTATGTAATACTTAGTTAAGAAAACAACACACACACACACACACACACACACACACACACACACACACACACACACATTTCAAAGAATTGCCATTCTGGAAGTCGAGTGATCTTACAATCTGGACACCCAGGAAAGTGAATGGTATGTCTTACCGATAACTTCAAAGACTGGAGAACAAGAAGAATAAATTGTGAGTGTTGAAGTCCAAGTCTGAAGGCCTAGAAACCAAAGGGACAGATTCCAGTCTCATCCAAAAGACCAGGAAGCAGGAACAGCAACAGTGGGTAAGCCAGAGTGAGGACAGTAGAAGACCATGGTCCCCGCTCAGAGGCACCGGGAAAGGAAAATCCTTCCTCCCTTGACCTTTTCTTTTCATCCATGTACTCATCACAATGGGGAGGGCATCTCCTATCCTCTGCCTAAAATTCAAATGCTAGTATCAGCAAGGAAACTTTCACAGGACTGCACCAAAGTTTAATCACATACCTGGGTCTGCCATGCCTAGCAAGTTCACACATAACTCAACCTATATCATCCATTGCAGAATTCCATCTTCCCAGTGAGGTAGCATTTTCCATGTCAGCCTTTTAATGACCCGTGTTCCATATCTTCTTGCTACCACAGTCTTAGATAAAGAGGAGGGAGAGAAAAGGTTAAACTCACGGGGAAACAACAGCACAGGTTTTCTACCTCTCACTAAGTCACAATGTGGGTTTGCATGTCAAAGTCTCAGAAGCACCCTGTGGTAAATCATGTTGACCTCGCTTGGCCCAATCTTATCTGAGCACCCAACACCTTCTGAAGGGATTATCATTATTTTATAAAGCCACCTTTCTCCGTGTGGCCACCGTCCCAAAATTCTGGAGCAATAGAAATGGCAAGCACAGTGTTCAGAGGCCAGCAGAATGCTAAGAGAGTGCATTAAAACAATAGTATCATAGTTAGCCTCAAGACAGCTAGACTCAATTTCTCATAAAGAATAGACAAATGGACAAAGCTCAATATGAAATCAACTCCTCAAGACTTCTGTCACCAGTTACAGCATGCTTAGGAAACTAGGACAAGGGAGGGAAGTGGCCAGAGGAGATATCTACTTGTGTCTTACTAGGTCTCTTCTCAACTTTCAAATAGAGAAAATGTATGTAACCCAGCTTTGGAGGGATGTGCAGCTTATGAAATTCTTGATACAAGGTTCAGGTTAATATTGAATTCTAATCCTGCTGTCTATGCCTCCAAAGTTCCTGGGGGTTCAGGCTTCTTGTGCTGCCATGTCTAGCACAGGACATGACTTATGACAATCCAATAGCAGGGTTTTAAATGGTAGAATTTTAGGCTGCAGGGAGGGCCTTGTGCCCCGCAGTTCAGAACCTGCAGTTACAGTAAGGCAGAACCTCCTTACTATCCATGGGGAGTTTGCTAGGACCATTCAGTATTAAGTAGGAGAGTAGGTACTCCATCATTTCATGTCACATCAGTTCTCTGCTGCAGTCTCATGGTGGTTTCCTCAGCAGCATATTTAGATGGCTTTTGTCTACTGTTTTGTGCCATGGAATAAATTCCGTCTGCACATGGACCCCCATCTGTCTTGTCCATTTCAAAGTTCTCAGCACCTATAACAACATCTGGCACATATAATTGATCCACAAATGCTTGCTGAGTGAACAAGTGGATGAATGAAAGTATCTGTGGGTAATAGACTATTTTGTAGCCTTTAATTTTGCCACGCAACCTAGGTTTAAGAGCTTGCTGTATTCTAAGAGGATACAAAAAGTTTCCTAGTTTGTGGCTTAGAAAAGGAATGAAATGCAAGTGAAGTAATAAGTAATAAAAGTAATAACTAAGCAATATATATGATAGGATTTTTAACTTAGAAATGACAGAGAGCAAAGTAAGTTAAAGGAAAATAAGACAACTCCTTAGAACATTAAAAAAATGTATTTATTCATTTTGAAAGATCTGTTCATTTTTATTTTGCCTGCATCAGTGTTTATGCGAACATATGTGTATGTATCACATGTGTGCCTGGTGCCCATAGAGGTAAGAAGAGGGCACTGGATTCCTTAACTGCAGTTACAGATGGTTGTGAGTCACCATGTGGGTGCTGAGACCCAAACCCAGGTACTCTGCAAGAGCAGCAAGTGCTCTTAGCTACTGTGCCTTATCTCCAACCCCTTGTTTAACTTTTTGAGATAGCATCCCATATGGCCTGTGTGACCTCTAATTCTCTATGTAGCCCAGGGTACCTTTGTACTTCTGACCCCACTACATCCACGTGCTATTGAGTTCTAGGCTGACAGGCATGCAACACCACACTTAATTTATGCAGCACTGGAAACCTAAACCAGGGCTTTGTGCATGCTAGAGCAGCACTATAAGCAAATAAGCCATACCTTCAGCCCACTGAGATCTGCCAGAGGACTAGCCAAAGGAAACAATGGCTTCCAATCACACAAACTGTAATTTAAAAAATTCACTATTCTAAAAATAGTGTACTGTGACTTATGCTCTCAAAGAATATCATCATGTTAAAAAATTAAGTAAAGTGGGTTACATCAGATATTTGAAATATAATTCCTTGTGTATCTTTATACTTAGGTAGAATATTAAACCTTATTCTGCTGGCCAGGTTTATGTCAACTTGACAAAGCTAGAGTCATTTTAGAAAAGGGAACCTCAATTTACAAAAACTACCCCCACCCGACTAGCCTGTAAGCAAGCCCATGGTACATTTTCTTAGTTGATGATTAATGTGGGAGAGCCTAAGTTACTCTGGGTGGTGCCACTCCTGGGCTGGTGGTCCTGGGTTCTATAAGAAAGCAGGCTGAGTAAACCATGGAGAGGAAGCCAGTAAGCAGCACCCCTTCATGACCTCCGATTCAGCTCCTGTTTCCAGGTTCCTGCCCTGTTTGAGTTCCTACCCTGACTTCCCTTAGTGAAGGAGTGAGACCTGAAAGCTGTAAGATGAAATAAACCCTTTCTTCCCCAAATTGCTTTTGGTTATGGTTCTTTATCACAGTAATAGAAACCCTAACTAAGACATTTACCTTTCCCCATATTTACTTACCACTCTCCACTGGGGAAGCTAAAATCAGTACCAAATCAATGGAAGAATAAGAAAGTCTATGATGTATAACAAAAGTCAAGCTTTTTTTTTTTTTCACAAAGTTTGAACTTAATTGGCCCTAAAAGTTATTCATGAGGTAAGTTTGGCTCAGCCAACTACCTTGCAATTTTTTACTAAAACAGTGAGTTTTAATGTGTCTGAAAAAACATGTCCCCTCCATCTCTGACAGTGGAACCAGGATGTGTCCCTGGTGCACAAAAGGACTTTGGGAGCACATTCCCTATGGAGAGATACTCCCTTAGCCTAGAGGCAAGAGGGAGAGCCTAGTTCCTACTCCAAATGACTTGATAGATTTTGATGATCCCTCCTGGAAGGCATCACCCTCCCTGTGGAGTGAAGAGAGGAATAAAATGGGAAGGGGTATGGGGGGTTTGGGGTGGAGGGAGAGGGAACTGGGATTGATATGTAAAATAAGAAAAAATTATATATATATATATATGCATATGTATATGCTATATATATATATATCTTCACAGTTAAAAAAAGTCCCCTCTCCCATCTTCTAAACAAACACCATATGCATTTTTTTAAAACCAAAGTCATTGCTGCTGTTTTATGAAATGTTCCAGCTGTTTTTACAGTTCTGTTGGCCTTATGCAAACATTTGGAATCTCTAAAAGGAAACTTATAAAGGTTGCTCTGAGCCAGGCAGTGGTGACACATGCCTTTAATCCCAGCATAGGGGGGGTGGGGGAGATAGGCATATCTCTGTGAATTTGATGCCAGCCTAGTCAACAGAATGAGGTCTAGGTCAGCCAATGTTACAAAGAGAGACCCTGTCTCAAAAAAACAAAACAAAACAAAACAAAACAAAACAAAACAAAAAAACAGAAAATAATGAAAGAAGGAAGGAAAGAATTTCAGGAAAAGATTAATCTTTCATGGCATCCTTGAGAAATAAACATATAATCGCCATGGGCGTGCAACTTGCTTGTATTTGCTACAACTGATACCTGACAATGATAATTCCTTGACACTAAAGCTGTTCAAAAGCCTTCATCCAACTAAAAGAGCATAGGGGATGGGGCATGGCCTGCATGACGATCACTGTGCCTTGAAATTTTAATATAGTAGGGAAGATATCATACTTTACAGAGATAATAAAGTTAAAGTAAGATACACTGTAGCATGTAAGTTTCCGCCAGCCCGCCCGCCGCTGCGTCCTGGCCCCCAATAACACGCAGGAGACTATATTTGATACAATCCTGTTGGCCAGTTACCATTATTGTTAATGGGCTAGCTCTGCCTTAATCATTAACCCATTTCTACTTATCTAAGTATTTCCACGTGGTCGTCTTATCGGGGAGCTGCGCGGCAGGCTTCCTGCTCCTTCCCTGGGCTACATCTTGACTCCTCCCTACTACTTCCTCTTTCCTCCTCCTGGTCTCCTAGCCCCGCCTATCTTGTTTTCTATTGGCCACAGGGCTTTATTAACCAGTATGAGAAACATATATACAGAATAACATCTCCCATCAATACACTAACTTTATTTCTTCCCTATTTATCTAAAGCCTAAATACAATTCCTCGGCCCTTCATTTTGTCCACCAAAATATGTACATTTAGATTGTGTGTAACCACCTCACATTCCTTCTGACATGGCACCTATCCTATTACTTTGATGAGGAATTTCAAATTAGGTAAAATTCTTCATGGCCCTCTTCTCAAATATGAGTTTAAAAACCAAAAAATATAGCAAAGACTATAAAAATTGTTTAATCCCTCAGTGGTCAGTTATAACATCCATTTAGTCACTTTCGAGACAATACACTGGAAAAAAAAAAAAAACAGAATAGCACTAATCATTTGACTGTGTTTAACTAAGATTAAACTGTAGGGTCAACTCCAGCTGCCAGTCCATTTTACTTACTTATTAAGGGTTCCACAGAATACCTTTTACTATGCCTGTGAAAACTGGTCAAAATGGTACCAAATTCCTATTCAGACACTGGACACATGTTCCAACTTGTATTTAGCGCATGAGGTTAAGCCAGGACTTCATTTTCCTTTATGAATTGGAGGTCAAAAACCAAGTGTGTGGATGGGAGCTATCAAGTCAGCTATTGGTCATGTAACTCTAGAACTTCTGTGAGGACAAGACTGAATGGGAGCTACTCGATCTCTTTTTCTGAGAAAGGCTGTTCGCAACCTGTTTTCTACCTGCAAAACAAATGTCCTTTATGTATGCCAATGCCTTTAGCCCAACCATCTCTTGTTATTTTTAAATTTTCCTCTCCAGTTCTTTATGCCTGCTCTACTTTTGCAGTCATAATTATTGGGGTGGGGGTGGGGTTGTTCCAGGAACAATGGGGAAATAGATCACGCCTGCTCTCTTTCAAATAACCACAAACATCATCATTAATCATGGCCATCATTATCATTATCCTCTAAAGTAGGAATGGGTGGCGAAGGTGACACTGGTTTTAAAAGAATGAATTCTAGAAAGCTTAAAATTCTTGAGCAATACCAATGTAAGGTTCAAACAAACAAACAAACAAAACACCACATTGTCTTTCTTTTACCAAATCCACATCATAGCTTAAGAAAATAAGCTTACAGACCTTTTTCTTTTTTTTTTTTCTTTTTTTTTTTTTTTTTTTTTTGGAACAACTTAAATGGCAAGTTGGAAATCAGATGCTTTTGACATAATATCAATTTTGATGATTGAATTGCTGATGAATATACCATATGGATAAATTCCTTGTAAAGTGTATGTGGGTACATTTAAGGAGAGGACATGTGGGGCAAAATATGCTCCAACTCTTTCCAAATCCCAGACATTTGCCAAAAAAATTCATGTGAGGTAATTCTAGACACCAGGAAATTCTACCGATGTGCAAGTCTACAAACAGAGACTACAGAAAAAGAGACCCTTAAAAGTCAGTATCAGGGCAGGTGGCAATGTAAAACCACCCTACTCATTGCCAGAACTCCATTATGATTCTCGAACATTCTGTATCCACATGGCTTTACTGGGGTCAAGCTTTCTGTCATGAGCTACTATCAAGCCAAGTTTCCCTGATTTCAAAATGTAACCTATTCCTAAAGTCTGATCTTAAACATGAGACATTAGAGTAGATTTTAATTCACTGATTTAGCACACTGAGATGATTGTGAGCATCCAAAAACTCTGGAAGCTGTGTCACACTTGGGGGTTTCCAATGTTTACAAGGTGTAATCGGTTACCACACGTGTTCTAGATAAGGCTCAGACCTGCCAGAAAGCAGGCTCAGACCTGCCAGAAAGCACCACAGCTCCTGCTACCACACAGTCTGAGCTGCCATTTGACATTGAATCCTACAAGAGTCCCAACACTCTTTCTTCTCCTTTCACAAGTGGGCAGTCAAAATTACCACCTTACTGCCAATTTCTCTTGACTAAAATCTATTCTAGAACTTCTGCCTTATAGCAAGCCTGCCACAGTCACCCAAACGCTGCCTTCCCAGAACCTGGGTGAGGTCCCCAAGTCCTCTAGCACTAGCAGGGTCACTTTCCCCAAGGTCCCAACCTCTCCTTAATCATCATCAGTGGCTTGTTACTCAGAGGATAAACAAATAGGCTTGTGGTTCGTTCTATGTTTCTGACTGAACAAAAGAAAAAAAGTCAAAACAAAACAAGAATGGGTCAAGTTACACATAGTCGTACTTTTTCTTCAAGACCACTAGCCCCCAAAATAATGGGATGGAGAGTTAATCTCAATTATAAAAGCGTGGCCTTGGCTTGTTTATTCCTAACTAGTTCTTATAACTAATATTTTTTAATCTATGTGCATCCACAAGGCTTGCTACCTCATCTCTATACTTATCTAAATAAAAAGAAAAACTTTCCATTCTAACACAGTAAAACTATATACAATAATAACAATTATCAGGTAAGAATTACTTTCATGCTTTTTAGGATCTCTGGGCCTGGGGACTGTGGGCAGGTTGATTTGTCCCCAGTGGACCAAGCAATCCAGAATCTGCTGGTATCGCTGTGGTAGTCCCACCCCTACTTAGGGGAGAGGTGAGCTTGGGCCTCTGTTTCAGGCCTAACTTCTGCTTGCCCTCTTTGAAACCTCCTGGCCTGGGGAGTGCAGGGAGGTTGCCTTGACCCTTGTGGACCAAGCCATCCAGAGTCTGCTGACATCACAGTGCTAGCCCTATCTCCACCCAACAGGAGAGGGAGTGTCTCAGACCCACCTGCTACCTTCTTGAGCCCCATCAGAGAGTTCAGCCTGCTTGCACCCACCTGAAGAGAACCCTGGACCTGTACCCACCAGGAGAGGAAGAGACCCCACCTGCACCCACTGCAAGAAGCTATGGGAAGAAGACAATATAAGAACACAGTCAACAGCAGAAAAACCAGTATGACACCATCAGAGTCTAGGGATTCTAGCACCAGCAAAAACTGCACATCCCAACACAGATGAAGCAAAATAGGATGACCTTTAAAACAACTTCATGAATATGATAGAGACCATAAAAGAGGACACGAGAAAATCCTTTAAAGAAATGGAAGAAAACACAAACCAAAACTTGCAAGAAACAATTCAAACAGTGCAATTTTGAAAGCTTGTTTTACATATCAATCCCAGTTCCTTCTCCCTCCCCCTGCCCCCACAACCCCTTGTCACTCTCCCCTGCCCCCTCAACACCTTATCCCATCTCCTTTTTGCTTCCCAAATGTGGGATCTTCAAAGTCTGTCATATCATTTGGAGTAGGCCTAGGCCCACCCCCCTTGTATCTAGGCTGAGAGAATATTCCTCTATGTGGAATGGGTTCCCAAAGACCATTTGTATACTAGGGAAAAATACACTACCACAGGCCCCATAGGATGTCCAGTCCTCCTAACTAACACCCACATCCAGGGGTTCTGGGTCAGTCTCATGCTGGTTTCCCAGCTATCAGTTTGGGGTCCATGAGCTCCCCCTTGTTCAGGTCAGCTGTTTTTGTCGGTTTCTCTAGCCTGATCTTGACCCCTTTGTTCATCACTCCTCCCTCTCTGCAACTGGATTCCAGGAGTTCAGCTCAATGTTTAGCTGTGGGTATCTGCTTCTGCTTACATCAGCTACTGGATAAAGGCTCTAGGATGATATATAAGGTAGTCATTAATATCATTATCGGGAAGGGCATTTAAGGTAGCCTCTCCAGTATTGCTCAGATTCTTAGTTTGGGTCATTCTTGGATCTCTGGATATTTCCCTAGTGCCAGATTTCTCTTTAAACCTATAGTGGCTTCCTTCATTATGGTATCTCTTTTCTTGCTCTCCTCTATTTTTCCTCTGACTCAATCTTCCTGCTCCCTCATGTCCTCCTCTCTCCTCCTCTTCTCCCCTTCTCTTTCTCCTGAGTCCCTCTCCCATGCCCCCTGCTCCCAATTTGCTCATGAGCTCTTGTACCTTTCCCCTTCTCCGGGGGACCATGTATATCTCTCTTAGGGTCCTCCTTGTATCCTAGCTTCTCTGGTGGTATGGATTGTAGAGAGGTAATATTTTGTTCCATGTCTAAAATCTATATACCATGCTTGTCTTTTTGTGACTAGATTACCTCACTCAGGATGGTTTCTTCTAGTTCCATCCATTTGCCTGTGAATTTCAAGATTCCATTGTTTTTAATCTGCTGAGTTGTACTCCACTGTGTAAATGTACTACATTTTCTTTATCCATTCTTCAGTTGAGGAGCATCTAGGTTGCTTCTAGGTTCTGCCTATTATAAATAATGCTGCTATGAACATGGTTGAACAGATAACCTTGTTATATGAGTGTGCATCCCTTGGTTATATGCCTAAAAATGGAAATGTTAGATCTTATGGTAGACTGATTCCCATTTCCTGAGGAACCGCCATAATGATTTCCAAAGTGGCTATATATGAGCTTGCACTCACACCAGCAGTGGAGGAGTATTCCTCTTTCTCCACATCCTCTCCAGCTGTCATTGGTGTTTTGTCTGTTTGTTTGTTTGTTTTGTTTTGTTTTTTGATTTTAGCCATTCTGACAGGAGTAAGAGTTGCCTTGATTTGCATTTCCCTGATGGCAAAGGATGTTGAGCACTTTCTTAAGTGTCTTTCATCCATTTTAGATTCTTCTATTGAGATTTCTCTATTTGGTTCTGTACCCCACTTTTTAATTGTACTATTTGATATTTTGGTGACTAGCCCCTTGAGTTCTTTGTATATTTTGAAAACCAGCCCTCTGTCAGATGTGGGGTTGTTGAATTCCCATTCTGTGGGCTGCTGTTTTGTCTTGTTGACTGTGCCCTTTGCCTTACAAAAGGTTCTCAGTTTCAGGAGGTCCCATTTATTAATTGTCGATCTGGGTATTTATTTGTGCTACTGCTGTTATGTTCAGGAAGCAGTCTTCTGTTCCAATTAATTATAGAGTTCAGTTCTAACCTACATTTCTTAATTATCCTAAATAGTTTGTATTAATAGACTTTAAGGACAAGAACTTTACATTAAAATGATATATAAAACATATATATACATAATATGTTTTTTAAAAAAAACTTAAATTTGTATCAAAATAAAAAATCCATACCAATGTAAAATATCTTAGATTAATATTGTTTTTTAGTTTAAAGGTAGACTTAATAATCTACCCTTTGTAGCATCATTTTTATATTCCTCCTTTATTACCTGTTAAGTAAAAATTCCCTGAATCTAACCTTCTTTGTGTAGTTTCCTCCATGACCAATAACTTGTAACCAACACCCCTAAACAGTGACAAACATCCACCAAATGTCTAGAAATCACCCACCCTACCCTCTTGGGAATGTGGGAATCTTGTTCTTTAGACTACTTTCTGTTGTCTGGGTCAATAACATCTTTAGGAGACCCTAAGTAAATTTGAATAATGGTCAAGTGTCATGAGAGCTAGCTATATTATTTCTTGTTGAGCTTCTGTGTAGAGCTTATCTGAAGTCTTGGCTTGAGTAGTCTGTGAAGCTGGACCGTCTCACCTAGCAGCTTTGAAGTTTATTCTGGATGCATTTTTGAAGAAACTGCAGCAGAGACGTTCTAACAGGCTGGATCACCTGGGCTACTTGTCTCATTGGTGTCTGATCTTTTAACAAGCTTTTAAAGGTAGCATACATATCTGCAGTAACACAAGTATGGAATGTGTGGTGTGCACAAGTCAGCTAAAGATGACTTCTTTTGTTTTATGTTTGAGGAGGTAAAAAGCATGTGAACTTTATAAGTCCATTTGGACTGCATAAACAATGTGTAATATAAATCTCTACCCATGCCATTTGAAAGGATGCCATATAATAGTAAGGTAGGAGGACTCTAGCTAGCAAGATTTATCATGTCTCATCCAGTCTCAGAGCTGTTCCCATGCAGAAGGATCCGTGTACTCATCACCTGTCATATAGTCTTTCTTAGATTCTTCTCGCATGACTCCAGCCAAGATCCTCAGGAGGACTCTTCCACCATATGTAATAGTACTGTTCTTCAGGACCACCAGCCCCCAAATCACGACATGGATACCTATTATTAATTATGAAAGCTAGGTCTTAGTTTAGTCTTGTTCCTAACTAGTTATTATAAGGTAAATAACCCATATTTTTCATCTATATTCTTCCACAAGGCTGGTTACCTCATCTCTGTACTGCTCATCCTGCTTCCTCCACATCTGGCTGGTGACTCTGCCTTTCTTCTTCCCAGAGGTTTCTCTCTGCCAGGAAGTCCCACCTATACCCTTCTGCCTAGTTATTTGCCAGTCAGCTTTTCATTATACCAATCACAGCAATACCTCTTCATACAGTGTACAAATATCTTACAACAAACTCTGCTTGATGTTGATTCCAGCTACGTAGAAAATATAGGATATACTTTCCTGGAACAGATTATAGGAAGCAACAGCAAGATAACCCTGCTTCATCTACTGTATTGCAGATAAAAACTTTAGCCAGACATTGGTAAAATGGCATTCTCTCTATTCCAGTATCAACTTGACTTTGTTTGAAACTTGTAAGTGTATCTACATACATTCTCAGTTTAGTGAGAGTGGGGGATTGGGGGGTTTACTTCCTTGCCACTTCCCAACCTTGGTGCTGAGCCTCTCTCTCTCTCTCTGTCTGTCTCTCTGTCTCTCTCTGTCTCTCTGTCTCTCTCTCTGTCTCTCTCTCACACACACAGTAATGTATTAAAAATGTAGCACAAGATCAGTTATAACATGGAAAGCACAGTTTGCTAATATCATGGTAGCTTGAATATCATATATATTTTCATTGATATTTTTAATGTGCCTTGAGATTTTGATGGAGACACAACAGTAATTAAAAGCATACTGAGCCTCCTGGCCAAGAGCACAGCCCTTGGAGTTACATAGGCCTGAGCTAAGTTCCTGTTTTGTCTTTTTCTTCCTGTATTTCCTGAACTTTCTCCATGCCTCAATTTCCTCTGTTGCAAATGGGATATTGACAACGTCTGTTTCACAGGGTAGTGGTAAAGTTTAAATGGCATAGCCCAAAGAGGACACTCACACAGCACTTAGCACAGAAAATCACTCAAATAAAATTTACTGTTATAGACATGATGCTTGGGATTAATCATGCAATGCATGCAAAACAAATTTTTTTTTTACAGAAATTGATGGTTTGGATAGAAATCATATAGAGGGATCTTATTGGTTAGAAGAACACAGCTATTCTGAGAAGGTATCCAATAAGAAACTCCAGTAACTAATTACAATTCATTTGGGATGAAGGGAAGACAAATAGGTGGGGACTACCTGGGGTGGATTAGGACGGTGGACTATGGCTTTTTGTTTCTAAGATTTGAGGCACTTGAGAAAAAGGAAAAGTCACTACACATATGAAAATTTTCTGCACGCAAATAGCAAACTAGAATACTGTCTCAGAACTAAGCTCCAAGCATGAGTACCTACTTGGTAATCAAAGAAATGTTTGGGAATGCATGTACCTGTAAGTGTCTGAATAATCAAATGCAAGGCTCTGCCAAGGTTTATGTCTTGTATTCATCATCAAGGTGAGAAAGGTCAGTCAAAAAGCCATGAGAACTTGTAATATCACATCTATGATCAGAGAGTCTAGGAACCTCAAAGAGAGACTTGTATCTGTGTTCCTTACTGCATCATTTACACTTTACAGAATATAAAAGAACCCAAATGTCCATGCTGGATGAATGCATAAACCAAAATTTTAGTATTTATTAAAAGAAAATTCTGACACATGCTACAATAAGAATGGATCTTGGGGTGAAAAAGCCAATCAAGAGACAAACTCCATGATTACACTCACAAAAGATAGCTGGAACAAGGAAATTCAAACAGACAGAAATGGGATGGTGTTTGCTAAGAGGTGGGGGTGTGGAAGGATGTGGTGCTGTGGGTTTTTTGTATTCAGAGTTTCAGGTTCACCTGATGAAATTCTGGAAACAGATGGTAGTGTCGATTACAGAGCAACACACAGAATGTGCTAGCATCATTACTGTGAACATAAAACTGATCACAATGGTAAATGCCATGGAGTATGTGCTTTATCATAATTTAGTAAGAATTTTCAAGGGGTGTTGGTATTGCTTAGAGGTATAGCATTTGCCTAGAATTCACAAGGTCTGACTTTGATTCTCAGCACTACGAGAAGATAATTCAATGCAAAAATGACGACATTTCAGACAAAAGAAAGTAATTTAAATTAGTGTAGCATGATTATAACATTAGTGAAATGTAATCACTCTTAATATTTTTCACATGTTAAATATTTTAAGATAAATAAGCAACATATAAAGACTACTTATATAAATTATATTGTGCATTTAAGTGAAGTTAACATCCAATCACAAAGCAATAATAATAATAATAATAAAATAATAATAAACAGCTTTCTGTCACTATGGCAAAACATCTGAGATAAGCAAGTTAAAAGGTAGAAAAGCTCTTTGGCCTTGGTGGCAGTAAAATGCTACATGCTGTGCCACCACTGTGGCACTATGGCCTACCACCTTCAGAAGTCCACCTGTGGCAAAAGAGAAAGAGAAAGTATAACTGGCATTCCCAGGCTAAGAAACAAAACTGGGACTTGGTGGATGAGGCACCTAAATATTGTCTATCGCAGATTCAGACATAGATTCCATGAAGGAACAATACCTAATCCCAAGAGGGCAGCTGTTGCAGCATCCAGTTCATCTTAAGAATTTCAATCACTCATAAACCAAATGTTCTGATCTCAAAAACAAAATGAAGCAAAAAGAAGAAGGAGGAGGAGGAGAAAGCAAAGTTAATTTTGGCTCATGTTTCAGGCCAGGGTTACTTGGCCCTTTCAGTCTATTGTAAGGCCATTGTGCAGCTTGGGCTGTGCTCAGAGTCAGGATCCTCTCAGCTCTGCATCCTAACCCTGAGCAGTAGACCACTAGACCACTAGACCACTACAACACTTTTGACAGGAGGCAGCATCTGATGATTGTTCACTGGTTCAACACACTGAGCCCTTGAGGTCCATGTGCCTCCCAAGTCAGTGTGGAAGGCTGGAGACATTGACATTGACTTCTAAGAACTGACTGGTCCCTATGGAAATGGTGTCGTACTACACTTGGCCTAACCTGTCTTTTGCACAGTGAAGGCCATTGCCCCAGGGCCCTAGGGACAGGTCTAACATGACAGGGGCAACCAGGGATCTAAGCAGACACTCACCAGTTACCTGAGCACATCCCAGCTAGGAATCAATTCTCATCTAAGAAGCTAGCCTGAAGCTAGTTTAGGAACCTGGGCTCCCAAAGATGACACACAAATCATGTATTAACAACCTTCATGCTCTCCCAGCACTGACAGCTGCTAGGCAATCTTCAGAGAAAGAACTGTGGGGAAAGTGTGGCAAATTGCTCTCAAGACTGAATATGGAAACCAAAGCCAGAAAACCATGACAATGAGGCTAAGATAAAGAGTGTTTCTGAGGAACAGCAGCCATAACAAAATGTAGTGAGTGTTGCCACATGCCCAGGCAGAGTACTAAAAAATCAAGATATTATATTTCACTCACCCATCAGTTCTGCAAAGAAAATACTTCCATTTAATACAGAGATATAAGGCCACCAGTGTACATGAAAAAGAAAGAAAGAGAAAGAGGAAAGGCAGGAGGAGATTATGGAGAGGAGCAGGGAGAGAAGGAGGGAGGGAAGGAGGGAGGGAGGGAGGGAGGGAGGGAGGGAGGGAGGGAGGGAGGGAGGGAGAGGAGGAGGGAGGGAGGGAGGGAGGGAGGGAGGGAGGGAGGGAAAGAGGGAAGGAGGGAGAGAAGGGAGGGAGGGAGGGAGGGAGGGAGGGAAAGAGGGAAGGAGGGAGAGAAGGAAAGACGGAGGTGCATTGAGAGGAATAAAAAAGAATGAATAGAAAATAAACTTCCTGAATAAATTCAAAGCATGTTATATGCATGTACAAAAGTATCATGAAACACACCGTTTTATCCTGTTTATATTTGCTAATAAAAGTTAATTTTAAAAAGAATGACTTCAGGAGTCCTGAAATAAGAAATCCTCCAAGTTCCAAAATACTAATACAAATAAGGAACTGACTATTCACCTTGTTTTGGAATAATAGAAATAGTCTGGACATTGATTTGTTTCAAGTTCTATAAACTAAGACTAAACTGACTCAATTTTAATCATCCCCAAATTAACACACACACACACACACACACACACACACACACACACACACACACACACACTCACACTCACGGGGGAGGGGTTGTTTTGTTTTCTCTTTTATGGCTTCTTGGGAGTGATGGAAAATTTGGCAATCCTATTAACTGTAGCTTACAATAAAATGTCACTAAATGGGTGTTTTATATGCCCTTTGTTTCTCATTATCCTTGGAAGATTATCAAGAGTTGAATGAAACTAATGCTTTGGGATTCCAACCTCTCATAACCAGAAACCAGAGCCTCTCCAAGGCTAACAGTGGAAGCGACTTCTTCATACGGGTGGGTGTGCTAGGGACCAAGCTGTGTGGCATGTCCTTTGGGCCACAGAACCCCTCGGCAGCCCTCCAGTGCAGAAACAGTTCATGCTTCCATTGCAGAGGTAGCAGAGGCCCATGGTGGTTATGTAACTTCTTCAAATGGTGAGCAGAGGAGTTGGATTGAAAGCCAAGCAGCTGTACTCCAGCATTCCCCTTTTGGGTGCTAGCTAAACACTAAGCTGAGTAAACTTGGCACACATGGGGAGAAAAATATCATCTTTAAATCAGCCAAACTAGTTGCTTGGTGTGGAAATGGACAAAAAAAAATGTGATTTGGCTAGTTGTTTGTGGTAGCGTTTCAGACAATCCCTCAGAAGGACATCATCCCTCCCTCATCAGGGTGGTCTGACCTCCACCCAGAAAGGATGGCTGTGAATCCAGAATGCTACCAAGGAGGCACTGCACCCACTCAGGCATTCAACTTTCTGTCTCCAGATTCCACTGGAAGGGCACATTAGCCTCACAGCTCCACCATATGCGTCAGACCACACCTGCATGACTGATGCATGTAACCCCCTCCAAAGATTTTAACCAGCTGACTGCCCTGTGATAAAGGGTACAGCAGGCTGCATCTTTCAGGGCTATTATTTCATTCTCACAGAACCCTGCAAGGCAAGCACATTATTACTTCTGCTCATAACGGGTAATCAGGGATTTGATTGGTTAAGTACAGCTGGGATTCTTACCAGATCTGTTTGTTGACCCTGGAGGCTTCTCTCTCAAGCAATATGTGATAGTTTGCAGGAAAAATATAGACAGAGTTGCTATATGTCTTAGCCATCCCATTCCTGCACAGGATTCGAAATCAATGTAACACCCAGAGGCATGTACATCACTGGCATCAGAGTGCTACTGTGGCATTTTCACAATAGCCACATAATGGAATTACTACAGATGTCTGTCACCAAATGTATGGATGCAGATAACGCAGTGTACATACACAATGGAGTTTTATTCTGCCATTAAGAAGAACAAAATTGTGTTATTTGAAGGCACATGTATGCAACCTGAAGTGAAGCAAGTCAGATTCAGGGACATGAATATCATGTGTTTTCTCTCGTTTGTGGATACTCAGTTTTACATAAATTTATAAACTTGTGTGTATGTGTAGGGCATGAAAACGTAAGTAATACTCCAGGAATAAATATAAAAGATGGGAAGTAAAAGTTGGAAAGAAAGGGAAGGTGAGGTGAGCTTGGTCAAAGTACATGGTACACTTGTAGGAAAATGTTTTCATGAAACCAGTCACAGTGCATACTGAATATGCACCAATAAATAATTTTAAATTGTTAAGCCTCAAAGGGCACAACTCCCCAAATGAAAACTGCTTCAAATATAGGAAAAATATTTGTATGTTCTATGTATCTAAGAGGAACTTGTATATGTAATTTTACATGTAAACTTTATATTTAAAAAATTATAGTGAAAGCATAAAATCCAATGTAAAGCTCCATGGCTTCAGGATGGGTATTCTAACAGCATAGACATTCACTGAAATGTGTAGACGTTGAATCTGGTTAATTTGGGTGTGTGATGTTTATTTGCAAGTTTCTCGAAATAAAGTTTATTTATTAAAAAGAACCGGTTATAGTCACTACAACTCAAAATTTAAAATAGGTCCAGTTTCAAAAGTGAGCAAAAAAAAAAATTAAAGAAAAATCTAAAACATGAAAAACTCTTCAACATCGTTTTGCAATACACACATTAGAATCGGAACTAGGCCTTTAGGATGGCTATATTAAGAGATAATAAATGTTAGGCAAGGATGTGGTAGTCTCAACTCGTGTACATCATGGCAGGTATGTAAAATGATACAGCCACTGTCAAAAATAGTTTGACAGTGCCTCATAATGGTAAACACAGAAGTACCCTATGATCAAGCAACATCCCTTAGCAGGCGCCTAATAAAAATAAACACTTTACCCACAAAAATGCATGAGTGTCCACAAAGCATCACTTGTGATAAGCCAAGAGTAGAGGTGATCCAAATGCCACCACCTGATGAAAGCATAAACAAAATGTGTGTCCACATGAAAGGTTATTACTCATATATCCAAAAAAAAATAAATGAAGAGCTGATGTATCTGGAAACATCAATGAAGCTTAGAAGGACCATACTGATAAGACAATCAATGCATAGATTAATGGTTCTGTGAGTTGGAACAAGAGGAAGGGAGACAATGATGTGTGGCCTCTAGTAGACATAGGGTTTCTCTGGAGTGATGGAAATATTATAACAATTTGATGATTACCAACTCTGTGAACATAAGATGAGCATTCAGTTGAACAGTGTGCTTCTTTCAGTGGGTGGGTTTAATAGTATGTGGCACATTGAGATAGGACTCAATGACATTTTTCTATGAACTAGAACTGACATTACAATCTTTAAATCTTTAAATTTTCTGGAACTGTATTATTTGGGGGCCCTCCCCTTCCTGGTTTCACCTTCTAGAAGAAAGGCTCTCATATAGAAGGTTTTCTATCCCTCACCCCATAGAAACATTATTGCTGAGATAGGTTGTTATATGTCACAATCAAGCCATATCACAACTCTGAATTCACAGTCCTGTTCAGCCTAAGTCCTCCTAGAGAGCTCTGAATCATTCAAAGGTTAAAATCATTTCCTTCTATAGCACTTTACAACGGGGGGGGGGTCGGTGAGTCTGAGCAGAATACTTGAGGTCAATTTTCTTCTGAGTCCAAGCTAAGGAGAACAACAAAAGTGCAGCAGTAAAACTAACCCATTTCTCAAGAATTCTAGTTATGCAGCTTTCACTATAGCCACGGCTCTATCATTTAGAGGATTTGGCTGCAGCGTGAGGAATTTATGTTACACAAAAATCATTTTCTTGGGACCATTGCTGAACAATGGGCTATTCAGAAAATATGTAAGTTCTCTCTCTCACTCTCTCCTCTCCCTCTCTCTCTCTCTCTCTCTCTCTCTCTCTCTCTCTCTCTCTCTCTCTCTCTCTCTCTCTCTCTCTGTCTCTCTCTGTCTCTCTCTCTCTCTCACTCTCTCTCTCTCCCAGAACTGTAGCTGTGAACATAAACTATGATAGACTAGTTCTTCTCATGAAGCAACACAGCTAATGAGACTTTTTATAATCCCCCTACATTCCTATTACCTATAATATTTAATGATTTCCCTTCTATTCTCTTGGCCCTGGCAATCCTTCCTGTTTTACTGTTGTTCAGTTTTAGCTTAATAACCTCCTCGTTCTATGCATCATCCCTCTGAAAATTTCGGGGAATAGCCATGTAAGAGAAATGCACTCTTTGAATGTAGAACAGTACATTATGTGTAGACTTTTCTATTATGATCCATTTGTGCTGCTAGGACAGCATTGGCTGAACTCGTGGTAAACTAAAATGACTACAATGTTTTCCATTTGCAGGGGACAGCTTATTTAGCAATGTATAATAGTGTTTATTTTCTTTACCATTAGACATAACATAGTGTGTGTGTACCCCAAGCCAATTCTGGGTGTCAGCCTATCACATTTGAACTATATGTCACTATTTAAAAGATTAACACCTCAATATTTTGCTTTGTTTTCAAGTCTTTTCTTAATCCTAAAAAGGGATGAAATTATCCACACATCTCTGGATATCAAATTTTACAGGATTACTACTTTTAGTACCGACTTTAAATTGTCTCTAGCTGAGAGTAATAATAGCTAATGATTAAAATGTACCAGTCACTCTTAAAAGACAAATAAATGGGAGATAGATAAGAGCGAGAGAGAATTAATCTAACCCAACCTTGTGAAAAACTATTTTCATCCTTGTTTTATAGATGAAGACTTGATATACACAGAGCTTAATTAACTTGTCCAAGTTCACACAACTTGTAAATGACATGACCAGGAATTTAAATGAGGAATCTGGTTTCCCAAGCCATAAGCTATGGTGCCATGAGCCGATGTTTAATGACTTCTTTAAGTGATTAAGTGGAGGACACAGAACAATGAATGAAATTCATGACAGTAAAATTCCATGTACTCATTGCCATACATCTTTTCCAGGCGTGTGAACTTCAGGAAGCTTCCCAAGATTATAAGAATAAAAAGGACATTGTTCTGCCATCCTTCCCTCCACTCCTATCCTACCTCCTCCTAGATGGGAAGGTAGAAATACATTGATACAAAGGTGTTTATGGAAAGACATATGTACTTGCAAAGCTAGCCTGTTCCCAGGAATCCAGACATCAGTCTGTAACATACAAGGTCGGTGCATATTTAACTCATCATGAATATAATAATAAAATGATATTCTGATGATGGAACAGATATGGGTAGCATATCTGCAGGAAATAGTAATGTGGAACCCAGAGTTCTACACTGCTTTTTAATCTTATCTGCTCTTGTTTTTGGCTTAAGGCTGGAAATCATGATTAAAGTTGTGTTTTATTGATTACTTTGAAACTCTAGCTTTAGTTTCCTGATTATTAATCAGACAAATTAATCAGGCTGTTCTTTCTTTGTTTCTGAGCCAGAGTCAATACTCACAGGCCCCAAACATTCACACATTTGGAAGTGTTTAGGCATGACACAATTCTTTGTTCAGTGACCATGGCTTCCTGGGTTCTTGGAATTCCAGTAAGTAGTAGCAGGTCCCCACAGAACAGTGCACTGACATGTCTAGAAAGTGAAGATGAGTTCAGCTGAGGTAACTGAGATCAGGTGAGAGGAACAAACATCTAGCAAGCTTGACTCACCTGTTGGGAAATCTCAGCCTGGCTTTCAAGGGCCAAGAAAGCCAATTTGTAGGCATTTGCACATCGAATTGTCCCAACACCAGCTTAGAGTGATTAAACCACCTCAGTGAAGAAAAAGAAAGCAGAGCCAAGATTTGAGTCAAGTTGTTAACCATCTCACCTGCCCACTTAACCATTGCCACACTCTTCCTAAACACACACCTTAGAAAGAAGACAAAATCCTCTGGAATATACATTTTTAAAAAAAACAGCTCAAGCCATTCTGGCATGCTGAGTAGGCTTTTATCAGCAATAGAAATTCACAGATCCCAAAGTATTTCTCTCTAGAACCAGATTCTCTACTATTTGGGTTTTACAAGTGAGGTGTCATTTGTCAAATATCCCCCATCAAACGTAGATAAGGACTGACTTATAGGCAATAATTCTAACAGAAGTGATCCTAGGGTGTTCGTGTTGATGTGGTGTTTCACTGAAACCCTCTGCACTGTTATACATGGGTAAAACATTCTGATCGCAGATGTTGTATAGTACACCCAGTCCCCAAACCATCTTAGCATCGTCACTCCATGCAACCACTGTGATGACCTTGTGAGATAGGCAGATGGAGAGATACTATTGCTCCAGCATCACAAAATGAGAACTTCTAAGTACCTGAGTGAGTCTTGGAAGGTACCTGTTTGGTATCTGCATCAACTTTCTCTGTATTCCCTCTTTCATTATATTTTAATTATAAATATATATTCACCATTTAAAAGTAAGTTTCATTGTGACATTTACATAATGAATCTGTGTTCTTGTCCTGATTCTACACTGCTTTCCTTGTGTCTATAATGCCGTTTATACACAAGCATGAGTTGGGTTGTTATCAATGTCTAACAGATTTCAGAGTCTCAGGACAGATCTTTTTGACAGATAAACAGTGAACAGAGACAAGTATAGCACATTACAATCTAAAATTTTAAAAATTCTTTGCAGGTACAAGGGCATTTGTAGTGTTTCATAATCCAAATGTTCAGAAAATTACTCACACACAAGAAAGCAGATTAATAGTCCATTTCCACACAGTGAAATACTATATAACATTCAGGATAACCTCTTGCTAACAGCATGAAAGAAACATACAAAGGTTGAAACAAAAAAAAGCTGATTACCAAAAGCATAGCTTTTAGTATAAAATTTGTGTAGACACATATGCAAATTAGAGAAACTACTCTATATAAATATATATGGAACTGCTCTAGTATCGCAAAAAATGCTTTTTAAATGTAAGGAAATAATACTGACTAAATTCAGACTGTAATAGTTCCCCCTTATCCATAGAGAATATGTTCTAGGGCCTTCAGTAAATGTCTAAAGCTAAATATTTATTGAACTCCATATTTTTTCTGTTTTTTTTCCCCTAAGCACACACGTCTATGGTAAAGTTTAAATCATAAATTAGGTATAATAATAAGATTGTCAATATTAATAACAAAGTGAACAATTACAACAATATGCTATAGGAAACATACTGAGTCTCTGTGGAGTTGGAAATCATCCACAGGTAACTGAAGGCAGGGTTGAATCAAAGAATAATATGCAGGGACTTAATTGGTACAGGTGGTTTTACTTCTTATCCTATAGTTACTTCATGGGAATTTGTGGCATTTTTTTTATAAGTTTGTGTGTATCTGAAATAGCTTATATGACCTTTCTTTAAAGAGAAAATGAAGCATGTAACCATTCTTTCTGTGACGGTAAAGGCAAGCACCATGCAGGTATTGTATAGGGTTGTGGGATACAGCAGTAGTTATGGTGGGCTGTGCACTCACCCTCACTGACCCTCAGAGCTAATAGAGAAAGTGGAAGAAGCATGTTTCCTGCCAAAAAGTATAGGCTACTATGGAAATGTGGGATGGAAACCAAGTTTCAGGTTAACTTGGGAGTCTTTCAAGAGAGCATGACGCTGCATCAGGAACTGATGGTAGACTAATACCATTCAACAGGCATGCCTATGTGTGCAAATGAACTTTGGTGCCTGGGTAGGAGAAGGGGACGACACACAGTAGGGTCACACAGCAGATAGGAAGCAGACCACCATGCAGGATCTTCATTTATTTATTTATTTTTATTAATAATATAATTTAAAAATTTTACATGTCGATCCCAGTTTCCTCTCCCTTCCTCCCTCCATTTCTCCTTCCCTCCCACCCTTCCTCCCTCTTACCCTCTTTCCCCTGTGACATACACCCTGGCCACCCTCCCCTCCCATCCCCTCACCCCCATTCCACTTGTAGGGCCATGCTATCCAGGTTGGGTCATGTAAATCTGTCAAGTAATTTGAAGTAGAGACTAGGACTTCTCTCCTGTCTCTAGGTTTCACTCTCTACTACTAATACCTTGACCTGCCTGAGGACATCCAGGAAAGGGCAAAGCAGGGCTGACCTGGAGGGAGGGAAACAGAGAATCCAGAAATGTCACTGTCAAATTGAGAGTTATCCCTGTGTTCTGCCCTAGAGCTGAAGTGACTTTGACAGTCAGGCATGGGAACAGACTGAATGTGGGCCAGTGAAGGAAGCTTCCCCCCAACCTACTCCTATGAAGGAATTACTCAGGCAGATCGGCATACTGAAAGTACTTTACCACTTGTCATAGGTACACAAAGATGTTAGTGTCTAAATTATCAGGGTGGCTGCTATGTGAGCAGGGAAGGGTCAAGGTTATTTCTTCTTCCTGAACTTTGGTTTAAATGGAATTAGATTTAGTTCATTCTTAGTTTTGATGTTTTTTTTTTTTAAAAAAAAAAAAAGGAAGGGAGAGAGGGAGGGAAGAAGGGAAGGAGGGAGGGACAGAGGGAGGGAGGAGAAATAGAGAGAAAAAAAGAAAGACAGAAAGAAAGGAAGGAAGGAAGGAAGGAAGGAAGGAAGGAAGGAAGGAAGGAAGGAAGGAAGCATAAATTCTGTCCTCTCTCCATCCGTGTAAAAATCTGTATTTAAGTTCAAATTCAGCATGTGCTGGGGCCCCTGTGTCTAACCTTGGTCCAGCATTTAGATTTATAAAGTGTGAGATCATTGTCAGTTTCATTTATCTCTGTTATTAAATTTACTGGGCCTCCTCCAAATGACATTATATCTTCTTATCTAATTCAAATAAATGTCTTACTCATAGCTGGGATGTAGATGGTGAAATCTCATTGTTAATTCAATAATTGAGATAATCTCATTGTTTTGTTTTTCTAATGGAATCTTGATTTGATTGTTCATGTCTGAAATTCTACCCAGTTTTTCCAAACTTTTCTTTAAACTGCTATTCTTGAGAATGCCCAGAGTTTCAGAAATGGTGGACTCTTCCTGCTCTATCTTCAGCAAGCACCTCTCTTGGGTCACTCATGAGGCAGTATTATAGTCATATCTTGAATTTTACATCTATGTTTAATATTATTGGTTAAGACTAACCTAGGGAAAATCTGTTTTCTCTAATGAAATGACACTGGGTATATCAACCACTCCAGGGCAGATCTCATATACAGGATTAGTTAACCAACAAATAATGACTTCCACTGTTGTGTTTTGTTTTGATTTCTTTTTTCTTTCTTTCTTCCTTTTCCCTAGGGTCATTTTTTTTTGTTTTGTTTTGTTTCTAGGTTTTTGTAACATGAATAATAAAAACCCAGAGACTGATACTGGGGTTCAAGCTTCAAGCTGAAGATCAGAAAAGCGAAGAAGCTCAGCCAGTAGCTCTTACCTCTATCAAGGCTGAAACAATCCTGTCCTCAACATGGCTGGAGATTAATTGCCCAAACATGGCTAGAGACCAAAATATCCCAGACTCAATATCTTATATTGAGTTCCAATCTTATATACCTGAATTGCTAGGATTAAAGACTTGTGATCCCAAGTACTGTGATCACCTTTGTGTGAGCTCTGTTTCTCTTTTAGACTGGGTCAATTTCATGTAGCCCAGTGTGACCTTGAGCTAACAGGGATTCATCTGCTTGTCTCTTGAGTCCTGATATTAAAGGTGTGTGCCACCACCTCCTGGCTTTATGGCTAGCAAGTATGGCTGCTGGGGTTAAAGGTGTGTCTCATCATTGTCTGGCTCTATGACTTGTGGCTAGCTTTTCATACTGAACTCTAAGGCAAGATTTATTAAATCCTAAATTATATATCACTGCAGGTTTTGATCATTTTGTTGCATTTGTTGTTTTGGCTTGCTTTTTGAGAAAGAACTTTAGTTTGGGTGGGTAGGGAGGAGGAGAGGATCTGAGCAAACTTGGGGAATGGAAAGAATATTGTCAAAATATATTTAGATTCATAAATAGTTTTAGATCATATACATTTTTTTAAAAAAGAGGAATTTAGAACAATTGGCTGATTAGATTCATGTGGGCATGGGGTTAACCTTTGTTACTCGTTAAATTTCACACAAAGAAACTGGAGGTGCAAAACAGAAAAAATGCTACCTCTCCTAGTGATGTAGGTGATAAAGGGCTATTAGATTTTAGTGTGAGTCCTTTGGTCATGTGGGGATTTGACCTCAGTTTTCTTATCAGCGAAATGGAAATCGTTAACAGTAACCCTGGAAAGATATGCAAACTAAGCGAGATTATCTTCACCCTCTGTTTAGATGGGGTACTTTATAGTAACCATTCCTATCGCTTTATTATTATTATTATTATTTAGTTTATTTTTATTTATTATTATTATTTTTTATTTTACATGTTGATCCCAGTTTCCTCTCTATCCCTCCCTCCCCCTCTCTTACCCTCTCTCCTTCCTCACATGCACCCTGGCCACCCTTCCCTCTCATCCTCCCACCCTCATTCCACATGTAGGGCTATGTTATCCAGGTGGGGTCATGTAAATCTGTCAAGTAGGAGTATCCTTCAGGGGGTCTGAGTCAGACCCATGCTGGATTCCCAGCTATCAGTCTGGGGGACCCATTATCTCCTCCTTGTTCAGGTAAGCTGTCTTTATGTGTTTCTGCAACCTGGTTATGTCCTCTCTGTCTGCATCTGGATTCTAGTTCAACTCAATGTTTAGTTATGGGTGTCTGTTTCTGTTTCCAACAGGTACTAGATGAGGGCTCCATGATGGTGGATAATTTAGTTAATGATCTCACTATTATTAGTGAAGGGCATTCATGATAGCCTTTCCATGGTTGCTCAAATTGTTAATTGGAGTCAGTCTTGTAGGTCTCTAGACCTTTCTTTAGGTTCAGTTTTTTTCTTCAAACCAATAATGGCTCCCTCTTTTATGCCCTCTCTCTCTCTCTCTCTCTCTCTCTCTCTCTCTCTCTCTCTCTCTCTCTCTCTCTCTCTCTCTCTCTCTCTCTCTCTCCTGTTTTCTATACCTACCCTGACTCAATCTTCCTAGTCGCATGTGTCACACGTGCTTTCCTTTCCTCCCCTTCTCTTTCTCCTAGTTCTCTCTCCATTCACTGCCCCCCCCACTTCCCATGTGCTCTGGGGGACTTGTCCCTTCCCCCTTTTGTGAGGGACCTTATATGAATCTCTTAGAATACACCTTGTATCCTAGTTCCTCTGTGGTGAGAATTATAGGCTGGTGATCCTTTGCTCTAGGTCTAAAATCCATATATGAACGAGTACATATCATGTTCCTCTTTTTGTGACTGGGTTACCTCATTCAGGATGGTTTCTTCAAGTTCCATCCACTTGCCAGCAAATTTCAAGATTCCATTATTTTTTTACTGCAGAGTAGTACTCCATTGTGTAGATGTGCCACATCGTCTTTATCCATTCTTCAGTTGAGAGGCATCTAGTTTGCTTCCAGGTTCTTGCTATTACAAATAATGCTGCTATGAACATTGTTCAGCACATGTCTTTATTGCATGGATGTAGATCATTTGGATATATTCCTAAGAGGGGGATTGCTGGGTCCTGTGGTAAACTAATTCCCATTTTCCTGAGAAACCGCCATACTGATCTCCAAAATGACTGTACAAGTTTGCACTCCCATCAGCAGTGGAGGAGTGTTCCCCTTTCTTCAATCCTCTCCAGCATAAGTTGTCATTGGTGTTTTTAATTTTGAAATGTCCGCCTTCATCTCTTTTGATTAATTTTGGTTTGAAGTCTAACTTGATAGATATTAGGGTAGCCACACCTGCTTGCTTCTTGGGTCCATTTGATTGGAAGATCTTTTCCCAGCCCTTTACCCTGAGGTAATGTCTATCTTTGAAGCTTAGATGTGTTTCTTGTATGCAGCAGAAAGATGGATTCTGTCTTCGTATCCATTCTGTTAGCCTGTGTGTTTTTATAGGTGAGTTAAGACCATTAATGTTGAGGGAGAGTAAGGACAATTGATTGTTAATGCTTGTTTGTTTTAGATTTGTTGTTGGCAGTGGTATTGTGAATATATTTTTCCAGCTTTACCCTTGGTTTCTGGTGAAGTGGGATTATCTATTGCCTATGTCTTTGTGATCGTAGTTAACTTCCTTGGGTTGGAGTTTTCCTTCCAAAACTTTCTGTAGGGCTGGAATTATAGGTATGTATTGTGAGAATCTGGCTTTGTCATTAAAAATCTTGTTTTCTCCATCTATAGTGATTGAGAGTTTTGCTGGGTATAGTAGCCTGGGCTGGCATCCGCGGACTCTTAGTACTTGTAGAACATCTATCCAGGACCTTCTGGCCTTGAGGGTTTCCACGGAAAAGTCAGGTGTAATTTTGATAGGTCTGCCTTTATATGTTACCTGTCCTTTTTCCTTTGCTGCTCTTAATATTTTTTCTTTATTCTGTGTGTTAGGTGTTTTGATTATTATATGTCGAGGGGTCTTTTTTCTTTGGTCTAGTCTATTTGGTGTTCAGTATGCTTCTTGTACTTTCATCGGCATGTCTTTCTTCAGATTGGGAAAGTTTTCCTCAATGATTTTGTTGAATATGTTTTCGGCACCTTTGAGCTGGGCTTCCTCACCTTCCTCTATGCCTATTATTCTTAGGTTTGGCCTTTTCACTTTTTCACAGTGTCCCACATTTCCTGGATGTTTTGTGTTAAGGATTTGTTGGATTTATGATTTTCTTTGGTCGATGAATCTATTTCCTCTAGTTTATCTTCTGCACCTGAGAATTCTCTTCCATCTCTTGAATTCTGTTGGTTATGCTTGTCTGTAGTTCCAGATCATTTGCCCAGTTTTTCTATTTCCAGCATTCCTTCGGTTTGTGTTTTCTTTATTGTCTCTATTTCAGTTTTCAAGTCTTGAACCGTTTCTTTCACCTGTTTAATTATTTTTTCTTGGATTTCTGTACTTTCTTTAACAAATTTATTCATTTCTTCCATTTTTTGTTTGTTTTTTCTTCAATTTCTTTAAAGAATTTTCTCATATCTTTTTAGAGGGCCTCTATCATTTTTATGATGATAATTTTCAAGTCATTCTCTTCTGCTTCATCTGCTTTGTTGTGTTCCGGTCTAGTTGGTGTAGCTTCCCTAGATTCTGGTGATGTTATGCTTGTCTTTCTGTTGTTAGGTGTTTTCTTGTATTGTCGTCTTCCCATAGCTTCTTCCAGTAGGTGTTGGTGGGGTCTCTCCTCTCTCTATGGTACTACCCCGGTGGGCTTAGTTGGGTCAGAGGTTCGATGTCTGTAGCTTTGGGTGGTCCAAGCTCTCTAGGAGGTCTCTCCACAGACAGAGGCCTGTTGATGGGGATCAAAGTTCAGGCTCCAGCAGAGGACTGCCGATGGGAGTCAAAGATCTCGAAGGCTAGGACTCAGGATGTTCCTTAAGCTGATAGGCAGATCTAGCCTGGGCCTGCCACTCTCCAGCAGAGGCCTCTTTTGTAGAGGCCAGCCTGCAGGATGTTTCTGCACTGATAGGTGGATCTAGCTGGGACCAGGCACTATACAGCTGAGGCCTCTTTAGCAGAGGTCCTGCAATAGGGGTCAAGGATCCAGCCTGCAGGAATTCAGAGTGGTCCCACAGAGATAGGCGGATCTCTGGGAGGGTCACAGAACTCCAGTAGAAGACTGGCAGTGGGGGTTGGTGACCAGGCAGGTGGAAATTATGGGTGGTCCTTCATGGATAGGCAGGTGTATTGTGCTCAGATCAGCTCCAGGAATTTCCCCAAAGGTGGCTGGATTGTTGGCTCCACCCTCTGCCCCAGTGCTCAATCAGAGAGTGGGACAGTGGGCAAGGTAGGTCACAGGGTAGAGGGAGAACAGGCTCTTGGTGGGGGTGGGTGCGGTGTATCAGAGCTCTAAGAGCACTTTCGATGGGGACAGGACACAGGGGCAGTGAGATCTGGGACCAACCCAGGGATTTCCTGGGAAAGGGTGTAGGGGAGAATCCACGGGAATTAGTCCCAGACTCACCTCTAGCCAAGGCCTGGCGATGGGGGACAAAGGCTGGGCTGATACCAACCATTCCTATCTTAACTAAATGAATTACCATACTCTATATTTAACTTGAATATATCTATTTCCATATACCCTGAATATATATGCATAAATATGGAAATATATGGAAATATATGAATATATGAAATATATGGAAATAGTTCAGTCAGGCAGGTGCATGCCATAAAATCATGAGGGCCTGAGTTCAACCTCCAGAACAAAGCCTAGTGGGGTAGCACACACATAATTCCAGCACTGGAGAGTAGAGTTTGCTGGCTCACTGGAAAGCCAGCTACTCTGCTTGGCAAGCTTCAGGCCAGTGAGAGATACTGTCTCAAAATAAAGGTGGACAACTACCACACTCACACTCGTGTAAACCCACACAAATAAGCACACACACACACACACACACACACACACACACACACTTGAAGGAACACTGTAAAAGAGATTTTTTTCTACTTTACTGCCATTCTGCACTTAGAGTATTTGTATCTGAATCATTAGTCTTGTGTAGTACAAATAATAAAACCCAGATATCGGGATCAAGCTGAAGACCAGAGAAGCAAAGCAGGCAAGTCACCAGAGAGCTCTTACTTCTGTTAAGGCTGGGGGCATCCTGTCCTCAACATGCCTGGAGACTAATTGCCAGAATCTGAGACTCTGCTCCTATCTTATATAAACACTCTAGTGCTAAAAATAAAGGCATGAGCTCTGTTTCTCTTTTAGACTGAATCACTATCCTTTAGCCAAGGGTGGCCTTGAACTTACAGAGATCCATCTGCCTCTATCTCCTGAGTCCTGGGATTAAAGGTGTGTGCCACCACTGCCTAGCTCTATGGTGTGGCTAGCATTGCATTCTGATCTCCAGGCAAGCTTTATTAGATCATAAACAATATATCACCACAGTCTTGTCTATGTCTGGTATAATACAAATCAGTAAGTTCATTTTACTTGGTTTGGTTTCATTTTCCTAGTACTGTTTTCTAGATCTCAAGGCTGGGTCTTTTGATCGAGGAGAGGAGAGGCAGTGGACTGTCCTCAGTGACTGCTTCAGGTGAGTGTACCAAAACAGAGCATTGGAAGTTCCCAACCAAACCAGCCAGCAAGCCTGCTAACCAAGAGTAACAGCCTGTGTGACTAGAAAAGCCAAGATAACGGAACACGGGATCCGTTCCCACAGTTGTCATTAAACAGTTTTAGTTCCCACCCTCAGCCTTGTGAGCTCTTCTGCATTTGGAGGTTTACATATTTTTCGCTCTGCCTGAAAAAAAAATCTTTCCTACATCCCTCCTTTTCAAAAATTAAACCCCACACATCCCCATCTCAACCTGTGTGTCACCTTCTCCTGACCCTGCCAAGTAAACGTGAGTCTGATAAGCATTCCTATTGCATTCTCAAGTTATCCTTATCAAGTGACATCAGTCAATGCTCTACATGGCTCTGACAATGTGTGAGTTTTGATTGTCATTATTTGGTCAAATAAAACCAGCCCTCCAGCAACACAATTGAAATTTCACAATATATACCCGTGAAATATACCAAAATATATACCCGTGGGCAATTGTATAAACTTTGACCTGCCTGCTTTGTGGTGCACAAATGTTCTCATAAAAACCAGAGTCCTATTGTAATCAGTTAGTTACAATGACATCCCTTCTTCCAACTTCTGTTGACGACCTATTACATATAGAACACAACACAGGAGTCATAATGCCCATCTCTCAGAAATAAACCCATGTGATAGTCTATAGAAAATTGAAAGAAAACAGCTGTAAAAGATGAAAATAAAGCAAAGTAAGGAAAAGTGACTATCCTGGAAAGATTCAAATCAGACTTAAGTGGAGTTAGAGAAGAAATATCTAACCCTAAAATGTAGACTTCATTCATCACTAATTATACTATGGCTATGCATTCAGAAGAACTCAATGAAATTCAGGAGCGTGGATATGCAAAGTGAGTACACCGAAAAGGGTGACAAAGTCTTAGAGGAGAGATGTGTCTTGGTTTCCATTGATGTGAAAAGTATCATGAACAAAAACAACCTGTAGAAGAGAAGATCTATTTCAGATCACAGTTGTGGCCCATCATGCAAGAAGTCAGGGCAGGAACCTAGAACAGGAGCTGAAGCAGAAGCCATGGAGGAATGCTGCTCACTGGCCTGCTCCTTGTGATTTGCTCGGATTGCTTTCTTATACAATCTAGGACACCTCCCAGGATGGCATTGTCCACAGTGGGCTGTGCCCTCCCACATCAGTCACTTATCAAGAGAATGCTCCCACACTTGCCTGTAGGCCAATTTAATGGAGACATTATCTCAACTGAAATTCTCTTTTCCAAGAAGACCCTGGTTTTTATCAAGTTGACTTAAAAAAAAAAAAAAAAAAAAAAAAGTCTAGCACTGACTGACACAGAAAGACCAAAGAGAACACATTAGGAGCTGATTTTAGCTTAGAAAAGGCTGTCTCAGTACTTTGTTTGAAGTGCTAGCCCCAACCAATGACATGAAGGCTTAAGACTTATTATTAATTCTGAAAGCTTGGCCTTAGCTTCAGTTAGTTCCCAACTAGTGCTTACAACTTAAGTTAACCCATCTCTATTAATCTTCATTCTGCCACATGGCTCTTTACCTCTCCTCCATTCTGTACATTCAACTCCATCCATGTCTGACTGGCTTAATCTGAGCTCCTCAGATTCTTCCTGAGTTACTCTCTATCTCTGGAATTCCACTTATTCTCTCCTGCCTAGCTATCAGCATCTCTTTATTAAACCAATCAGAAGATGCTTTAGGCGGAGACATATCTTTCAAAGTGTGCAAAAAGATTAATCCATATGCAATTGCAAATATGCAGGAAAAATATCTGTTAAGTTACATGAATGTTTAAACTATTTTCAAAAAGTGTTTTACACTAATGCCCAGTATTTCTAATGTTCTAAATTGCTGCACATTAACTAGATCAGCTTTATTCTATCTTCATTTCCCCCTGAATTCATTGCTGACAATAAGAGTAAAGATCACAGAACAATTGTGATTTCCCTCACTATGTTGGTCACTATACTGCACAGTTGTTTTTATGGTCCTACACCACTGTACAAAGTGAGGGATGTCTATACACTTAGTATTAAGTTCTTGCCTGGCATGTGGTACCTGGATACTACATGTTCTAAGAGGATATAATTTCATGTTTGAACAGAATGAATGAATGAATGAATGAATGAATGAATGAATGAATGAATGAAATTTAGGTGGACTCTACCTATATTAAAACAAAAGAAATGAGTATCTTCATTCTTTCAAATCAATATAATTTACCATAGCTCCTCCACCATCTAAATGCATGGTCCATATTAAAAAAAAAAATGACCTAGCCTGTGCCTAAATTAATCTAATAGCCACCACAACAGCCCTGAAGCCAGAGTCAGCTTCTTAGCCATCAAGACAGTGCTGAACAGTCCTTCCAGGCCCAATGTTCTCTAAATCTAGAATTGGGATTAGAATTCAGATGGTCTTAGAATGTGGTTGTTGAACAGAGGGAATATCTTAAATAAGTGAAATTTGCGACATCTTTGCTCTGGTTTTTAGGCCCTCTCATCCACTCCATCTTTCCTAGAACTGTTAATAAATGTCCAGATTCTATGCTCATTTCCCACAATGAAGAGTAGCAAAGTAGCCAAGAGGTCAACATTACCATAGCAACCTTAAAACTCCATGAAGGGATTCTCAGAGTAATTTAATACCTCCCTCTTCTGATACTTGCTCCATACTTTATCACAATTAATATTGTTGAAAATGTTGCCAGGAAGAGACAACACAAAGAGGACAATAGTCTATGTCCATAACACCATGAATATGCCAGATTGTGTCTGATCTTAGAAGCTAAATCCGATCAAGCCTGGTTAACACACTTGGATGGGAGACAAAGAGGACAATATTCCCACAACTTAGAGGTATCAGCTAGGTGACCTCATTAGGATATTCCTAGGAAATATCAAACTCCAATTTAATTTTCTTTTTACCCTGGGATTCTTCTCTAAGGGTGTTCTAAAATGAAATAGCCTCTTTCCAAAGAGCTTTAATAACTGCCCCTTCCATGGGTGTATTGAAGCTTTTTATTCAAATATGTTGTTAATATAGAGTTCTGATGGTCTGGTAACTAGTGATGTAATCTCTGCCATAGCCCAAATTCAGTTCCAATCATGTGGCCTAGAGTTTGGTTGGAAGTTCTTTTTATTTTTTTTATTTTTTTTCTTTTTTGTTAAATGTTTATTGAATACTTACTGTGTCCCCCAACCTTTTCTGGATATCTAGATCAACAGTGAGAGTCTGTACCAGACAGACAGGGAAGCAAATAAGATATCTGGGATTAAACTCACTTCATATGCCATGAGCATAGGAGGGGGGATGTGGAGAAAGACTCCAGGGAAGTCATTGCTCAAAAGAAGGGGCCAAGGAAAAAGAGACATCTTCCCAAAGAACAAAATCATATGGGGGAAACGCTGGGAAAGCTTGCTTGTATGTATGGATAGCTGAGGCCCATTTGATAGCATTGTAGAAGATTGCTATAGTCAATTTCAACTGTCAAGTTGACACAAACCTAGAGTCACCTGGGAGAGGAAGCCTCAACTGAAGAATTGAGCAGATCAGATTGGCCTGTGTCCATGCCTGTGAGGCATTTTTCTTAATTGCTAATTGATGTAATAGGGCCCAGACCACTGTAGACTGATTCATCCCCAGGCAGATGGATCTACATAGTGAAAAAGCATGGCAGCTGAGAAAGCCAGAGAGGGCCAGTCAGTAAAACCGCATTCCTCCGTGATCTCTGCTTCAAATCCTGCCCAGACATTTTTCAATGATGGACTATGACTTGGCAGTGTAAGCCAAATAAACACTTTTCTA
Source organism: Cricetiscus sungorus (assembly GCA_030556225.1). Lineage (NCBI taxonomy): Eukaryota > Metazoa > Chordata > Mammalia > Rodentia > Cricetidae > Cricetiscus > Cricetiscus sungorus. The sequence goes on from JANBXA010000651.1 coordinate 121,737,621, forward strand.
AATTGCTTTTGGTTGTGGTGTTTATCATAGCAGTATAAAGTAAACTGTGGCAGGGATAAATCTGGCACTACAGCTAGTGGTCTTAGGTGGGAGAAGACAGGGAGAATGACACAAGGAGACATAGAGGGTGCCTCCAGACACCTCTGCCTCTTGTTTGCAGCAGACCTGAATCACAACTTGCATTCAAGCCTGCCTCTCTAACTGTCACAGCCCACGGTTCCTAATTGCTGCCGAATCCCTCCTCAACTCCCTCCCTCCCTCCCTCCCTCCCTCCCTCCCTCCCTCCCTCCCTCCCTCCCTCTCTCTCTCTCTCTCTCTCTCTCTCTCTCTCTCTCTCTCTCTCTCTCTCTCTCTCTCTCTCTCTCTCTCTGGGAACCATAGGAGTGTAATAAGTTTCTTCCTCCTTGTTTACTGTTTCAACAGGTCTCTCTGTGGAGGACTCTTACTGAGCAGGCTTGAGTGAGGACAAGCTGTTGGGCTTCACAGGGAAGGAACCTCACATGATAGAGCCATAGCAGGGCGCATGGAGTCACTGGATGTATTTTCTCTTGTTTCAGGTTTTCAAAAGAATCACGTTGTCATGATTTTTAAAAGTTTGTTACAGAACATAATTGAGAAAACACATGTCTTAACCTCCTCACAGGAGATGCAATGACCAAGGCAACTCTTACAAACGTTCAACTGGGGATTGCTTACAGTTTTGTAGAGTTGGCTTATGACTATGGGGGAAGCAGACAGGCATGGTACTAGAACAGTAAATGAGGGCTTTGCATCCTAATCCACAGCAGCAGGCTGAGAAAGAGACACTGGACCTGGCAAGGGTTTTTGAAACCTCAAAGCCCATCCTCAGGGACACAACTCCTCCACCAAGGCCATACCTAATCTTTCTCTAACAGTTCCATGCACTGGGGACTAAGCACTCAAATATCTGAGCCTATGGGGAGCACTCTCACACTCTCAAACCACCATGGCTTGTCATTTTAACAATACCAAGAAACTACTTCCCTTGAACTATCTCGTCATACAATAAAAATCCTGACAAAGCCATGGTGGCTCATACCTGTAACCCAGAACTTAGGAGACTTAAGGCAAGAAGGTTGTCGTGAATTTGAACCCAGCCTGAGCTACAAAGCTCCAAGGCAGCCTAGACTACAACAATCATACATTACACAATCCGCTCAGCTATAACTGTGCATAGGGTAACTGTTAGAATTCAGACATCTGTACTGTCCTGCCCTTGAGGTTCTGACAGGATACATCCTCAGCTGCAGCCACTCAGAGCACCACCTGTGCACATTCAATTTGTTCCCTTTTAAAACGTGGGCCTTGCCCACCTCCTCTCCCCGCCCCCTCTCTCCCCATCCCTCTCCTCTCTCCTTCCCTCCCTCTCTTGCCCTCTCCTTCCCGCTCTATTCCTCTCTCCCTCTCTCCCTGTCTCTGTCACTCTGCCTCTCTCTCTCTCTCTCTCTCTATATATATATATATATATATATATATATATATATATATCTGCCTCTCTTTTCTATCTCCTGCTGTTCCTATGCCCAGAGGCCATTTCCTCCCCCCTTCCCCATCCCCTTCCCCCAACTTAAAAAACAAAACCCTCTTCTAGGGAGCTCAGTCACATGATGGCATCTCTCTGCCACTGATTTTTAAATTATAACAGTATAACTCCTTTTTGCACATGCATATGTGCATTTCATGGACATGTGTGTTTGCATATTTATGCATGTGAGTATGTGTGGAAAACATCAAATGTTTTCTTTTATTGCTCTACACGTCATACATTGAATAAGATTCTCTCACTTGAATCCAGAGCTTGGCAGGTAGGCTGATCTCCCTAGGCAGCTTGTTCCAAGGATCCCCTGTCCACCTCCAAGTATAAAAGTTACAGATAGGCTGTAATATTTACCCAAAATTTACATGGGTGCTGGAGACTCAACCTCCACTCTACACATTGACTATTTCCACAGATCCTTATAATATTTTTAAATAACTAATTATAGGATCTTCTTGACTATTTAGTCTAGCTATTTGAATACAAAGCCTCTGTAATATTTTTGTGTTTTTATTGCCAGGTTTGGAGACTAAGGTAAACTGGTATGTCCAAGTCATATTTCCTTCTGAACCTCAGTTTCTTTATTAGTTGAAGAATCAAGACAGTAATGTCTTTCACAGGACTGCTGAGTGAACTAAGCTTGTGTAACAGGATTTGCATGCATTGCATCATAGAGGGGCTTGCATTAAGAGCATAATGTTAGGATGAAATGGTAGCTCTCATGTGTATGTATGTATATATATGATTCTGCAACTTGTTTCTTTAAACACTAGAACAAATTGTTCTATCAAGACCCACCGAGGATAGATTCTATGAGCTATGGTGATTCTTTTCAGTTTTCTTTATGTCTCTTTGTTTAGTTAATAATATATAGACTGCAGTTGGGTACTTCCTTATGGACTTCAGTTACCTGAGAAATAAATCTGAAGTGAGGTGGAGTGCAGTGGATTACTAGTAAAAATGATTCCACAAAAGTGATAATGCCTTTGATGGCTCTGCAATATTTATTTGCTATCTGCGTAGGAGATACTTTGATACTTGTTACTCTATAAATATTTATGATCACAACATAAAGGGCCTAATCTTCAACATTGTGAGTTTGACACCAGTTTAGTGTGTATGTGTGTGTGTAGTGTGTGTGTGTGTGTGTGTGTGTGTGTGTGTGTGTGTGTGTGTGTGTGTGTGTTTCTTCATGTAGTTCTCAAGCACAGACATGGGCCAGCCTCTATGCTCAGGCTGGTTAGTGATGACCTCATCTAATCTCTATCCATAAATTGGCTACCATTCCTATTCCATTTTACAGACAACACACAGACTTGGAGCAAGGAAGATAGTCTCCATTCTTTCCCATCTGGTGTAATGGTTGCAAAGCCAGAATACAGGTCCAAATCTCTGTTGTCTTGACTGCAGTCTCCATGGAAGAAACCCCACTACCTCATCCTACTAGATGCAGTAGGTAAAAAACAGATGTCAGGAGGGAAGCCATATCACCTCTTGTAGCCTCTGTTTTCTCACTGGGTAAATAGGGACAACAATCCCAGCTATTCTGTGCAGCAGTGGGAGAGTTAAATGAGATAATACAGAAGAGCAAGAGCATTGAGTCAGCAGGAATCCATCCACTCGCTGGAGAGCCAACCTAACCCCCTGCTCAAACATTGCACTTAACTTTCTGGGAAAGAATTTCCCTGGCAGCCCTGGTCTGTTGTTCATAGTCAAGGTCATGTTTCCTAATTAGCTCCACCCCTTTGTTTTGGCTTCCCCACATGGAAGGCTGATTTTTCATTCTCATTACAGCTTCCTTTCTCAGTATCATTTGATTCCTTATCTAAAATAAATAAATAAATAAATCTACATCTCCCTCCCTCAGGCTTTATTAATCTGGACTAAACAAAGTAACAGATCTCCAGAATCACATGACACTCTGTTCCCAGCCTTCCTTTCATAGAAATGAAATCGCATAAGGAAATCTCATCAGACAGGATCACCTCACCACTGCAGCCACACCCTATGAAGGCCACACACTATTTTACTATTCTACAAGCTTCCTCTCCTCTTCACTCTGTGCCCCATCTCTGCCCATCCTACCACCTCTCCAAATATCTTCTCACTGATCCATGCATCTCCTTGTGAAGATATGGTTAGAAAATAAGCTGTGTGCCATGCTTCCTAGGGGACATCATGGCTCAATAAATTACTATGGATCTTCCTCTATAATATTTCTTAGCTGTAACACCATTTGAGTCTTGAACTTAAAACACCACTACCTATCATATATCTAGTTCAATGGAGCATTACTGCTATGGCATTTAACTGTAGTAAATTCTGGTTTTGAAAGGCCAAGCAATTCACCCAAGGTCATTCAGGCCAAGAGTTGCAGAGCTGAGGCTGGGATATTTCATGTCCCCTTGTTTATCATACTCATACACTGTATGCTCAGCAGTCAACAGAGCTTAGCTAGGATCTGTAGGTCCCTCAAAATAGACCCCCACACACAATGTACTTTGAACCAATTTTCATTCCATAAACTTAACTTCAACTAAAACTATTCTATAAAGGTATAGGATAAAATGCTAAGTGAAACATGGTTTGTAATGGCACAAGACCTGAAGCAACATAAGTGCCCATCAATTAAGGACTCTGTAAATATTCTCAAATGTACCAACACAGTGGTGTCTATGCAATGGTTAATCAAAAAGAATATGTGTGTTGAGATTCAACTCTCAAGTCCTACAGCTAGAGAAAGAGGAAAGTACAGAAACCCTAGCTCTGTACAGATATGGAACCCAGCACCAGCCATTGCCCTGGGCATCATAGACAGAAGGGAATGTGTTTGCTATGCTTATCTGTTTTGATTGTTTGAATTTCTAACCTAGATAATTTCCAGTTTTTAAAAGTAAAAGAATAAAATAAGTTTTAATATGTAGCCCTAAGCAAATGAGTATTTCATTTGAGTACAATTTTTTATTGAAAAAGTAAATGTTATTTTTTAAAAATATTTTAGGAAGCTATCAAACTGGCAAATATTCATAGACTGAAGGCAAGAGGCCAGGCTTATTCTAAAAAGTCCTCCTCAGGAAGCAGAATAGGCAATAAAGAAGCAGTTCTGGAGTCTGGGGAATTCAAGGTCCAATCCCAGCTCTGCCACTAATCAATTATGTGGGCTTTCAATCTGTTTCTTTATCCACGAAATGGAGTAAGGGTATCCATCTTGCAGGTTAAAGTAATGATCAAATAAGATTTTTAAAAAGTTAAATGACACATAGTAAGCATTCAGAGACAGTTTTTTGGAGATGTTAGTGTCAAAGTCTGGGCCCTGGGAACCCTAACAAGCAATCATGATCAATTAAAGAGCTAAATGATACTAGGAAGGATATGGATTCAGTATGGGCACACACTGGGAAGAAAGACAAATAAACAGGTCCAGGGAACCTCCCAAGTTCATCTTTGGAAAACTGTCCCCAAGCTTTGATTTAAATGAGGGCAAGAGGCACTCATAACCAAGCAGCCCTGGTCAAGGTGTGGTCTGTCCCAACACTGTCTAGGCTCCAGTCTGTCCTGCAAGGTGGCCTGACTACTTGTCAGAACTATATGCAATCTCTTTCCAGGAGACAAGTTCTTCCTTTGGCTGGCACAAGGCTTCTTCAGTCTTTCTCTCCTCCCAGCACGAGATTCCTGAGGACACTTGTTTCTATTGTTTGATAGCCAAAGGGAGGGGCGCAACCTGTCTCTTTAGAGTATTTTTCCCTCCAGGAGGGTTACAGATGGGTACAGCTATGTGAGCAAGCAGGTGGGCAAGCATGTAGAAGATAGAGAAGTGAGTTGCCACTGAAAGGTTAGGTGTCTCACTCGTCCTTTGTTCTCTACTCTCTTCCATCCATCAAGGAAATAGCCCTAGATCAGTTGACTAGACACTCTTGCAACAGCAGTCCTGCCAAGCTTTGTGCACACTTGGACTCAGATTTCCTGAGCTGGTGACCTAAGGCAAGTTTAAACAGTCTGCATCATTGAAAAAAAAATGGTTTTTAGGCTCAGGAAGCATCACAGTAGAGGGGGCAGAGATATTGTATGAGCCAGAGGACTAGGAAAGTTACTGTGAGATCCCATCTCCTAGAAATGGCAGGGAAGATCCACCCATGATGCCTTGACAATACATCTACCCAAAGGAGACCTGAACAAGTACTACATGAATAGAGAAGCTAATGTAGGAGGGGTAAATTTCAGGGGGCCCACCACTAGTCAAAAACCGCAGGCAACTCAGAAATGCTGAGAGCAAGAGAAATAGTCTTCCTTAGAGATGAACCGCCTAACTGATTATCCAATACTAAGTGGTCAGCCTTGACATTATATACCTACAAGTAACACTAAAAAAATGGAGCAGGTTGTACTCATACATGTAGGCATATATATTTAACTTATATAAATAAACATGTAAAAATAATTATATATTATGTATAATAAATATTATATATATTAAATTAAAAGAGACCAGGAATTTGAGCAAGATTGAGGGGGCTATATTGGAGGGTTTGAAGGGAAAAAAGAGAAAATGATATTTTATATTTTAATAAAAAATAGTTGTGATGCCATAATACCCAGCATGGAATATGCAAGACTATAACAAGCAACCACAATCTGCCCTCAGGAAACACAAGAATGAGCCTTTTTGCTCATTCCCCAGAGTTCTCATCACATCAAATGATGATGATGCAGGAGTTGCTGCTTTTATTCTGTCTAGTTCTGTTCCTCACTCTTGCATCTTGCTGGCTCTTGTACTCTCTTAATAGTTATCTAATTCAAGATATTACCCCTAGCAGCATCATTCAACTAAAGTACAACTCTTTTTTCGCAGGCCCAGCCCAGGGCTGGTGGGTAACATAGGTGGAGCTGGGTGGCACACCCATCACTACCAAAAAAAAGTGTTTCTCTAATTTCTCACCCTAATTTGTATCTACCACCTATAAAATAAAGATCTGGACAGTCAGGGAAAATTTAAGACTCTTTTTTTTTAATTACAAAAAAAAAATGTTGTGCTGCTTAAATTAACATAGTCCTCTGTGAGCTTTCCTCTGCATGTGGAGACACGACCCTTTTTAAAGCTGTATTAAAAAATAGAATTGGCAGTGGCTCCGACTCCTGCTTGAGCTTGCCAGAAAGGTTGGAAATGAGCATGCTTCTTCCTGCCTCTCTTGGCTAGGTTCCCTGGTAGAAGCTGGTAGAGACAGAATCCTTCTCTTCCTTAACTTTCCCTTAAGCTGTAAGTGGAGTTAAGGGGTGGGATCTCAGAAAAGCACCCCTCCCCCCCTTTCACAATCAAGGAGGTGGTGATGTAGAAATATCATGTGCTGGCATTAAACTCTGGGAGCTCCTGATCAGGTTCCCATGGTGTTGTTTAATCCTTAATCATCCCTCTTGGCATACTTCCCATTGCTACTGCTTGCATAAAGTTGGAAGTGGCTAATTGCTTCAATCTGTATTTGCTATATGGCCATGCTGAATGCAAACCCCACAGGGACTCCCAGTAAGACCATTTTGACCTAATAGGTTATTCTATTTGCTTCCAAGAAATCTCTTCTATCTTTCCCTATAATTCTAAAATCTTCCTAGTTCCAAGTGGACAGTCAGCAACATGGGATATATTTAAATACTTCTGTAGATAAACTCCATGTTAGTTACTATACCTCTTAATGAGCTCTATTAATAGTGGGGAATATTGTCAGGAGCAGGATTCTATTGAATTATATTGATTCTATGGAAACTGCCCTACCTATTTGTTCTCCCTAAACACCATTCCAACAACAAAGAACAATGCTTACTTGTCAAAGCTTTTATATCAAAAAATAAAATGCCAGATCATTTTAGCTAATTAAAATTAAAATGTGAGGGCTCTTGTGATTGGAAACATGTCATTCAGCTGTGAGCTTTCACAGAAGAAAAGGTGTACTGCACTTTTCAAGAATTAAAGTACACAATTTCCTCAAATTATTACACTAAAGCAAATTACCGGAGGCACCAGATGCAGGTACAAAGAAGCCAGCCCTCGGGTACCTTCTATTGCCGGAGAAACCTTGCCCTAACCTTTTTCTCTCTAGCGTTGATGGTAAGACTAATAATGAAGACTGCTCCCAAACTTACAGTGATCACTGGAAAAGTAAAATAAAATCACTCTCCAGTAGTTTGTTATATCAGTTGGCTTCTACATTGCTGTGATAAAAATCATGATGAAAAGCAACTTGGGAAGGAAAGGGTTTATTACATATTAGAGGTTACCGTCCATCATCAAGAAAAGCCAGGACAAGAGTTCAAGCAGGAATGTGGAGGCAGGAACTGTAATAGAAACCCAGGAGGAGTGTTGCTTCCTAGCTTGTTCTGAGTGACTTACTTGCCCTGCTGTCTTACATATTTTGCCCAAATAGTATTATAATCTTCTTCAATTTGACTTTTTAAAAGAATCTTATGGAATTTGAGATTTGTGCATGTTTTGTCTAGCCCCTTTGACTTTGCTACTAGGTTGACAGTTGCAGCACAGTTAGTTTACTGATTCTCTTAGAAATGAAAGTCTGTATTAGTCACAGTTCCTTGCTATTAAACAATGCTGTACATCTGGAGAGATGCCACAGTTGGTAAAATGCTTGGCACTTGAATATCAGGACCTGAGTTCAGATTCTCAGAACCCACATAAAAGCTAGGCTCAATGGCATACACCTATAAATCCAGAGATTTGGGGGACAAGAAAGAGAAGTAGATCCCTGAATCTCATTAGCTATCTAGTTGAGGTGAATTGAGGAGCTGCTGGTTCAGTGAGAGATCTTGTTTCAAAACAGAGGTAGGGAGTGATAGAGAAAACCACCTGATGGCAACCTCCAGCCCACACACACACACACACACACACACACACACACACACCTATACACACACACATACACACACACACATAACACACACACACATACACACACACACTCACACACATACACACACACACTCACACACACACACACATACACACCCATACACACACACATACACACACACCCATACACACACACTCACACACACACATACACACACACTCACACACACACACACTCACACACACACACACACACACACACACACTTTTTAAATGCTGCAATACGTCTGTGCAATACCCACTTCCACACACCTGAAATCATTTTTCTGAAGCTTAAGCCCAGAGATAAGACCTGCTGAGTCAAATGTCCTGTGCTTTCGAATTTTATGAACCATCGCCAAATAGCTCTTCAAAATGGCTTGTCAATTATCCACCCACAACACTGCATTAGTGTCACAGCCCTCCAGACCCTCATCAGTCTTTGGCACTGCCACATTCCAGTTCTGTCAGTCACCTCAGTGTGGAATGGCACCTTGTCACTTTAATTTGTGTGCCCTTAATGACATGCAAGATTGATGGGGCACTATATCAGATGATTTTAGTTGTTTTTTTCTAGTAATTTTCTTTTGATATTTTCTGATGTTTTCTAGTATGTTTATTATCTTTTCCTCATTAGTCATATCTCTCTGTGTCCTATATTTTCTCACATCCATATTAAGCATCACTAGTGAAGAATGATAGTCTCTACTGTTCATCCATTAAATTAATATCCACCATTCACTAAATTAATATCCACTGACTTCCTTATATTTGCCAGACACTGTGGAAGCACTGATCATACAAAGCAAGGGCTCTAGCAATGTCATGATGTCTTTAATTTTTTAGCACCTAAGTTAATAATTTTCTAATTATAAATTTTAATAATTTTAGCAGCTAAGGAGATTTTGGTGAATAAATGAACTGCAAACAGGATTCTGAGAGATCAAGAGCTGTCTCAGGCAGCCTCCATTGGAAAGCCCTCAAATTCAGCCAGCCTACACTCCAAAACAAAGTGGGGGAGAGGGAATATAAAGTACATGGGAGAATTCATGTTCAAGACTTGTGAAAGCTTCCTTATGATGACATGCTCTAAGATGGTGACTGCCCCATCCATGGGCACTCAAAAGTACAGCCATATTAACATCTGGCCTGTTGTACAGAAATTATGTCAAGAATTGGTCTAGTTACACCCTCCCCTACTTCCCTTCAGCACACACTTTTTAAAAATCTCTCATAATTATGTGTAAAATTAACATCTCTCCATCTGATGTTCTTTTTATATTAAAAACATCTATACTTGTTCATCAAATGCCATGCAGAAGCCCTCTTCCCATGCCTGTGGTTAGCTTCTTATTTCCCTCACAGCACTCACATTATGTAACCCTTTGCATAGTGACAGAATAGACTCAGCCTTATTTCATGCCAATGACTGAATGTGTTGCACCATGACTTAGCTTGAGGGTGAAAATAAAGAAATATTTGTTTCCTGTCCCAACTCCTCTATAAGGAACAAAACTACTGTTGTGAAGTCAATCCCATTACTCTACGTGCATCTGAAGATTTGAAAGCCCAAGGACTCTCTGTTGGCTACAGTCAGGACACTGAAAGCAGGCAAGGACCATGGCATGGCATCATCTCCATTTTTGTAGGTCAGACAACTGGTATTAGAATAATAAAAAAATCACAGAGTCCACTTTTAATTTCTGAGTATCTGCCTGCTGTATACATCCCAGGCAGTGTACCCCTGTGACACTGTGACATTCTGCTAAGACTAAAGCCATGGCATTCTGTGTGTGACAAATGGTCTCAACTTCCAAGGACAAAATGATATTTTTAGAAAGAGAGGTCTTGTGTTTAGAGACCTAAAACAGTATGACACACATATGCGAGAGGCAGAATCTGTAGCAGAGGCCAGGACTATGCCTTGAGCCCTGGATTTCACGCCTCAATGGATGGCAATGATAAGGCAAGATCCTAGGAGTGACATACAAGCAAGGACCCAAGAATGGCACAGAAGCCCTCAGAGGAATGAGCTGAGATAGGAATACAAGTTTGTGACTCACTTGAAAATGGGTTGGAAATGAGACGAGGATGCCTGAGGCCATCTTTGCAGAAATGCCAGCATTGAATGCCTGGATAGAAAAGGATTCCCTGAGAAGACAGTAGAAAAGACCAGGTGGGGAGTACAGAGACCAAAGAAGAGAGGAGGTCAAGAGGACTATATGCTGCCAAGAAGTCACACCAGCAGGGACAGAGGGGAGGCCGTTGGCTCTGTATAAGATAACTGGGAAGATTTAGAGACAAGGGACCTGGGCTGTTCCCAGAGGAGTGGAGTGGTTGGGTTGGGAGGGGGCTCCAGCATGGAGAGAAGGGAAGAGGCAGCTGGAAATGGAGGAACAGCATTATCCCAAAACTAAAACTCAACGATGTCATGTAGGTCAGGGAATGACATGCATCAAAAGAGAGATTTCCTACACAGTGATCTGCTGGTAGGGGACATGGGAGAGGAAGCCTGGGCCAGAAGGGTCTTGAACTTATTTGGCAAAAACGTTGGGTTTTCCTCTCCAACAGAAGAGTCATCTGTCCTCTCTGAGCCTAAAAGTGACTGTGTGAGGCCAAGAGAGAAGTTTAATGGCTATGGGAGAGGCCATCATTCTCAGTAACTAGGTGGGGATGTTTCAGAAATGCATTCAAGCTGCTATTCAGCAGCAAGGGACAAAAAAACACACAGCCCAGGCAGCTGTTGCACCATCCTCTAAACTCCTGGGTGGGAAATCCTCTGAGGCCTACACTATGAAGGGCTATTACTGTCACAGAGAAAGCATCCAAGAGGAAAGGCTAGAAAGTAGAGCCCCCGAGCAGAAAGGCTGCAAACACACTTTAGTCCTGCAGTTTCCTCTTGACCTATTACATAGGCTGAGCCTTACCAGGCTGTGGAGGGAGAGGCTGAGCCAGTCACTTGTGTAAGCAGTTCCCAGCTTTGTCATAGGAGCAAGAAACCTGAACTTACTCTAGAAGGCATTGCCTTTCTGGGCATCTGCCCAGGGATCCACAGCTGTCTCGTTTAAAAAAGAAAGCTGTGGCCCTGACTCCTCTCCCCTCTACCTTCTGACTCTGGCAGAGAAACTAAAGACAGACAGATGACAAAGAAGTGTAGGAACTTTCCTGGTGTTTTGCTCCACAGCGGTGTCAGGAGAGCTGGAGCCCTCCCTCCTGCGCTGGTAGCAGGTAACATTGAAGCTGTTTCCTCTCCATACATATTCTTTCCTCTCCCAAGTAACAATAATGGCAACGCTCTCTGTGTCATTTATTAACTGATACAGTATTCACCCAGTGCTTATAGCCCAGACCTGTCCCTACTCTCATGGAGCCTGCAGTCTAGTGGGACAAAAGACATAAATGTCCAATCACTTAGGTTGATGGGATTTATAATTACTCTGAGACCAGAACCCTATTTGAATCACCAACAGCAAACAGGCAGTATTTCTGTGGTCCACAAGTGAAAAGCACTTCCTCGTCCTTCCATCCCTGGGCTTGGTCCATGACCTTGGCCTGGTACTTTTCCTTGGGTCAATGGATCACTTGGCTGCTGCCAAAGGAGGAGAAAGAGGGAGCCCAGCCGGCAGATGTTCCTTGGAACAGTGGCCAACAGAATACTGCTCTCAGGCGGCTGGCATGCATTTAGAAACTTAGGAGTCAGATAAGGGCATCTTGGAACTGTTTGGAGGTTATTCCAGCCTACTTAAGAAAGCTATGCATATGGGGGAGTGCCCAAGATACTCTGTGTAGTGGAAAAAGCCAGGGCTAAAGTAAGAGCGATGGACTCTAGTTCTTTATGTGTTTATGCAATGTAGGTATGTGTGTCTGCATGCATTTGCAGGGACTAGAAACCCAGAAGTCAATACAGCAAAACTGCTAACAACATTTTTATTTTTCTTCTTGACTTAGTGAGTTTTCAAAACTTGCCTAGTAAACCCATTATGTTGATGAGGGAAAATAAAGATGGCTTCTGTTGTGGTCCTCTAGGTTTGGCCTCATACTAGCCTGTACCTCTTAGTCTTCGCATTATCAAACATCCTTGTTCAGCATAAGCGTGGCCTGTGGTGATCTGAACAGGAGAATCCAACACTGCTGACCAATTTTCTCTTGGACAGCCACTGTACTTCTTAAGGTTCCAAACTCTAGCATAAGGGGGACCTGAGAAAGGGCTCATTTAACCATCCCATCAGTGTACTGGTAATTATTGAGTGGCCTGGAACTCAGACAACAAGAAAGACAGGGTCCTAGAAGCAGAATGAGCTTTTGAGGTACTTTAAATCTAAGGCTTATATGTTTTGTAATATAATGAGAAAGCTAATCTTCTATGCATAGTTAATCTTCTAATGAGTTTATGTTGCCATAGTTCATTGGATCTGAAAGTCGGGGTGAGGCTTGAAGGCTAATCAAAGTAGAAAACGGTCACCCATTAGCTGTAACTCCCCAAATGGTTTGGCCCACACAGCTGCCATGGCACTTGGAATCTCCTCTACCTGTGGCATTGGAAAATTCAGAAGCACCTCTTGATATGAGAACTCTTCCACAAAGACATGACTGATAAAACTGGTATGGACCAAAAAGGGATGCACATAACAAACATCTAGGGCAGACAGAATTTTGTCTCTTCATCCTGGCCTGCATCATATGCCCACCACAGAACAGTAACTTCCCTGGAAAGGATAGAAGACACAAATCCACAAGGTCTAAAGCAGTTGCAAGCTCCTGAGGTCCGAGGAAAGAAGTCATCTCCCCTGAATGCTCAAATAAAAAAAGGAATAGGAATGACTCGCCAATAGGAAACCAGATGCTGTCACCATTAGATAAAGGAATGAATGCCCACCTGGCAGAAACAACAGATGTCCATCGAGTCAAGAGATTTACTAAGGGTCACTACTGCATCTGCTTCCAGCTAGGTCATGGAGGCATCATGGTATGAAACTGATGGACCTCTGAGAGCAGAAGGAAGAGACTACTTACTATTCTCCTCTGGTCTATTCTCAGATCTGTTTTCCACAGAGCTCCCAAGGCACTCTAGCTAAAATGCAAATCTAGCCACAGCTCAAATTGAAACTCATCACACCCAGCTGCTTTTCCCACAGCCTGCCACTCCCATAGCCTGCAGGGCCAAATGCAAGGCCCTAAATGCCATGCAAGGCCCTCCGTGTGTTTTTGCAACTCTCTCATCCTGGACTCGCATTTATCCTAGCTACACAGAGTTCCAGAGTGAAATGTAGCTCGTACCCATACACATACCATGCTGAGCCTGCTAGTTAGGGCTTTCCTCATGCTTTCCCTAACACAGCCCTGACCTTTGCTCATGCAGTATTTATTTTATTTATTTATTTTTGAGACAAGGTCTCACTATGTATCCCTGGCAGTCCTGGAACTCACTATATAAATCAGGCTGGTCTCCAGCTCACAAGAAGCCACCTGATTTCCTCCCAAGTACTAGGATTAAAAGTGTATGCCACCACACCAGCTTCTTGCAGTATTTATGTTGCTATTTCTATCTCACCCTTTACAACTTGGCCTGGTGGCATCTCCAAGAAACTGTCTCTTGAGCCATGACTTTTCCTAGGCATCCTAATACCCTAAACACATACTTATATTTGCACTTAAAATATCCCAATTACCAATATGGGAGTAGAGTCCCACAAAGCAATCATAGTAAGAATTAAGAATTGTTTCATAATTATATGGGCAATGCCAGGTACCAGTATATCTTCTGGTCCAAAGCAAGTTTTTATTAAATGATTATTGAACTAAAAAAATTTTAATTCAGTTCTCATGTATAAAAAAAATGATGTCACTGAACTAAGACACTCTTTCTGGTTCTGGAAGGCAATAGATGAAAGCAGATCTTGTCATACAGTATCAAAAGAGAATGTAACATATGGAAGGTTGGTCTTGACTTGGAGAACAGAGCATAAATTCAGAATAAGTTCCCAAGAAAGGGATCATATGGTGGTCAAAGGGGACAGACCATAAATGATGTGTTTATGATGGTGTGAGATTAGTAATGTGTTTAAAAAAATGGCGGGATGAAAATAGATTTAATTTCTCTTTCGTGGTAAAATAACCACACAGAGCACCTGGGAGTGTGCAAATGCCATATTTCACATGCACTGGCCAAAGGCTGAGAGCTCCACAGTGATGTCACAGCCCACCAGACCATGAAGTACATAAATATTAGCCAGGGGAACTCACTCATATAAATATGAACAACTTCCTTGGACTCTTGTGCTATTCTTCTCACACCTGGTATAGACTGGACATCTGTGGCCAGTGGAAAACACACTCATAAAATGGTCCTTTGCCATTGCTAGGCAGCCTGGCTTCCCTATCTGAAAAGAAAAAGTATGGCAGTTGTTTAAGAAGAGAAGAATGTAAATTAAATTTTCATGAAAAATCACTGATTTTAGGACAAAGCCTAATTAAAAGCTTTCAAAATCTATTTGTAACAAAATAAAATTAATTCTCCTTGATCAATCTAGCATTGATTTTCTAAGGCTTCAGGGAGAGTTTGTTTGCATGGACATTACATCATCATTTGTGTTCCTGGTTTTTGTTTTTATTTGATTTGAATTTTTTTAATCCAAAGAGTTTGTGCCAAAGGACATATTTTGTCTCATGACTAGAGTTTGCTAATACAGATGTCCTTTGCTTCACTTAATGTGTTCACTTAATTTCTGCCTAGATAATAGTCACTGTCTTCTCTTCTAACTCAGACCCTGACAATTTCATGTAGAAAATTAAAGTAATAGTCTTTCTGAGCCTGAATTGATTCTGCCCAGGTCTTGTTTCAGAAATAATAACAAAGAGAAATAATAGCCGGGAGACCTTGAGTTTCACAGATTCCTGCTTTGCTGTCTGGCTGGAAGCCATGATGTAAAATAGGAACATTTTGCCTCCTCCTCTCTAACTTTCACATGTGGAGGGGCCGTCATGTATGACTCCTGTCTCTGGCTCCTATGACTTTGTTGTTGCTGTTGAAAATAAATCAGTTCAGGGGCTGGTAATCAAATCACCTGCTTAGACATGCCACATCCTCCCCCCCCCTATAAAATTCACTCCAAACAAGAAAAAATTTTCCCCATGATTCTGCAAGGCAAAGTCTAGGAAACCCTAGGCTCTTAAGGTGGAAGTGGACTACTCTTCGAGTAAGCAAATCAAGCCAACCAGAGGTGGTGGGAGGAGCCCACATCTGCCACATCTCATCCCCTGTCTGTCCAGGGCAATTCGATTTGTTCTCATGCAGCCAAGTGTTAGCCCGGGGGGTTTCAATGTATGTCCATAGCTTCCCACTCTTCCTTCTCTGTCTCTCTTCTCCATAATGCAGCACAAAATAACTGACCTGATGGGCTGCTCAGGATAAGCAAGCATAAGTGCGGAAGAAAGCCCATACTCATCAGCACCCTTAGCTGCTCATAACCATGTCAGCAGGCTGTCTGCTGTTGGATAGATGACATTAGGAAGATGGTGTCTAGGAAGATAATGTTCTGGTCTCTCCTCTAATTAGACAGATTCAGACCTAAAATCAAGTGTCTGGTCTTCCATCGCTGTGTCACTCTGTCACTCTTCATGGTTTTAAGCCTTGTTATATTGGCCCAAGGCATCTGATTGAGGATTAAGATTTGAGAGGACAATGTTTTAGAACCTGGGCTATGGCTATCCTGTTGTGTGGTTGATACAACCACTTAAATCTTGTGAGCCTCAGTCTCCAATCATAGAATTGTTTCCTCAAAGTCTCCTCCAATCCCCACTTTCCAGCCTCTTTGATATCTACTGAATGTCTTCTCGTATCCCAGAACTCAGTTACTAGTCCTTTTAAATGCTTCTCAAATGAAAGCTAAAGCTGCAGTTAATGAGGTATTCTGTTTTCTCTTTTATGGCACATGCTTCCACTACCTCATACATAGGGAGTACCTGATGGTATTAGCCAGCTCTGACAACTATGATGTTCCCACTTTGGGGAGCTTGGTGCAGCCATGACCCAAAAGGCATGCTGTGCAAACACCAGCCTGAATATAGCCTTACTTTCCCCTCACCCTGGCTTGTGTGTCTCCCTCACAAACTTATATCTAGGAGAAAGGGGCAGGGGTTAGGTCACCCAAAGGAAAAAGAGTATCCCCAACCTCATTCCCCTAGCTATCCCAGAGGTCTTCATGTGAACTGTAGGCCCAAGCTGTCTACTAAAACAACTACTAACCCATGTAGCTCTCTTATAATGGACACGTGGCTACTAAAGTTCATTACAAGTATAAAAATGCATGTCATCTTTCAAAGACTTAGCATGCCAATAATGTGTGGACTCCACATTGAAAGGATAATGTTGTGGATACATTTCGGTTACATAAAATACATCAGTGAATCTAATATCATTGTCCCAGTTTAGTCTATGGGCAACTATAAAACTCCATACACAGTACATGATGAGACCATTGACACAGAGGTTTCTCCCACTACCAGCTGCTAGCTGCTGCTGAAACAATTCTATTGCCAAATCTGGACTCGCCAAGAGAACCTGGATCAATAAGAAATTTCACCAGGCCTGAGGAGGGAGGCCTATTCTGGGTTGACTTTAAATGGTGACATTTCCTTGCACTAGGCAGAGAAGGGAGGCCCAACACCCAAAAAGGATAAAACGTGTTTCTCAAAGCCAAGTTACATAATTTCTTTCTTCTCCTTCTTCTTCTTCTTTTTTTTTTTTTTTTTTTTTTTTTAAGTTTGACAAATTCACACTGATTTCAGCACCAGGAACTCTGCCAGTTTGGCAGCCCTGTTCTGAGTTTTCTCTCTGATCTGAGGTACAAAGTTCCTGGACTGTGTACGTTTTTCTTCCTGCTATAGGACTTCTGACCTGTTTGGAAAGGTTACAATCAAGGACTTTAAAACTACTGCAATGAGACTGCAGGATGATGTGGGAGAAAGTTTGTGCAAAGAAAGAAAACAAAACAGAGCCAAAACAGTCCAGCCAGCATTCATACAAACCAGGAAAAAATAGGAGCTTCCTTTCCCAAACTTCCTCCTCCTAGGAGACCACACTCCACTCAGTCACAAATTCCAAGGCCCCCTCTGCTCAGTCTTATCAGGTGACTGGACTTCTGCCTAGCCAGGTCCCCCCTGCCTCCCTTCATACTGCTCACCCTTGTACACTGTGCAAACTTCTGGGCTCAGCAGCAGCCGCTTGGTTCTCTTTCTGAGACTTGGTTAAATGCCAGGCCCTTGGACAGCCTTCTGACACTGTGCAGTGCCATGCATGTAATATGTGAGTGTCATACTATGCTTCAGGGCTACCTGCAACTGTCAGTGTTACTGATGGTGGTGCCTGGAGAGTCCCTGGCCTAACACAGGTAAGGGATTAGTGTATGGGATAAACAAGGGAATGTGTAAAAGAGTGTTTGCCCCTAATATCTCTGTGCTCAAACTGAGATTATTTTAACAACCAAATTAAAACACTTTCCATTCCCTAGCATGAAAACAATTAAAGAGTGTTTACTTTTGAACTCTGAACTTGTAACTCCTCTGAAGACAGATGAGATGTGTTTTTCAATGTTTAATTTGTGCCTAGTTATATTTGCTAAGAAGTGTTGAGGAGTTAGGATTAAGGGGCAGCCTAGTGCTGTCAGCCGCAGATGAACCATATTGAATGCATGACCAAGTAGTCCAGTTCCTTGAACACATACCTTTATATTCTGTCATGCAGAACCCTAAGATAAGTAGCATGCACATTATAGGTTTGGTGGGAGATAAATTTATTTATACAACTAGCCCAGATGGAGATGGGGGCATGATTTTGCCTCCTTATAAAGACCCTACAGTATCAATTTACTTGTTATTTATTTATATAGGGTAAAGCATATGTCAGTGAAGAAAATTAAATTACTCTTAGTTCTATGCCTTCTGAAACAGACTATGAGCTTTCTAAGGGCCAAGCTAATGATCAAAAGGTATGTTCTAGTTTGGGATGAAACACCATTTAAAAAAAAAATACCTTTGGATAGGAAAGATTTTATTTGGCTTACGTGGCCCAATCATATTCTGTCACTGAGGGAAGCCAAGGCAGGAACTCAAATCAGGGTCTGGAGGAAAGAACTGATGCAGAGGCCATACAAGAATGTTGCACACTGGCTTGCTCAGCTTGAATTTTTAAGCACCTACCTGCTCAAGCAGGGCTGGCACTGCTCATGGTAGACTGAACCCTCCCACATCAATCATTAATTGAGAAAATGCCCTACAGACTTGCCTACAAGCCAATCAGATGGAAGCAATTCCTTGGTTAATGTTCCCTCTTCCTAGATGACCCTACTTTGTGTCAAGTTGACAACAAATAAACAATCAGTATAGGAAGTATGCCCTAAATATTTGATGACAAGAAATAATACTTTTATCTGAAATAGAAAATGGCACCTTATTAAAATAAACCCCTAATCAGGCAGTGGAGAGAATAGTTCACTGCAGGTAAGCACATTGCCTTTTGTAAAGGAGGATTGATGGGACATGTCATTACAACATGGCTTTCTGCCCAAACCATTCTTAAATGTAAAATTCAGAGACGTGCTTTGCGTTAAAATCCCAAACAAGTGATGGAAATAGTTTTCATTCCAGAAGCATCAAAAACCAAAGACAGAGGAGCATGTTTCTGCAAAGAGCCCACACTGGCTCATTCTCTAAAGCCTCTGTCCCTTAAGAACACAGTACAGGGCCATGCATGGGAGCTTGAGGTACATGCGACCCATTGCCTGACTCTCCACTGGTTTAGCAGGGTTCACAAAAGGTCATGCTATGTTTCTGCTTTCTGAGCTATTTGAACCATTCTCGTGTGCTTTGAAATTAGAAGTTAGAAAGAAAAGCTGTTTCACAGAATGGAAAGTTGTGTCCCTAAGGAAACTTGAAGTCAGCATTATAACTAGTTAAAATACTTGTTTTGCAAAGAACAGAATATTTTCCCCCAAATTAACAAATCCTTGCTGATGTTGCTCTAAATTTATTTCAGAATGTAAGAAAAAAGTGGGAGACAAATCCATTCTTACCAAGTAGGCATCTCTAAACCTGAATATGTCTTCAATTCCATAATACAGTGTTAAAAGTCAGAGAGAACTCGAGTATTTTGCATTTCTTCCTTACAGAAAGCATTTTCCTGACCTTGCCTCTGTCATCATCATCTATGTGTGTTTGGACACCATGGGGTATGCTGCAAAGTAAGTGGTAAAATCATGCTGCCTGCTGTACCTTAGCATTCAGCCCAGTCTTATACTCGGGAGCAGCCTGACCTTGGGCAGGTTAGTTAACCTCTCTGAGAATTCACATGATTTTGCTAGCTCCCAGCTCCCTAAGACAGTAGCCTAGTTGGCTTCCTATTGCTGTGATAAACGCCATGTCCAAAACTAACTTGGAAAGGAAAGGGTTATTTCACCTTATATTTTGTAGCCCATCATGAAGGAAGTCAGGGCAGGAACCTGGAGACAGGAACTGAACCAGAGTCCATGGAAGAATGCTGCTAACTGACTTGTTTCCCATGGCTGACTCAGCCTGCTTTCTTATAAAACCCAGAACCAACTGTCCAGGCCAATCTGATAGAGACGTTTTCTCAAATGAAATTCCCTCTTACCAGGTGATCCTGGCTTCTGTTATACTGAATAAAAAACAAAAACAAAAACAAAACCCTACCCAGAATAGGCATGTATGTAAGCAACTGCAAAGCTGGCATTCGCCTTTTTTACTTTTTTTATTGTCATTGTTTAATGTCATTGCCATTGCCAGCATCATTATTCAAAAAGTAAATACTTCATATGGTTCATCATTGAGGTGACACCAACGTGTTTGTTTACTTTTCTTTGGTGGGGAAAGCAAATTAAAGAACTAAATAAGCTGGTAAAGGGGAAGTGTATGTTTTCTCAATAAAAAATAAATAAATGGAAGGCATCAGAAACACCAGAAGCAGTGAAGTCACACTGGTTGTTGAGTTCTTTCTCTACTTCTGAACGTTGAAAAAAAAAAAAAGCCTTTCTCTTACCAATATTTACTTTAATGCTTTCAGCTTTTATTTGTGTCACTCTACTTGAATACCTTAAATTACAACTCATCTATACCAGAATGTCACATGCTTTTAATCCCAGCATTCAAGTAGCAGAATCAGGCATCTCTATGAATTCAAGACTAGCCTGGCCTACACAGTGAACCTAGCTCTCAAAAACAATTACACTTCATTTAATGTCTTCCAAGTTAGATTTAACACAATGTAACCAATGATCTTAGTTTAATAAATGAGTTTTCTGAGTATAGGAAGACAAGGAGGGAAGAGAGAAAGAAAAAGAAAGATGGAAAGAAGGGAGAGGAGGAAGGAGAGAGGGAGGAAGGAAGGAAGCAAGGAAGGAAAGAAAGAAGGAAAGAAGGAGAGAGAATGGGTAGCAGGAGGAAAGAGGGGAAAAAAAGAAGTGGGAATTTCTTCTACAGATGTACTTCCAAAGAGATTGTTACTAGAAAACACATTTCCTGTGGAACAACCTTTGCAGGAGAATATGAACCAGGCCTCCCTGCTAAGCCAATCTGGAACAGGTACAATGACAGACAGGCCAGGCCCTGTTAGCTTAGTCCTTTGTTCTCTGGGATTTCTTAGAACCTCATCACAGTGTGAGGGAGCTTCAAATAAACTCTGAACACAGAGACCAGACAGATAGCCTAGTTATCCAACTCTAAACTGTCACTTTTAAGCTTGAATTGGCCCAGTTTAACCTTAGGAAGGGGGTTTGGGGTTATAAAAGAGGCCTTCTGCATCGTTCTCTCTCCATACTTATGTGTTTTTGTTGTCTTATGTGTCCAGGATGGAATGAAACAAGTCCTAGTAGAATTTTTATTAAATACTTCAGCTGTCTCTGGTTGGGTTGGCAAGGCTGGATAGTATAGGAATTATCAATATGCAGCTGCAGAATGCTACTTCAGCATTACTTGACTCTTGACTCACTCACAGAGAAGAGGATGTTAAATACAGAGTTTCAGCCCTGTCCCAGACATCCTGAAATCAGACTTCTAGAGTGGATGTTGGGGGAAGAGTAACACATACTAACAAGACCCCAGCTGATAGAAAGGCAGTCATGTTTTGACTTGTGCCTAGATGACTCTGACAATACTGTGGCTTTGTCTCCAAGAACTCCAAATGGGAAGAGGCATGGTTAGAAGTAAGAAGAGGCAAGGCACACTATAGGCATCCATAGGCATCCCTCTCATGAATCCCCTTACTCTTCACATTCCAAGAAAAATGCCTGCACCTGTGCAAACAGGTCAGCAAACATTTGTTGAGTGCCTGGAGGGTGTGCTAGGTGACCAGCATAAGGCAGAAGAGTCTTATGCTAACTCAAGCACGCCATGCTGCCATGCATGTTTCCTGGTATCATTAACAAACTATAGTAGGAGCACAAGAGAAGGTGTTGGCTGTGCTTGGAGAGGAGCAGGCAGTACAGTGGACTAAGCACGAGAAGAAACATGGAACTACTTCTTGATGTAGTAAGTTGAGAGAGGATTTTCCAAAGACAGTGAGATTCTTGTTTTTGATGTCTTTATAAAATGGCTAAGAGCTCCTGCAATCTCATCGTTCTCATGTGTAAAATGGAAATAATCCATTTCCAACTGAGAGGATGTAGGCTCCAGGGTCACAATCTGGAAGCAAAAACTATATTAGAGCCTAGACCTTGGTTATGCTTTCTTAAATTTTATTTACATTGAATTTATGTATCACACACACACACACACACACACACACACACACACACACACACACACACACACACACACCACATCTGTGGGGCCAGAAGAGGGCATCAGATCCCTGGAACTAGACTTACAGGTGGTTGTGGGTCACCATGTGGGTGCTAGGAACCACATCCCCCAGAGCAGTAAGCTGTCTTAACCATTGAGCTATCTTTGTAGATATTGGTTTCTAAAGATAATTCTCCAACAAAAGGGACCAAGGCTCCCAGGAGATACAGGTTTTCATAGGACTGGAAAAATGAATATGCAAGATGAGTTGTCAAAGGCACACTAAAGTCAATGTCAATAGCTTCTTATGGCAAAAAGTCTAATTGTTTCAATAAAGCAGTATAAAACTATATCCCAAGGCATAATATATATATATATAATATATTACATATATAGTAATAAATAAACAAGTGTATATCAGCACTAGTGTAATCAGTGAAGATCTATGTTGGTAGTACCAATGGCAGCTGTGTGGTGAGAAAGAAACGTCTCTGTGAACACATGTATGACCTCAGCATGAACATGAGAAAACCAGTAGTAAAATCCTGAGGGATGAACTACAAAATGCCGAGTCAATCCTCCTCAAAATTATACAATCAGGAGAGAAGACATCTGAAAACTGTCACAGACAAGTGATGTCTAAGTAGACATGATAGCTAAATGCAATATGGCTTTCAAAATAGAATTCTAAAACAGAAAAGGAACATAAATAAAAAACAAAATATCTAAATATTAATGTTAGGCATCCATATTGGATAATTAACGTGTCAAATGTTCTATATTAATGTAAATATTTATAACAGGAAACTAGGTATAGAGTGCTTAGATATATTCTATTCTAAAGCTAGAAGTTTATTTTTAAAATATAGAAATAGATGCTCATACCTGTTTCCCTGACTTTTATGGCTTCTGTTAGCATCAAGTGGCAGGTATGTAAATGTACTTTCTGAACGATGATGTGTACATCAATTACATGAGAGTTTAAGGATTGTTTTTGTTTACAGGACTGGAGATGTAGCTTGGATGCTAGAGTGCTTGCTTGCCTAGCAAGCACAAATTTCTCAGTTCAATCCCCAACACTGCTTAGACGATAATGCCAACACTCAGGAGGTAACATCAGGAGGGTCAGAAGCTCAGGATCATCCCAAGCTGCCCAGGGAGTGTAAAGCCAGCCTGGAAAAACTGTTTATATTTACTTGTAAAAAATTGTATTTTAATTATGTGTGTGGGTGTGTGCATGTGTGAGTGCAGGTACCCACAGAATCCAGAAGAAGGTGTTCTATCCCCTGGAGTCACCGGGAGTTGTGAGCCACACAATGTGTGCCCTGAAACCTGAACCTGGGTCCTCAGCAAGAGCATTATGGGCTCAGTCCTTAGCTGATGAGACATCTCTCCAGCTCTAAATATTTGTATTTAAATAATAGTTTTGTTCTAAATGTTTGAATTTACTAAATCATGTTTTAATATTTGAATTACTCCTAGTACAAAGTTGAGTGTATGTCAGCCACAGCTTTTTTAACTGCACTGCTGCAGGGAACTACTCAAAAACCATGCAAGTTGGGAAGTGCCAGCAATTGATAGTCACAGGTCATCTTTCTCTTCTAAAGGATCCACCAGTAGAAACCAAGTGACAGGCAGATTAAGCATCTATCCTAGAAAATGGGCGCTAGGGTGTGTGCCCCAGATTTCTATGATAATAATCAAGAAATCAAATGCAAAAGCTTCCACATGGTTTTCCATCTCCATGTGTCCACCTCCCAGCCCACATACCCCTTCCCTCTCTTTTGCTAGACAGTCCCCACGTTAGTCCCTGACATTCAAAATCCTCCCTCAGATCTACCGCATTCTACGTCATGCTCAACTCTGAGATGTCATATGCTTCCTAGAGATCCTTCTGCACTTTCATCTGCCCTAAACTGGCATCCCTGGTCTCTAAGACTGCACTACCCGCCCCCCCCCCAGTCTGGAGCTGGCTCCTACAATGCATGTACAGTGACTTGCAGCTTCAGGGCCCTTTGTTTACACTGGTCCCTTTTTTGATATCCTTTCTCTTGATCTTACCAAGATGCCTTCCATCCTCCACCGAGAGTCCAGAGCCTCAGAGTCATGGTTTCTGCTGCTCCAATTCTTCTTGTCTAACTCCGATGAAAAGTGGAACCTTCTCTGTCTTCAGTCCTATGGCCCACTATGCAGTTTTCTTATACTTCCTGGTAGCTGCACCTCACTATGCTGTTAATCCAGATATGTCTTCAATCCACTGCTTATATAGACACAGTGTAACAATGGCTAAGAGCACAGATCCTAGAACCAGATTGCCTAGGGTTGATTCCAGGACAGGGTACTTCCTAGATCTGAACTGGAACAAGTTCCTTGTGTCTTCATCTTCTAATGCATAAGCTGTAGATGATGAAACCTGAGATTTTTCAGAGCTAAAATGTCTGTCACTAAATAAAAGGAGCCCCACCCACTGGAAGATTACATACTAGAAGACTTCATCCATATGCCATTCTGGGGAAAGAGTAACTTTGCAGACAGTAAAGACATCATTGCTTTCTACAGGCTAGGACAGGGAAGGATTTTAGGGCAGTAAAAATATTCTGCAAGATACTATAGAGGTATACATGTCGATATACCTACTTTCAAGCACATGTGATGTACAAAGAGTAGATCTGAGAGCTAACTACAGACTCTGGGTAATTATGTCATTTCAATGTATGTAATGTACCACTCTGGTAACAGAGGATGATAATGAAGGAGGCTAGACCCAAGGTTATATAAAAATATATCTGTACTTTCCTATCAGTAGGGCTATGAAACCTCAGCTGTGCCAATTGTCACTCACTTACCAGTGGCTGTGTTTGAGGACACAAGCAACCCCATGCAGAGGCCTCTGTGACAAGAAGTTGAGCCCTTCAAGAGATAACTAATGCAGATTAAATGAGATGTTTGTGTGGAGATAGAGTGGCAGCTTTTGAAATTGTTTTGAAATATTTTAAACATACAGAAAGCTTGAAACATAACAGCAATACTCATAACCCTCTCACTTATCTCTATCAATAATACATTAACCAATTGTCTCATATTTTAAAGTTCTTATTATAGTGTTTATTTAGTGTGAGTGTGTGCATGCGCATGTATGCACGTGCAAAGTGTGGGCATAGGCCAATTTGCAGGGGTCAGTTCTCAACCACTACCATGTTTTTCAAGAAGATCAAACTCAGATCATCAGGCCAGGCAGCAAACACATTTACCTTTACTTGGGGGAATCTTATGAGCTACATAGATTTTACATTTTCCAGAAGCAAAATATTCCAGACAGATTTAAAGCCCTATATACCTTCTCCTCCCCCATTTCTACTATACCTTCATAGCAGTGGATAAAGTCCTAAATTTTAACCTACATTTCTATATTTTTAGCTTGTGTTCTAAAATTTTATTTAAGTGGTATAATTTAGTTTATAATCCTTTTTTGAGTTGCAGTATTTAGTCATCCCTACATTTTTGAGATTTATCAATGTTGAAACAGGTAATTTGAGCTAACTTGCATTCACTACCATGTTAAATTTGTAAATATGAATATTTATTAATTTATTCATGCCACTCTTTTGAGGTATGCATATTGAGTTTTCAGAAACAGAAGAAAGCTTAAAGATCTCTGTGCAGAGGAAAGGGTACAGGGGAAGGATGGAAATGTTCAGAGTAAAGTCTCATAGAAGATGATGGGAGCCAGGACGTCAGAAGAGATTACAGTAGCCTAGAGTGGCCAGGTATTTTCCCTGGGTGCACTCTTCCCATTTGCTTCCTCCGACTCCTTGGAGAAACTCATCTCTGACTACGTGAGATCTTTAAGAATGTCTGTTATTACCTCACTGTCCAGTAAGACAACCTATGACTAAGTTTCCGTCAATTACAGCACATTTCTTGATACACAGTGATTGCCTCAGGGAAGAGCATGTGACCAATCCTCCAATCGGCATCTAATCATTTTTCTACACTGAAAATAATGTAAGTTGGGAGTCTGCAGAAAAACATCTCTCCTGTTAATGTAGGGAGGGTCTGCCTGTAGCTGAAAGAGCGAAGCCTACACAGGAAAAGTGGCATGACAAGCAGTTGTGAAAGGAGGGAAGGCAAGGTGGAAAGAGCATTATCTGAGCTCCTGAAACTCTCGCTTAAGAAATCAGCCATTTTCATATTGTTTTCATCTTAAACCAGTTTGGCTTGTTTTCTATAACTTGCAACATACTTACTCTAAGTTCATCATTCTTCATAGTCGGCTGCAGCTGAACCCCAGAGATCCTAAGTAAGTGAGTAACTGAAAATGATTATTTATCTCAGTGAAGCCCTAAGAATGCCTCTAAGTTTAGACTTAATGAATGGATTAAGGTTTGCTATACTCAGAGCTCTTCCTTGCTCGAGGACACCATACCCTAACCTGTCATCTATGCATTCAACAATTATTCAGCATTGTTCTATGTATCAGGTGGACACTATGTTACAAGAAGGGTATCAAGGACATGATGGGAGTAGGAGTTTTCTAGGTATTTAGAATTGAGTAGTATAATATTAATTCTTAATAGATGGCCATTAATAAGTAGTACATGATTTTGTTACCAGAGAAAAGACTGGAGTGAATGTGGGAGTTGAAAGAATTATTTAAAATATTTAAGTAGGTCATCAGGAAATCAGGAAGAACAAATAGGGAAACCCAGAGACACAGACACAGAGAAAATGAATGACTTGATAATAGACTTAACCCAGAACCTTATCAATAATTACACTAAAAACAAATAGATTGAGCTCATTAAGAAAGCAGTAAATTCCAAGGTAGCTATAAAAGAAACTTAACTATCTGCCGTCTACAACACATGTGCTTTATTCATAAAATAATGTTAAAAGCACAACAGTAAAAAGAAAAAAAAAAGACTGTGTAAGTTATGTGCATAAAGAAGCCAGTGTAGCTGTACTCATGTCAGAGATGACAACAGGGTGTGATATCAGGAATAAGGCCAGACATTTCAAAATGACTAAAGGGCCCTCTCTTCACAGCAACTTCAGGTGTGTGTTAACTTTAAAACAAGTTCAAAACAAATTAATCAAGAGATTCTAGAAATAAAGAATTAGGCAAATATAATTAAAGTTGGAGATCTTATGCTCCTTCTCAGTACTTGACAAGAGCACGCAGGAGAGCAGACAGTAATGGATAGAACAGATAATTATATAGAATATCCAAACACTATCAATCAGTTTGACCTACATGATATTTATAGACCAGACGAACCACTACAGAAATATAATCTTTTCAGATGGGATAATAGGATGTTACACCAAGACACACCATACACTAAAGTGTGAAATAAGTCCCAATACTTTTCATAAGATTGAAACCATTCATTGCATATTCACTGAATACAATGAAGTCAGGTTAGAATTCAAAAGCCAACAATAGCTAGAAAAATCCCAAATTATTTTAGAACCAAGCAATGCATTTTTAAATAACACATGGAACAAGGAAGATATTATAGAAGAAGTTAGGAAATATTCTAAAGTGAATGATGGTGAAAATGTAGCTAACGCAGCAGCAGAGAATAGAATTCATGAATTTAAATGTTCAGATAAGCATTAAAAAGCTTTAAAATGAGCCAATCATTGTCAACCTTAAGAAGCCATAATAAACCAGGTGGTGATGGTGCATGACAGGCAGCACTCAGCAGGCAGAGACAGGTGGATCTCAGGTGACTTCAAGGCCCGAAGTCTTTGGAGCTATTTCCATAACAGCTGAACTATGCAGAGAAACCCTGTCTTTAAAAAAGAAAAGAAAAGAAAGAAAGAAAAAGAAAAAGAAGAAGCCATAATGAAGGCCTGGGAAATAGATCAATTGCATGAAGCATGAGGAAGCATGAGAAAGACTCAGAATCATAAAAACTTGAATTCCATGCCCAGAACCCACATAAATATTCAGGAGTGGTGCAGTACTTGTAATCCCAGTTTGGGGAGGTAGAGGTAGGTAAATCAACAGAACTCACTGGCAACCAAAGTAGCCTAGTTGGCAAGTTCCAAGGCAATGAGAGACCCTGTCTAAAAAGCAAGATGGACAGCTTCCAAGAATTGACTCTGAGTTTGAGCTCTAGCCTCCACAAAAACACAGTTGTGCACACATATACACCATAGACTTGCAAATTCCACTAGGTACAGTGGCATAAACCTGCAAATTTAATAGGAAGATCACAAATTTCAGGCCATCATGAGCTACATAGCAAGACTTTGTATCAAATTCAAAGCAAACTAGAAACAACACAAACTTTTAAAAATCAGCAAATTGGAAGGTAAATAAATAGATTAAAAGTACCATTCTAGTACTCTGAGCCCTGGGAAAATGGAGACAGAAAGTTCGAGTCCTGTATTTGCTACAAAAATAATTCAAGCCAGATAGTGGTGGTGCACACCTTTAATCCCAGCTTTCAGAAGGCATAGGAGGGTAGATCCCTGAGTGTGAGGATAGCCTGGTCTGCAGAGCAAGTTCCAGGAGAGCTTGGGCTACATAGAGAAAAGCTGTCTCAAAAAGAAGAGAAGACAGAGAAGGAAGAGGAGGAGAAGGAGGATAATGAGGTGAAGAAAATGAAGAAGAAGAAAGAAGAAGAGGAAGGAGGAGGAGGAGGAGGAGGAGGAGGAGGAGGAGGAGGAGGAGGAAGAAGAAGAAGAAGAAGAAGAAGAAGAAGAAGAAGAAGAAGAAGAAGAAGAAGAAGAAGAAGAAGAAGAAGAAAGGAGAAAGGTTGGGCACCCTGAAAATCTATCTCGAAATCAAACAACAAAAAGATTTGGAAAGAAACCACAATGAGAGGAGCAACATTCCATTAAATGATATGCATAGTGGTGCATAGTAAGGCATTGTTTCTCTACCTGTAGAGTCAGAAGTCAGATTATCAGGATTGGTAACCAATGCCTTGACGTTGTGAGTCATCTCTCCACTCTCTTAAGGTAGTGTTTTAGATGGATGACAAATATACAACTATATAATCACCATTGACAACTACAGCATAGAGCAATTCTTCTCAGAATTCCTACAGGATTTTCTTGTAACTTACACATGAAATAGTACCATCTTTAATGTGGCCTTTGTCCTTTCAGGATTCATCCACACTTAGTTAATTTCTAGGATTCACCTAGGCTTTTCTATCAAGGGTGTCTCCCAGTCCCAGCAGTTTGTAGAATTGTCATGCTAGTATGTAATTGCATCTTATGATTTTTTTGTGTGCATTCACAAATGAATACTGATATTGAGTTTTTCAAGCAATTGTCATATTTATCAAAACAACGGGCTTATTTTTATGAAAATGTTAACAAAAATGATAACTACTAAGAATACCACTAAGGAAGAAAGGGAATATAAATTACCAATATCAAAGCTAAAAATGAATATAGTATTACATTAAAATATTTGATAATGAGAAAGAATACAATTCTGTGCCAATAATATTTTATGTCTTATATTAACTGAACAAATTATTCCAAACTGTAGCTTATAAAAACTAACATGGGAAAAATAAAAAATGAGAGTATAATTCAGGCAAGGCAACTTAAGCCTGTCATCCCAGCACTTGGAAGGTAGAGGCAAAAGGATCAGGGATTCAAGATTACCTTGGGTACATAGTGAGTTTGGGTCCACCTATGTTAACTGAAGTATGTCTTCCAAAAAAGAAAATACTATTTTAAATTATAGAAAAGCAAGTCAAACTGGGTAGGAAAATTCTTAAAGGTGGATTTCTGGGATGAAGAAAGTATGTACTAACAATCAGAACAGTCAAATTTTCTTCCACAGGAGTTTAGCAATTTTTATAGCAGTAAGCAGTGAATGGAAGTAGCTGTTTCCCTACAACCTTACCAATGAATTAATGATAGGGTACTTTTGTTTCTGTCGGGACAATAAGAAGAAAGTGACAACTCAGTGTAATTCTTCACAGTGAAGCTTAGATTCTTACACATTTCAACATGGTTGACAGCTCCCTTATGCCCATTTATATTGAGCTTTTGGTACTTTTCTTGTCAGAGTCAAGTCATGCCTCATATACCAGAGAAATAAAGACATCCTAATATGAATTGATGAATAGGATGATTCCTGAGGTATTGTTTGTACTTATCTCTACACATAGTGTTTGCTGTGTAGAATTGCTTGAGTTTGTAGACTAATAATCTGTTATTTTATAAATTTTTGATTTTGAGAAATTTTTGTTTACTTTCTTTTCTTTTTTTTGAGTTGAGTATAAAATAGCATGCCAGATCACATCTCAAAAAGATGAACAATTTCTCTGTGAAATCTGAACCTTTAGGAATATTGGGAGAAGGATGTGATAGTCTGAGTTGAGGCTGCTGTACCTGACTCTCTTTGAATGTTTGGGAAAGCTCTGGACCCATGTTAAGAAAGAGGCAATTTACCAGTCTCTTCTGACATCACTCTTTCCTCATTGGACCATGGCAGAAACACTCATCAGGGGCTTCAGATGATGGAGTTGACACCAAGATCTCCAGTTTCTAATTTAGGTAATTCAGGTGTGGCCCACTCTTTGTTTCCAGGAACTAGCTTATTCCTTTCACTGTTACTGTATTCTGTTTTCTCCCCAAATATGGAGAAACAAGTTTATGTTAGCTACATTTATTTGGAGAGCCTTATCATTATGTTTTGTTTTTTCTTTTCCTTTTTCTTTTTTTTTTGTACCTGTTCCTAAGAGCAAGGAAAATAAAATATCAGTGACTCATCAGCAAATACATTTGTTAGTCATCAATCATACTTGAGGCATCTTGGTCAGTGCTAAGGAACACAGTTGAGAAGGCTCTCAAATCATCACCTGCCTGTCATATCTCTCTCTCTCTCTCTCTCTCTCTCTCTCTCTCTCTCTCTCTCTCTCTCTCTCTCTCTCTCTCTGTTTCTCTCTGCCTGTCTCTCTCTCTTCTCACACAAACACACACACGCACACACATACACACCCTTCTCTCTCTCTCTCTCTCTCTCTCTCTCTCTCTCTCTCTCTCTCTCTGTCGTGTGTGTGTGTGTGTGTGTGTGTGTGTGTGTGTGTGTGTGTGTGGTGGGAATTGAATATAGAGCCTTGTGCACGCATTCTACCACTAAGCTATATCCCAGCCCTTGAAGACAGGATGCCACTATACAGCTCACTCAGGTTGGCCTCTTACTTGCAATCCTCTTGTCGCTGCCACATGAGTGCTAAGATTAAAAGAGTGTATCTAGTGCTTAGAATCGTGTGTGTGAGTGTGTGTGTGTGTGTGTGTGTGTGTGTGTGTGTGTGTGTGTGTGTACATAATATCTAATTAGTTCTTTGAGAACTTCACACCATGTATTTTGATCATATTCACTCCCAACTTCTATCATTAACTCCTTCTCAACCACCCCATCTGCCAACCACAGCCTCTGTGAGTTCGTGAGTGCAGTGGGCCTGTTACATCCAGAAGACTCTGCTTCACTCCAGTCTCCCAACTTCCAGCTCTTTCCATTCCCTCTTCCACAGTAGTCCCTCAGCCTTGGGGAGAGAGTGTGACATAGACATCTCATTTTGTGGCTGAGAGCGCCACTGTGATTCTCTGCACTTTGACTAGCTGTGAGTTTCCGCATTAACCACCATCCACTACACAAAGGACCCTTTTGCATGGGGTCTGAGAGCTATTTCAATACATGATTAGAGAGAATAGTTTGATACTATTTGTCCATTCAACAGAATAATAATAGTAGATTCATAACTGGGGCCTGTGTGCTCCCCAACAATTCCTTCTTAGCCAGATTCCAGTGCCAGACGTGTGCTTATGCCTGCAGAGAAGGCCTCAACCCCAACCAGGAGTGTGATTACTCTACACACATTTGTGCTGCCCTTGAACCCATGGGCTATTGCAGTTCACAGGGTCCACAACTGAGGAAGACTTGGTTTTTCACCTCAGCAGCTTGAATAACACCTTGTAGGACTATGAAAGATATCAAGGATTGAAGGGTTTCCTGGTCAGTACTAGCTAGATTTCTCCATTTCTTGTGACTTATGTGTGAAGTACACTCAGCAATACTGTCTTACCAATCAAGTTATGGTGATCAACCAAGAGCAATGGCAATCTTGTTTTGGAGGTTTCCAGGATGCCTCTGACCAACAGCTTGAAGAGAAGTTTCCTACATCTAGCACTGGGCCTTTGTATTGCATTTATCAAATAGGTTTCCATGTGTTTTTCTTTTTAACATCCTTGGTATCAGTTTCCCCTCTCCAAAATCTTTTCACTTTCCTATCCTGTCATACTTTTCCCAGCTTAAATCTTCTCCTTCATAAAAAAACTGTATTTGACTACCCCTTCCTTTAAGATCTGTCTTCCCTCTCTCCCTACCAATGGTCCCTTTCTAATTTCCTGGATTCTGCTGATACTCCAAATGAAACACACAAATCTTGAGTTCAATGCTAAGATCCACATATGAATGAGAACATGTGACATTTGTCTTTCTGGGTCTGGGTTAACTTCCCCAGTATAATGTTTCCCTGCTCTATCCATTTACCTATACATTTTTGTTTTTCTTTTCAGCTAAATAGAATCCTATTGTATATAGATAAAATATATTCAGTACCCATTTATCAACTGATGGATATCTGGGCTCTTTCCATACCCTAGGTATTGTGAATATAACAGCCATGAACATGGATGTGAATATGTTTCTGTAGTAAGAAATGTAACATACCTTTGAATATATGCTCAGAAGTGGCGGCTGGGTCATATGGTAGAAATCTTTCTAGGTTTTGGAGGACTGGTCATTTTGTTTTCCACAGTGGCTGCTGGTTTAGATGTCAATCAATAGTGAATGAGGGCTCCCCTCCCCCTTTTCATCACATTCTCACTAGCACTTGCTGTCTTTTGCTTTCTTAATCTTAGCTATCTGACTAGGGTAGGATGAAATCTCAAAGTAGTTTTAATTTGTATTTCCCTGATGGCTAAGGGTAGTGAACAGTTTTTAAAAAATATTTCTTAGCCATTTGTATTTAATCTTCTGAGCATTCTCTGCTCAGATCTTTAGCCCATTTTTAAATTTATTTGTTCTCTTGATGAATTCCTTGTATATTCTAGACACCAATCCTCTGTCAGATGTGTAACTGGTAAAGATGGTTTCCCATTCCGTGGGCCACCTTTTCAGTCAACTAAGAGTTCCCTGCACAACACCAAAGCTTTTTTAATTTCATAAAGTTCTGCTTTTAGATTGTTGGTCCTATTTCTTCTCCATACACGTTTAAGCCTTATAGAGAATAAAATCTTGTCCCCATCCTGGGCCCTTAGCATCCTCTGAAGTTGCTGCAAGATACGGGACTCCTCAAATACTAATCAGCCTTCTGTGCAGGACTAGTCCACTGATGGGCTCTGGAGCAATGATGGGGATGTTCTTCTGTATATATGTTTATCTTATTGGTTGATGAATAAAATACTGTTTGGCCAATAAGGCAGGAAGATAGGCAGAAGAAGGAGACAAAAAGAATTCTAGGAAAGGTATGAAGAGGAAGACCGTGAAACAGTCATTATATAAGGACTGGGGAGAAAGGATGCACCAGGACTTCTCCAGTAAGATAAGACTACATAGATTAATAGAAATGGGTTTATAATTAAGATAGAGCTAGCCAATAAGAAGCCCTGGCCATTAGCCAAAAGTTCAATAATTAATATAGCGTCTCTGCATATTTATTTGGGGCTGAGAAGGACTGTGGAACCTGGCGGGACAAAAAAAAAAAAAAAAAAAAAAAAAAAAACACAGCAACACAGCAATACCTGCACTTGCTGGGAAATGTGGAATTTCCCAAGCTCATGTGTGCCTAACTCCTGTCTTCGCCCCAGGTCTACAGCTTCCTCTGAAGCCACTGAAAGCACTGGTAATTGTATTTCCAATTATTTCTAGAAAGAAACAGACTTAACCCACTTACCCGTTTAACTTCTCAATGATTAGAAGTAAATGGCAGGTGAGGACAGGTGTGAGAATATGTGACAGTGGTGAGGACTTAGCCCTAGGTCAGGGGTGATCCTCCAAAGAAATTGTATTTGTTGCTGGAATCCAAAAGATAGGTGAGAACAAGCTAGGTAAAGATCAGAGATGTCCAGACACAGGGATCAAGTGGTTCAGTCCAGGAGGAGCACAGGAGGGTGGTAAACCCTGGTGTGCTTGGACTAGAAGTAAAAATGCTGTGATGTCAGATAGGGAATGTTTCCAGTTGGAATGTTCCCTGCCATCTATGGATCCCCAGCTTTAGGGAGGATGGTAAATTGGAAGACAGGAAGAAGCAGAGGAAGGAAGACTAGGAAGAGAGAGAGGCTGGGCTACAATTTGGTCTCAGCACTGCCTCTGTCAACCCAATAGGGACTTGTGAACAGAGCTGATTCTTTTGGTATTGTTCCAAGTAGAGTCAAAGAAAGCAGGCTTTGAATTTTAAACAGGCCTCAGGCTGACTACCAGTCAGGGCTGAAAGGTGAGGCCAAGTAGAAGCCCTCCCTCCAGCAGAAATAAGAAGTCCTTCTGCCCTGGAGAGAAGTCTGCCCTGGAGAGGAGACGCAAGGCGCAGCAGCCACAGAATTCAGGACATTCTGGGTCATTTAGATCCTTGTAAAGACTTGGAGCTTTATTCCAAGGATATCAGGAGACCAAAGGAGAACTTTAAGCATGCAAGAGTGTCCATCCGATTGACCTTTCAAAAGGACTAGCCCGGCAGCTTTATATATCTATTTTAAGTTGACATTGAAGGGTGGTGTGTTAGTGAGGATTCATTGGAGATACAGAAGCAATAAAAGGAACGCATATTATAAAGATTGATTTAGGTGATTGATTTATGCAATAGAGACTGGCTAATCCAACAATGTCATCTGCACACTGGAGAGGATGAGACCTTGGTAGTAGATCAGCCCACAAAGTGAGGTGCCTCAGCAGCCCCACTCTGGCACTAAAGACCTGAAGGGTTCCTGGAGATACAATTACACCAGTCCACCCTGGAAATCCCACAGATCTGGGTTCTGATGTCAGTCACAAATGGCAGCAGTATCAACAGATTATGCTCCACAGCAAGACGCAGAGACAGGCATGCAGGCAATGGAGGAAGAATGCTGGAGCTCAACTCATTGTCTCTTTGTATGCTATCTAGGAACCCAGTTCATAGGATGGTACAAATCACATTCACAGTGGTTCTTTCTTGCTCAGTTCAACATTTTTGGTAACATACAGGTATACCCAGAGGGGTGTTTCCATGCCGATTCTTAACCCCACCTAATTAACAATATTAACCATCAAATGTTTAAGTATATGCCTGAAAGCTTTTAATCAGCAGATGAGTCCTGGGAAGGGCATACCGCTTATCCCCACATCTCTGTTCACCCTTCAGGTATGGAAATGTGTGATGTCATGTACACTTAGGCTTCTTGAGAAGCCTTTTCTGATCCTGACTTTGATCCCCAGTAGATGTGCTGTCTGTCCCTTTCTTATATAACTTCCTCTCCTTTCTCCTCTTTTTGGTTTTACTTCTTTTTAAGCAGTGACTTAAATGAAAAGCACAGTTCCTAAGTCTCAATCTCAATGAGTTTTGACAATTGTATACATCTAAGTAATCATCAACCCACATAGCACATAAAATACTTCCTCTGCACGCATGTTTCCCTGTGTACCTTTCCTCAGACTCAATCATGTGCTTGCATAGTTCCCGCACTATAGATTACTTTGCCCACTCTCCGGTTCATTTAAGAGGAATATGTAGTACCTACTCTTATTTTAAAAATCTTAATGTTAATAAAAATACACGAACTATAAAATGTGTCACTTTGACCAGGATTATGTACACAATTCAGTGGCATCAATTACACTC
Source organism: Cricetiscus sungorus (assembly GCA_030556225.1). Lineage (NCBI taxonomy): Eukaryota > Metazoa > Chordata > Mammalia > Rodentia > Cricetidae > Cricetiscus > Cricetiscus sungorus. The sequence goes on from JANBXA010000651.1 coordinate 121,773,718, forward strand.
ACAATGCTGTGTAACTGCTGTTTACCCTTTTAGAGATGATTTTACTTCACTGCCCTACTCAGTAATCTCACTATGGGGATCCAGCTCTCAAGGAAGAGGGATGTGTTCTACCACCATGGTTGGCATGTGGAAAACAGTGCTATTCGTTGATCAGTTGGTTTAACAATTGAATAGCTCATATATGTCTATCTAGGAACTATGTCAAACCACTCTTTATTTCCCAGGTGTTTAAGTATTCGTAGTTTCAGTAAAAACTGAAAGAAGAGACAGATAAAACTTCCATCCACGAGTCTACTGTCAGAGTAGAAACCTATATAAATACATAACACCCAATAAAACAATCCCAGCAGAGAGATGCAGATGGGAAGAATGATCATAAGAGTCTACCCCTTCATTGTCTTGACAACTAAGGGAGGGTTTCACAGAGAAACAAAATCAGAGTTGGTGCTCTCAGGGCATGAGGCAGCAGTGTTATATGGGCTTCATCCTACTCCCTTGAAGGGACTCTAGAAAGACTACAGGGTTTCTTCAGAGCTTCATTGGCCCCTCCTCCCTCTATACCCTCACTTCCACCTCTGCCCCGAAGCATGGTGGGATATGTTTACTCTCCAATTTCCTCTGAGTGATATCCTTTTTTTTTTCCTCAGTGTTACACTTGAACTAATTTCTCCTCACCCTCATATGCACACATTCTTTAAATAGTTGGCTTTAGTTGTGTGTGGCTTCTCACAAAACATCCTTGTTCAAGACCTTGGGCCTTTCCCAGAGCAAGTCTCATAAATCTCTGACATGGTTAAACACATTTGTTAGTCTCCTTTTTTTCTGCCAGATGACTGCCTACCTCCTTGCTTCTGTGTGTACTCATTTATCCTGCTCCAACCCATCATCGTTCTCACAACTATATGAAGCTTAAGAATACAAGCCATGGGAGTGGAGAGATAGCTCAGTGATTAGGAGAATCTACTACTCTTACAGATTACCTCAACTTAGTTTCCACCATCCAAGTGAGGTAGCTCACAACCGCCTGTAATTCTAACTTTAAGGGGATCCAATGCCTTCTTCTGGCCTCAACAGGCAACTGCATGCCTATACACATGTCTCTACACAGACACATAATACATAAATACATACATACATACATACACATACATACATACATACATACATACATACATACATACACATACATACATACATACATACATACATACATACAATTTTTAAAATAAATAAATCTTTAAAAAATAAGACCTCAGACAGTAGAACCAGGATGTATTCCTGGTGCACAAAAGGACCTTGTGGACACATCCCCCATGGAGGGATACTCCTTTAACCTAGAGACAAGAGAGAAGTCCTAGTCCCTACTTCAAATATGACTTGACAGATTTACATGACCCCACCTGGATAGCATAGCCCTACATGTGGAATGGGGGTGGGGGGATGGGAGGGGAGGGTGGTCAGGGTGCATGCGAGGGGAGAAAAAGGGTAAGAGGGAGGGAGGAAGGGAGGGAAGGAGGGAGAGAAAACTGGGATCGACATGTAAAATTTTTAAATTATATTATTAATAAAAAATATTAAAAAATAATTCAACTCATCAAGAAAAATCTGGTTGTAGACAAAGTGGTGTTACTGAAGTAACTATGGAACCAAGACTCTCTCATTGGGGTGGAGCATGGGTGAATGAATAAATGAATGAATTATCCAGATAATCAACGCTACTAGGCAACTTAAAATGAGAGTCTGAGTGATAATGATAATGGCAACAGTATTGGTTACAATGTAATGTGATAAAGCTACAATAAATAGTCAAAATCTGTGCTTCAGAGTAAAGTGACCCAGACAGTAAGGTGGACATTGTGTCTGAGGACCTTAGTTCAATTCTCATGACTCATGGTGGAAGAAAGGAACTTATTCTCCCTAGTTGTCCTTTGACATCCATGGTTATGAGTCAATGGGCCTCTGTGCATGCATGCGGTGTGTGTGTGTGTGTGTGTGTGTGTGTGTGTGTGTATTTACATGTGCTTGAAAGAAATCAGTGCCTCGGTGAGATTCCTATGAGTTGGGCAGGGCTTACATTTCTGTCCTCCACTCACTGAAGAACAGTTATGAAGTCCTCAATCTTCCTCAGCAGCATCTTATGCTCACCACATGCTATGGTAAATACAAGAACCTAATAGCATCCACAGTAGTAAAGAATAATTGTGGAATGCAGTAAAAGACATCTGTCCTCTTTGTTGACATAACAATTAGTAATCTATTCTTTTAAAAGATGTTAAAGGTTCTGAACCTGTAATGACAGAAATCATCCAAAATAATTTTCTGTTTTGTATTCATGGTGTGTGGGTGTGTGTGTGTGTGTGTGTGTGTGTGTGTGTGTGTAAAGGTTTTGATCTGACTGGTCTTGCAGCCATTTAGACCCAAGTAAACACACAGAGGCTCATTTTAATTATAAACAATTTGGCCAATGGCTCAGGCTTAGAACGGGTATCTTAATTATTAACCCATTTAATCTTTGTATCTCCATGAGCTCTTGATGTACCCAGTGATGCCCAGACCTCTTGCTTTCTCAGCAGCTACATGGCATCACTCTAGCGGCTCACTCTGAGTTCTCTCCCCCAGAATTCTCCTCTTCTCCTAGCTCCACCTATACTTCCTGCCTGGCTACTGGCCAATCAGTGTTTTATCCATCAAGCAATAAAAGAAACATATATATATAGAAGGACATTCCCCATCGTGTATGTGTGTGTGTGTGTGTGTGTGTGTGTGTGTGTGTGTGTGTGTGTATATGTGTAAATGTGGAGACCCAAGACAGATGTCAAGTGTCTTCCTTAATCACTTTCCACCTTATCCCTTAATACTGAACCTGGACTTTCCATCACTTCAGCTAGGCTGATTGAGTAATAAACTCCAGGGATCTTCTTGTCTCCATCCTACCACCACCTCTAGCCCTGGAGTTACAGCTACAAGCCACTATGCCTAGCTTTCTACACAGATGCTAGGAATCTGAACTCAGATCCACAGGCTGTTTGGTAAGCTTTGCTGAATGATTCATTTCCTTAACTCCCAAAGTTTTCTTATGGCAATATCCCTTTTATTTTCAAGTTAAAATAATATTTATAATCAGATAGTGTCCAGTATTTCTTAGCCTTCTGTTATGATGGGTTTATCCCCTACCTTGAAATGTCCAAGAAATACAAATAAAACTACCTTATTTTAAGAATTACAAACAGACAGATTCACCCACAGCCATGCTCAGTAAAGACAGTAAGTAGAAGGTACAGGGGAAGACTTTTATGGCTCTAGCACTCAAAAGAATTGGAATGAGACATGGAGATGCATGTTTTATGCTTTTCTTTCAACCATTCAGGGTAAGTAGTGATGGGAGATATTATTCTGTATATATGTTTCTCATACTGGTTAATAAAGCACTGTGGCCAATAGAAAACTAGATAGGCAGGGCTAGGAGACCAGGAGGAGGAAGTAGTAGGGAGGGGTCAAGATATAGACCAGGGAGGAAGGAAGATGCTGGCCGCAGCTCCCCGATATGATGACCACGTGGCAATACTTAGATAAGTAGAAATGGGTTAATAATTAAGACAGAGCTAGCCCATAAACAATGATAGTCATTGGCCAACAGGATTGCATCAAATACAGAGTCTCAGAGTGTTATTTGTGGCCCGTGCACCAGACTAGCGGCAGGCGGGCTGGGGGAAAACATGCACGCTACAAAGTAGGGTAAATTATATATACCAGTTGGAAAGCCCAGTGTGACATTGATCCAAAATTCCATCTTTTTCCATGTGAAAGAGGGACTACCATGTGGCAATAACCAGAAAGCCTTCCAGAGAATCGAGAATGGAGCATGGCGTTTCTGCTTCCTGGCTCCTGTCCAGAAATAATTTGATGCTAACATCAGAAAGAGAAATAACTTGAGAGTCATACAAGCCTGGAGTGAAAGTTAACTTACCTATCTGTCCCTCACTTACAAGCAAGAAGAAAGAATTATTAGGAAACAAGGCCAGCAGTGGCAGGGGCCAAAAAAGTTCCAAAGTCTTAAAGTATGTTTACATGAAAACAATAGGAGCTTCAGGATGGCCTGTGTTGCCTGGACACACATAGCCTGAGCCACTCACTGGTCCTGCCCATCTCAGTTCACATGCTCCACACGGAAAGAACCCTCCCAACCTGCCTCATCATTACCCACTGTTCTCAATCCCCATCTCACTGATACAGGAACTCAACACAGTCCCCCAGGGAGTGCTCTCCTCAGATCTAGATCATTCTCCCTGTTACATCCATCACACACTGTTTGATAGTCATCTGGGAGATTGTCAGCTGTCTCCCCCATCTCCCTTGTGCTGGGCTGTGAGTTCCACAAGGCAGAGACTATCTCTCTCATTCCTCACTGTGCATGTCCTGGTATGGTGAAGATTCTGGAATGACCTTATAAGCAGAGCCTTTCCTCTGCTGAGGCTATAAAGTGAGGAGAATACTGAAGTGGAGGCTGGGATACAGAAAAAATGGACCACCATTGTTAAGTCCCAAGAGACAGCACCAGTCTGCCAAAAGAGCTGGGACTTTCGTAAACCCAAACTTCCAACAGGGACACTTATCTTCTTCCTACTCTAGGAAGGAAACATGATGAATTCTTGGTTATCTGTATGTCCCCACAGCCAAAAGCAAAGAGACAGAAGTGGGGAGGGTATGCCCTATAAGTGGAGTTGTCTCAAAGCAAAATACCAATCAAAGCCTCAGAAGGGAGCCACCCTCATTCCATATTTCTTACAGTTTGCAGAAAATTCTTTCCATCCTCTCCCTGCCCATCTGTTTGACTCTGACTTCACTGCCTATGAAGCATGGCTGCATCATTCTGTTTTGTTCTGAAAATAGAACCCCCATTGATATTTTATTAATTGTAGTGTAACTTATTTCTTCATTGATGATACTGTATAGTGTTTTCTCTCAGGGAGTGGGAGAAATGCTTTTTAAAAAACATCATATTCAAATAAACAGGTAAGGCTGTTCCCTTGTTCCAGTGATTGTCTACATCTTGTGCATGTGATTTAGACATTGTGCCTATTAAATGGTCTAATTTTTATACAGTTGGAGGTATAAGAATGTTTGTGTGAGAATGGCAGAACCTTGCTTTAAAGCCACATTTCATGGACGAAGTAATTATTTGCTGGGGAGAATCCTGTTCATGGAGAATATTAACAGGACAAACACACACACACACACACACACACACACACACACAAACACACACACACACTTTTACTCACCACAGCCAGTAGCAACCACCCATTCCCAATTTATAACCACACAGAAAATCACTCTGACATTGTCAAATATCCTGAGGGGTCATGGGTTTAGATGTATGTAGGAGCTAATAGGCAGACTGTGTCCCTAATGGCCTCCAGGAAAGAAAGACCTAGGCAAGGTCTGTTTTTTGTTTTTATTTTTGTTTTATCTTGTCAGTTCATTGCTCTACCTAACAGTATCACATCTTCACACTACTTTGGATGGGTACAGACAGACCACAATGTATTGGTGATAACACGGAACAGAAACTGTTTTTCTGAAGTTCCCAGAGGCTCCCTCCCCACACAGGAGAAAGTACTATGTGAGGTATAGTTCCATCAGCAGGCTGTCCCTCTTAACTAATGTGACCTACCAGGGGTCCCAAGTTTCTCATTCATACAATAGAGATATAATACTTGCCTATTTAGGTCAGTGTGGCAGTTTGAATAAAAATGACACCCATAGTTGGTGGGGGGAATGGGAGGATAAAGGGAGAGGGAACTGGAATTGATAAATAAAATAAGATTGTTTCTAATTTAAATAAAAAAGGAAAAAATATTTAAACATAGCATATGACAAATTTTTTTTAAGAAATGACCCCCATAGGTCCATAAATAATGTCACTATTAGGAAGTATGAATTTGTTGGAGTAGGTGTGGCCTTGTTAGAGGATGTGTATCACTATGGGTTGGACTTTGAGGTCTCAGAAGTTCAAACCATGCCTAACAGCTCACAGGCATTTCCTGCTATTGCCAATCCAGATGTAGAACTCTCAGCTCTTTCTCCAGCACCATGTCTGTCTGCGTGCCACTGTGCTTCCCAATAATGGACTAAACCTCTGACACTGTAAGCCAGCCCCAATTAAATGTTTTCCTTTATGAGTTTCTCTGTCATGGTGTCTCTTCAAAGCAATAGAAACTTAAGACATTCAGTGATGAGTTGGAAAAATAAACCAAAATGTTCCAAATTTTGTCTCTCATAAGTGACAGAATCAAACCACTATTTGATACATTGCCTTTTCCTGACAAAATGGCGTTGTCTTTAAGGAACGGATGACAGAAATAATGAAGCATGTTTGAAGGTCTGGTCTTTAAATTCTAACCAGCCAGAGTTCAAAGCAATTATTTTCACTTACCAGCCATGAAGTTGTTGTGACAATAGAGCACATAACCTTCTGTCCTGATTACTTCACATCAATAGAATGAATGAAAACTTCTTGCATAGGGAACTATGAGAATTCAATTATGAAATGTATGCAAGGCACTTGGTACAGAGCTCAGCTTATGGTAAGGATCCAAACTCATTTTTGATGCTGTTATCATTATTACCGAATAGAGAAGACATCATGTGCTGCTGGGCTACTGGAGGTATCAGGAGCAGATTAACCTTTAATATCTCTAATTCTGTCTTTAATGGAAACTTCTATTTCTAATGCTTTATTCAGAGATGACAGTACCACCGACAGGTGTGTTAAAATATTGCCCCTTTATCCAACGCTCAGTAGGGAGAGCTCTGCCTCATCGATATCCATATTCAAAGCACTCAACACAAGGAATGGCCAAAGGAGGGATGATCATTCCCATACTTGACAGGTAGAATGAGCAAGAATCACAATGTTCAGGAGCAGCTCTAGACTCTCAGCAAGAAAGAGCAGAGGCAGTCTGATTTGTGCACTGCTACAGATCTCAGAGAGTTTATGGAATGACTTTGAAGACCCAGTCACAACTCATGAGAAAGAGGCCAAGTTCAGAAAACTCTACACATCCTTCTGTACCATTGTAATTTTTCTATGGTTATTGAGCAATTAATTAACTCTCATCTTTCAGAAAACCAGCATTGTAAAAGAATGATTCTAAGTGGCAGATGATACAGCTTTAGTTTTGGAGAAATGGCAGGAGCTAACAGGAAGCATGCCTCACTAGAGAGAATGCCGCCATTGATCCAGGTTGAGTGTGAAGAGGCACACTCTGCAACGAGCTGTAAGGTTCCGAGGTCAGTCAGTCAGAGGACAAATTATTTCCTTCCTTTGTTTGGTTTTTGTAACAAGGTCTTGCTATCTATCTCAGACTGGCCTCGAACTCACTATCCTCATGCCTCGGCCTCCCCAGTGCTCTTACATGACTTGAAAACTTACTTCTGCTTGTGAGATGCTCACCAGCAATGCAGGTGGGCAGTCACAGAGGAGATGAACCAGGTAAAGTATGGTCCCTAGAAGACTCAGATACCTAATTTCCTCAATCTCTAAGGCCCTGCTTCTCATTTAGGTAGATGAGAGCAAAGGTGATGTCATACAACTGGGCAATGGTTGCCATAACTCTTAATAAAAACTTTCAATGGATTGGGAATGGCTCAGCCAGTGAAATTCTTGCCTTGAAAGCACCAGGACCTGATTTCCATCCACAGTGCCCACATCAAAAGTGGTTGGATGGGTGGGAGAACTGTGATTGAGATGTAAAATAAAACTTAAAAGAATAAGTAAATAAAATAAAAATGTTTAATTTAAAAAAAGTGAGGCATGTGAAAAGGCTTGTAATCCAATGTTTGGAGAGGATGAGAAAGGTAGATCCCTTTAGATTACTTGGCAAGCTCAGGAAAGGAAACACACACTTTGTCTGTCTCTGCCTTCATCTCCATCTCTCTCCCCTCTCCCTCTCCCTCTCTCCCCTCGCCCCAGAACTATTTTTGTTTTGTTTTGTTTTGTTTTTATATCAACTGAATTTTGCATGCTAAGAAAGCCCACCTTTTATGATCACTAAGCTCCAGAATAAAGAATAATTCCCTCAGGTTACTTCAAGTGTTTACTTGCTACAGGAAGAAGCAAAGAGATTAACATCATTTTTGCATCAGTCAAAGCCTAACCCTTTTAGAGACAACTTCTCTTCTTTTGATTTCCTTTTAGGGGGAGGATGAAAGAAAATCTAGAAAATTCAGAGAAAGAGATAGTATGAACATAATAAGAGTGAGGGGAAAGGCCAAAGAAGCTAAAGGAAGATTAAAAGGGGAAATTTTTGACAATTTGGAGGATGTTGTAGTCATTAACAATAAATGCAAAAAAAATCAAAAATGTGCATTTGTTTACTCCTACATTGGACAATACCTGAGGAATTTTTAATAAAAGGTCTGGAATATTTTACACACAGAGATATAAATGGCTTTGTGGCCTTTATTCATATGGATTTCCAAGTTCTCTATTTTCCTCTTGGCATACGTATAAAAGCAAGTATAAATTGAACTCTTTTAATAACCCCAAGGTACAGTATTACATATTAGATTCATTTCATTGTTTCCTAACCCATACTTATTTACCACAGCTTATCACTGATTTTACATAGGTCTTCCCTGTGGGGGGAAAACAGGTCTCAAATATAAAGCTACCCTTTTTGCAGACATCTAGTGGTTAGCTGGAATTTTTGTCTCTTTGTAGCAAGATCCCTCTGCACAAGCAGAGATTTTTCTTTCTCAACAACATTCTTGCCAGATGTTTCCACCGGAAACTGTGAAGTTTTTCCTGCACTTCTGGCATGCACAACTTTATCCATAATGATGATTCAAACACTCCTCCCCTTAATTAAGCTAATCAGTCTCCCCCAGTTCCTTTGCAAGAAGCATCTATTGTCTTTTTGGCCCACTCAGCCATTTGTGGCCTCAGGAAGAGTCAGATTTTGTTTCTATTTGCACTTACTCCATGTTTTCTACCCAATGAACTCCAAATAAACACACTGGCATTTTCAGCAAAGAAAACTTAATCACAACACATTTACACGGAACACTCTTGCTATGCCTCCAGTTAATTGGTCTCATACTCATGGATGCTATGGAATTATCCTATGGCTGCAAAGTATTTTTATGTTTTAAAAAATATTTTCCTTCCTTATGAACTTACCTAATTTTGGCTGTCCACACAGGAAGAAAAAACAACTGAAGACAGCCTAAATCTAATTACTAAAATATTAAATATATACACATATGAATATATACACATTATATATATAGTATCCTGAACATATGTATGTATATATATACACATATATTTATATATGTATATATATGTATATATATATATTTATATATATATATATATATATATATATTCTATATCCTGCATCTTCTGTTTTCTGATGACCCTCCATTGTCATGTGAAAACCTAAGATGAAACCATAATGTGGGACAAGGGAGATAGTTCAGTGGGTAAGGCATCTGCTGCACATGCATGAGGACCTGAGTTCTGATCCCCAGAACCCATGAAAAAGCCATGCATAGCAATGCATATCTGCATATCCAGTACTGCTGATGGAGGCTGAGACAGATAGACAGTCTTGTTGGCCAGCCAGTCTAGCCAAAACAGGGAGCTCCCAGTAGAGGGAGAGTTGCTGCCTCCAAAAATAGGCAAAGGGGCAGCGAAGATGGCTAAAAGTAGGCAAAGGGGTGGGAAAGATGGGTAAAAATTGGTCAAGGGGTGGGGAAGATGGCTGGGTGTGTATTGTGGTTTGAATGAGAGCATCCCTCCTAGGCTCATAAGTTTGAGTAGTTGATCCTCAATTGGTAAAACTGTTTGGGAAGGATTAGGAAGTGTGACCTTGTTGGAGGAGGCATGCCATTGGGGTGGCCTTTGAAGTTTCAAAATACTCATGTCATTCCCAGTGTGCTCTCTGCCTATTTGTAAATCGAGATATGAACTCTCAGCTGTTCTTCTGATACTCTTTGTTTCACCATCATTGACTCTGTCTGAAAATATAAGCCCATAAAACACTTACTTATTAGATGCCTTGGTCATAGTGTTTTGTCACAGCAATAGACACATACCTAATATGGTAGCAAGAGTACAAGCCTGAAAGCCTAACTTCAAATCCCCATCACTCATATAAGAACATTTACATGGTCATGTTCACCTGTAACCCAGTGCTGTAGAGACTGGAGAATAAGTCAAGAATGATAGAGCAAGCCACCCAATGTCATCCTCTGACCAATACATTTGTATGGGCATGTATATACACATACATACCATGTTGGCTGGTTATATGTCAACACAAGCTAGAGTCATCAGAGAAGAGTGATCCTCAATTGAGAAAATGCCTCCATAAAATTGGGCCTATGATGCATTTTCTTAATTAGCCATTGATGGGGGAGGGCCAAGCCCATAATAGGTGGGGCCATGCCTAGGCTGGTGGTCCTGGGGTATAAGCAAGCAGGCCATAATGAGCAAGCCAGTAAGCAGCATCCCTCCATGGCCTTTTTATCAGCTCCTGTCTGTTTGAGTTCCTGTCCTGACTTCCTTTAATGATTAACAATGATATAAAATGTGAACCAAGTGAACCATTTCATGGTGTTTCATCACAATAGTAACCCTAATTAGTACATACACACAACAACAATAATAATAACAAAAAGGAAGAGGTAATTGAGGCTATTCCAACATCAACCTAATCCCTAAATGTACTCACATAGACAAAACATACACATATATCCAACTGTAACAACAACAAAAATCACTTTTTCTCAGAGTGAGGCTAGAAGTCACTGACAGTGAGTCTTCTGTATAGTTCTGACAAGTTCTGAGACAGTACCCTTTACTCCAACTAGCTCATTGTGTTGGGATGACTTAATAAATGTGGAATAGAAAATGGATGTGATCATTGCTGCCAGATACGAGTTCAAATCTTATAAATGATGATCTTGGAAAAGGTATTGGATTTCCCTAAACCTTGGTTCGCTTGTTTTAAAAGCTGGAATATCTCACCCTTAGCATGTCCTCAGAGGGACTGCTGTGAGAATGAGTAAGTAGCTAGGACTAAGAGTATGCATGCATTTGACTTGGCCAACAACAGGTGTCTTACTCACTTCTCATTGTGACAAAACACCTTACCAAAGAAACTCAAGAAAGGAAGGGTTTGTGCTGCTTTACAGTTCAAAGGAAATAGCCACCATAACTGAGAAGGCACAGCGGCAGGAGCATGATGCTATTGTTCAAACTGGGTCCTCAGACAGGAAGGAGTGAGTAATGAATGCTCTTGAAGGAATTTGCAATTGCCTTCCTTGCTTTCTCCCTTTTATACAGAAGACAGCACATGGAATGACACCTCTACACTTGGTGTGAGTATCCTGGCTGAATTTACTTTGCTCCACATAAATGTTCACAGACTTGCCCAGAGCTTGTTTCTGTGGTGCCTCTAGCTCCTGTCAAGGCAACAATCAGATACCACTGGAGCAAACTTGTTATGTCTGGAGAAAACCACCAGGTTTAGTGACTTGGGGGCTGGGGTGGCAGCAGATGGAAGTGACGTGCCACAAGTGAGGCTTTACACTTAAGTTTATATGCAATGTCCAACTGACCTCTGTTACGGAGAGGTTGTTCCCGCTGGCGCCAGCCTGCTAGCCACCAGTCTGGGCCCACAGCCACGCCAGCCCCAAATAACATTCAGAGACTCTGTATTTGATACAATCCTGTTGGCCAATTACCATTACTGTTTATGGGCTAGCTCTGTCTTAATTATTAACCCATTTCTACTTATCTAAGTATTTCCACGTGGTCGTCTTATCGGGGAGCCGCGGCAAGCGTCCTCTCTCCTTCACGGGCTACATCTCGACTCCTGCTACTTCCTCTTTCCTCCTTCTAGTCTCCTAGCCCCGCCTATCTAGTTTTCTATTGGCCACAGTGCTTTATTAACCAGTATGAGAAACATATATACAGAATAACATCTCCCATCAGACCTCCTCTTCCTGAACACCAGAAATACATTTCCTACCCACCTTCAGAGACATTGTCCCTAGCATGAAACTCATGCGGCCCTAAGGTAGAACTACAGGAAGCCATTTGTTCTCTAAGGGCATCAGCCCAGGACTGAGCATGTTGTTTGATGCTAGGGTGCTTGCATCACATACACAAGTGCTGGCCTCAAACCCCACCACCAGAAGGGGGGGGAACAAATCACGTAAAGGCCAACACTACAATTCTATGACTTACATGGTAGAAGCCTCATAGGATTTGATGCTCTAAGCATTTAATTCGCCTCACCCTGGTCTCAGCCTCAAATAAGGCCATGTGGCAAGGTCTGGCTGGTGTGTTCTAAAGGCACATCAGAGCCAGAACTCCATTCTCTATGTCTCTACAGCAGCTGGGTGCCAGGGGATCAGACATCAGCTATGGAGCCAATATCTCTGCAACTCTCCCTGAATATCTCACATGATTAGGACAGAAAAAATGTGTCATATGAAGACTAACTTCCACTGTCAAAATCACCTTCTTATCCTTGTTTTTGCTGTTGCTATTGCTGTTACAGTATTATACCAGTCACAATCAATCACTCCCTTTGTGTTGATCCAGCAGAGCTGTTGCACAGGCAGAGTGGCATCCTAGTTGGTAGTGAGTTGGAGCATGCTCCCTGGGAAGCTTTGTGCAGCTAGGGATTACCTTCCTGTCCCAGAGCCTAATTCACTTTCTGGATATCCTACCAGTATTTAGTGAATGATTGTGGATCAAGCATCATTGTTTGGTTTATAAGTTACAAGAAATTTTCTGCAAGTAAAAACTATAAGCCAGGAAAAATAGCTCCTGTTTTCTGTTGTGTCTTTCTGAACCTCTCTGTCTTTCATTGCCTGCATCCGCTGGGTTGTCAAGGTTACCTCTCATCATCTTTGGAATATTATTAGATGCTGACCCACATTGTATCAAAACTGTACATAGACCTTGATGTGTGTTTGCCTCCCCTGTCATCCCAACTGTTGCTCTCTGTTCTGGTCTGCCTCCCTCATCCTGCTCTATTTAAATTTATCAAAGATGTTATAGCTTGGCTATTTACCAGAATGACAGCTTATTCTACATTGTACTGATCTGCAGGACTTGGATGGAGCTAGACCCAAACTGAGAATAAGTTAACAAAGTTTTTTCCTTACCAATGCACACAAGATTATATAGCTTTTTTAAGACAAATTTTTGTTTTCTGTTTTTTGTTTTTTTAAGACAAGTTCTCACTAGATAGACCAAGCTGGCCCTAAATTCATAGATCATCGTGCTTGTGCCTCCTGGGTACTGGATTTAAAGGTGTACCACCACACCTGGCTAGACCTCTTTTTAACCTTGTGGGCATGGGTAGTGAACAGAGTTGGCCTCTGCATTCTAAGGAGTTCTTTCACTTTGCTCGGCTTTCATTATCATCCTCATTATTTCGGCTATTTATTGATCTTACCATGTTAGGTTCTCTGCCAAAAGCTCACCAAGAGATTATGAAAGAGGTGTTATCAGGCCCATTTTACAGATGAGAGCACAGAAGTCCAGGAGGAAGAAGTTCTTCAGGGGCACTGGGGTTAAATACCAAAGGTAAGACTGAGCCCAGGTTCAGCTCCACTATAAATCTGAGTGCTTAGTTTCCCACTGTATCATGGGAAAGAGAGAGAGGTGGGGGAGATCTCAAAGAAGGCCTGATATCTTCCAGTCTCAAAGCAAACACTTACGTAAAGGAAAGACTACCACTGCATTTCAGCAGGACTTGGGAGTAGAGAGAACAACTGGGAAGCCAGGCTGATGGAGTCTGGATTGCAGAAAGCTTCGCTCTGGGAAAATACTTTCTGAGAAAAACAGGAGAAATGAGCCCCCCCCCCTACAGCACAGGACAGTGACTGTCTGCTACAGCAGCCTGTTAATAAGCCAATCATCCTGATCTTCTCATTACAAAATAAACTATTGAACTATGACACAGAATGCCATAGATATGTATAATTGTTGTCTGCCTGTTACAAAGGAAAAAACTGTTTTAAACAATTCATAGTTTCTTTATAATCTAGAATCTTAAGATAATTGAAAAAAATTAAGATCACACAATACGTTATTTGGCAAAATGGCTTATTGAGAGAATATGTTTTTAAACTCATTTTTAAATGCACATGATAAGATTAAAAGTTTAAGGAGAGGATTGCTAAAGGCATTTTTCATGCTAATTTGAAGCATCATACTTCGCTGGAAATAATAAATTTTCCTTCAAAAATGACATTTTGAATCTTTTATCTAAAAGCATCTCAAGTTCAAAGCCACCCTGGGCCATGTTATAAGACCCTGTTTCATAAAGGACATGTGGAGAGGAGAGAGAGGGAAGGAGGAAGAAAAGAGGAAGGGAGCAGGGAAGGACGCTTTCACATAGAATCCCTGTAATTGCTGAGCTTGAAGATATTTGTTGGTCATTTTCCCCTCTTTGTTATGAATTACCTATGATCAGGTTTACCCATTTCCTGTTGAAGCACGTCCATATGCATAATTGCAATGATTTTCTGTGAGTTTTGGAAAGGTGATGTTTTTAAATTTCATAGTATTATCAATATTATGACATTTAGAGAAATATCTTTGAAACTCTGATAATTGGGAAAGAATTTGGATGTCAAATGCTAGTTTTACAAACCCATTCCATGAAAATGAGAAGGCAAGGAATTCATGAAGCAATCTGCACAAGGCTTCCTGTTTGACTCCGGGCATCATTAAGTAATAGCCATGTGCTGATTTGGCCACTTTCCATGCAAGGCCTAAAAGCCACCTTATCAGCACGATGTCAGGCTGCAATGCCTGGCTAGTCAGAAGTGGTGTTAATACCAGCCCATAAAACTGCTGCCTGTTGAAATGTCAAGTGACTTACTGCAGAAGAATGAAAAAAACAGAAGGAGAAAAAACACTGGAAAGGAAATAAAACTTAAAATGAGCAAAGGGGGAAAAAGGATAAAAATTTTAAAGGAGAGACAAACAGAAAGAGAAAGACATGCATGGGTAAATGTGTAGCTAAAATAAAAGGGGAGAACAGAAAAAGAAAGAAGTTAAGCAAAATATAATTTTTGAATAGTTGGATGGTAGCAGCCTAGATAACCACTAACAGATGAGATGGACAGGTAAAGATTGTCTCACTCACGATGGAGTTTTATTTAGCCATACACAAGAATGAAACTGACATTACAGGAAAATTGTTAGAAGTGGAGATTGTGTTCAGTAAAAAAGGATATATTAAAAAAGCCAAATACTTCATGTTTTTTGTCATATGCAAAATCAAGAGGTAAACACAAATATCTGTAATGACACAAAAGTAAAAAAGTAATTGTCTGAGGGGAGGGAGAGATATAAAGGTGACAAAGAAGGGTAACAGTAAAAGAAAAAGATTAAATATTGCTTTTTTATATAGATATTTTATATATATTACGATATATGTATACATTTATATTTATCTGTGTGAGCACACACACTGGCAAGGAAAGAAACGAGTAAAACATGAGTAAGAGGAACAAAGGAGCACCATGAAAGGTACAAAGACATCACAAAAGTCATTTTGTACACTAAAATTTTTTTTGCGAAAAATGCTCTTTAAATGGATGGTAGGAAGGAAAAGTATGAATGGAAGGGGAGGATGGCAGAAATTACCAGACTTCAGCCTAAATCCATCTGAACCACACAAAGCCCTGGAAATAAAGTAGAATGCAGAATTCCAGTAGGGTCCAATGCATCATTTGCCTCATACTCAAAGGGCAGATTCCTACCAGACAGGATTCCAGCCCTATCCCCTGTACACTGTCTAAACTGAATTCCTCTCCTGCAGCAACTCTTTTATTTCACCAAAATCTTGCTATTTGAATTATGTTTCTATGTATTCAACATTAACCATACATATTTTAGGAGAAAACTGGTTTTTTTTGAAACTAGAAAATCTTGCCTGTGCCGTGTGTGTGTGTGTGTGTGTGTGTGTGTGTGTGTGTGTGTGTGTGTGTGTGTGTGTGCACGCGCACATGCTGTAAGTAGCAGAATCTATAGTGTATCAACTTTCAATCAGCAAATGAGCTAGCAATTGCTTCCTATAAATAAAACAGGATACTGTTAGTAACTTACAACAGAAAACATGTCCCAAAGGAAGTGAAGGTCACTTCAGCAAAGGCTGACATCCTCAGTACTTTGGTGGCATTTCCATGATACTATTTTCCTAGCTTGCCTGGGGCCATAGACCTAAAGGCTTATTTAAGGGTGCATTTCAGAAGGAATGCCCTGCATGAGTTATCTAACATCAAAAACACTGGAAAACACAACACTTCTACCATTGTCCTTGAACACAGCAAAGGTCCCCTATGCATGATTTAATGTGCCCATCATTCTTTCCTTCAGGAGGTAAGACTGAACCTGGGCTCTGATTTCCTTACAGCCCCTAGGCTCCATTTAATCCTGTAACAAGTAAAAAGCTCCTTTCCCCTAATTTATTGGTTATTACCTTAATTTTCTATTTTGCTTTGGCAATGGGGGCCTGGTTTCATTCTGTTCATTTATCTTGGAAGACCCTCAGCTTTACCAGCTTATCTGTTTAGAATTAGTGCCAATGAGGTCAGAGTAAGTGGGTCCATCCATTCATTTAATCATACTTATCGAGCCACCCACACACCAGAAGAACTGTTTTGGGTGTTACACACACAGCACTAATAACACAGATAAAAGAGCCTGCCCTTGAGAGTTTGAGCTCTAGCAGGGGTAAAAGGCATAGAGGCAGTAAGCAAAATATCTTTGATAAAGTGTTAACCTTTCAGACCATAATGGTACATTTTATGGAGAAAAACAAAACGGGGGAGGGGGAACACAGAACTAGAAGAATAACCTTGTCATTGGGGTGAGCAGAAATGTAAGTAGGACAATCCCTCTGATGACACAGGACTTGAGTAAAGACCTGGAGGTGATAGTGAGGGACACAAAGATGGCTGAGAGATTGTGTGAGCAAAGGGACTGAGCCTGGGGACAGACACAGAATGAGGGGAGGTTAGGAGGAGGAAGGGCCAGGTGGGCAATGGCGGGGGTTTCAGCTTTAACTGTGAGATGCAAAGCCTTTTAGTCCCGGGGTGAATTTTCAGGTCGTCCTACTGACTACAGGGTGGAGCAGAGTACTTTCAAAGATGAAGGCTTGAGCATGGCCAACACTAAGGAGTGTGTTGGTGGCCTAGAAAAGATATGATCATGATTGGCCATGGTAATAGGAATGAAGGGAATATGTGCGAGTTTGGAATGCCATCTTGAAGTCAGTTATAACAGGATCTACTAATGGATGGGGTGTGAGATATGAGCAAGAGAGAGGAATCATGATAATTCTAAGACTTTTGGCCTAAACAATTGGAAAGATACAGCTTGAGGTTTCTATGAAGTGAAATGGAGAAGGCTGCATGAGAAATGGGGTTATGTTTTGCTAGGAGTGCAGAAGATCAAGCAGTTCAGTCTGAGATGCTTGCTGGGTACCCATCTAGGATGTGAAGGCTACGCAATTGGACAAATGACTTTAGTGCTAAGAGTGACATTAGGTTACCTATACCCATATCAGATTTTGGTGTAGAAATTTTATTTAAAACCTAGTTTGGTGTTTTTGAAATATGGGGTGCCCTAGTGACTGGCATTAAGGTGTTCCCATATTGTGAGTTTAGAGAGATGAGGACCTAAGAGAGGAGACCTACAAGCAGGAGCTGGTTCTATGATTCTGAACATGACAGTACTGGACTATGAGACCTGCATCTCAAGCAAAGTGAGGAATGCAAGTAACCTGGCCTCATTCCATCCATGCTAATGCAGAGGTCCTGGGAATGAGCCCTGTGGTGTACATTTGAACAAACCCTTCCTGTGCTGTTGCATGATGAAGTCTGAAATCCACTGGGCTTGTGAAGCAGGAGACAGGCTAAAGGTATACAGTGTAAGAGAAGCCAGGGAATCAGTGTTTGTAGGAGTAAATCAGCGATGGTAGACCCAGGTGATGAGCAGGCTGGAGTGATGCTTGTGAGCTGCCCATTGGGTAAAAAACCCATGGTGTTAGTTAATACAATGAAGGTTCTGCTAAAACCAGTTTGAATTGAGAGAAGGGAAAAGCAACAACTGTTGTTTGTTTGTTTGTTTGTTTGTTTGTTTGTTTTGAGAAACAATATTACTATGTAGCCCTAGCTGGCCTCAAACTCACAGAACTCTACCTGCCTCTTCCTCCTGAGTGCTAGGATTAAAGATGTGTGCCACCATGTCTGGCCCCAAAGGCCTGATTTTGATGGGTTCAAGAAGGTATATAAGTAGAGCAGTCAGAAACTATAGTACAGGTAAATCTTATCATATGTTTGATCCTAAATGAATATGGTCATCTTTATTCTGTCTGATATTTAAATGAACCACCAATGTTTATTCCAAATTTCTCTCTCTTCACCTACTCCAGGCCAGCTGTATTTACAACCAATGTGTCAATCTGAGTTTTCTGCATCTGGGCCCTGCAAAGTCCATTCTGCCCTCTTGACAGGTGTGTGGGCAATCCAGACTGAGTTTACGGCTGCAGTCACTTTCAGATTTATGCTGCAATTATTATTATTATTATTATTATTATTATTATTATTATTATTATTATTATTATTTGCAGTGGTTTCCAGGACTTCACATATCTTCTAACAGCCAGCTCATATGCAAGTTTTGTTGTTGCTTTTAAACCTGTAGAAAAGCATCCATGAAGAGGTGGAATGGGAAGACTGATGAAAATAAAGACTAAATAAAGATGAGCAGAGTCTAGGGGTAGAGGAGGGGGCAAGCAAATGAGAGGAAGAATAAGAAAGGGTATGAAATGACCAAACAATAAATAATCATGTTGGGCTAGGCAGTGAAAAGTAAATGCAAGGACACAGGCACTGGGCAGAGTGGAAAAACATGATGAATCTGTGGAGATTAATCAGGGCTCCTGGAACTGTCAAGAAAACAGATTCATCCAGACTGGGGCTGTGCTGTCCATCCCCCCAAAGATGACTAGTAGAAGCCAAGGTCATGGTTCACATTAATCCTTTTTTGAGGAAAAGAATTTAAACAAGAAAACACATAACATAAAAGACTACGAAGAAAACTCAAGTTCAGCAGACACAAATTCAGAGAAGAATTAAGCCACTTTGGAGCATGAAGATGGAGGACAACTGTCTGAATGGGTTGTTCCGCAAAGTGAGGAGACATAAACCCAGAATTATGACTTTAGACATTTATCACTTTAAGACCAGTTGTGCTTATGTAATTCTTATTCCATCTCCTTCTGGGGCAGCACTTAAGAACACAGATAGCAGAAAAGGGAAAATAAAGCAAGCGAGATAGACCAAAAGCAAAGTGGAAATGCTGGTAAGAAAATAAACCCCAAGGCAGAATTAATATACACCTTCCATATACTGTTCTAATTGGAAAGAAAATCAAAGTCAAATGGATTGTCTGTAGTCACTGGAGAAAAACTGTCAATTGGCCTTATTTTCCTACCAACCAAGCATAGAAAAAAAATGACCACTGCTAAAACCCTACAGTTTCCAGAAATTAACCCAGAACTTTTGTGAATGTTAACATAAGGTCTAAAGAAACTCAGTCCAGCAGAGTCACATGATATGGACAAGCCTTTGTCGATATGCTCTCAGGAAACATCATGTCTAGTTTCTTAAGAGCAGAATCTTTTTCTATTCTTACTAAATTGAAAATGGTCTCCATTTCTTAAGTAACAGTGGCCACTTGATTCTGGTAACATAATAAACTCTTGAGATCAGTTGCACATATACCAGAAAATGATTCTTGCCATCACAGAAACAATTTGACACAGAAGTTACTCTGTGTCCACCAGCTACTGAAGCAACAGGCTTCTGTACAGTTCTCACAGATAGTTTATGTACATCATTGATGTCTTTCACAACTCTGCCATTTAATCATCCTGGAGAATGATCTGGAAACAAGTCTATCTGAAAGATTCTACCTAATTTAGAATCCAGTGTAACTGGAGAGATTGGCTGAGACCCTTTTCCTGAGCCATGATGCCAAGAGCTCCAGCTCAACTTTGAGCACTCAAGCTGATGCATATCCACTATATTGGGATGGCTGCCACGTCTGCAGGCCAAATAATGCATCCCTCACTGCTCAACTGTGCTTAAAACATATGACATACCTGTTTACAACCACAATGGTCACCAGGGCCTTATGTTCAGAGGCAACAAGAGGCATGCTAATATTTTGCTCATTTTCAGATTAACAAATTAAAATTGTTCACCCTTGCATAGATTCTTTTCAGGCAAATGAGGAAATACCAGTTTAAAGTAATGTGCAAAATCAAAATGAAAATTTTTCCAGCACCTGCTTGATGACAGAGGATTATAATCAATAATAAAACTGTCTGAAGCCATTTTCATTTCCTTCCACCAAGTGGGCAGAGCTGTGAGGTTTGCTCTAACTCCTGTCTCGGGTCCCCACGCCACCCCACCCCCACCTCCTTTCTGGTTCCTTCTTGATCTTTTTAGGGCCTGCACAGACCCATGGGTAGACGCTGATCACTTTCACTTCTGCTGAGGAAATTACAACATGCTTCTCTAAACGGTAGAGCGAAAGAGAAAACAGATGTTCTGATACCAAATGGTTGGACCTTGGAGGGTTAGCAGTATTCTCAGGACCAGAAAATGTCTATGAGCCTGAGAGGAGCACTGGGGTGTGAGTGGGGGTGGAAAAGAAGATTAGTCAAGAAGGGACTAAGAGGAGAAAAAAAAGGAGGTGGGTGGACATCTGTGCATTATCTACTCTACAGATCCCTCTTGAGCATGATGCAGCTCCGGGCTCCAGCCCCGTAGTGATGGTTTCTATTTGGGTCTGATTCAGGCATTATCTGCTGAATCAGTATCTCTGAGCAGAACCAGGAAATTGACCCCAAACGGGAGAGCCACTGTATTAGTCAGGGTCTCTGATGAAAAAGTTAGACCCAGGAGACAGAATCCTGCGATCTGAAATGTTCTCTTGCGTGCAATTCTCTGCTTTGTACTCAAAGGAAAGAAAGCACCAGTGGGAGCTTGCTCATCAAACGTGGTGCGAGTTTAGCTTCTAGAAAAAGCAGCCTGCGTCACATCGAAGCCAGATTCGGTTCTTTGCTCTGAGAGCGGTTAGCCCAGTGGAGGGGCTGGCTTCCGTGACAACTGGTGCAGGGACAGGTGCAGTGTGGGTCCCGCAGATATGAACTCTGATAAACAGTGCATGAGTGCCTACTCTGTGCAAGTATGGAGAGGAGAACAGCCCAGCTCCCACCCTCCTGGGGTTCCCATTGCAGCCTGATCATCTGCAGTCTTCCTGGCAAGGGATACATCTCAGATCCTGCTTCGTTAAAGTGTCTGGGAGGAAGGTAAGTGGTACTTCGATTCGCATTATACAGCTAGACAGTGTGAGTTCTAATGAAGTTAGATGAAGGTCATACAGAGGTCAGAGCATCTGAAAAAAAGTTATCACAAGATTTTTGATGAGCGCTGAACAGTTTAAACTGAGAAGTAAAGAGGACTTTTTTTGTGTGGGCTTATCTAAAAAGAAATGTGTTGCTTTGAGTATTTCAATTTTATTGAGCAAGTATGTACTGGGTGCTACTGTAGGCAATGCAAGCAGCCAATGAAATAAGGCCTGGCAGGACACCAACACATTTGTGTGTGCAGGCCTGTGTGTGTGTGTGTGTGTGTGTGTGTGTGTGTGTGTGAGATGTTATGTTATGTGGAAAGTACCTGAACAAAACCAAATCATAACAAAGAACTAGAGAGGGCTGGGAGGCTGTTGTGGGGAGAAACTATTCAGCAGAGCTCTGAGTTAAGGAGCAGGCTATGTGGATGTCTAGGGACCCACAAAGAACATCAAGTGCAAGGCTGTGGGGTGGGTAGAGGCAGAGAAAGTTTGAGGAGCAACAATGCAGGCACTGAAGCAGAGCTGAGACACTTGGACCAGCGAGGCAGCTGGGAGAGGGTTAGCCCTGGCTTTGACACCAAATGAAGTGGGTACCACTGATGCTTTTATGTCCAGTACCACTTAAGAGCCTCATAGGATCTCTCTGGCTGGAGGCAAGGCTTAGTGTATCCAGGTGAATATGCAAGCAGGAGAGTTGTCTAGCTGGGGGGGGGGTGCTGTTTTGTTTCAACTTTTTGTGAGTTTGTTTCAGTTATCCATTTCTCATTGTGGCATTGAAAAGTCATGAAAAATTATTAGTCATATATGCTGAAATGTGATTTCAAAGTAGTAAACTGCTTCTTTTTTTTCATCTCAGTTCAAACCACTTTCCTAATACCTGAAACGAATCTCCCTAGATATGAGCTGTTTAATATAGGGCTGAAAAACAGCAAACAATCAAATACTTTGCACAGCACATACACCCTAAAATTGGTTTAGGTAGTTAAATAAGCTCATGGAAATCAGTTAACTGTATTATACTGATTCCCCTTTTTAGAACTTGAAGCAATTCATTTGCCTTCTTTAGGCCCATTGTAAATAAGGCTTTCCTTTTCCATTATGTTGACTAATGAATACCTTATTAAAAATCATAATGGTACAAGATTCTATGAGATATGCTTGAGCTAGTTTTGGCAAATCCCCTTGATACCTGCATTTTAAAAATACCTATTTTCATGGTTCCATGAATATCACCGGCATCCTCAAGCATCTCCATCAAAAAGCAGAGGTCCAGTGATGAAAAGAGTGAAGACAGATGGCCAGGGTACTGAACAGGGGGTGAAGGGAGGCAGTCAAGCTCTCAGAAAAGATTATTTAGCTGATCTTTAAGTCTTTGGCCAGATATTTGTTATCCCAGGATACTCATCAGGGGAGATAGATATTTTTTATCCCAGGATACTTATCAGGGGCAAGGTCTTTCTTGGGCATGGCTTTATTCACCCTGCACAAGCTAAATAAGATAATACTTACAACTCCTGCTGGCTCACCGTTTACTGCATGAGAAATGAGTACATGAGGACCTCCCATCCTGCACGTGTTTGTCTTGTCTGTCTCCCTCCAAATGATGCATTGAATAAAACTGTGATCTAGAGGCCAAATAGCTCGAGGCTTATTAATAATGGCATGAGTCATTTGTGCCACCTTTGAGTTATATTATTAACATATTCCAGGAAGTTCTCTGTCACCCTTCAGTGGCCTTTCACAATTAACCTTTCTACTAAGGCATAGTGGACCCAAGGTCTTCTCCTCCTCCAACAGAAACTAAATCCAGCTACTGTCAGCCATTTGTCATCTTCAGTGAATTTCCCTATCACACATCTGCCATTATAGCTCACATGGGAGAAAAGAAAGACTAAATTGCACAAGAGATGCCATGGTCAAGTGATGACAGATGGAGAGGCTCCCCAGAGCAGGAGCCTCCAAACTGTCCACCGTGAACACTAGTCGTGGCGTTTTTGACTCTAAGAAAAATTAAGTCCTTTCAGGACAGACCTTGGAATTGTTATAACCAGTAGCCACAGAAGCCCAATTACTTAAAGAAAAGCTTTGAACCCATGGACAATCGTATGCTTTTAATAACTTCTGGCCTGAGCTGTTTACATAATCTCTTCCAAAACACCTCACACTTCACTAGTTATGGGTGCCCCTGCATCACCTCAGCCTCTAATGAATTCTTTCCCCTTAAGTATTTCTGGAAATGCCCAGCGGTGCTAACATGTGGCCAGATATAATTCCCTTGAGTGTCCTCAACACAGTAGGAGTCCTTGGGCCCGGGCTCACATACTTCCACTAAGACAGCACGGACGACTAGAAGTCTGGTCCCATCCTTGATGCCACCACAGTCACTGCTACCAGGAAGTCCCGCGGGACCCGAGCTCGTGAATTCAGAATGCCAGCTGACTGTCTAAGCTAGAGCCTCACATCACCTCCCTGCTCAGCAGAGTAAGACAGAGCACATGCTGCTGCCCGCAGGAGTCAAGTGTGCTCCGCCTCAGGTGCCCTGGTCCCCCGTGGCAGGCCCTTCCTTAAATGTTCCCACTCCTACTTGTGCACTATGGCTAGGTGCCAGGTTTCAACCCTGTTCCACTTGTCTTTGCTGATTTCAACTATTACTCAAAGCTAAGTCTCATTCCTGGAGAGGCCACTCTGAAGAGCTGTGTGAACCCTGAAGTGTCACTAGTTCATATAACCCATTATTCTTCCAAATCATACACACGGCACCCTTTCCCAAGGCTGCAGAGTCAACCCTTTCTCAAATGCTCCAGGGTAGCTGGGTCCAGACCAGCTCTAGTCTCAGCCTGGAGACTGTCATCCTGTTTTCTGCTGTATCAGCCTTTCTTTCTGGAATTGCTCTGTCACTTTAGATCTTCTCCGTGGTGTGCTCCTTTCCACCTTTCCTCCACCTGGGAGCACACCAGGTTTTGCTACAATGATTTGCAATTTGTCAGTGAAGAGAATTCCAGTCTTTCCCTGGAGGGTCCTAAGCCCTGCTGGGAAGCAGATATAAATGGCAGACCTGGGCAGACCAAGCCTCACTTTGCTCTCTAGAATCTCCTAAGCCATGGATCCTGGCTGGTTCTGACATACTCTCATCCTAAACTATGTCCCCCCCCAACCCCCCCCCTTCCCCGCTTCTTTCCTGAAGGGACCGAACAGCACACTTTATAAAAACAAACATGATCAAATGTTCTCCTCCTTTCTCTGTGGATCTTAGTTTCTGTTCCAATGGCTGTGACAAAACAGCCTGGCAGAAACGACTTGGAAAGGCTTGTTTTGGCTCACAGTTCCTGGGAGTCCATCACAGTGGGGAAATCAACACAACCATAATCAAGAACAGAGAAGGGCGATGAATGTATGCAGTGCTCAGTTCTCATTCTTCACTTACATAGTCCAAGGTCCCCTGCCCAGGGAATGATCTTATCCACAATTAAGACAGGTCACCCCACATCTATTGATGTCATCAAGATAATCCCCCAAAGGCACACCCAGCCACCCCTCCCCCCAAGTGATCCAGTTCCTGTCAGCTTGACCATTAACACTAACCATCACACCTCCTCACACCTTTGTGAAAGAAAGCTGATGGATGAGTCAAGGCACACACAGCTGGTGGTGACGGCTAACTGGGAACTGCTAAGTAGTATTCAAAACCAAAGGCTAGTGAGATGACTCAGCATGTAAAGGTGCTTGCCATCAAGCCTGATAGCTTAACTGTCCTTTGGTTGATGGTAAGATTGTCTCCTGTTTATTATTATTATATTTCCTTTTCTTTCCTTAAGACATATTGTCGGGAGAAAGAATGTATGTATGTGATCCACAGATATAATAAATGTGCAGTCCAGGGCATCCTTGATAGTGTGTTCTGATTCACACTCAATAGGTTCCAGAATCCTGGATGTTCCATTGCAAAGAAGTTGCATACAATTCCTTTTCACCTCTTGCTTGCAACAGGAAGAACAGAGAGACACAATCCCTGATAGTCTTCTGCCTTACAAATGTTTCCATAACATTGGCAAATTGCTTAACTTTTTCATGCCTCAATTAACTTGTCTGGAAAATGAGGGTTCTCTGAACTATTTAATAAACTGTAAATTTCTATCCAAGGTGCTAGCTTAACCATAGATTACTAAGGCAAAGTAATTGGTGCTCTGTTGTCAGAGCTGCTGCTTAATTCTGGACCACTCACTCATTATTCATTATTGCACACCTTGGGCAATTGCATCACTTCTCTTTGCCTTCATTTTCCCATCTATAACACAGATGACACATGCTTCCCTCCTTGGAAAACATTCGAAAGGGCAGTGCTTCATGTGAGTAACCCATGTCAGCTGCAATTATCACCATTACTTATGATTAAGAAGTGGACTGGGGTACAAGATCAAATGGTTGCGAATCACCAGCTTCCTATGGCATACTCTTTAAGCACTGTGGTAGGAGAAATGTCTGCAATTTGTAAGTGTAAGAACAATCAAAAACACAAAAGTCGCCTTAACCAAAATGCCAAATCAAAGTAGGGGAGTCAGTGTTTTGCAAAGTGTGTGCCCCGAAGTCATAAGCCCTGTAGGAGTGTGTTCCAAGGATCTTTGATGGGCATGGGTGTATGACAGCCAGGGCAGTTAAGGCATTGAGGGCTTCTGGGCCCCACCCCCATACACATAGATTTTATTTTATAGCAAAAATTCTTAGCTGATGAAAAAAGTCATTCCTTCTTGGACCCTCAACCAGACCACATTTCCCAGGTTTCATTAAATGTTACCATGTGCTCACACTGTAGG